>CM053607.1:22051114-22208392 GCA_028646535.1 Procyon lotor
CATAGAAATTCTGGTTTTCAGCATGTGTCACACGTTTCCTCATTAAAAGGAAGTTACAATTTTAGTTCTTAGTATTTGAAACTAACATCGTTGGAAGTAAACACTACTGATTGATTTATCTGTTTATCTCACAGGTCATTTGATACCATTATACTGAAATCATCTCTTTTGGTTTAAGGAAATATCTCCTTTCTTCAAACTTATCTTTATTTCCTGTCGATAACATATTTGACTCAGTCCTAGTCTTCTCTATATTGGTCTCTACCCTTCTTCTCCCAAAATCTGGACACTGAAATGCCATTTGCCAAGTGTTTTTGTGCTCTTAAAGCATTTCTTACTCTCCAACCCATTTGCCATTGTCAATGGCAAAACCAGGTTACTTTAAAACACAGCTTTTCAACTCCATGACCTTACCTACCAGTTGTTAATTAGGGGTTGAATGAAGAAAGTTTTCCATAATCAACTAATTGCAGAAAATACTGACTTATGCCAAGTTAAAAAGTTTTTAATGCAGGATTTTAAAAAATACATCAATATGTATCTCTAAGGAAGTGGGAGATACAATATGTAATATCCCAAAATATTTTGGCTGCAGAATTCTCTCTTGGCAGAGTATTCCCTGGGACTAGAGTATTATGGACCAAACATTGGGGAAAGATGTCTTTAGTTCCACTGGCCTGCCTCTGTGTTAGCATTGGCGTTGTTTCAGTGCTTGCCATCTGACCTGACTTATTGTAATAGGTGCTACCAGGCCACTTAGCAATGAATGAAATGTCAGTGTTGTAAACATCAGTAACATTTAGCTGGAAGGGCATGGAAAAAGATAAAAGGCCAATGAAATTGAAATACCTGGCTGCATCTACCAGAGCATTGGCCCTTTAAGCGTGGCCCCTGAACCAGTGCCGTCCACGGCACCTGGGATCATAACTAAAAACACAAATGCTTGGCCCCACCCCAGACCTACTGAATCTAATACTCCTGTAGAGGCCCAGCAATTTGTGTTTTAATAAGCCCTCTAGGGAATTCTGGTGATCCCTAAAATTGGAGAACAATTAAACTGGAACCCAAGGATTAATCCTCTACTGTAACCATTGGAATATCAGAAACATTTGATTATTTACAACATTATTTATACGTCCCATCCCCCAAAATACACAAACTATTTCCTATCTCAACATTGAATGGCTACACTGAGGACTAAACAATCTCACTTTCAAGTGAAAGTCAGTCTCTCTTTAGAAACTGAAGCTTCCATGTGGTCAGGTGAGTGGTACTGAGAAAGAAAAAACCCCGTTACCTTTCAGATGCTGGTAGATTATGCTCAAATCCCTATGGCATAGATACACTTTTATTCATCCAAATTTGTTTTTCCCCTTAGCATTTTTGTCATTAAAAAATAAAGAAAGAAATGGAATCAAAGCGCAATGGTCCAAAAAGACCACCTGGCTCTTAGTTTTCACTGAATGATCATGATATTTAAGAAAAGAAGATAGTAGAAACTCATTCCAGTCTCACATTTACAATTGCAAAGTTCTTCGTTGCAGGAATTCTTCTTAGAGAAATTCATCTTAAAGCAGACATAGTGTTATCACTTTTATTTCACCAGATTCAGGTCAAATAATGGAAAATCATCCTATTGAAATATCTATCAAATAATGAACATTGTTGGTTATTGCCTGAACAAAGATTTTCTTAAATTTTTTTAAACGTAAAAAGATCTGGATACAACTTCAGAACTGCAGATGATGAATACTATTTTTAGATGTATAAGTAGAAGTCACCTAAACTCTCCATAAGACATAATCGACAATTTCCCCTCTACTTATAATCAATATATTTTTAACTAACATAAAAATGTAAGATATATTTACTTTTCTAAATAGCATTATCATTAAATAATACTCATTAAGGAAATATGGCTTGGGAAATTAAAGTGTTCCCAAATCTATAGGCATCTATAAACTGCGTCTAAAATTTCAATAATTATTCTGAAGATAAGTGTAATTTATTTATTTATTCATTCATTCTTTCATTCTCATTCATTCATTCATTCATTTATTTTGATAAGTGTAATTTAAACAGAATGAATTTCCAAACCAAATAACCTTGAGCATTTAAGGAAATACTAGGCTTTCTGAGTTCAGCTACTTTGATCAATCATAGGATCTGTCAGACCATAAGAGTGCCACGCCACCCAACGGCTCTAGATTCCCTTCTTGATGCTCTCAGGACAAGTGAAGCATATGCCCTTTCTGGATTCTGAACTGAACATTAGCATTCTTTCTCTTCCTCCTCTTTCTCTTCCTCTACCTCCTCTTCCTCCCTCCTCTCTCTTCCTCTTTTCTCCCCTTCTCTCTTTCTTATGCCTTAATTCAGCCAGGCTTATGGCACAGCAGGTACCTTCATCCATACTCCCTGGATGTAGCAAGAAATATAGTTTCCCGCCAGGAGACCCTGTGTCTCATTCAGGGAATATTGGAATATTCAGGAGCTATAGTACTGTCTCCCCCCTCACATCCTTCACTGACTCTGGCTGACTTACAGTAACCTCCTTCCTCCCTGCTCCTCCCCTGAGCTTCAAAACAAAAACAAACAAACAAACAAACAAAAGAACACCAAGAGCACCACTCATAGAATACTTACTCTCTTTCTCATTCAGGATGGAGAATTTAGTTTACTAGTATTTGCAGTAGTAAATGAAATGCATTTTAAGTATAAACCTTGTTCATTATGGAAGCAAGGACAGAGACAAAAATAAAATACCAAGTTGCTTTTCATAGGTAACTGGACAAAAGACCTGAGTGGCTTATAAAACAAACAAACAAACAAACAAACAAACAAACAAGCTGTTCCTGATATTGTTGGTTAATTTGGAGGCTATAGAGAATGGCATTTTTGATTTTTGATTTGGTAAGGCTCCCTAAAATTACTTAATGAATTTCCTGAAGTCCACAGTAATCCTAGACTTATTCATCCACCAGAGTCTGGTTCCATTCATCTACTTGTAATGGAGTGATTTAATATGCATATTTAAGGTTCTCCTAAAGGAAAATCACCAGGAGGGAAAGGACCAGTAAAGAAATCACCTGCTGATTCTACAGACGTGTCACCTGTTCCCGTAGTGCCACCACCACCCAAGCCAGGATCCGAAGAATGGGTCTACGTGGATGAACCAATTCCTGAGGTATGGCAGTTTAGATTGAAACTTGTAGAAGCTGGCCTTTCTCTTGTTTATAGTAACATTCACACCATTATTTGAACCGTCCAGAAGGCCCTTTATAGCCAGTGATATGTATGCTCATCAAAAGCCAAGGTAAGGGCATGTGTGGCGACGAGCACTGGGTGTTATACGCAACTAACGAATCATTGAACACTTATCAAAAATTGATGATGGACTATATGTTGGCTAATTGAACATAATAATAATAAAAGCTGAGGTGAATTTTTGAGACTACTCATTGAATCACATTGTATCCTCTCTCTACTCCTTCGAGTTTCTGAGTCATACTTTGAACCGCTATTAAGTGCTGAAAGCAGGAGAACAAATGGGTTCTGTAAGGACCAATTTTCTCCCCAAGGACAATCAGAGATGCAGTTTCCTGGAAGAATGACTTCCTCAGAACACATATTCAGCAAATTACAGCCCTCCATCCATGTTCTCATGCCCACATTATAATGCTTTCAAATGAAGTTTAACCTCTGACTCTTTACAAATAGAAGAAACTTTTTGAAGCTAACTAAACTAATAAAAGAACAAGTCACTGTCTGTCCTGAGAACTTTAAATAGGTATGCCAGAATAAGGCAAAGAGATGCCCCAGGTGAACCCTGGAAACTCCCTTCGGTTCTTTGTTCCCTGACGACCACAAAGCCCAGTCTCCACATAGGCAAAGCCAGTTGCTTCAATAGAAAAATCGTCTTTAAAAAGCCACCAAGAATGGTCTTTCCTTTCACACTTTTTTCAAAGACAAATTGCTCTAATAGAGAGATGCAGCCCTTTTTTCACTGCAATCCTCGGTGAATTCCTACTTTTATGAACTCTGAGCAGTGACTGCCTGTGCCAGGTATCTGAGACCCGATCATGAATTTCAGTGGTTGTGCTGTTGCTCTTATTATTGATCTTTCCCAGGGAAATGTTTTATCTCCCCAATTAGATTATAAACCCTTTGGGAGAGGGAAGGAACATGTGGGATAGTTGTGTTCAATACAGAATCAAACACAACATAGATTCTTGATGGAGCTCTAATGATTTAATTAATTTGCATTGCTAAGGACATTAGAACAGAAAATATTAGAAAATGGTAGCATTAAATGATATAATTGTAGATGTGTATGATATCACCCAGCCAAACAGAAGCTACTTATTGAAATAAAGAAATTGAAAAACTTGTCATAGAATCAGGATATAGATGTTGTTGGGAAGGAGATAAAATTAAAATGATATTATTTGGAAGGGTTGAGGAGTAAGAGACAAAAATATTGAAATCCTTCACTCCAAACCTTGAAGCTCATGAGATAAATAAATTCATAGAGGACAAGAAGGAAATAGAGGACGGAAGTGAAAAATTAAACATTAACACTGAGATTTGGCACCAGCTCCCATGCAGATCTGTTAGCAGTCAGGACTCTGGCAGAAAACAGATGATAATTTAAGAAGAGTTGAATAAAGGATCAAAAATAAGGGAACATATAAGGATTCAATTATTATCTCAAACAAAGGATGGCTGGGAGCCTTATGGCCTGTAGGCCTGAGAAGATGGGGAAAGGGAACAGATGCTTGGAGGACCTCTGTGTGGAGAGGGCCATCTGGCAGGAGCTGAGGCCTTCAGCAGAAGGATGTAGCCACCCACAGTGGTGCAGCAGAGGAGAGTGGGGAAATATAGGACCGGACCTCTTGTTCTTCCTGCCTTCCCATCTCTTGCCCAGAAGATGGAGGGCGAGGTTGTTTTCTGGAAGTGTAAGTTCGCATAAATTAGCCATCCAGGGCACTGAGAAGCCAGAAGAATGAAGGATGGGAACTTGGTCTGGAGGGACAATGGGAAGATATGCAGCACAGACTTCTACTTCTAATAACCTGGGTGAAACCAGGTAGAGAACGTACTTTGCTACAACTAGAAGTAGTCTAGAGCCTAGAAACAAAGCAGCCACATGATCCACTCTAGTCATTTTTCCAACCGTAGCTTCCCACACTTTGGCAGGTAAGCTGCGGAGCTTGCTTGTCAAAGAAGAAGAAAGACGGATGCCCAGTTAAATTTGAATTTCAGATTATCAATGAATTTAAGTGGGCCTCCTTTACTTTATCCGGTTACCCTAGTTCCAGGCCTTCCAAGGACCCTCATATCTACCTCCCTCAGTAGGCATGTGGACAGAGAGAGAGGAGGGGTGAGAGGAAGAGAAGGCGGCGAGGGGGGAAGGTAGACTAAGAGAGAGAGAGGTTAAGAGATTGAGAGAGATTGCTTTCAGATCTGGCTCTTCCAGGTGGAGGCAGCAGCCAAGTTCCAGGAGAGCCTGGGCCCTACCCCCTTTGTCAGCCACAGGAGGGGTGCAGAGAACCGAGAAGGAAGGCAGTCAGAGTGAGAAGTCTTCACTTTTCAGCTTCTGAAGTTTTGGAGCATATTTGCTTTGGCTACTGATTTCCTATTATACTCAGTCTTCTCCAGTGAAAAGAAGCCCACTTAATTGGAAAGTATAGATCTGAATATCTAGTCACATCACATGAGTTCAAGTGTCCAGACCCAGAAAAATTCTATCACAGAGACTGGAAGAACCTATAGATATGAAAATTATCAATAACTCATAGAAATCACAGAGGATATGGGAGATTCCAGAAGACCAGATATAGGCAAATGCCTAAATGTTTAATTAAAGGCTGATGGGATTTAGTAACATACAGACCAGTACTCCAAACATTAAGCCCTGACAAAATTTGAGAGAAAATATTTAAAGTCTGACTTCTGAGCACATATAAACTATAAAAATGACCACCCAGAGCCCATACAGTTTCACTAAGTCCTGCTGAACCTGGTCCATTCCTTTTCCTTGACAGCAAGGTTGAATAGATGGATCAGGAAAGTATCATAAACATTGTATATCCTAAGTTCAAAATAGTATTTGACAATTTCTCATGAAGTTAACAAATGGGATCTGTAAGCAGGGTGTTACTTCACTTAGGTCTAATCCTAAGTGGTAATCTCCATGCACAGAGTGTGAATTAATGGATTCAAGTCAACCAGGAGGGAGGTGTAGTAGTGGGGCTTATTTAAAATAGTCTTTAGGGGCGCCTGGGTGGCTCAGTGGGTTAAAGCCTTTGCCTTCGGCTCAGTTGTGATCTCAGCCACATCAGGCTGAGATCGAGCCCCACATCAGGCTCTGCATCAGGGATCGAGCCCTGCATTGGGCTCTCTGCTCAGCAGGGAGCTTGCTTCCCCTTCTCTCTCTCTACCTGCCTCTCTGCCTACTTGTGATCTCTCTCTCTGTGTCAAATAAATAAATAAAATCTTTAAAAAAAATAAATAAAATGGTCTTTAGCACCATTCAAGGTATCATAAAAAAGTAGAAACTAGAGGCAGGAACTAGGGGGAAAAAAGGCGTTAAAATAATGTCAGAGGAGCATTAAAAGAACCCTAGATGTTTAAGTTAGATGAATACTTCAAGTATGCTGTACATAAAATCATAGATGTTTAGAACTAGATAGAGCCAGCAAGTCTCCTAAAAATCTAACTGATGAGAAAATTGGGTTCAGGTGAGTCTACATAGTAAAATTTATTGAGGGCCTGTTATGTGCAAATGCTGTACTAGGTGCTGAGACTAACAAAACAAGCAAGTTGCATCCTGAATCCCAGCCTGTCTCTCCCCACTCTCTTGAAATATCTGAGAGGCTATCCTAGGGAAGACTGTATGAATGTAGTCTGCCCTTCTCCAAAGGGCGCAACTAGGGCTGGGGAGTGGGAACTATAGGAAGGCAAATTGCTGCTCAACGTAAGGGAGACTTTTCTAGTAACATAGTTTTGTGACACCAGAGGGCCTGCCCTGAAATGTATCAGTGAGGTCCACGGAGGGATCATTTATCTCTACTATTTGGCATTCCTCAATTGGAAAGGAGATTAACCAAATAATCTCTCAGATCCCCATGTATATTCCCTGAGTAAATAAATGCACAGCCACTAAGGGAATATTTAGTACAGAGAATTTATATTGAATACAATATGTATCTTCAATTTTATTTCATTTTGATTATTTCTTAGTTTTGATTATTTGTATCACCAAAGATAACATAAAGAAACTTTCCAATTTTCATGGTAGACACAGCAAAGATAAAACCACTTGGGCAAATTCAGAGAAATGACTCATCACCATCCTGACGTGAATTCTAGATATTGTCCATGATAGGCAGTTTTTCAACTTAGGCAAAATACGACATCTATTTATTCATTCAATAAATATTTCTTGAGCACCTATTATGTCCCAGACACTGTGGTGATTATAGGAAAAACGGTAGAGTTGTGACCGCTGTTCTCACTGTTCTTACGAGACTGATATTCTAGAGATGAATATGGACAAATGAACAAGAAGTTGCCATCACTGTCATCCCTGCTCTAATAGGAGAAAGTACAGGAGCTGAGAAAGAACTCTGGAATGTCAGAGGATGACCTTCAAGACTTTCTGGATCAGGGAAGAAATTCTGGAAGAAATTTATCTGAACTGAGACATGAAGAAGTATTTGGAATAGAAATTAGCTTTGGGAGGAAAGAAAAGAAGTTTCACAGAGAATTCTTTAGATAGTTGGGCCTGCACCTGTTCTTGCTTCTTGCTTGATGTTGCTTATCTTGTTCTGTGTTGCTCTTTTGACTCAATTAGTCAGAAGAATTGTCACTTTGAAATGATTAACTTTATGCTTTACCATTTAACAGGAAATACCTTCCTTTTTAGTACCTTACTGGGAACTAATAGAAAATTCCTATATAAACTCCATCAAAACGGTACTCAGGCATCTGAGAGAAGAACAGCATTCTGTGATTTCTTACTTATATAAAATTCGGTAAGTAAAGTTTCCAAAGTCAGAATTTGGTAGTCGGCAGGCACGTCACGTGAGCTCCGTCTCATTCTCTTGCCACCTTACAGAACAAATTTCCAGCATTTTCTACGGCGGCCAGATCACAAACAAGATTTTGTATCTCAGTGGCAGGCTGATTTCAACACTCTCCCTGATGACCTGTGGGATGATGAGGAAACAAAGTCTGAACTACATCAGAGAGTAAACGTAAGGAAATCTGCAACCTGCCGTACCAGGGTCTCCACACATGTGAATATTGTACCGCAGAAACTAACTCATTCCCTTCTTTGTCAATAAAGTGTGAGGGTGAGGAGGGAAATGGTTTGACCACTGACCTGCCAACTTTCAAGAGCAATGGCTCTTCCAAACGAGTTTAGAATGAGAACACGGTGGACAAGACTTCCAGAAAGAGGAGCCAAGTCCAGCAAAGCAAGAGCATTTTTGGCATCTGTTTTGTGGCTTCCTAACCCCTTTGTTCGGCTTTGTAACTACCTTTATGCCTGGCGTTAAGCACATGCCTACCTTGAGTGCAGTCATAAGGGTGGATGATGTCAGGGAGAAGGGGAGTGAGGAAACTTCATGGAAAACCTAAAGGGCGGCCAATATTGAATAGATCCTTTGAGGAAGGTACCAAATCTTATACATCTTTGTATCTCCAGCAGGCACTGTGCCTAGCATTTAATAGACAGATTTTCACAAATTCGTAAATGGGATCTATTATGCTGATGCTTTAGAAAAGGACTTCTGATGTCCAGGAAGCCTGATTTTAGTTAGGAAATTAAAAACATTAAACTTTTAAAAATATCAATTCAAACAATAAAGTAAAGAAGCATCTAATAAGAATAGTCAAGGAAAGAAAAAAAAAACTTTTAGAGATTTGGATAGATCCTGTAGTTTTTGACTTTAGTATTTTTATTATAATTAATTACCAAATAGTGTCTAATTGCCTTATTGATATTCTCACTGACCACATAATTATTTTTTTAATGTTTTGTTTCATTTCCAGGTGATAAATATTGTTATTGCTTTAAACTTTGTCCCTTGCTTCTAATTCTATTTCATTGTGATTTGAGAATTAGGTATTTAGTGTTTTGATTTTAATTAAATTAAGTGATTTTAATAATATTTTTAATTTATCTAAATTTTTTAGTTGCCTGAAACATCAAAATTTTTGTTTCTATTCCATGAGTGCTATAAAATAGCATATAGTCTCTATTTAGAACGTTCAATAAGTTTTGGCCAAATCAACCTTGTTAATGTCATTAGAATGCTTTTTAGCAGTGGATTCTCAGCAGGACTATATTATACAGAAACTTGAGAAGTTTTAAAAAGTAAACCTACCTTTCCTTTAGGCCCTATGTCCAAACTCAGATTTAGGGTGGGCCCCATATATCACTTTCATTTTTTACAGTGTCATGGATAATTCCAATTAAAAAAGTTACCCTTTGGGTACATTTTTCTATCTACATAATCTTGCAAAAACTAATGGAAGTAAGTTAAAAATCCCTATGATGGTTACATTTCTATCAATTTGCCTTACTTTATAGATTTTAATAGATTTAGTAGACTGCTTTACAGATTTTAATATAGCAACAGTAATAGCTAATCTGAACTTGGTATGTGCCGGCACTGTCTTCTTGCATCATCAGGACAACCCTCTGAGATGGCAACTAGTAATATTCCCATTGTATGGATGACAGAATATGGTGAAGTACATATCAGAGCTGGGCTCTGACCCCGCACTGCCAGGCTCCCCAGCCCATGCCCTAAACAGTTCGTTGAACTGCTTCTCTGATGCAGCGTTACTTGACATGCAAAGAGACATGACATGCTACCTCTTCATGGTCTCCTATACTCTTTAGAGTATAAAATAACCATCTTTGCACCAAAGTACTTCTTTTTATTGAATTCTACTGTATCTGATATCAATACTGTGCACCTTGCCTTATTTCTTATTTGTATTTGTCTCGTTTGACTTTTGACCTTTTTGTGTCATTTTGTTTTGTGTGAGACTCTAGTAAGCACCATATAAATTGAATTTTGGCTTTTGACCCAACAGAAAACCTTTAAAACTTCTGTAAAACTGTTCATTCTTAATGATTTTTGTCTGTACAAGCTTCACAATTAATAGGCATGAATTTTTCTTCAATACAACCCACTCTGATTATTCAGGAATATATAATAATCCCCTAATTCCTGCCAAATGAAATGTGAAAACCAGCTATGCCTCTGGGTAAGCCTAGACCCTCTGTCTGCCTGGTCAATATCTTTGTTCTTGGCTTATTTCATTCCAATTCTGAGAAGTTAGCGGGGAGGTTCTACTATTGCATTGTCCTCACTCTGCCATCAGAAATCTGAAGCACAGAGATGCTAGTACTTGCCAAGGCCTCACAGTGAGGCGGGAACAAAAAGAAAACTCATCTTGCTCTCAGAGATGTACGAATGCTTGTTAAGCACAAGTCGGTATGCATTGAATATCTGCCAGAGCATTTGTGGATACGCCATGGAGATCTTAAGATCAACCCTAAAATAACGGTGTTTTGGGATATAGCCCTTTATAGCCCTTAGCATAGGGCTATAAAAATGGCTGTGGTATTTTCTTTCATTTTATGTGCAGTTCCCTAAAGGTAACAAATCAAAATGCTAAGAGTCCCATTAATACGATATCACAAAACTAAAACCCACTGTGGGTACTGGAATGAAACTGCTTGTATTAAGATGCCTGGCTCCACCACATGGAAACCATAGCCAAGGGACTTAACCTGTCTGGGCATCAATTTTCTCACCAGAATTTACCACCTGGTTATTGCAGGGATTAGCAAGGTAATCCACGTAAAGCACTTAGCACAATGCCCAACATGTAATAATGTTCGATACATTATTATTGTGGAAACTGTCACATTTTAATTGGCTGTATGTATTCATTAATGGGATATTTTATTAAATAGATGTTTTATTGCATGGATAGTATGATATTCTTATAAGATTATAATAGCTTTTATTAACCGAGGAGTTATTGTATGCTAAATAGTATTCTGAGTGCTTTATATATATAAGCTAATTTTTTCCATTATAGCACATCCGGAAGGTAAGTTATAGTGTTTTGTTTTGTTTTTTTAAGATTTATTTATTTATTTTGCTTTTTTTTTTTTTTTTCGGAAGGTAAGTTATAGATAAAGGAGCTGAGACCTGAAATAGTGCGTAGATTACTCAAGAGCACAGGCTCATATCCTGCATCCACCACCTACTTGTGTGCCTTTAGCAAGATATCCTCTCTGTGACTCATCTGTGAAATGGACATTGTAATATAGTACCTCAGGTTGTTGCCAGGCATTAAATGAGTTGATATAAGTACAGTGACTTACGTTCTGACACACAGATGCATGTAGAAAGACCTCAGTACATAGCTATTGTTAGTTTTATTATATACACGACAGAGCTGGGATCTTCAAAAGACTTTTCTTACTGCTAGCTCTTTGGTATGAAGCTAATTTTGGACAATCCTGTTAAGCTCAGACAGCATGTCTTGGTGAATGACATGTTGCACTTATGGTAAATGAACAAGCCTATACCCTTGGATTAAATACAGCTGCATATTACTTCACCAACAATACACCATTTCCCCCAAAATTCCCTGAAACGACTTTTTAATTTTTTTTTCTTGAGAGAGAGAGAGAGAGGGACAGTGAGGATGGGGGGAGGGGCAGAGAGAGGGAGAATCTTAGGCGGAGGCTCCATACTCAGTGCAGAGCCCAATGACGGGTTTGATCTCAGAACCCTGAGATCATGACCTGAGGTGAAATGAAGAGTCCGATGCTTAAAAAAAAAAAAAAAAAGTCTAGTGCTTAACCGACTGATTCACCAGGATGCCCCAAAACTTTTTCAACTAAACAAATTTTCTGAGAAAGGATTAGAATACTACATAAAACATAGCCACCCATAAATAAAGTGAACCGCAGTGGCCTTGCGCTGGACACAGGCGTGTGATTTGGCGAGCTGGTCTTATAAAGTAAGGCCTGCCATGGAGTGGAAGCAAAATAAGTATCTGTTGAGTGAAAGAGTAAAACTCATGAGCGCGTTAGGTCTAATTTTCTTCGGAGACATTTTTAAGACAGGCAGAGGATTCTAGTTTTATTACACTGTGGAAACTGGAGCGGTGACTGTAAAGCACGACAGGGATGTTTCTCTCCGCTCAGGATTTACGAGACCGCCTGTGGGACATCTGTGACGCCCGGAAGGAAGAGGCCGAGCAGGAGCGACAGGATATCATTAACGAGAGCTGGTTGCAGGACTCGGTCGGAATAACGATGAACCATTTCTTCTCACTAATGCAGGTAAGAGCGGCCCGTCAACAACGCGGACTCTTGCCCTTACAGCTCCGTCCTGTCCCTCCCTTTACAACCCCTTTGGGAGCACGGGGAGCCTGTTCAGCTCCTCGTGTTGACTCACAGCACTCTGCCTGGCCTGAGCTGTAGCTTGGTGAGCTAAGATAAGAGCTCTAAGCTTGCTGAGATAAGAGTTTTGTCCCCGAGCCAAACAACCTCTAGAACTGGGAGCACCCGGGGCACCTGGGTGGCTCAGTCGGTTAAGCGTCCAACTCTTGACCTCAGCTCAGATCTTGATCTCCGGGTTGTGAATTCCAGCCCCACCAAGCTGGGCATGGAGCCTACTTGAAAAAAGCAAAAACAAAAACAAAAACTGGCAGCGCCCCAAGCAACCACCAACAAGCTTTGCTTCCGGGTGGCTTAGAACTATGCAAAGGGGCAGGAGAGATGCTGTCTACACTGGTTGTTACCTTGGCAGCCTCTCACAGTGGACACCCCGAAGTGGCCAGCAGACGCCCAGGAAAGCAGCTCTGCCACAAAGCATGGGCTAGGTCAATGTCAGCAGGCATTTGACTCCAGAAAAAAGTTGATGTCAGGATTGAAAATAAATAAATAGATAGATAGATAAATAAATAAATAAATCCCATTCACCAGTATAAATAAATAAATAGATAGATAAATAAATAAATAAATAAATAAATAAATAAATAAAACCCATTCACCAGAACAACGTCATTAACTTATATTTGCAGCCTGTTAAATAAAAATCGCACTAGGTGAGATAAGAAGATAGACATTGTTCTTATTTCCAGACTATTGTCAACAGTAGGAAAGAGAGCACAGACCAGGTCTGGATACCCAGCATTGCCAAGTAAAGGAGCTAGAGTTTGGGAGCTGGGCTGTAATGAGCATCAGAAGCCATCTGTACTTGCTGACTGGCTTTGTCTGAAGGAAAAAAACAAAACCAAACAAAACATTCTCCTGTCCTCACCTAGTTTTACCACTGGGAGCAAGGTACCCTCAAGGAGCAAGTTAGGATCCTTTCATCCCGGAGGAACTGGCAGATAGGGGCGTGATCTTCCTTGATGATTACTTCTCAAAAGGATGGTGCCTTGTTGACTTAGGAAAGACAATTTTGAGTTCTAAAACTGGCAAGAAGCTTTTAAAAAGATTTACATCTCAGGGGTGCCTGGTGATCTCGGGATCCTGGGATGGAGCCCCATGTTGTTGGGCTCCCTGCTCGGGGGGAGTTTGCTTCTCCCTCTCCCTCTGCCCTTCTCACCCATACTCCCTCTCTCACAAATAAAATCTTTAGGAAAAAAAGTTTACATCTAAAAATTTACATCTAGACAGAGCCAGGATTTATAATGACAAATTTTCTAAAGTAAATTAGAAAAGGGCAGTCAGGAGCCTAGAGTTAGGAAGAAGAGTATGCAGAGTTTAGCCAAGCTGAGGGGAGTAGAAAGCTCGTGTTAGTCAAGCTGTGTCTACATGAGTATTTTTTCCGAAGAGCATAGCAGTGAGGGTAGAGAATGGAAGAGGGCATATTTTTAATCTTCAGCTGATTGACTTACGTGAGGAAATACTGCAGGAGAACGGGATATTACCTGACAATCCATGCTAGCACACAGTAGGTGTTCAATAAAGGCTCGCTCAACCAACGACCATGAATGCTGATACTTCCAACTTCAGAGGGACAAGCCCATGGTACAGGGGCAGGTTGGACCACAGGAGGCTGGAAAAGTCAGCAGAAAGCTGAGACCCAGGAGCAACCTCACTGACTACCAGCTCTGGGATCCAGGTGTGGGTTGTACAAAGGAATAAAGTGAGCCTGCCAAGCAGCCTAAGCCACGCTGGGTAGCATTCCTGGGGCGCTGGTTTGGGCAAGGAGAGGTTGACTGTTGGAACAGGTGTGTCAGAAGCTTCTGGTGAGAATAACTGAAATCTAGTAGTGAAAGCAAAGGGAAAAGAGAATTTTTGTGAATCATTTCTTATTAGTCTGAGCAGTACATACCTCTTTGGGGAATGGTAGAACTCACATCTCAACAACACCTAGATGGAACGCTCTTGTCCTGAGAAGTGAATCCACATCTAAAACCAATGAGGAGGAAAGAAGAGAAAGGACAGGATAGTAAATAAGAGCTGCTCTTTGCTAATTCCTTACTCCTTCCTCTGTATATGCCAGGCACTGCTCGAAGGACTTTGACATAGGTTGCATTAAACCTTCACAACAACCCCATGTGGTGACTTCTGTTATAATCCTTCAGCATTGTTCAAATAGTTGAAGGCCCGCCACATAGAACAACAAAGGACCTCATTCTGCACTGATCAATAGGACGTTACAAAAACCAAAGCTGGAAATTACAGGAAGTGGATTTCAGTTCAGTAAATGAAGGATGAACCCAATGATTAGAACCATCCATCAAATAACAGACTTTTGGAAGCAACGGAGCTGCTTCTAAGCAGAAAGTTTGTCCATGTTTATGGGATGGAGGGCTAGGGGAAAGAATCCCTGTGACAGTCTTCAAGGCCTGCAGTACTGGGTAACAGACAACTAGATAAACATTTCCCAAAGTGGGTTCCATGGGACACTAGTTTTACACAATGAGCCACAGATAAGGACTCAGTGATCAATAAAATTGGGAAGTACTGCATACTTTGTGCTTTCCTTTCCCTGGGAGACTGAAGAACATATTGACATATTAGGACATCAAGATGCCCTGCCAGAGGGAAACCTTTCTGATATGGTTAACCCAGCATTTCTGAAACTTTTTAACATTGCAAAGTTTTTGTTTGTTTTCTTCCCAACAAGGTACTTGTTAACAGCCTACAGGACAAGTTTTCTACCCAATAAGTTTTAGAAAATACTATGCTCCAAGATTTTTCTAACATTACCTTCAAAATTAGGATTCTGTCTCCAAGCATGACAAGTGCAAACACTTACTGTCACACCATGAGATTTGTCCATATAGGAGTATCTTAAAACTTCACTTGGTTGCTCTGCAAAAAAAGAAAAAAATGTTTAGTTTTCCTAATGATTTCAAAATGCTAGTTTGAAAAGTTAAATATATATTTATGTTTAAAATCCAAATATTTAAAACATGTTTTATAATTTAAAACAACATATGAATCGTAATTTTATTTTATACTGTAGTTTCGATACTGTATTTCGATATACTGTTAGTATCGATTTCGAACTTTTTCATTTCAGTCATTTGCCTAGAAAAGTTTAATAATGTGCAAGATAGCTTTTCAGGAGCAATTTGGCTTACCCTTTTATGCATCAAAAACAAACTTATTGAAACTGTTTTTGTCGTCTGTTATAGACTACAATGCAAAAACATTTATTTATTCTAAACTGTGAATATGGCAGTACAAGACTATTTCTTGATGTTTTATGAAATAATAGCAACATTAATTGCTTGATAAATATTGAGATCTCTTCATAAATATCCTTGGATTAGGTTCATCTAAGGGCTTTGAACACTAGGTCAGGTTTGTTCTTTATGGAAAAGTTGCTTTCTATAACTAATACTTCTGCAGAAGAGCTTCAGTCTCTAGGCCCTCAGGTACTGGTTTAAGTAGCCCCACTCACCAAAGCAAAGCCTGGAGGTCATGTTTACACTACCAAAGAAGAGCATGGATGTGCCAACTGATGTGACACCAAATGGGAAAATTGGTTGGAAAGCTCATGGTCTACATTTGTGTGTTTGTCACTCACTATGCATGTATTTCCTCGTTACTGCAAAGGGAAGTAGCCCAGCTGGCAGGGAGTCCCTTGTGATTGACTGATGCTGGACTTACCACCAGTTCCTCTGTGTTCTCCATTTCCCTCAAGGCAGTACTGGCAATGCCAACAGAGGGGTTTGCTCTGAGCATGGAGAAGTGATCTCCCTAGTACACATACTGAGCACGAATGGAAACTGTGAAAAGAGAACTACCCATTACCACTTTACCTTACCTTGTCATTTCTCTACAACTAGGTTAAATAGTCCTAGAGGACCAAAACCTCATCTTCCTTTGTACTTCAGTTCTTTTCTGTACCCAAATCTGTATTTTATATTTGTATATATCATATTTTTGGCCTCTCCTAAATCAACTAACTTGTTACCTCTGGTAGAAGCCATTCACATGTTTGTGAATGTATTGGTTGATTGAATACAAGACACAGGAATTCATAATGTCACAATGATGAATAATATGTACTACTTCGGACATCATATGTACTATAATCTTTTGTCACAATGTCAAGAGGCATAGAAACGCCATCTTGTTGAGCAGAATCATACTCAGTGAGTACAGAGAATGCAAAGTCACCAGTTATCTTTCATTCTTATGAAAGAAAATATGCCTTTAGATATAGCCTATGGCCAATTCTTTCTTGATTTTCAGAAAATTGATTTCAACGGAAATATATTAAAATAGTGCTTACAGAACTTATATGGTAAATATTAAAGATAAGCTTGTTCTTTTTTGGGTATTAACATTCATATTTGCTATTAAAGGCAGAACTGAACCGTTTCCAAGATACAAAGAGACTCCTTCAAGATTATTACAGGGGGATGGAAGGCAAAATCCCAGTTGATGACATTAAGAGATTTACTCGAGTCCCTTTGGTTCAACTGGATAGTAGAGACATTTTGGAAAGCCACCTTAGGTAAGGCAGACTATCGTGTTGCACTATAATTGGTTTTAGCATAAAATTTTATGATTTTAAATTGAATGTCACTAATAAAAACCACACTCTTGTATCTGCAAATCCAAAATCCAAAAAATCTCCAAAAAGTGAAAACTTTTCCAACTTCAACTTAAGATGATTGATATGCATTATTATCCAAATTATAGTGGTCATTTACTCACTTTGCTGCAGAGGTATAGTGTATTTTATTATGAAATGCTTCCAACAGATTCTGCTGGGGATATTAGGGCATATATAGAGTATATAAATTTTGAATTCTGAAAAACTTTTGGCTCGAGGGTTTTCAGCAAGGAATCATGAATCTCTACCACTTTTATGAAAGGTCTCAAGCACTTGTGTGTGTGTGTGTGTGTGTGTGTGTGTGTGTGTGTGTGTGTGTGTGTTTGATGTAATGAAAATGGAAGGGGTTGTGAGTCTTCTTTTATAGGTAAGGAAATTGAGAAAGAGTAAACGTTCAGTCATATGTGATTATAACTTCATGAGGTAAAAGACTTGTTAATAGTTTTATATCAATTTCCCACCAGAGCAAGAAAATAAAGAATTATATTTTCAACCAAACACTTCTGTGCAATACAAACAATTGTAAATAATTGCTTTTATAGACCCAGGGGGTGGGGGCAGAGGAAAGGCAAGATCCCAAACCCAGAAAAACTATGAACAGATAGAAAAATGTCCTTAAGAAATAGGGAGTTGGAGTGGTGGTAATCCCAACTCTAAAACATTAAGAGAGCAAAAAGTAAGAATAAAATAACAAAAGGAAAACTCAAAATCCTTAAAATTATATGAATTAATTAAAAATAAAGTAGCATTAAGAATTAAAGTAATATTTTCTCATGACCAATAAGGAGATCACGAGAAAACATAAATCTGAAGAGAGGAAAAACAAAGAAGGTAGATTTAAAAAATAATATACAAGCCCAACATTAAGTTTAAATCTCCAAAGATATGAGATATGTATTGGAGATTGAAAGCAGTATATGTACTTTATTGTACAAGTGTGCTCAAGTCAATGAGCACAAGTCAAAGCACAAGTGGCACAAACTATACATGGTTTTGTGAATATGTTTTGAAGACAGATCTGGTTTCAATCCTGGGTGTTATTTAGTAATTGTATGTGAGTAAATGAGAACAATTTACTTTGGAAGGAGAGTCACCCTAACTCTCTTAGGCCTTGGTTTTCTTATCTATAAAGTAGAGTGGTTGTGAAGATTACAGAAAATGAAATCCTTAAAGCACTGGGTACCATGTTTGGGGATCAGAAGACTTGAGATCTAATCTCAGTAACACTCAATAAGTGGTGACTATTATTAATGCATGTTGTGACAATAACCTACATGGAGTATTTTTTACTCTTATAATTTTTTAATTTTTTATTATTTTTCAATTTAAATTCAATTAATTAATACGTAATGTATTACTGGATTCAGAGGTAGAAGTCAGTGATTCATCAGCCGTATATAATACCCAGTGGTCATTACATCACGTGCCCTCCTTAATGTCCATCACCCAATTACTCAGCCCCTCCACCCTTCTCCCCTCCAGCAACCCTCAGTTTGTTCCTATGATGAAGAGTTTCTTACAGTCTGTCCTCTCTCTGATTTCATCTTGTTTTATTTTTTCCTCTCTTCCCCTATGATCCTCTGTTTTGTTTCTTAAATTCCAGAGTATTTTAATTGTGAGTATTGCATGTTCTTGCTTTGCTTTATCCTCCCTATATCAAAAAGGATTTGAGATGACCTGAACACAATAGGATTATACATGAGATCTGAGACCCGCTTTTTCTCTCTCTAGATTTCCTCCATGTAGTCTTACTATGTCCCCATAATGCCCATGTGTAAGCAAGAAAACACAAGAAGGAAAGTACCATCTTCTTGATACAATACAAGAGAACTGTTTAACTCAGCAAGCTACTGAAAAAGAACTTTGAAATTGAAGACAATAAAAAATTCCAAAGGCAATATGAACCATCAGAGCCATTAAAAAAGGCCAAGTTCCAATGTCTACAGTAGCAGTGCATTCTGTTCTTAGCACAAAATAGCAAGTCAGGCATATTGGGGAAGCTATTAAAGTTGGTTAGCAGAATGAAACAGGGGAAAGAACAGCCAGTTCTTATTTTTTGCAAAACAACAGTGTACCAACTCAACCTCAAATCACTGCTATGAGTATCTACTGAAACTCTCAATCAATGTATCAACCAACTAACTGATCAACCGTAGTCTCTTTAAAATGTATAAGGGAAACATACTGTTAAGCATTTCCACATAACTGTCTACTTTATTCCTATAAAAACAACAATAGCAGCAGCATAATAGTAACTAATAATTGGTTAATAATTGGCCATAACTAAAAATTAGAATGATAGTAATAGTAGCGACTGTATATTTATATTATTTGAGGAAAAGAGCTTCAGGAAGTCAAGTGGCATGCCCCAATTCATATCTATTGATAGTGGCAGAGCTAGCTAGACCAGATTTTTTTCCAGTAAATGAATTCTAACCCCAAATTTTATTTCTAAATGATATGCCACCACTGTGGTCCTCCAAAGCAAGGCATTGGGAAATGCATGTTGTACTGTATTAAACATTTAGAGATGATCATACAACCTTTATCTGGTTAGACACATGAATCTCAGTGTCTCAGTGACTGACATTTGACATTACTTGATTATTAAAATGTAAATTGTCCTTGTAGGTAGATGTGTACTGTATAGGAGAACCTCAGTACATTGCCTTTGTAGGCACAGTACAATGTCAGAATGCCAAGTACTGTAAGAATCAAAGAGCCAAGTTCAAGAAACCACGTCTAGTGCTTTAAAACAAGACTGAGCTAATTGTTTGCTGGAGTTCACAATCAGCTTTCTGGATCACCACTCTGTTCCGCAGCAGCTTCAGTCTGCCAGACCAATGCTCGATCTTCACTATTATGTCTCCGGACTCTCCTCAAGTTTCAGCAAAGTCTTGTTTGGAGCTTCTCTCTTCCCATCCCATGCCCAGTGGGGGACACTTTACACTTTGGATCACTAAAGATCCCAATCATAATAAGCATTCTGCCCTGGAGATCTCTTCCTGCTTGTCTTAGCATTTGAGATTCGGGAGTCCTACAGGGATAGAATGTTCTGGGGACAGCTCTAAAATTTCTTCATAGGGCAACAATATGGCTGAAAGAAGGGAGAGGGAGAGCTCACCTCTGTGTTCTCACAGCACTTTACAAAGCAAAGAGAAAGCTTCATCATCATTACTCTAAAGTGGGGAGTGCTGTTGGATTTTTTTTCCCCACCCACCACCAAAACCTTGTGGCCTCCACAGGATTACCCCTTGCAGTCCTCACATCTATCATATCCTGCTTTTTCACTGTCCACTTCGGAAAGCCAAATGATGCTAGTCATCTTAAAGGAATGGTGCCCAGTTTTACTTGATTTGCTTTTTCATGACTGATTTGTTCCTTGCCAGAAGTTGATGGCCCAGATACATTTCAAAATTCCATTTCTCCAAGATTCCTGTTGTTTCATTTCCCTCCTCGTAATTAATGAGACTTAAACCTAAAAATTATGTTTTGTTACTATTTTCCTTATTAACTCTTGTTAATAAGACTATAAAAATTTGAATACACTCTCTTTTTTTTAAGAGAGGGGGTTGGGGGAGGGGAGAGAGAGTCTTAAAGTAGGCCCCACTCCCAACATGGAGCCCTACATGGGCCTCAATCTCACAACCCTGATATCATGACCTGAGTCAAAATCAAAAATCAGTCTTGACTGACTGAGCCACCCAGGTGCCCCTGAATACAGTCTTTTATAGTCTGTTCTTCATTTGAATAGTTCTTCCAGGTCAAATATGAAAATAGAGGTTAAAGCAAGATAACAAAATTCCCAAAGTCACATGTCATAATAATATAATTCTGGCAAATCAAGTGTTTATAATTCCTTTTTATTTGTTTGTTTTTTTCAAAGAATTCCTCTAATTTCTCGAATATCCATATCCCCGGATTCAGCTATGTCCAAACCAAAAACAAAGGCCATACTGAAGGGCAAGATCGATTACTCCCTGGAAAATGTTGAAGCAAACTTTGAGGCAGATGAGAAGTTGCTAATGGACACCTGGCAGCAGGCTTCTTTAGCAATATCTCACATGGTAAGCAATGCTCATTATTACATTTTCACTAAGTACTAACTTTGGTATATGCTATGAATAGAAATTTTACACAATGTTGTATAAAGTTATACCTTCAGGAACTTTTTTGTTTTGTTTTGTTTACTGAAAGAAATAAGAAATGAAACAATTTGGTCAGCAAATATATGAGCTCAAGAGTGGAGGAAATCATTAGATTATTTTTTGTGTTGGGCCAAGGTTCCAAGTGCAGAGACCAAAAGGCTCCTTCGGGAAAAGTCAATGATGAGGGTCAAGTATAATGCAATAAGAGAGGGATGGGACTGTGGCCAAATGGAAATCATACTCCTGAAGAGGTATGTGCTATGTTTCCTGGACCAAATTTACCATTTAAGAATGAAACCCAGTATGGCCAGATTTTATAATTTTCCAGGAAAAGTCAGAAATTCAGATTTGTATGTGAAACCTACTGATTGTAGCATGTTGGAAATGAAATCAAATTTGTAAAACTTTACAGAGCCAAGAAAAACACACATCTGGCCTATAGGCCTCTAGGATGCATGGGTTACCTGTGGCGTAAGTATTATCCTCGTTACCAAGGAAAACGATCCAGAGAGGTTAAAAAATTTTTCCAAGTTCACTTAGCAAGTTACATGTCAATGAGAGTTAAACCTAGGACTATATGAGTTCAAAGTTCATGCCCTCCCAAGGGACAGTGAAAGACCCCTTCCTTCAAGGGGCCCATGCCAAATCAAACAAGAAGGGAAGAGCACGTAGATAACTCTAATGTAAGGAGAAGCTTCCCGCATACAGAAGGTGCACACAAGGTTTAGCTTGGAGGACCACTGTTCCCTCACCTTCTAGTCCTGAGTGCCCAAAGTGGTTCTGTTTTCATTCTGTGCCAGGTGTTCTTTGACTTTCCCTGAAATATCCCACCCAAACAGGAAGCAGTGTCAACCTTCCAAGAGACTTTGTGGAAGAGGTGGAAGAGGAGCTTACTTACGTCAGGGTCTCAGAGCAAGGAGGCAATACTTCTGACTGGGCATTTTCCAAGTCCCCTACTGGCCACTCTGCCTCCAGGGTTCTTTTCTCTAGTTCAACCCACAGCAGCCTCAGTGTTCTGTGCTCCCTTTCTGTTCTCCCTCTCTTCCTTTTTTTCTTCCTTCTTTCATTTCTCCCTCTCAAAAGTGATTGTAGTTGCCTTTCAGTGTCTGGCTTCTTCTATAAAAAATTTTAGTGTGGATTTTGACACATCTAAGAAAAGTGCATGAAGTATAACTGCAGGGCTTGCTGAACACACCTAAAGTTACCGGTGGAACCAGCACATGGAAAGGTCTGCACCTACCAAGTCCTTGCTCCTTCCCAGTCCTAACCCCCTGCATCCTACAATGTGGACCCTCCACTTGCCTTTTGACTAACCAGCGCCTTGATATTCATAAGTTTTATCACCCAAGTCTATATCTCTAAACAGTATACTTAAACTTCTGTTGCTTTTGAACTTTAAATACATGGACTCATACCTTTTGTCTCTTTGTGTTTTCTTTTGCTCAACACTATATATGAGATTCATTTTATGTTGTTGAGCGGAGCTGTATTCTGTTCCTTTTTGTTGTTGCATATTGTTTCACTATATAAATTTATCACAGTTTATTGAACTAGTCCTCTACTAATATGCATTTGGGCTTCCAGTTTGTACCATTATGGATATCCTTGCTATGAGCATTCTTGTACTTGTCCACTGGTGCACATATGCACACACAACCATTGGCTGTGGCTAAGAGTGGTTGCCATCTTCAATGTCAGTAGACAATACTATACATAATACATCAGCTTACATAAGTAATACCAGATTTTTTCCCATTCGCTGCAGTATCATCTTTGTCATAAATTAAGTGACCACGTATTATAAATTAGGTCTGTTGTGTTGCTCTATTTTTCCATTCTTGTACCAAAACCTCATAAAGTCATATCATTTATTTGTTATCTAGATGAGCAAATCTTCCCAACTTGTCATTTGTCCAGGGCATTTTGGCTTTTCTTGGCTCTTTGCAAACTTTCCATATAAATTTTCAAGTCAGCTTGTCAAAATTTACAAAAGTGTTGGCTGTAGATTTTTTCGGATATTTATCAGATAATGGAAGTTTCTTTTCATTTCTAGCTTACTGTGAGGGTTTTTCATAAATATATTAACAATCACTTCTTGGCCTTTTGGCTAAGATCAAGTGTATAAATATATTAACAAATACTTCTTTGTTACCAAAATTTTGTTAACAAAATACATCTATTGAGATTGTCATATGATTTTTTTTTCTGTTTTCTATCAACATGAAATACCATATTGGTCAATTTTCTAATATTAAACTTACATTACATCCCTGAAATAAGTCCAACATTATAATGAAACGTCATTCTTCTTATATATTGCTGGATTTATTTTGCTAATAATTTGCTTAGGATTTTTGAATCTTTGTTCATGAGTGAGAAAATCCTATAATTTGTCTTTCTTATACTGTCCCTGTCAACTTTTAGCATTAATGTAATACTAGCCTCATAAATCAAGTCAGGATGTGTTTCCTTTTTTTCCATTCTTTAGAAGAGTTTGAGGAAGTTGGAATTATTTCCTCTTGAAATGTTCAGTAGCTTTCACCAAGATGCAATTTAGGCCCAGTGAACTAAACCTTTTTTTTACTAGGAGGTACTCTTCTTTATCTATAATGCATTTTTGGAAATTATGCTTTAAATATTGTTTACACATTATATCTTTGTTCATCCTCTTATTTTTATCATTTTCGTATCTTTTCTTGCTTGCTTTTTCCCCTACTTACTTTTAGAAACAGTGCGTTCCATTATGTTCTCTTAGTGGTTAACACAGGAATTACACCATAAATTGTTAACTCATCAAAGTCTAAATATTATTTAGTCAGTAATTCATAGTGTTATTCCTAGAGTAACCACTAAGTGAATTAGTGTGTATTACTTCCAAACTAATATAGGGAAAAAATAAATAAACTTAAAATATTAAGTCCAAAATAAGAAAAGAAAGGAGGACAGAAAAAGATTTAGGTAGTAGGACGATAGATATATACCCCAAATATATTGATAGCTACTCTATAAGGGCAAAACGATCCAGATAAAGGAAAGGGATTGATTTATTTTGTTAAAAAAAAAAAAGTATATGATGCTCATAAGAACACAGAAATGATCTTCTGTTACTGACCAGAGAGAAAAATGAGGTAGTGTGATGACCTCTGGTAGCCACCATGGAATCCTAACCCCTGACCCAGAGGCTCAGAGCTCCCCATCGTGCTGGTACCAACTCATCAAACCTTCTTGTAAAGTAACTAAATACTCCTTCCTACATATTGCATCAGCATTAAAAATTTCCATGCCTTGGTTAATGTCATCTTTCTCTCCTAAAATATGTTCCTTCTTCCTTCTATTTGATTAAACTGTATGCTTTCTATAAGTCTTCAGAGCTAGTTCCTGCTTTGATTCCTGACTAGTTGGTTGCCTGTTTGAAGCCCTTGCCCTCTCTGATCATGTGCTCTTCCAATCCCTATAGCAGTATTATCTTCCCAAGCATCTGGCTCTTACTATCTAGGTGATTGTAATGTTGATCGCATTATTTTCCTAAACACTTAACTGGATTCTAAGACTTTTTTATACACCATACACCTAGCATCATGGCCACATCTGATATGATACTAAGCCCTCAGGTCAGTCTGACATGGGACTGCTGCTATACCGAAGATGCTGAAGTTACTACCGATGATGATGGCAATGACCATGGTGATGAGTGCAAGATTACAACTACCAAGCATCAGAGAGTGGGAGACCAGAGCTAGGAGTTCGACGGGGGGAAAAAGGAATTAGTATTCTTATTGAGCTACGTAAAGTAATTTACAAGTCTTACAAATCCTATTAGAATTCGCTAGGGGAGATGACACTGTAGAATATTACATTATTGAAAAGTGCAGCATACAACACAAAGAGCACTGGCTACCGCTCTGGGTTAAGTTGTGTGATTTTATGGAAATAACTTAACCTCTTCCAGTCTTCAATTCCTTATCTGTAACATGGGAGACATTCCACATACCTTTCCTCTTGTGAATGGTTGAAAGATCCAAGGAACTAATGTATACCAAAGTGTTTTGGAAATTGTAAATACCATGGCATTAAAAAATTTATTCACAATTGTACTATTTTCCTTGTGGACTTTAAAAACCACATAGAGGGTTGCCTGGGTGGCTCAGTCACTTAAGCGTCTGCATTTGGCTCAGGTCATGATCCCAGCATCCTGAAATGGAGCCCCACATTGGGCTCCCTGCTCAGCGAGGAGCCTGCTTCTCCCTCTCCCCACTATTTGTCCTCTTTCTCTCTCTCAAGTAAATAAATAAAATCTTAAAAAATAAAATAAATAAAAACCACATAGAAAGAAGGGAGAAAAGTTTAGTATGTACTAATCTAATTAGTATTCCTAATAATTATATTTGAATCCTGCTTTTATGTCTCTAATAGACTAATAGACTATTATGACCTTGATATCACATGACCTTAAGGGAATTTTAGGTTTCCGGTGAGAGACGTCCTTAGGCAAACTATTGTAGGGAAAGCAGTGCCAGCAGGGATTAGTGCAGCTGAAATGAGAGTGCTTTAACGTGGGCTTTTTCCTACACAGCAACCTCAGCCACAGCTACCCATTTAGTGTGCGATGTTAATTTTTAGAAAAACTTTCTTCTAATTAGCAGGTATACAATGATTTCAAAGAAACAAGTCATAGTTAACGCCCACAATGTCAAGACATTATTTCTAGAGTTTCTTTAGCCTTACAGGTAGATTGCTGAATGTATTGTGAATTATGTTAAATTTTGAAAGAGGCTCAGAGGTCTTTGAGGGAAGTGGACCAAAAATATGCAGATGATGATAATTATCATCATCATCACCACTACCACCATCACCACCACCACCACCACCACAAAGTTGTTTATAAAGGAGAAAAATCCAATTTTAAAGGAAATTGCTAACTTACTGTGCTTTGCAAAAACAGATTCAAAATGAATTGCTTGCAATTTGGGGGGGAGATTAACAAGTCTGTTTTCAGCTTTACCAAGAATTTTAAAGTACAGTAGATATTATGAAATCCATTTTTATGGCTTAAGGGCATCTGATTAAAACCACATACATACGCTCACACAAAACCAGCTTGTTCTCTGAAACCTTTCTGTATTTCTCCAAAGTTCCACCGATCTTAAAGAAGCTGTGGGTATGTTCTGTGGAATATGATTATTTTAAAAGAAGTTCCATCTATTAATAATCATTTCTTGGGCCTCCCCTATGAACATAGCAGGTACTAAAAGCTGCATGAAGCCCATTTGGAGGGTGGAAAAACAGTTAACTTCCACAGAACAGTTGGGGACAGTTACATGCTGAGCCCGGGCGTAGGAAGTGAGCAGGAATTGGGAGAGAGCGGGAAATGGCTGGTGTATCTCTCCAGGGGAGAGGAGATCTTGTGCCTTACTCGCCTCCATCCAACTTCCTCTTTCTCCTCCAAGCCCCCAACCCAGTCCTCCCCAGAAAGAACATCAGGTTTGAACACAGTAGGCACTTCAGTAAATGAATTCTCATGAGCCCCATTTCTTTACCAGTTGCTTTATTGAGATTTTAAGGTTTTCAACTATGTTTCTCCTCCCTCCTCAGGGTGTGCAGGTTTTCTCTCTCCCTTTTGGGAATCTTTTCTCAGCTCTCATTTCTGGGGGCTGCACCCCTAAGTGCTCTTCACCTCTCCAGGAGCTCTTGGACTTATTTTGAAAGGTCTGGCCTTTGAAATGCACGGCCCCAGTTGCATGAGCCTCAAGACAAGGTTTCTTTGCTGCCCGAAGCACAGAGCCCCAGAAGAGGGATGGAGGGGTCCCATCCCCACCCTCCCCTCCCCCTTCCTCATCTACCCTCCTCTCTCACACCAGGACACTCCACTCAAGTGAAAGGAGGGGGTAGCTGAGATGGCAGGAAGTTGCAAGTCCCCTGAGTATAGGGACGTGACAACAAAGATGAGGTTCGCCCGTGGGACAGGTCATCCTCATGAGCCCTGCACCTTCTGGGATGACGTCTAGTGTTAGAGGAGAACGGAAGCCCAGACCTCAAGTGTCTATGAGACCAAATAGTATAGGGCATGCAGTCCCAAAACTTGGTTGGGGGCATGAGAAATTCTTACCCATTTTACGTATAAAGCACAGTTATAGGTAAGTTAAATAGACAAATACAACTCTGCGGTATTATAATTTCATGGAGGGGGACTGTTAGGAAAAACTGTCTTTAAAACTCTGTGGGATGGTGTCAATAATAATGATAATAATAACAATAATAATGTGAGAAACATTGGTATGGGGAATGCCCTGGAAGGATAGTGGGTGTTAAATCCATGGCGTCTGAGATCAAAAAGAAAGCTTTTAAAAAGCATCGTCGTGGAACTGCCACACTGTGGAGGTAGCAATGAGGAAACGTAAGGTTGCATTGCAGGCAGGACTGGAGAAAATGAGCAATACACACACACATTGGGGGAAGCCACTTCTTGGGGCCCAGGCCAGGTTTCCATGTCAGTAAATCACTGAAGTGTGTTTTCTGTAAGACTGAGTACACGGCATGGTTGTTTACAGGAGAATGAGGCTTCGGTTGAACTGGGTGATGACTAAATCCCCATGGCTCTCATATTTCCTAAGCGTCGCATTCATCGAAATCTTGCTCATGTCCAACCAGGTGGCTGCTGAAATTCACCAGAGGCTCCTGGAAGAAGAAAAGGAAAACCTGCCCGCAGACACAAAAGAAAAATCTCCTCAGATGGGTACAAATAAAAAAGTCAAAAAGGAACCACCCAAGAAGAAAAAAGCAGACAAAAAAGCAAAAGGTAGTCATCGGCATCCGAAAGCGCAGATGCTTGAATTCTCCTTGGTAGAACACAAACGTCTAAGCAGGCACGTTAAAGCTCCTGTTGGTTTGGTTTGGTTCCGAGACCCAGGCTCCAGTGGTGTTAGCGGGCTAATCTTCCTGGGTACCAGTCTCACCTAACTTGTTTTTCCAAATAACCGAGCATATCCAAGGTAAAATAACCCTCAACGACAGTTTGGAACATGCTAGAAGGACTCCCCATGACACTACGTAATCTGAAAAGTGCATTAAAGGGGCTGCGGTAACTGAGAGGAGGTTGGGTGAAAAGTGATTATATGTATGCAAGTTTCAGGTTGAATTCAGGTTTCTGGTTTGATTCAAGCAAGTTCCTCTCTCCTGGAGGCCTCCTGCCTAATCTCTGCCTCGGAGACATGAGGGGAAAGCAAGGGAAAGAGAAAACTCGGGCTGGGAGAGACCTCCTGTCAGCCTTGGGGATAAACACTGGCACGAGCATCATCCCCCCGCCCTGCCTTAATGTCTTCACTTGTGCATATTCAAGGTGAGTTGAGGCAAGAAAGGAAGAGACAGAATCACAGGAGCAGAAGTCACCTCACTAGTCAGTTGCTCGTGAGACATTTGTCAGGCACCCACCAGAAGCACGCCATGATGGGGGCCGAGGACACAAGGGTGTACTTCAAGAACAAGAACAAAAACACAGTCCCTGCCCTGATGGGAACTCTAGTCTAGCCCCAGAGTCAGACATTTGATCCATCATTGTTCTTTAGCGGAGGAGGTGCAGGCGACCTTGAGACCAAGGTCACCTCAGTCCTTCGGAGGGGTAGGGAACACTTCCCAGCTGGAGTACATTTAAGCAGCCCTGAGCAGGAGTAAGAGTGGGAGCCGAGGATATGGGCACGTGGGGGGTGAGAGGTGGCGGGTGGCACTCGAAGCCAAGAGAAGAATAGCACCACAAGAAAAAAACACACCACTTTGTCCATCTCAGATGGTAAAATGAAAGAAATAAGCAGCATTTGGAGGACATGCCTCAATCTACTTTTAAGGGATAAATGGTTGAGTCCAGTCCCTTCATTTTACGGATGATAAGACAGAAACTGAATGAGATTAAACTCATTTTCACCTGTAATTCATACATCTACTATTGCAATTACATTTTATTTCGGTTTCTTTATTTACAGCTAGTCTTCCTCACATGACTTAAACCTGTTGTGGTCAGACCTTCAAGACAGATTTATTGCACTAAGTAGAACGTAAGAACGGAGCCTGCAGCTAGAATCCCACTGCCATTTCTCAAGGGAAGATTGTCAGAAAAATGCTGACAAATTCTTATTTTCTAATTCTCTTATATAATCATTGAAGTACTGGCAGTTAAGTACTGCTGAAAAGATTGTTAAGGAGATTACAGATTATTGACCATGAGCCACTTTTCAGCCATATCTTGTAGATGCTGTCCCCTGGTCTCTTTCTTTCTTTCTTTTTTTTTTTTAGAGAATTTATTTAATTTATTTATTTATTTGTCAGAGAGAGATCACAAGTAGGCAGAGAGGCAGGCAGAGAGAGGGGAGGAAGCAGGCTCCCTGCTGAGCAGAGAGCCCGATGCGGGGCTCCATCCCAGGACCCTGTGATCATGACCTGAGCCGAAGGCAGAGGCTTTAACCCACTGAGCCACCCAGGCGCCTCCCCTGGTCTTTTCTTCATGAGGATCTGGGACACACTTGGCTAACACTAGTACTTCTGACGGAATAGTACTTCTGCAGCTGGCTAATGGCCTCCGTGCTATGTTGCAGTTTGCTAACTTCCATCCCCAAACCCTACATTGCACCTTCCTTGGAGTCTATAACCATGTCTGCCCTCCCTGCACATCTCATTTTCCCATGTTGCGACACAAAAGGGGCATTTTTATACGTGTCTAGCCTAGATAACACCTGGAGAACTCTCAAAGAAAGATCTGTATTTCCCACTCAGAGTCAGGACTAGGGTTGGTCCTTTCCAAATCCCGAGAGGTTTGCTGTAGACCCGCACATTTCGCTTGGCCCCCATTTTGTCCAAGGAGCTGTGTGTCCGCTCGCAGGCCGGCTCGCTCCTCCCCCCGACTTTCACTGTGCTTTCAGGCAAATCACCGCCCATGCCTGAAGCCACGCCTGTGATGGTGACAGCAGAGGAGATCGCCCAAATGGAAAAGAGAAAAGAACTGATGCTCAAAATCAAGGAAGAACACCTTGCTGCCCTGCAGTTTGAAGGTAGCATTCGGAAAGAACCAAGATTATTCTTCTTGGTGGAAAACAACCAGTAGGCAAATAGCTCGTGACTGGCTCAAGTTGTGTCTAGGAGAACACAGAGCAAAGGGATTGAAAAGTACAGCATTAAGTTGGTTGTTTTCATAGGGCCACATGAGGGCTAGATTCAGCCGTTCTATAAGTGCTGAGATCCCAGAGAAAATTTGGGAAGGGGTTAGGAGAACACCAGCAATAATTAACAATCTCAGAGAATAGACACATACATGTTATTAACGTATATGTCATCACATATCCCAACTAGTCTGTTTAGAATATGTCAGAGTCTGTGTGATTTTCCAAGTTGAAAGGCTTAGGGCCACATGCGGGGGTGGTTTTCTATGTGAAGAATAATTGAGGCCTTTCATTAGGAAAATAAATCCCAACTAACAGGCTAACAGGCCCTGAAAGTGAGTTCTTGGGAACAGAGGCCATAGAAGAGCCAGTCCTGGATCAACAATGGTCAAGAGCCTCCCTTTCTATAAGTAGCGCGATTTTATAAGATATACTTTCCTTCGCCTTCAGCCAAAGTTAGAGAAAAGCCAGTGAACTCAAAATGGACTTTGAAAAAAATCAGGAAAATGAGCAAATTAGGCCAGTGGCAGTGGAGGAAGCAGTGAAGAAACATGGGAAATCTATTTCAGAAATAAAATCCACAGACCTTAGTGTGTGCCGTGGGCAGCAATAGGCCCTGGGATACAGAGGATTTACCCTAGTTTGACTGGGGCCAAGAAAATACAATGGTGTTGCCATCCTGAGGTTCTAAAGTAGGGAGATCATCAAGAGATTTTGTATTTTCCCCTTTTAGAAATGCAGAAATTATGTATTTGTGTATTTGTATATTATGTATTATCCCACTCCAATTTATCAAAGAATATATTACTATAAAGTGCAATAAATGTGAAGCTCAATTTATAATAGTTTTGGCTTACATAAATTGTCAAATGACCCTACCATGCATTACATGTTTTTTCTAGATCAGGTATTACTTATACTCCTATATTAAATGTGCACCTACATCTTCACAAACTGAAGCATGATTGGTTTAAAACTGAATTCAGCTGATTAGAAAATGCATGTATATGTAATCCTTCATTTTCTTTTTAAATAGAGATAGCCACACAGTTCCGTCTTGAACTGATAAAGACCAAAGCATTGGCTTTCCTTGAAGATTTATTAACAAAGGTGGTCGATGTATATAAACTCCTGGAAAAGTGGCTTGGTGAGAGGTACTTGAATGAAATGGCCAGGTAATGTACCACATGACTTTTCCAAAATGTATTTTTTAATTCCCGGAGGCCAAAATTCGCAGGTTTTTAGGCATTTACAACTGTAAGTTACATTTACAAATAGAAATGTTGACCTTTTAGGGAATCACCTGTGCATTTGTGTTGGTTCTTCTCAAACAATAAGTGATGTGTCCAACTGTCCAGTTGCAATGTCTAGTTTTACACACCATTTCTGAGTTCGGTTTTTACGCTGCTCAATGAGGACCTTAGTTTACGATTATAGGTAATTTTAAAATATTTTTCAGAATTAAGATCATGATTCCTATCTTTCTAATGCTAGACTTATTGTTAGTCAGGGCTGTTTAATGGGAGACTAACAGTCAAAAACAACTGCAATGTTTTACCAGTGAGGCTGATTCCCTTGTAAGGATAATACCCAGTTTTACTTTGCTCTTGGGTTCCAGAGGTTTTTCAGACTTCTCATCCCTAGTGAGGGGCAGAGAGGCTCATTCTCTTAATTCTGCCCTAAAAAGCAGCTCAGCAAAGCAGAAACAGCCCTCGAGTGAGAGTCAGGACACATGATGTTCCAAAGGATGGGGATTCCCTCATTGTCCGCAGATGCGCACCTAATCACTTGGGACCCCATGGCTTCGTCTGCAAAAGGATACACTCCAACCAGGCTATTTCAGAGGTTTCTACTAGCTCTATATTCTGTGAACACTACAGTTTGGAATACACATTTACTGAAAATTTAGAAGTTGCTACCTACGTAGAATACAAATGGCAGGTATTCTCAGAAACAACTATCATCTGAAAGATAGTAGTTATGGTTTGTTTTCTATCATCCTTGTCTCATAATGAAAGTTCTGTTGTAAAATCTTCAGCCTAGTTTTTTTTTATATCTGTTGTGCTACATAATAACACACACACACACACACACACACACACACACACACACCCGTCAGCCTGGTAACCTTACTGCAATAAGGCTTAAAATAATCTTACTACTGGATAGCCAAGTCTGTTCCTCGTTAGCATTGCGGGGCAGTGGTGTTCAGTTTTGTTCTCTGCCTGCCACTTACAAATGAAAACGAATTTTCTTAATTCATAGCATTCGCAGCTCCCAGCCATGTGGCCATCAAGAGTAAATGCTTATTTTTACCAGATGTACTCCAATTTCTCAGATTTATATTCTGTGAATATATCTGACCCCTGAATGTGGCCACAGGAAGTTAAAACTGGAACTGTTCAGCTATGCTTTCTTCTATGGTTATTGTACAAATTCTCTGGTGATAAAAGGAAAATATAGAGAGAACTATCGGATCCCTCAGAACTTCAAATCTGGCTTTTCATTCCCTTGGCATTTTTAAATCTCTTCCATTCCTGGTAACCTCCACTAGGTGGAGCACACCCATTTTGAGATCCTGGTTATGGCTCAGTCTTGTTCTGCAGTGGGAGGCGGTCCTCACTCAAAGTTGCAAACTTAGATGCTATCCAGTGCCTTTCTCCTCTGCACCCAGCGCACACACACCATGAGGCATAAACTAATTAGGTAATATGCACTATATGGGCACTTACTTGTACAGCACGCTGGAGTTGAAGTCTAGGGTTGTCTTTTTAAAGAAACCAACTAATACTATTTTTTAAAAAATTTCAGTCTGTAATATATTTTGGTGTTCCTCGGTTACATAAAGCAGATTAAAAATGGATTTTTCCATCATGCCCAATCTTTTTTTTTTTTTTTTTAAGATTTTACTAATTTATTTGACAGAGAGGAGAGAGATCATAAGTAGGCAGAGAGGCAGGCAGAGAAGGGAAGCAGGCTCCCTGCTGAGAAGAGAGCCCGATGCGGGGCTCCATCCCAAGAACCTGAGATCATGACCTGAGCTGAAGGCAGAGGCTTTAACCCACTGAGCCACCCAGGCGCCCCCATCATGTCCAATTTTTATTGCAAACTAGAAACACAATCCTTCCTGTAATACAGTAATATCGTATTTATTCATATGTAAAACTCCTCTGGCTTTTGAAATGGCCTTTAATTAGGGCCATAACTGTAATCTTGAGTATAGATTAAATCCATGCCCTGTGTGATTTCACATTAATAATCATAAAGTATGGAGTTATGTGTTACTGGCCTCATGCAAATATAAGGAAATTCAGGGAGCTTAAATAAGTTCCCAAGGACCCATTGACTATGGAGTATTCTGGAATGAAAGCTCAGCTTCAGTGTTCTTTCCATTGCACCTATTACAGCTTATACTAGATGATTTAACTAGGAATTATTATTTGTAAAAATAGAAGGCAATTTCAATGGGTTTATATTATGAGAGTCCATTCTGATGATTGTGTCTTAAATAACATCAAACGCCTTCAGCCAAAGTTGGAGAAAAGCCACTCTTCTAGAAATCCGTAATCAAATTTGATTAACATAATATTTTTTTTCCTGATTCCAAATAAAGGTGTCATTCTAACAGTTGTATTTTACAGATTCTTCTGCCATGTAACTTTATTCTGGTGCATACTTGAAATATATCTCTTGACACAATCATACTTACACAGTAAAATATGTCCTAATACTAATAAAACCATATTTGATGAAGTCCCTTTTTGTTCAGCTTTGTATAAATATGTGACCATGAGCTCTATAGTGAGCATATATCTTATTTCACTTATTTAATTATACTCTGCCTTTTCACAAAGTGGGTTTGAAGAGAACCGGAATTTGTAAACATGCAGATTGCATTGTCTACCTTAGCTATACAATGTGTAGACCCTTTGTGTGTCTAGTAAGCAAACACTGTTAATCCAGTAGGTATTTAATGGGGATAACCCTATGCATTTTTCCATTTTCAGTGTGGAAAAATTAACCGAGGTGGCTCGCTATCACATTGAAACATCTACAAAAATTCAGAATGAACTTTATTTAAGCCAAGAAGATTTCTTCATTAATGGAGATATGATAGTCTTTCCCGACCCCCCTCCCCCAGTGCGCCCTCCACCTGTGGAAAAGGAAGAAAATGGCACCCTGACCATCGAACAGCTTGATAGTCTTCGAGATCAGTTCTTAGATATTGCACCTAAAGGTAGGAAAAATAATTATCGTGAAAAAGCACAAAAAAGGTTAAGACTAATCAGGGTAGCAGTCATTTGCTTACGAGTAACGTCAGCCCCCTGGGATTGCGTGTCACCAAAACGAGCCCTCACTGTGCTCCAGTTCATCACATGTCTGCTTCATACAACATAGATCTGAATAAAATGAACAGGAGGAAACCTGACTGATCCTTTGGCAGTGTGGTGATCCTCCTTCCTGGTAATTCTCCTCTTTGGCCAGTCCCTGTCCCTGGCCAGAGAGTTGGTAAACTTGTCTCTGGCAGTTGAGAGAGACAGCCTCTGGACACGTGTCCAGTCTAGGGTTTGGACTCGGACGATGAGGTTGTGTTTCTGTCTCCCCCACTAGTCTGTGCCGGGAGACCAGGGAGTAGAGAATTTCCCTTTTCCCTCAATGCTTTAGGACTAAGACTAGAACCAGGGAACCTGTCAACAAGATATTTGCTTAACTGATGAATGTGTTCACATGTATGCGTACATAGTGTTTTATGGACATGAATTCTTTATTTCCTTCACATGTTATCATTATGACTCTGTAACATGTGCAAGGGCTTTTTTTTTTTTTTTAATTCAGTCTCTTTCTACTTTCAGATGTTCTTCAATGAATTCCATCAGTTGATAGCACAAGTAATTCAGACAGACCATATAGAACTATCATCTCATCTCCATTTCATTGGTCTGGACACTGAGTCACAGAGCAGTTTTTACATATGATCATATGTCATTCAGGCCTCTTCAGATTCAAAGCTCTTGCCCCTTCTCACTGAACTAAGTCACCTCTCATAATCAGGTTTATTTCATCTTCCAATATCCATGTATTGGAAAATCATTGCTTTTCCCTAGAGAATAGCCAACTGACTTTAATCTAGCACTAACACAATTCCACTTTCATAGTGATTATACTCATTTGTTTTTTTTTTTAAGTATTTCTAGAAATCTCCATTGAATCTCATTAGTCAAAAGGGCATTCCTTAATTCCAAGTCAGAACACCTCTTAGCTAAGCCCAGCGGGTGAAACAGGTGTAACCATGGGCCCCTGGGGGACCCCCTACCCTGGCACATGTCAGCTCATCTAACCAGCATGAGCAGTCTTCACCTCCAGTACATAAAGCCATGACAACTGTTGATGGACACCAACTCCGGTTGGTGGTATTCAGGAAGGAAGGAAATGCGGCCATCAGCAGGTACCAAAAAATGGCAGTTTTATAAAGCCAGCCCATGAAATCCCTTCCATCTGACAGTCAGGAAGATTCCATTCTCTTCCCCACTCTGTGGGGTTCACAAGGCCCTCCTATTACATATTTCCCTCTTGAGAGTTGCTTTTGCTATTCATTATATATACACTAATCTTTCCACATAAAACAAAAAGATACATGTATAAAGATTCTGAATATGAAATATGTTTTGATTTAATCCTACACTAGGGAGATGGGAAGAAGTCATCCAATTAGCAGGTCAAAACTAAAAGCATTAGGGAGCATTTGAGTAGGTGGAAGTGGATTTTGAAAATTATCAGCCACTCATAATCCCTTTTAAAAGGGACCTTGGTATTCATGATGATCACCATAACACATTCTTGGATCCAACCTCAAAACCAGAGCCTCCGTTTCAACTAAAAGTTTAAAAACAACAAATAGCAACTGTAAGTTGGCATGCATATCTCTTAGAAGATTAACTCTAGAAACCCCTGGGACTAAAACCTGTCAACTGATACATCTATCTGTTTTCTGAATACGATAGAATGAATGCAACAGCTTTCAAAGTATTGTGGAAAGAGGAAGGAAGGGGGGAAGAAAGGAGATAGTTTATATATATATATATATATATTTTTTTTTAAAGTAGATGCAAAAGGAAAATCACTTGCCTGAGGGACTTAGAATAATTTAAAATTATTAATTTAAAATTTAAAAAGGCAAGCAAGGAAGAAGAAAATATAAACTTCTATTTAGGTTCTTTCTGGAAGAGAATATGAACTTCATAAAAGTATTCAGGAATGCAGAGCAAAAGAGGATCAGTGTGCAATGAGGTCAGTCAGGGGGTCAGGGAAGGTTTGGGGGGATACTACCTTGGAGGAAGGAACTGGAAGAAGAGCGATTGATCGCAGGGATACAGGGGCTATATCAAGTCGGGGGAACAGCCCCTGGCCAGTGTGCAGAGTAGAGGCATGGGTGTGGATGTTCAGGGAAAGGTCAGGAGGCTGCTTTGCTTCTTCTTCCTCAACTTCAAGAACCTCAGGCAAACAGACCTTCTCTGACGGAGGAACCACCGCCATCCACCCAAGCTGGAGAATTACCCTGAATTCAAGAATAACCATTGTAATTACTGCACAGTTTACAAGGCTATACAATACTGTGAGATTTGGGGGTCTTAAAGGTTCAAAAAGACTTATGGTCTATGAGCAATCAGTTTAAATTCTTTATTATTAGCTCAGTTATGCTATTTGAACACACACACACAGACACACACACACAGACACACACACACACATATTCATTGCTTTTTAAGTACTTGTAAAACCTTAGCACAGTATCAGGTAGTCTATCAATAAAAATAATGTTCATTATTGTTATTCTTGCTAGTGTTGTAAAAGGAGGGCAAAGTCATGATCATTCCATTTTCTGCCTGCCAGAGTCACAGTTCTGTGACATCTTCTTTGGAGTCAGGCTGGAAATGCGGACATTGCCCACCCCACCCAGGAAGTCCAATAATTACCACTCACCCTTTCTCCCCGACTCCCATAGCTCCTAAGAGATCCTCTGACTTTAGTCCTTCTTCCTCAGCTCCATGATGGTTGTTCACCACCTTAAATGATACACAGCCATCCATCTTCTAAGTGAAGTCTTTTATCCTATTCCTTCTGAGAATTGGAAAATAATCTTTTATGGTACCTTCCACTGTATTTAGCTCAGAACTGCATAATTCCGAAAGACAAGCTCAGTTGAAGTGATCAGTTTTGAAAGTATGGAGCAACTGGCTGAAAGTGGCACACTTTTAAATGTGTGATCCTACAGAACATCTTCCTTGAACTTGAAAATTGCTGTTACTTTAAAGCCAAGAAATGTAAGCATTTCTGTAAACTATTTCATACATGCCAGTGTAACCGATGGTATCCGAGAGGCAACTTCCATGCTTACTAAAATATGGCGAAATATGATGAACAGATGTATTTTTCTCTAGGGAAAAAAGCAGACATGTTCACACATAGTCATTATATAACTAGGCCCATAGGAAGAGGTTTTTAGCGAATTTATAAGGAATGGTCACTTCATGAAGTTCCACTTTGGTAACTTTTAATTATGCTACATAAATAAAGTTACTGAGTGTAAGGGATAATCTTTAAAACTAGTGACTTTAAATACTTGTGAGTAACTATATCAGGATATAAACAGAAAAAAACTAAAGCTTAAGGAGTTTTCTGCTGATTATTAACTATACCACTTTAAAAAAATAAAAGTCTTTATCAAAATAGTCCTTACTAAAGATAATGGAAAATCTAATATGCATTATATACTTTAATGTTTATATTTAACACTCCTCTCCTGGTCAAAGTCTGCCACTTGTAATGATTCTAAATCTCCTTTGGTAAAGGTAGTCATGAGAAATACAATACCATTTGTTGATATGATCGTCACAAATATGCCAGAAAAGAAAAATAACCTTATGCATGATAATCATACAAGGCTATGTGAAATGCAATGAAAGCATTTATCATGCTAGCATTTTTCTTCCCACCCAGCAAAGAGCCATACTTGAGAATCTTAGGAGCAGCTTAAGTAAGAGACATCCAGTGAATCGGCAAGACATTCTTTCATTGACTGTCCCAGGAATCATTCCCACGGCAGTGGGAGATTTAGCGAACATCTTCTGAGTTATAACAGTGGCCAACATTGGCATGATGTCTGGCTCCGTGTGTCAGGTCCATGCTAGCATTTCCATGTTTTTTTTGTTTTTTTAAGATTTTATTTATTTAACACAGAGAGAGAGATCACAAGCAGGCAGAGAAGCAACAGAGAGAAAGGGGAAAGCAGGCTCCCCACTTAGCAAAGAGCCCGATGTGGGGCTCGATCCAGGACCCTGAGATCATGACCTGAGCTGAAGGCAGAGGCTTTAACCCACTGAGCTACCCAGGCGCCCCTAGCATTTCCATGTTGATTCACTTCTTACCCATGGCTGGCTGAGAGAAAACCCAGCCCTAGGTAAGAAGAATCAGACAGCTCTTTTCAAATCCACCTTTTGTTAAATGATTGCAGTATGTTCTGGAGCAAGTAAATTAGCCTCTCTCAGTCTCAATTTTCTCATCTGGACAATAGGCTATTTCAATAGAGTTGCTATGAACTTTAAAATAATTAACTTATGTAAAGTGTTTAGGAAGTGCCTGGCACATAGAATGTGCAATTTAAGTGTAATATAATCCATTATCATTTAATTATATAATTAGAGTAATATCATATTATTATATAATACATAACATTATACAATAGTGATTCAAACTATTCCAATTATTACTCAAGATGTTAGCTCAGTACCCTGAAGGCACACATACCACAACAGGCATCTACAGCATTGCCTGGAACATTTCCAGAAAAAAAAAAAATTATACCACCTGATAGAATTAAACCATAAACTGTGTGGCTCCCCAAGGGCCCATGAACATCCCAAACAAAAACAGTCATTTTGTGTAGCGCATTAAGCTCTGGGTAGGAACAGCTTGTCTCTAAACATCAAGTGCCAAGCACATCAGGAAGACAGTCTTTCTCCAATGGAAGCAATTTGGATTCTGTTGAAACTAGAACACTTTAGCAGTGTTCCTCAGTCCCCACTTAAACCAAAAGAACTCCTTTTCTTTGTAAACCCATCAGTATTCCGTGTAATGCCTGTAGAGATTTGGTTCATGGCTATTTTGGCTTCTGCTGAGAGGCTATCCGGGGAGAACACAGCAGCAAATTCTGCCTCCTCACTCCTTCAAGAGAGGCAGCATTTAGTTGCTTGAGGCCATGAAATTGTTCTAAAAACCCACAAAGCGCCCCTCCTCTGAACCTCTTTCAGAGACCCTTAGGTTCAGTGATTGGTCTGAGAGACAGAAGGCACAAACAGAGCTCTTATTTGTGGTGGCTAAGCTAGATTATTCGGCCACATGGTTTTTACAAGAATTCAGAGGAGGAAGTAGTTCCTGCTGCCTATGTGGGTCAGCATAGGGGTTAACCCAGAGGAGAATTTTCAATGGAACCTTCCAGGAAGAAGAGTAGGGGGAAGCAGACAAAGGGGAAACTAGAGTAGATATGGAGATTTTGAAGTTGCATGACATATTTATTCAAGGAACAGCAAACAGACAGCTGGGGCAAGAGGCAAGAGGTGAGGACACAGAGACCTTGTGGTCAGATTGTGAAGTCTCAAAGTGGCTTATAAAGGACACGCAGGGAAGGATTATCAAAGCCTTTAGTGTCAAATGATATGGTGAGTGGATTACAAGGAGGAAGAGACTGAGAACTCAGGAGATGCTGCTCTGTCTCGCTACAGAGCCTCGGCCAACTGAGTGTCTGGATTAAGGGCATAGGGTGGAGGGAAATCACTGGAAAGTTCTATGGATCTTTCTAAGCTAGTATCTCTGAGAAAATTATAGAAATAGGATACTATATATTTGCGGGGAGGTAAGCCCATTGTTGTAATCTGAAACCTGCTTAAATTAGTCTGACTTTACACAAATCAAAAATTACAGAAATATTTCTTAGAAAAGGTACTCCAGAGAAGGATTGATGTTATTAACAGGAGTATGTCTCCAAGTGGTAAAATCTAGGGATTATTGCAAAAAGCAGTAAGGCCCCCGAATGTCCTGTGGTTCTCTCAGTGGGTGAACTCCTTCCACTACAGAGATTCAGATCACGGAAACGCAGTAGTAAATCTAGAAGCCTTTTGGACCTGTTAAAACTGTCTGTGGGCAGAGTTTCGGCTGCTTTTTCAGGAGGAAACACATTCTCATGAAGCCAGAGAATTTACATTAAGCAAATGAAAGTATGTGCTCAGAATTCAAGATAACACCTTCTGGAAAATCTGTTCACAAAGCTAAAAACATAAAAGCTAGCTAAATCTGTAGTGAAAGTTAAAATCCTTCCCTTCTGTAACAAAAGACCTCTTTTTTCATATATTCATTCCTTTGTTCACCAGCATTGACGTGTGATGAGCAGGGACCGGCCTGATGCTGAAGGCCTAGTGTGGGAGCCTGAGGACCCAATGTGTAGGGCCCCAGATGAAGGCAGAAGGTATCAGTCATAAGGAAGTTCACTTTAAGTGAAAACAGTAATATTTAGGATTTGGGGGGAAAAACAAAACAAAACAGGGCTCTGTTTTAATAGTAACAACTGCAAAAAAAGCTGATTAAAAAGCAAAATAGAAGCTAGAAACAAATAGGGTAAGAAAGGCAACAGCAGATTGACTAATGTCGAAGGTTCCAGGTAAAAGACATTAAGAGAGATGAGATCATGAAAATCAGTTGGGAATGTTGGTTTTCTGAGACAGCTGCCAAGTGCTTAGGACTCACCTAGGCATTACAGAGTACAAAGGAACTAAGTGTGAGTCTGTCAAAAGAGTTTAAAATCTGGCCGTCAGCCAGCCTAGGACAGGAGGAAAGCAGTGAAATGGAATGAAAGGCCAAGCTTGTGTGTTGACAGGAGGTAATTCAGTATAATACCACACAAACATATATTCCACGTTTTCATTAAACTATAAAATAGGACAATATAATCCAATGATCACTAGGATCACAGAAGTCAAAGGAGGAAAGTAAATATGTGGTCCAGGCTGCTTGCCTTCAGAAAGAGACTGTATTTTAGGATGTTGTTTTGTGTAATTTAAATTTTTCTGTCCAGATGAATATATATATTCCATGCTCTGACAAGTAGGTTTCAGAAATTAGAACTTTGAGAAAGAGAAAAAGATGAGGCATGAGGCACAGCTCCTTGAAACCACCTAGGCTGGGTCTCAAAGCCTGAAGCCCTTTCTATAAATGAACATGTTGGCTCTGGTCCTTCCAGAGAAGGAGGGCCTCTGGTGAGAAGGAAGAGATGGCCAAGACAAAGCTTGTAGACATGCTGCTGTGCATGTCCTGTTACTCTTTCTTCTCACCACAGGAAGCAAATGTCAGCAAAAAGCAATGTCCTTATGCATGGAGAACCAGGTTCTAGAGTGAAGAAGAACATAGCCCCCTTTGTCCTTATGAGAAACCTGTAGTAGTGAAGTAGGTAAACATAGTAGGTGGCTATGGAGTTGGATCGCCTGCTAGTGATCCCCAACTCTATCACTTATGAGCACTGTGACATCGGACAAATTAAATGACCTCTCTGTACCCTAGTTTTTTTAATCCATAAAAATGACAGGTAATTGATCTATTTTCTTAACTATAAAATGGGGATGATGTATTATGAGGATTCAATGGTACAAGCCACTTAAAGCACTCACCGGAACGCCTGACATACTACTTGTAAGCACTCACTACAATTTTTTCCAGAAATAATAAGCAAGTGTGGGGTGCAGAGATTGCACAAAACTGAGTAATTACTGGTGATTACTGAAAATAACAATGTGGAGTTATTTTAAAGGCAGGGATCCTCCAGATGATGTGAACCAAGTCCCTAAAAAGCAGAAAAGGCTGCAGAAGCTTGACCATTACCTTCCAAGGAGGAACGATCAATTTTTGAAAATCTGGCTAAAAAAATACCCTTGGCTTATATACGATGAAATACTAAATCTTATGTTCTGTGGCCTGTGTCGTAAGCATGGAGTGAAGTCAAGGGGAAATCAAGTGACTTTTTTCTATGGCACTGACAACTTTAGAACAGAATTTCTCAACGCACATCATCTCAGTGAGGCTCATGCCAAAGCTTCATTAATGGAAGTAACAAGTGGTTCTCCAGTGAACCGTGCCACCACAGAGCTCATGGTGACGACCATGAGCAAAGTCACCCTCGGGAGAGTAGAGAAGTTGTTCAGATCATGCCACGCTATCGCCAAGACGGGACGTCCCCTCAAAGACTTCATCTGGATGTGCAAGTTGGATGATATGAAAGGAGTCGATATCGGCCCAGTGTTCAGAACTAACAAATCGGCAAGAACCTTTACATATTTTATCGCTGAAGTGGAACGGAGAAATCTAAGAGAGAAACTAGAACAGAGTAAATTCTTCTCTGTCCTCAGTGATGGAATCACAGACAGTTCAACCGAGGAAGCTGAACTTGTCTATGTGCAGTTTGCACGTGCAGGAAAAGTGCATTGCCAAATTGTTGGGGTACAGACAGTAGAAAAGAAGGATCCTTTGGCAATAAGAAATGCCATTGAGGAAACTCTAGAGAGAAATCTTCAACTTAAGCTATCAAACCAAGACTGGGCAAAGAAATTGGTTGGTTTTGGAAGTGATGGTACCCCTGGCTCAGAGGGAGAAAACAATGGGGTGGCCCTGCTTTTGAGAGAAATCCAGCCATGTACTCTGACTGTGTACTGCTTTGCTCATCATCTCGAACTTTCTTACGAGGCGGTGTTCCAGAACATTCCCCTATACAATGATGTCAGAAACCTTCTTCACAGCATTTACCACTTCTACCACAGTTCCCCTCTCCTCAGGAGTTCTCTGATGACTGCTTTCAAAAGCCTTCACCTTCGACCTGTGATGCCTTCTCAAGTAGGGGGCAGGAGATGGCTTCAAGAATTACAGGCAGCCCTCCAAAACCTTCTCAGGGGATATCCTGCGATAGTCCAGCAGCTGCATTCGGTAAGTAATTTTGACATATCATACTATTTTAGTTTTCCAGAGTGACAGAGAATATTTTTATGGAGCAATCTGAGATAATTTTAAGAAAGATAAACCACTATTTTATTCCCAATCTATGTTACAGGCAGATGAAGACAGAAGTGACACCAGTCATCAGAAAGCCAAAGAAATCCTAGAATTCCTTCTCCAAGCAGACATTGTTAAATTTGTCCATTTCTTAGTAGATGTCATTAATATACTTAGCATTCTTTCCCGTGTCAATCAGAACAGAAATTCTTCCATTGCTGACATATTTGCCACTTTAGAGTCGACACTGGAAATGCTCAGAATTTATCAAACAAGGTGAGGAATTTGGGAATGATCTGAGGGTCTGTCAAACTTAGGCAGTATGACTGGGGACATTATTTGCCAAGTGCCTTTTCACTTAATTGTTTATTTGGGGATTTTTTTTTTCCCTCCACAGACCAGGACCAAAAGAACGTTGGGTAGATTCAGTCACACACTTTCATGGTAACTGCCTGGGAGGAAAGGGAGACATTTCTGATATAAGAAGCACAGTCTTAACACATCTGATCAAGAGGCTGCAAGGCTGCTTCAGAGATGCCAGCCAGGATGTGGTGAAGGCTACCATGATTGGGAGCTTTAAACAGTGGCCTGCGAAGATAAATCGAGGTACTCTATATGTACTAACTCCAAACCTATTGTTCTTTGACTATCTGTAGGTTTCTTTCATATCCGTGACTTTTTCTCTTGTATATCGATCGCAGAATTTGGAGAAAAAGAGGTATCCATCCTGATTGCCCATTATGAACCAGTTCTGGAAGCCGCCAATGTGGAAATCGATGAAGTGGACACTGAATGGAGCATGTTGAAATTAGAGATATATGCTAGGTAAGCAGAGTTGGTATTTATAAATATTAGAATGAAACTTGGGAGTCTCAATCTTTTACAATTTTCATTCTTCCCGCCTCCCCAGATTTCAGAACATCCGCAAACTGACCTGGGATTTTGTGAATTCTGTTTACTTACACAAATATCCAAATATCCTGATGTTAGTGGACCTAGTGCTGACTCTCCCTGCAAGTTCCGCAGAGGCAGAACGTGGCTTTAGTCAAATGAAACTCACCAAGTCACAAATGCATGCCAAGATCAAGTCTGAAAGCATGACAGACCTCCTGATAATCCAGTTGAATTCTCCAGACATTAATAACTTTGACCCAAGGAAAGCTATCCATTTATGGAATACAAGAGCACCATCTTCCACTGGTGACACAAGACCTAATTCTGCTTGTTCATCAAACTCAGAAAGCCATTATGAAAGTGATTAGTAATGTGACAAATGTTGACTTTGTCATCGATCAAAGCAAAAACAAATTCTTTTTTAATCTGAAATTTAGAAGTAAAATAGTAACCAGTCTTCACATCAAACACAGAAGGCATTTGGCATCTTTCCAGACAAAGCAAAAATTTCCTATAACGTTCTTTAAAAAAAAAAAACAAAGAAAGAACTATTTATTTGGGAGAGAGATGGAGAGAAAGAGAGGGAGAGAGCATGAACATGAGGGAGCAAGTATGGGGGAGAGGGAGAAGGAGAGAGAGAATCCTGACACAGACTCCCTGCAGAGTGTGGAGCCCAATGTGGGTCTCTATCCCATGACCCTGAGATCATGACCTGCACTGAAATCAAGAGTCAGCCACTTAACCAACTGAGCCACCCAGGTGGCACTTCCTGTACCTTTCTAAATCTACTTCTACATCCACATATTCTTTCACGTTTTTTTGATGGAGATGATACTTCTAAGCAATGGTGTTATTTTGATGTCGTCTTTTGCAGAGTTATTGCTAAGGGTGACCAGACTATGATTATGGTCTGAGTTCCCTTAGGCCTGGTATACAATTAACATCTTTCCTGTATAATTCGAAATGACAGCTACATTAGATAACTTAGTGCCAAACTGAAAGAGAGGTTTTTTTTGGGGGGGGTGTCCATGAATAAAATTTCTAAGTTTCTCTGTTTATGTTATCACATTTTATGTGAAAGTCCTATCACCATATACCTTGGCTATGTAGGTGACAAAATCAAATATTAAAAAGTTTTCGCATTTCACGTTAAGGTCACCAGATATACAATTGTTATGTAAGCTGGAAGTATTGTCTTACAACGCTTTGCTTGCACCATAGCTATTAAGGACAATGGAAATATATTGCACCTCTACAGAATTTTTAAATACTTAGAGCCTCATCATGGTTTCATAAAATGGATTTTATTTATGGCTTCATCTTGAGGAACATGAGTGATTGTTTCTAACTTGTCTAAAAACCAGTGTGGTTTTTACTGAAAATAAAGCTCGTCTACTGAACATTCTGCTCCATGGGAAAATGTTTCTCATCTCTATAAAATTGGATACTCAGGTTCAATCAAAAAGGATAGAGAATTTATTTCTGAACGACCTGTTGGATGTCCAGTCATATCAAAGGAAGAAAGATTCTGCTCATGCCACCCAAAAAATTAACTTCCAGATCTCAAAATTGTGTATTTGGTTTGAACCGCTGACATTTTAAAAGGATTCATGCATTTTCTTAAAGGTTAGAAGAAATGTTAAGGTTCACATTGGACTTTTATAAATGCTAAAAATTCAGATGTAAAAAGAAAAATTTGAGATGCTACGTCTGTGTTTCTATTTCTACTCTTTTTCTTTCTAAACAAAGAAGAGTAACTCTATATTCTGGACCTGAAAGACTCGAATACATGTAGGAGTCTCTCCTGACTCTAGAAGGTACTTCTGTCAGAGGGGTCAGACAGACATTTTTTTAAGCAGCTTCATTATATTTTGTTTTCCTATTTCTTTTTTAATGCATGTGCATGCGATTTGAAATGAGAGACAGACAAAACAGACTTCTCTATTGGACGAGGTAAAATAGATTAGTGTATAAGAGTAAAGCATTTAAAAGCTTAGTGAGCTTTTATGAAATACTTTGGAATATTGAGCCACTTAGATTAAATTAAATTATCATTTCCAGTCCAGTAACTTAAAAATTCAAGTCTCCCTGCATTTACAAAAACAAAACCAAAATTTCTTCTGAACCAAATGTAAAATGAGGATAAATGTGTTACCTTGATTACAGTGGTGATTTGTATGCATTTGAAACACCTGTATCCCATACTCACCAAAATATTTTACTCTTGTGCTCTACTGCATATAGGAAAAGTTACAGATTTTTTTCAATTCTGCTAATTCTACTCTGAGTGAAAAGTCAAAGGAAGATTTCAAATTAAAGTATAAATTCTCAGTATTTTGCCCAAAAGTGATTTATTACCCGGCCAAAAAAGACATTTTGACTTTGCTGAGACACAATAATGAGAATGCCTCAGGGAACTGATTATTATTCTTATGTTTTCAAATGTCTTCTGTTCCCTAAAGGTTACAGTTTTAAATAATATGAATAAAGAGATTATACAAATATCCATTTTTGTTTTGTTTTAGCAAAAGAAACAAAATCCCTGTCACATAACATAACTGGAAAAATATTTTTCATTATACCGTAGGCATAATAGGACATAAAGCATTTACTGACATCCTGCTGGATCTAGTAACCCTGAACCTTGGAACGAACAACTTACCTAGTAGTTGGATGCACCTCACTCAACCTGAAGTAAGCTTCCATTTTGTTTGGGTGTCAAGACTCTGAGAATTCTTCTGATTTGATTAAGTCAATAGTTTTAAACCATCAGTACTTGAGTGTATGACAGTCAGGGAGCAATCAATAAAACCTGAATGAAGAACAAATGAGTTCGAATGTAAGATATGCCGTGTGTGTGTCCAGCATTGGAAGAATGAATGACGCTGAGAGTCTGTGAAAACCTAGAGCCCAAGAGGCTCAGCCTGTGAGTTTGCATCTCTTACTTCTAGAGAGTGATCCTGACTAGTAACAGTAGATGATTCTGGTGGTTCTTGCTTTTCAACGTAATCTGTCCCTTAAGAATGTACCAGAAAGCAAAATGGCTGTGGTATTTCCTTACAGGCTGTAGAGCCCTTGCACAGCCCCTTCTAGAATATTTATCCTCCCTCTGTTGAAAAGTCAGAGTCACCGGAGTCACATGTATAAATTTGTCGTGTAAAACAGTAAGCAAAAAAACCTCAAATGTCAAGGAAGCAAAAAGTGCAAGAGTGCCTAGGTTCTATCTAGTGTGGATTGGTTGGTAGAACCTGAGGGAACAAGCCTGAGAACTGACTCTCTTCACCAATATAAACTCCTCCTTCCTTCATCTGAATGTCTCATGAAGAAACAGGAACTGAGAGAGTTTCACAGTAGAGTCATACAGACATTCCAATGACATTTCCTGTTTTCTTCTAGTTGCAGGAGTTAACATCTTTATTAATAGTAAACTCGGAGTTTGTGGACTGGCGGAAATTCCTATTAGTAATCTCAATGCCTTGGATCATCCCCATGGAAGAAGAGCTCCTTGAGACCCTGCAGAGGTTCAAGGCCGTGGATGAAGAGCAGCTGGGCACCATCACTTTCGAGCAATATATGCAGGTTGCTGCCAGGGCCTGGTGGTACTAATACTACTGGAGTACTTTGACCTAAAAGATGTGTTACTCACTGATGTCACATTGCCAGGTTTGGGCCAGTGTTCTGCCCCTCGGCTGTCCCTGTCTGGGCACCCAGAGGCAGTACAGACACTGTCCAAGTCTCAGGTGGAAGTCTAGCTTCCATCCCCAGGGAGAGGGTCTGGAGAAAGTCAGGAAAACTAAGACCTCTGAAAGAATTCACATCAACTTCACTGTCCTTCTTTTAATTCCTATACAGTGGTCCTTAACCTTGGCTATAAGTTAGAATCACCTGCAGAGCTTTTAATATGTCTAATGCCCAATACCCAATGCTCTGAGAGTAGTAACAACAATACTATCCAGGGAAATGAACACAGGGAAAGAGGAAGGGCTTTTTTTCCATTTGGTCATGAGCATGGTGAATGATGAGAGAGTTTTTGACAAGTTGAGTTTGAGATGTCTGTGAGAAATGCGGACAGAAACATCCAATCTGATACAGCAGATGCAGAACAGATTGCATGTCACTATCGTGTAAGCAGTGATTAAATATATGAATGGACAAGATACCCAAAGGAAGTGTAGAAAGTGATGAATAACTCAGTAACATGATACCTGGCCGTTGGCCTGGGCAGGTAGGCTATATAACAGGTGATCTTTTCCAGAGCAATATTGGTCAAGTACAGAATCCAGATTGCAGAAGATTGATTACATGAATAGGTCTCTAGGAAGTGAGGATAAAATTCATTTTTTAGAAGTTTGAGCAAAGAAAGAGAATGAAACCCCATAACTAAGAGGGCCTGAATTACTTATTTTGTGTCTACTAACTGAAATCATTTTATTGCTCATCATTTCACATTACTGACAGATGCAAAAGATGAAAGTGATTATAAGGTTCTAATTTTGAAATAGGGTAATACTCTTTAGGTGCCTGTATCTTGTGTATATTTCAATATTGAAAGAGCACATGCCTTCCTGCTTCTCTTTTTGTCCTTAATTAATGGATGGCGTGATTATAGACAGCCCCAATGTTTCCATGCTTGTGCTGTTGAGCCAGAGGAATTAATATTTAAATATGAGGAAGTTCCTTCAAGGCTAGTCAAGATAGGTGCTTGGCTGATTGGGTTTTGATATATTTGCTTCCCAAGTAGAGCAATTTATAGATACCACTATCACTGACCTCAACTTAAAACTTGTAAAAATGATTATATCTGAAAATAAAAACAGCAGAGCAAAATTTACTCTGTTTTCATCACTTGCAAAATCACCAACCTTCACTAGAGTATGTGCCTATTACCACAGGATATCAATTTAAACATCCTTTTGTACAAACATGAGATGAACAAAGGATGTCGGCAATTTTTACCAAAATGCTGAGCCAAAACCAGAAAGCTCCTTTACCCAAAGTGTAAATTTCTTAGAGAAAGTTGGCTGCTGCACTTAAAAGAAAGAAGTACTTAATTTGAACACCTCCTGTGTTTGGGGAGCCGTCGATTTCCCAGCTCAGCACTCTCTCCCACCCACCCAATTACCAGTCCACAGAAACCCCAGGATAGGAAGGCCATTTGGAAAAGCCCACTTGGTCATCCCACATGACTTTCAGAGATTTTCAACACTTGCCAGCTCTCACACACACACCAAAAACCAAACCAAACTAAAACAAAACACAGGTTATATGGCAAAAGTCAAAACCACTTCTAGAGCAAAATTTTATGAGATTTGTAAAAATGCTATGTTAGAACAGTATGCTAGCATAACACGCATTGCTGAAATGGAGTTCTCTGGGAGAGAAGAGCTCTCTACACTGCTTGTTATTTTGTCTTTTTCTTTTCTTTTGACTAATTGCAAGTTTGCCACAACAGCCACTTAAGAGTGTGCTAATTTCCCCAGCTTCTAAAATGGAATGGGCTAGCTGGTGAATTCAGCCGGACCGTGTACCTGGGTTGAGCTGTGCGAACATAAAAGCTGTTTACCCTCGACCCCAGGCCCTCCTGCAGCTGTCACACACTTGCCTCCATGGTGTGAGGAGACTGGGCCACTCCATGTAGGACTCTGTGATAGTGAATCCTACTGTCGGTGAAATGCATGTGATTACAGGCTTAATGAGTCAGATCTTCTGGGACCCAAACAACACAGCACTCATTCTTTAAAGAAAAGTAAAAAAGAAAACAAAACAAAAAAACTTTAGCCATTATGTAGGAAACAAAGGCAGAAGAAAAATTATTAAATTTACTTACTACCTACAGCCCATTGGCAAGTCTTTGGAACAGGCAGAGTGACATTCCTCTATGGACTCGACTGCCTTGATGACACTTTGCCGAGGGCAAAAGACAACATTAGCCCAACCCTCTAGGACCCTGTAAGTCTACTTTAACATATAAAAATTCTTTTGGAAACTTCTTTTCTCTCTTCCCCCCAAGATACATGTTCATCCCCCACGTATATGACCCACCATATACATCTAAAGGGTCTCATGACTGAGTTTTCACTAAACAGTAATAAATAATCTTTCCTAACAATAGCTAGCCCCCTCAGGATCCTGAAAACCTTGTTTCCAAAATACGTGGGAGGCTTACACTATCCCTAACCCCCCTCCCCAACTTGAAAGTATATGATGGGACAATCCTCACGACCCCAGTACAGCTCTTTCTGCCCATGGGTCCTGTCCCCGTGCTTTAATAAAACTACCTTTTTGCACCAAAGACATCTCAAGAATTCTTCCTTGGCCTTCAGCCTCAAACCCTAACATCTTTCCTATGTAAGGCTATGTTTTAACAAGAGCATGAGAGATGTTTCCATCTTTTAAGGAGAAATTGCCTAATAATCCAGTGAGGTATGATATGCTTAACAGAACCTTAATCAATTTAAACCCTACTATCCAGGTTCACATGTAACATTTCACATCGCTAAAATTTTCACAGATGCCTTTTTAAAAATCATAGCTTGCTTTCAAGTCAGTTTATTGTTTTTTCCTCTCTAATGTGGCCTTCTTGTGTGAAAAACACACAATGTTCTCATTTATGCAATGTCTTATATTTTTAGTAAACTAATATGAATGAATCCTTGGTTTTAAGGATCAGGGAAAATTCCTGTGCATTGAAACAATTAAACATGGAATTGAGAGTTAGTTGAAAAATGATAGGAGGAATTGGGCTCCAATCTCTATTTCTTTTTTTCCCTTCTAGCTTCTTTTAATATTTCTCCCTTTGTCCTCAGTTTTCAGCAATTTGATTATTGTGTTCCTTGATGTGGTTTTCTTCACGTTTCCTCTGCTTGGTTCACTAAGCTCTCGAATCTCTGTGGGTTTTGTAGTTCTTGTCAGATTGGAAACTTTTCAGGATATTTTTTCCTTAATATTTTTTCTGCACACCCACCCCATCTCAACATCCAATCACGTGTTTATTGTTCCAATGGGTCACTGATGCTTGGTTCATTTTTTTCCCCCAATCTTTTTTTCTCCGTGCTTTACTTTGTATTCGTCTCTATTCCTATGTCTTCAAGTTCACTAATCATTTCCTCTGCAGAGCTGAATCTGTTGTTAATACCATGCAGTTTACTTTCCATTTCAGATATTAATTTTTTTGTCTCTAGTAGTTCAAGTTGGTTCTTTTTTATCTTTCATTTCTCTCTTCATTATGAGCATTTTTTCCCCTCTATCTCCTTGAACAAATGAAATATATTTAGAATAGCTGAAGGAACATCCTTTTCTGTTCATTCTATCATCTGTGTAATTTTTATGTTTGGTGTTATTGATTGGTATTTCTTCTGACTATAGGTCATATGTTATGGCTTTTTTTGCATACCTAGTAACTTTATATTGGATGCCAGATGTTGTGAATCTTATATTGTTGGGTACCCAATTTTATATACCTTTAAACATTGTTGGGCCTGCAGTGGTGTTACTTGGAATCACTTCTATCCTTTTGAGGTTACAATAAGATTTATAGGCATGGGTCCAGAGTGGTCTTTAGGTGAGGGCTAATCTAGTCCCAATGCTAAAGCAATTATCTCTGGGGGCCCTCTCCGGTGCCTGTGTTTGAGGAGATCCTGCCACTCTGTTTGGTGGTAACATAGACTTTTCTTCTCAGCCCCATGTGAGGCTCAGGAATTGTTCAGCTTACTCCTTTCCTGTGGTTCTTTCTCCAGCTTCTGGTATCTTCCACAAACACACATCCACAGATTGGCAAATCAAGACTTATAGAGATCCCTCTGTAAATCCCTAGAACTTGCTCTCCCACTCAAAGCATCTCTAGGATTCTGCCCTGAAAATTCTAGCCACCTTGGCCTGCATTAACAACAGATTTTGGCCTCAGAAAGAGCACCAGGCTCTATTTGGATGCCTCTTCCGGCACTGCAGCCTGGGAACTCATCCAGCCTTGAACATTAGTAGGACTCCTTGGTTGCTTCCCTTAGTTCAATAATTTTTATTCTGTGTTGCCTACCATCTAGTGTCTGGATATTCAACTTGCAGTTAGTTGTTTATTTTTCTTGTTGTTTAAGGCAGGAAAGTAATCCTGAACTTTGGCCCTCCATCATATCCCTTACTTATATTCCTCATCTCTCTATTCTCCCATAAGTGGTACTTACCCTCCACGGACTAGCTCTTGGGCAAGGTTCTCCTCCTGGTCAATGCAAAAGCACATTCAAAGCCTCAGCCCATGCTGGACCTTAAGCTTCTTCTGGGTCTTCTCTCTCACAGGGTTCCACGTGGCCAGTGTCTCCTTTGTCCCAAATGAAAAGAAATTCCAGTTCTCACCTTTGGGGGCTTTGTCCCCTTACAAGTTACCCAATGCCATTACAGCCTTCTCTCAAAGCACAGGTGATCCTTGGAAGGAAAGAAAGTATAAAGCATAGGCCAGAGTCAGGTTAGGCAAACTAGTGGCTTTTGGCAGTAGACAGTGATGAGAGCAGGTTGTCACTCTGGAAGACGGTAAGAGAGCTAGACCCGGGAACAAAATGCATATGTATATGCAGTACTTACCATGTACAAAAGTTAAGGTTAGAATGAAATATTTTTTAAACCCAAGGCGTTTATACCTGATATTCAACAGCAGACATGAATGGCAAAGTCTAAAGAAATGGACTTAATGTCCATTGTGTGGTATAAACAAGTTAAATTGGAATTCAGAAGCAAGATCAAGGAGGGGATCTCTAAGGAGTTGTGATCAGAACAGAGCCTAGAGAGATGTGCAGGTTTACATGGGTGTTCAGGAAGTCACATCTGGGAGGAGGGATGATGTGAACAGTAGAGCAAGAGTAGGAAATGGGTCCAGGCAGAGAATATGACAGGTTAAAGTTTTGAGGAAATTGATATGGTTGCATGGTACAATCTGAAATAAATGAGAATGGAAACAAAACTCATAGCTTATTGGGATGGCCTATGACAGAAGTAAAGAACCTCTACCCCAAGGTAGCAGGAGTAGGGATGGAAGGAAGGAAAAGAAGGGAAAGATATTGCCAAATAAGAATCAGAAGATTCAATAATTGGTATCACATATGGGCTGAGAAAGAGAGATGTCATTAAAAAGTAGGCCATTGAGCTATTGAGTCAGTCGGTCACTCACTCAACGAAGATTCTTCCAACACTGTGCTCCAGCACCACACTAGGCTCTGAGAATAGATAGGCACACAGAGAGGACATGTGGAATATGAGCTAGTGGTATGAGTGAAGACCCCTCCAGAATGTTGCCATGCATGCAAAATCTAGGGCAGTGACTTCTAAACTTCATCACATGTTCTGACAGCTAAAATATAGCTAGCATCCCCAATATATGGATTTTCATTTATAAATTATACATGTGTACTACTGCACTAATACAGTATTTATATTATCAATTTTTTTTTTTTTTAGATTTTATATCTTTATTTATTTGACAAGGAGAGACAGTGAGAGTATAAAAGCAGGTGGAGTGGGAGAGGGAGAAGCAGGCTTCCTGCTGAGCAAGGAGCCTGATGCAGGCCTCAATCTCAGGACCCTGGGATCATGACCTGAGCCGGAGGCAGACACTTAATGACTGAGCCACCCAGGCGCCCTGATTATCAAATTTTTAAGAATAAAAATTATGTAAGAATGATATCAAAATATGTGTAAATGGAAGTTCTAGGAGTTTCTCCTGCATTCCAATGGTCTTTGAACTATTTTGGAGACCACTGCTCTAGACAGTTGAACAAAATGTGTTCAATCCCTGTGGCTTTTAGAGGAATGATACTTTAATAATTTTCAATTTTATTTTTTTATAGGCTGGTCTGTGGTTTACGAGAGATGAAGATATAAAAATTCCAGAAAATCCTCTCGAACCCCTGCCATTCAACAGGCAAGAACATCTTATAGAGGTAATTACTGAGATCTGTAAAAAAAAATTTACAACTACAACACTGGTAATTTCTTTGTCCTTTCTTCCACTTGTGTAATTTGTTTTGGATTCCATCACCCCAACCCCCAATTCCTTTGTTGTATCCCCAGAATGTAGACTTTAATATTCATAAAGTGGCAGCACAGAAAAGTTCTGGGGAAAGGAGACAGGGATCAAAATCTTAGACAGAGTCCCACTGTTAAGTCTCCATGTGATCTTGAACAATTTTCATAACCCCTCGGGTCTCACTTTCCTCATCCGTCAAAGTAAGCTGTTGCTTGATGCATTTGTCTTTGAGGGTCCTTCCAATTCTAAAAGCTTAGGATAAGAACTGTCATTTTACCAACACAGTAATCCCCCCTTGGGATACATCCCAAGACTCCAAATGTATGCCTGAAATTGTGTGTAGTACCGAAACCTATATATACTGTTTTTTAAGTTAAACTTACAAATTAGGCACAGTAAGAGACCAGCAGTAATAGCTAACAATAAAATAAAAACAATTGTAATCAATACTCTGTAATGAAAGTTATGTGACTATGGCCTCTCTCCCTCTTTCTCTCAAAATTTCTTATTGTGTTGTACTCCCCTCTTCTTGTGATGACAAGAGATGATCAGATGCCTGTGAGGAGGTGCAGTGAGGTGAATGACATAGGCGTTGTGATGTAGTGTTAGGCTATTAGTGACCCTCTGATGATTCATCAGAAGGAGGATGGTCTGTTTCCGGACTGAGGTGGACCACAGTGGACTGTGGGTAACTCCAACCACAGAAAGTAAAACCACAGCTGATGGGAACTACTGGGTATGTTCGTGTCCATTTCTCTTTGACTTTGATTAAACTTGAACAACATACCAAGGGTTGCATAAGTATTGCCCATGACCCATCAGATAACTATTATTATCAATATTATTATTGCCAGTAATGGTATTTTTAGCCTCTATCCCTAAGCCCACAATAGAAAGCAGGACCTTAATACATGGAAAGTACTCTAGCTTCAGTGTAAATGTTTAACACATAAAAAATATATGTAACACAACCAAATTCAGTAGGATGAGAGAAGTTGCATGGTGGATTTAGATAGTTCAGCAAAGTAGGTGTGTTGATGGTCCAATTTCCAGCCAGCCATTAGTTTAAAACTGCAGTATAAAATTGAACAGGACATCAGTGATAGCCTGAAAGTGAGCAGTTCCCTTCAGTTGGGTGCATAGTTTCAGAGCACCTCTCCCACACTAGCAGAAGAGCAGGTAAGAGAAAGGGGTCAAGGAGTCACCAGAGTCCACGACCTGAGACTGGGAGACATGGGGACAATCTTTTGTCTTGGTCCTGGTGGGAGTTTTCAATGTGAAACTGGAGGACCCAGACCAACCCCATAAAGCCTGTGGAAGGCCATTCTCTATATGACTTTGTGAACAAATCTGCCAGCAATAAACAGGTTCTTCTGTGAAGAAACCGGCAGTCTGAATATGATGTCTACTCAAAGCACTTTCCTTCTCAGCCCGAAGTTTTAGCAATGTCGATCGAGGGCAGAGCCCTTTGGTCGCTCACCCAGCAGCTAATACCAGCAGATAGATGGTGCCCTGAGTCGGTGCCCTGACGACTGCTAGGAAAGGACCTTTGGGTGCCAAGGAAGGGAGAGGCTCCCACCTCTTGGTGCCCGGACTGCTGGAAAATGACTCGCAGGAACAGAACAAAGTTGGCAGCAGAGGCAGGAACATGACGCCTGAGAAAGAAGTGAGACAAAGGATGACGTGTGTGTGTGTGCACGTGCTCACATATGCACCCCGCAGTGTCTGTCCAGAGGATAGAAAGGAATGGTGCTTTCCACCCCTCACTGCATCAGAGACTGGATGGTCAGAATTACCTAAGTCTCAGTGCTCTTCAACTGGGATCCAAAGCACAGATTCCAATGCTTGCAAGCTTCAGGGTCTTGAGGAAGTTACCTAACCTCTCTGTTCCTTGGTTTATTTTAATCCTCTCTGACACTGGTTCATGGTGCAGAGTGAGTCATAGTAAGCCCTGTGTAAGTGTTAGCTAAGCAGAAGCTAGCCCTGCTAACTAGAGTTGGCTGAATAATGGGTAATGGTTAACATGCTAATGAAAGGCATGCGAAGAAGAAAGATAAAACAACAAAACATATTTACTCCTTTGGCTGTAATTAGAATAGGAAACACCAAATGGGGGGGGTTTGAGGAATGCCCCATGGAGAGGAAATTCTGAGAGTCGGGAGCCCTGGGCTCTGCCCCTAGGTCTGCCATGACTCACTGTCGGAGGCTGAGCCGGTCCCTTCACTCCGATGGACTCTGTACCTTCTTAAGGAGAGGGCTTGAACTACAGTCCCGGGTCCCATCTAATTCCCCTGCTTTGTCACTTGTACTCTCTGTGACCGGGGCCCACCTCTGAGCCACACTGGCAGGAGTGCCTGGAGACAGACCATTAGCACCGTCCATGGGCTTGAATGAGCCCAGAGTCCCAGACACTGGATGGAAGGCCCCGTTGCACCCAAGAAAGGACCCATGAGCCGTGTTTGTTTCGCAGTCACAGTGCTGTCCCCTGAGAGTGCTGGCACACTTCATGATGACTGACAAGGTCCCACAGGTCACACCCCGGCTTTCCAGCTTCCCACACACTCAATGCCAAGAGCAACTATTCCTGTATCTTAAAATCCTTAGAGATTTCGCGAGAAAAAGCAATTTAATTTTTGCCATATTCAAACTCACAGGTGTTGTCTTAATCTCTCCACAGCTTCCGTTCTCGTGGAAGCCTTCTATTACTTCAGGCTGGTAATATTGGTTGAAGCCAGGTTTGAAATGCTAGCTGTTTGTTAACAGACCTCAAATGCCCATTTCCACCTGAAACCTCCCTTGCAAACTTCCTACGTACAACTGCCCATTTGATATCACCACTTGAGTATTCTAGTAGATATCTCAAACTCTCCATGTTCAAAACGGGGTACCTGAGCTCCCATCCCTGCCACCCCCCGCTCCTATCGTCACTCAAAGCCCCCTCCCTCTCAGTCAGTGGCAGCTCTGACCTTCTAGTTGCCAAAGTCCTACAACTCATCCCCAGATCTTCTCTTTCACACCCCACATTTGATCCCTCAGGAAAATCCTGGTAGTTCTATCTTCAAAATAGACTGAGATCAGACCAGTTCTTCTAAACCCCATGGCCACCGCTGGAATAAGCCACAGTCAACCTCATGAGGTGCTCATGAAGGAAGCCAGTCAAGCAGGGCCATCGGGCTGGTTAGGTGCTTAAGTGTGATCTGTGAGTCCCAGAGTTTGAGCTGCTTGGTTGGGCCCCAGGGGATATTGGATTCCCAGACACTAACTTCTCTTATTGCCACATACACAGGACATTGCATATAGAGCTGACTTCCAACTCAGTCATCTAGTGTTAGAGAGATTACCAAAAAAAAAAAAAAAAAAAAAAATGATATGCAGTGATTAGCACGTTCTCTCCTCCAGTATGAATCCACGATGGAGAAAGTCTGTCAGTAGATTAAGTATGGAGTTCAGAGCAGTATTGGCAAGTTGAAAGATTTTAATGGCTAGACTCTCAGTGGCTTTAGGCATCATTTCCCCTTCTTCCCACTCACGACAGGGAGATCTACTAGAAGCTTTTTATTTAGGAGTCAGAGCCCGTTTGTCAGAGTGGTGATAAAGATAGAAAGATACATCCTTGCTCTGTGGCTCCCTTTTCCTGCTTAAAATGTAGTCCCCCACCATATTATTATTAGCATATTCTTTCCTAAATATGTTGATACCATTGATTAGCATGCAATTGTCTTTAACATTAGAGTTTTGAGCCTTACTCTTCTGTATTTTAACTTAGCATACTCTTCATTTAATACCATTCATTACATATTATATTTACTGATTCAATCCTCAGAAAGTGGCCTTATTCTAAAGCTCCTGGAAGGATCCTTCATTGCCTATCCATCTACTGTCTACCCATTTTAAGCCTTTTAATCTTTGATTGAAATTCTTTTTGTGCGACAGTTTTTCTTTAGGCTGTTTGCTGACCATGAGAAGGATCCACCTCAACTTGACTACACACAGATGCTGCTTTATTTTGCTTGTCATCCAGATGCTGTGGAAGGGATCTACAGGGCCCTCAGTGTGGCAATCGGGACTCATGTCTTCCAACCAATCAAAATTCCTCCTATTATTGCGGAAAAGGTAATTGTGTTCCAGAAATGGACTAGCACTGGAGTCTGGCAGGGTTTGCCAGAAGATCCTAAACTTCTAACAACAGAGGCTGTTTCATCTCTGTATTTTTCTGAGTACCTAACACAACACTTTACACATGGTAGGTCTTCAATAAAGCTTTACTCAATTGGTTTAAGAACTAGAGACCCACTATCCAAAAAAATACCTTTGTAGTAAAATCAAAATTTGCTCAGTTTCTTGGTGGAATCCAAGTTTGTTCCATAAAAGACAGCCTTCATTTTACATGAAATGCTGATCCTTACAAATGAAAAAGAAGTGGGTATTAATCCAATCTATCTGTCATCCTATGTGGAAATTCTACGTGAAACAAGTTCAGGTCTCAGACATCCCACATATATGTGACACTTGATAGTGTTTCAGGCCAAAGCCCACCCACCTGAAATCCATAGGTACCTTGTATCTCCTGCATCCGAGGCCAAAGAAGCTTAATAGCTAATAAAACCTCACGCTCCCTTTTAGATTTCTAAAGGACTGGTATTCCCTAGCTTTTTAGGGATAGAAAAGCCTCATAACAGGGAGCTAACTAATGTACTTACTAGGTGCCCATTTGCATGACTTTTGGTATTCCCCTGACCTTTTCGGGACAGAACTGTGGTCCCCGTAATGGAACACATTGTATCCGTCCGTCTTTTATGGACACAGAGGAGAGAGAGGGACTGCCCAGTCCAAACTCTGCAGATGTCCTAGCCACAACTGTCTTTCATACATGTCTATCAAAACAGAGGATGCTGGGTTCCCTTAAAAAAAAAGTGGGGGCAGTTTCTGGGACAGCTTTTCCATACGTGGAGAAATAGACACTCTTAGATGTGACCCTGAATCTTAGCCCTGAACAAATGGAGGAGAGAGAGCTTTCCCCTCCCATCAGGGCCAGAGTGAGGCCAGGCAGGCACCCTGGCTGGTCATTCAGGGCTTTTTGACCCGATGTGCTGAGATGCTATTTCAACACTTACACAATGACAGAAAGAACAGCAAGAAGTATTTGTTTCACTCAAGAATTCTGTCTTCTTAGACAGAGGAAGGCCAGTTCCAGTTTTCCCAAGGAAATAAGGAGTTGAATTTGAACTGCATTTGCTGCTTCCCCAGAGATGTCCCTACCTCCCCCTATAGGTTGGGCTACCTCTGGCTTGGATCATGGCCTGCCAGGAGGTCTCAGTCAATGTCTGTCCTCCAGGAGAGCTTCCCTGACCTCAGATAATGTCAGGCACTCCTGCCATATCTTTCCAGAACATTCTGTGGTTCTTTCACAGTACTCTTCACAGTAACTACTTCTTCAGGTCACCTTCTTTTCTAGACTTTAAGCACCCTGGGGGCAGGGAGAGGCCATCTGTCTTGTTCTGAACCTGCCACAATCCTGAGCCCGAATTACTAGCACAAAGCTCAGCAAAAATTTCATTGAGTGAGTCAGTTAATTAATAAATAGCTTTGTAAATCATGCCCTCTTCATAGCCCTGTGATCCACAAGGGACACAGAAGAAGCCAGATTTCCTCCCCTGAAGGGACTTTGTCTAATTGCTCCCATCTGTGCAGAAAAGAATGGGACAACAATGTCCCAAACATGGAAGGAACACGGTATAAAGGACAGATTAACACAGAGTCTTACTGATCAAAAGCAGTGTTTATGACTTCTCTCCCACCTCCTTATCTTTTTTTTGCTATTGCTTCCCCCTGAAATACCCTTCAAGGCCTTCCCAGTATCCAAGGCCTTTTTCAACTACCAGATGATTCATGAAGCTTCCCTTGATACTCGAGAGCAACACTGAGAGCTCTCAATGGGGCCCTCTTATAGTCAGATCCTCCCTGACAAGGCTGAGTACCACAGCATGCATACATGTGCTTATTCAACGAACATTTATCCAGCATTCCTGTGTACTGGTAACCACACTTGGCCTGGGGATAAAATAAGTAATATATAGAATACATCATATGGTAATAAATGCCACAGGAAAAAAAAAAGAATATAGGGAAAAATACAGAGGTTGGGGTAGGTTGCAATGCTGTGAAGAGCAGCAAGGTAATTGCAATTCTAAGTAAAGACAGCAGTTGGTGCCAAGCCCTAATTCCAAACACTAGCCATTGTGGTTGGAGATGAGTGAGCTGGAGGAGAGTAGTAAGGACAGAAAGTGAGGGGGAGGGGGTCCGGAGGCCACTATAAGGACCTTGGCTCTGCCAAGAGGTGAGACGAGAAGTTATTGGAACATGGCCATCTGACTTAAATGTATGGAGATCTCTCTCCGGCTGCAGTGCTGAGAGCAGAGCGTGGGAGCGCGGAGGAGGGAAGTAAGAAGAGCTAGTGATTCAGGCAGCAGTGTGTGTGCCTGTGGAATCCTACTGCTAGGGTATTTCTACCTTGAGCTGGGGACAACATGTTAGCTGCTACGTAGCGAGTGTTCCATCAGTGTTTGTAAACATGGCAGAAAAGAAGGCAGGACGAGAGGGAGGCGAGGAATGGGATCCTGTTTGCAAGGTGCAGAGGGGGAGAGCAGACATTCCCCACAGAGGCAATAGTGGATCAAGGAGGCTGCAATGAGCTGGGAAGTCAGGAAAAAGGAAGCAAGTGCTAGAATTGTTGCTATAGCAGCAGACAGCTGCTGGAGTGAGTGGCAGCCAGGCCCGTGGCCCGCTAGCACGGAGGCCTCGGCATTTCTCTGTCCCCGAGAGCTACTGCTCTCGTTCACCGGAGCTACTGCCCCACCGGGGAGGGGAGCCCCTCGAGAGCTGTAGCCCCTCTACAGTCCAGGGACACTCTGTAACCACGGCACCACACAGAGGGAACCAGCCTGAGCGGCAGGGGGCAAAGAGCACGCCTGGACGCACCACACACAGAGGCCTGTTCCTGGCTGGGGGTCACCCGTGGGAGCTTGAGCTCTTGAAACACAGGAGCCACCTTTCTCCCTCATTCTTGCTCTCCCCTTGTTCTCACTATCCGGCCTCCAATTACGCTACTCTGTTACTGTGCCCTTTCCAGCTGTGTTCTAGTTTCCTGGGCAACCTCTTCCCAGGAAGTCAGAATGAGCCTGCTCAGAAATAACACGTCCAACGGATCCACATTCACTCCCAAGACATTAAATCAAATCTGCTTTTGCTTTCCGCATAAACAACCGGAAATCTCCCCAATAGTTCATTCTTCCTTACTGCATTTCTGTGACTCATGCTGTTGTATTCAATGTGGCACAGACTTTCTGTTCAAATCCATGGCTTCTTGAGTAATTTAAAAGAAGTTCAAGAGCAAATTATGCAGTAGTCCTGGTGAAGCTCTAAATAAGCTGACATTTGGGAAAGTGGTTCATTCTGGCCTGCGTGGTACGGGGTTATGGTGTAGGAATTCAGTAAATTGTAAGCTTGAAACTCCCACATTTTGAAGATCTTGTTAAAGCGTCTTGGCAGAGCATTTGAGATGCTGGTGTTTGAAACATATAAATTTTCATTCCGTCTTACTCTTTTGACACTTTGCCCATATTAGTCCCAAGGACTGACCTTCTGTTCTGCCTCCTAGATGTGGGACTGAACTGATTGAATGATAGCAATGCATGGCCAGGCACCATTCTGGGGACACATTTGTTGGGAGATCTTGAGCCTCCGAGAGGTAACTGAGTGTGACATTGTGTTTGCTAGCACCACAATAGCTCCTACTGCTCAGATGCTAATGTCTCACAGAGTCTTAAGCCATTGGTAATTGCTCCTTCAGAAGCACTGGCTTTTCTTCAAACTGGCATCGCTGGTTTTGTTCACACACCCACATTCAAAATTGTGATCTTTCAGAGACGTCTGCCAGAGAGCCTCTTCTCTCGCACCCTCCACAGTTTTACCAGGATGCTGATCTGGCTCCTTGGGTTCCCATCTCCGCTGCCCCTTTCTCCCTGCCCTCTCACTGAACCACTAAGTCTATTCTGTCTCAACCCTATGGAGAGCAAAAATAGCAAAAGCATCCTCTGACATTAATAAGGATTCTTCATTAAAATTTCAAAGGTTTAAATGGTTGCCCTTTGGCAACAATTCATTTGTCCCATGATGATTATCCTGGGCCTCTGAAACGTTAGTCCCTCTCTAATTATGGAAATAGTGCAGAGACCAGGCTCTTTCTCTGTTTAGCTTAGGTATCACCTGCTCATCTAATCCGACTAGTCACTTGCTCACCCACAGGTTCTGTCTTTATCGTATCCACGCAGCATTTGTACTGCAGTCTCAGTAGAAATCCATTCATCCTACACCACTCAGCAAGATGTTTTACCTCTTGACTGTGTTCATTTCATGATACGAAATGTTCTATTGCCCTGGAAAACTACTGAAAGGTAGCCAGTGTGATGATCCCCAAGCTTGCTAGGGGGACACAAAAAGGCCAGTTTCGCATTTCTGCAATGTAACATTTCAATTGTTTAAAATAGAGAAGAAGCTGAATAGATAGATAGATAGAGATATTTATACGTAACTCCAAATCTTCACTTGATAAAGCATTCTCTCTTCTCTCTCTCTCTCATTAGATTAAATTCCCAATTTACCAAAGGACATAAAAACACAACCCACACAGAGCTAAAGCAAATGCAACCTGTCTTCATTACACTGCTCACAGCCCCTACAAATCTCCTAAAGGGACTGACAACTATCAGAGGCTTAATTTGCTGCTGTATTTTTTTTTTATACCTGGGACTTTTATAACTATGTGGAAAGAATTTGCATGCTTAATTAACTTGCACTTAGTGCTTCTACTGAAGTGAATATTTATAGATATTGGATCCCTCCTTTTATTTAAAGCCTAAATTTAGCATTTTTCCTTTCTTGGATAAAGGAGAATCAATATTCGGGTGTTTTCTGACATCTGACCCACCAACATTGTAAAGATGCCCATTTTTCTATGGCAAATCATCAAATATCAATTATCTCATCAAGAAACACACACACATAGACATATTTATTACAGTAAATACAACAAATACAAATCTATAGAGTATTTGGAAAGTACAAAAATAAGTGAAAAAGAAATCACCTGTCCCTTTACCCAGAAGTAACCATTGTTAACTCTTTACTGCGTCTTACTTTTTTTCACTAATACGCATAGATATGTAAGAAAATGCGGATCCCAGTGTATTTATTATTTTCTTTTGTTTTTGCCCTTATTCTATGAGTGTTTTCTCATGTCACCAGGTATTCTTCTAAACCACTTTCCATGGCAGTACAGTATTCCACTGCAGAAATAAACCATAATTTATGTCACTATTCCCCATTTTTGGAATTGCAGGTTTTCTGTGTTTGCTGTAAGTAACACTGAACAAACATCCATATATCGAAGTCTTTGCGCACACTGGTATTTCTTTAGAGTCAATTCCTAGATCTGTAGTTACAGGGTCAACAGGTAGGACTATTTTTCAGGCTTTTGCTAAATAGGAAATTATGCCAGAAGCAATGTACTCTTTCCTGTACTCACAGGGCCAGTGCCTGACTTCATGGCTCTTGGACATGTTTCAAGGAGCAACCACAACAGTCCCACTTGACTTTCCACATTCAATTTGTATTCTCTCTTGCCTTCCAGTGTTTAGTTGGATTTAACCTCCAGTATAAAAACAAACGTTTCTGAAGACCTTAGAATCTATCAAGCTTAAGTAATTAACTTGCCATAACCTCTCGACTATAGTCAATTTCCAAAGCAAATCCTTTAAAAATTGACGTTCATGTACAGAAGTCTGACACCAGTTACGCTAATTCACTCAAGTATCCATTTTTGGAGGAATCTGAGGCTCCTGGCATTTAGTAAGCTGAAGCATGTATGAAGGTAAGACACAACCCACACGAGGCATCTGCAATCTACAGGCAGAATTGGTTTAGAATCTTGACATGATCTCCAGTGCAGCTAGCACATTCTCTTCTATATTTTGTTTGGGCTAGGTTGTGGGAGGCGCCATTATTTCATTGCACGAAAAGTATGTGGCAACATTGGTGTGTGCTAAATGTCTCCATCACTGGAAAGACTTCAGTCCGACCTTATATTCTCTTCATTTAATCATGCAGACCTCCTCCTTGACTGATACGAGTCCAGTTGAGGAATATCCTGAACTCGAGGGAAATTTCCTGAGTGAGGAAGGGGAACTAAGAGAAGACAGGGAGGGAAAGGAAGAAATCCCTGAGAATGCAAACACTGAAAAGATTTCCATGGAAAAACTACTCAAAGTTTTCCAAGGAGGAAAAGAAGTACAGGATCCTAACCGATTTGCCAGCCACCTACAGATAGAGAACGCTTACGCAGAGGTTGGTTAGATTCTATCATAAAAGGGGCAGCCTGTACATAAGAAAAGTCACCCTCAAGTTTCAACGTAGTTTCATGGAAGTGCTCTCAAATGTATCATGGTATAGAAATTATGGCAAATTCCTTTATTAAAAGTAAAATACGTTTTTAACATCTACAGGACTATAAATTTAATTAACTTAATTTTTTTTTTCTTCTTTAAAGAACTTCGTCAAAGTATTTCAAGACCTAGGTGCCAAGAATCTGGAGCCAGTTGAAGTTGCTGTTCTTTTGAAGCATCCTTTTATTGAAGATCTGATTTCAAATTTTTCAGACTATAAAATCCCAGTGAGTATTACCCAACGGTGTCCTAATTAGGTTGATCTCAGGATCAGGACCTGATGGGACATCTCCCGTGTGGACTACAGAGACAGGGGAAGAGCTGGAGTTGGCCAAACCAGGGTCAGGAGAAGCTGCTGGCAACAGCATCAGCTCAGACAGGCCAGCCCGTGACACCCAGAGGGCAGCAAGTTCAGGGACCATAGAGGGAGCTAGCAGTACTATGGGTGATACTGTCAGCATTATAGAACTGCCTCATCAGGCATGGGGCTACTTTGGACCTAAGAGAGAAGGCTGGAGCCGATGAGATTAAAGATGGGTGAATGGTAGGATCAATGTTCCAGATCATTCCAGCTGTCTAATGACTGGCCTATGATTGAAGGGTACGGAGAACAGAATGCCCCTTTGCCAAAGAGAGCGAAGAAGACCATGATCCCCAACCAAATGCCGACATGGTCATGGCGCCCTGATCAGAGTCCACGTTGTTTGTTGTGCATATGGCAACAGTGCACACAAAAGACTGGATGCCAGTTCCATCAGAGAAATGCGATGCAAGATGGAGAAACTGAGGACAAAACCCACCGAGACTGGACCACCTCCAAAGGAGGGAAAGAAGAAAAGAAGAACTATACTCCAGAGCTTGCAGTAACCCAACCATTCTGTACCACACATGCTGAATGTGCACCTGCTGTGGCTGTGCCTGGTCTCCAACAGCAGGGGCCAAGGCAGGCAGAGGCAGACCCCCTTTCACAGCGGGGCAAGCATACAACCAGCCCCCTTCCATACCGTTTCAGCCATATGAAACCTCCTTCTTTGGCTCCACTAGGTATTTATTGGACCATAGAGGGTTTGCTGAGTTAGATAAAAGCACTTTCACTTTGATACAATGAAGGCGATCTAAGAGATATTACTCCTGACTTCTCAGTGATAACCTTGTATGCCCAGAAATGAGACTATTCTGACTTGAATATCCACAGACCTAAATTGGTTTGTTCTAAATTGCTGATCTTTTTACCTAGAAATTGTACTACTTTTGTTGGTAGTCATTGAAATTGATTTTAACAAACCAGCAGACTCTCATCCAGGAGTGTAGTGTGATTGGAACATTCTGGAACACAGGCTCAGGAATCAGAAAGTCATGGGACTGAATCTCAGGTATACTACTTACTGGATACCTGGCTTTAGCTTTCTGTTCGTCTCAGCTTTCTCATCTATTAAATGGGAATAACAGCCATTCCCATTCAAAGGACTGGGGTGAGGATTAAATGAGACCATGCAGAGGAAGCACACAGCATGGTGCCTGACACTCAACAAGTACTTCAGAAATGATGGCTGTTACAGTAAGTCTTCAGTACTGAGCACTTACTACTGAGGCTGGTAATGTCAGTTTCCACGGGAGACAAAATGAGTACGAAACTTGGTTTCTCAAACAAATTCCACTTCTGTTTGCAAGAGAATTTGTATGTGCAAGAATTATCAGCGAACGATATAAGGTACGCCACCCAAGCACAACATTATAGCAATTCAAAACATAGGACATTTTTTGTTCCAGAAGCTGAATCTTCAAAGATGGCCAGGATTGTTGAAAGTGGAGGAACAGGAGAGGACCTGTATGTGGATTTGCCATTGGGGTGGATAGAGGACAACACTCCAGGAAAAAGGGGAGGCCTGTGCAAGGGCATGAATGCAGGACTGCGTGGGAGGTAGGGGAGCCTGTAGGGCTTCTGAGCAGGGGCGTGATGTGACACCGTCTTCACCCTGAAGTGTTTCTTTGTCTCTTCACCGTATCATAGCATTATATCTCTACCTTTAATAGGGCTCTTTAAAAAAGAAAAAGTTGTTTCTCTTTATATAAATAGGCCAAAATAGCTGGAAACACGGTTAGCACTTCACAAGCATTCACTGTTTGCCTCAAAACTGGTACATTACATGTCCCTTTCCAGTTTCTTACCTCGCATATTTTCATTAATGAAGACTGGCCTTCTTTCCCACTTGGGAGGAAGAGGGCATAGGTCAGTGTGACCCTAGAATTAATGGAGACAGAGGACACCAGAACTAGACAAAGGGGTGGAGAGAGGAGGGTGAGGGAAGATGGGGAGAGTGGCCAGTTGTGAGGATCTCCCCCGCTTTTGCTTTCCTCTGGGCCAGGGTCCTTCTGCATAAGGTAGGTTCCAGAGCTGTGTGTTGGAACTTATATTAACTACCAAGAACCAGTAGGAACACAAAATGATACCACAATTATTTCCTTCCCTAATGAGAGGAAAACTCCTTACAAAGTCAGGCAACTGGAGAACGTCTTTACTCTGACCAGACTAAAGTTGACTAACTTGCAGAGAAGATTCTCTTCAGCATTTTCCTGAGAAAAGAGAACAGCCAGTGGATGTCTGGCTTCAAGAGGCAGCCCCTAGGAAAGGTATTCTGACTCCTGGGGAAAGCTGGAGTCCATGGGGCTCTTTTTCATTTATGTATTTCCCTCATTTGGGAAGGAATTTGATCAGCTTGCAGTACGCCTCGCTCCTGACATTTTGAACAGTGTGGTCCCTCTGCACAGGACTGTCTCGAGCATGGCAGGATTCTGGGCCGCCGCGCACTCTACCTCAGGGCCACTTGGACACACTGACTCCCAACACCATCTCTGCACACCCCCAGATCTCCCTGGTGTGCAGCGTCCCTCTGGCCGGAGCCGGCCAGCACAGGGTGCTGACCTCCAGTGAGTCAGGCTCCCAAGACCAGCATCTCTTGACGCTCTAACAGCAGAAAGAGAGTTAGCCTCTCTGTCAGCAGTCGATCTGTCCATTCATTCCTTCGTTGCCAGAGTGTTTCTGCAGAGTCGGGGCTTCAGCTACCTCCCTCCTCGTCCCCACCTCTCCTCCCTGGCCCTGCACCTCGAATCCATGAGAAGACAGAGGACTCTAGAAATAAGAATCAGAGAGTTGAGACTGTAACCTAAAAAGCCTAAGCCCTGATAGTCTAAAATAAAAGAGCTTCCCTTTCCAGTAAGAAGTTCTATTCTCATTTTCACTAAGCAGAAAAATAAAGAAAAGAAAGATAAAAATAAAGGAAAGGGGAAAAAAATCTCTGAAGACTCAGTTTCTGTCAAAGCCATCCTGTCACCATTTCTGCTCCAAATATCCATGTGCAAGTAAATAGATCACATTTTAAAATGAACTTTAACCACAGTGATGTTATTTGAAGATCTTTCAAGATAAGTAGAGCAAAAGCTAGAATGTGGTTTTTCAGGTTAAAAATGTTGTTTGCTGTCATAAACAGTGGGAAGTGAAGGTTGTTGCCTGATAGCTCTGTGTTTACAAGGTTTGTGTTTGGAAGCAGCGACATTTTAAAATATATATTTGAAAAAACTGAGTATTTGTAATGATTTTGCTATGTTTTATTTTTGCTCCTCTTGGGAGGTGGCCTGGCTTTGTGGGCGAGAGAGTGGGCCCAGGAGCCACACTGATGGGGTTCACACTGACAAACTGTGTGACCTTGGGCAAGTGACCTCATGGTGCCTTGGTTTCCCCATCTGTAAAATAGGGCTACTATGCACTCATAGGGCTCGTGTATGGATTAGATGACTTAGTACATATAAAGTGCTAAGCACCTGATAATAAATGTCAGACATCATGATTATTGCTCTTATTACTGTTGTTACTGGTTTGCTGGTAGTTGCAGTGCCCAGAGCAATGTGAAATTACGTGTGGATAAATAAATAAGCTGGTACTCCTGAATTCAGTGTCTGCTCTTTGAAAAGAAAGAGAAGGCTTTCATTGTGCAGTGCCATGAGGACCAATGTCCAAACTGGTGGCCCAGGTATCCCCATGTGGCCACTACCCATGGCGAAAATCCAGATTGTGTGTTGGAATTTATAGTTATTCAGTTAAAGTCATTTATTTAACTTCTACTTTCATAGATCTTATACAAAGAGGTCATTTCAAGTAATGTTCCTAGATTATTAAGAAAATGCTCTGGTTAAGTAAATGTGACAAGATCAATGAGGATACTGTAACTGGGTTGTTGGCGAGTAAAATCAATTAATTTCCCATGACCAGTATATTTACAAATGTAAGTGAACACATGATTTTCTATATCAACCTATTTAATGCTGACTAAATGTAAATTATTTTTAGCAAACCTTTAAATCAAGCATATATTCTTGAAATTAAGGTTTCCATTCAATAGGAGATAATAATAAATCTTTTAGTGTTAAAATCCAAATACCACAGGACAATTTCTTATAAGTAAATGAGTTGGGACCCAATGAATTACATGAGGACAAAATATGAATTATTAAGGGAGACTTGAAGGAACGTTCATCCCACTGAACCTTCAGGGTATCTGACATTAAAATATTCTCCAACCTTCTCGTTTATCTTCATAACAAATTATGATGGCTGCTTCAGTGGATTGTGTTTTCAAAGCACCCATTTCAAGCACATCCAGACTCTCACAGCTTTTCTCTATTAACTGCTACTGAAAATTATGGCCTCCAGCTTCAATGGCAAACTTGCCCCGAGCTGGCTTACGGTTTTGTCCATGCTGCAGAGTGTCAGATGGTCCTAGGTCAGCTCACTCCTTCTTCCCCCAGGGAGCATTCAGTAGTCAGCATTAGTTGTTATAAGTCTACTATTCAAAGGAGACATGTTATTAACAACTGTGGTGGGTAGGACTAGAAAGGTCAATGGTGAGCAGCTGTTCTTTTTCACTTAGTTCACTCAGGTTTGACCTCTGATTGCAGGAAATCTGTATTTTCAAAGAACAAGGTCTCACAAGAAAATGATTCACGATGATTCCTGGTAGTGACTGATAAAAAGCAGTGTGTGTCACTCGGCAGGGGTCAGCTCAGATAGTGAACTAACTTACGTCTTGCGCAAAATGACCTCAGTCAGATTGAAACCTTTGGAACTCAGATCTGAAGAAAAGAAACTTACATTCTTAAAACATTTCCCTAAAATTGTGTGTGGGGGGGGATAAATTGCATATATATATAATTCTACATTTTCCACGTGTGTTTGTACCCCTTCTACATTTTGATGATGTTTTAAATTTATGTCTTCAATGTCTGTGTTGTAAAATGTAAGATGCTGGTATTTTAAATGGATGAAAAACAGATCTTCTATTCCTAATATTTAAAAAAAAAAACATGGGGAAATGAGACAATCTACCCTCCAAATAATCTGCTGGCCTAAAATTCTACAAATCTGTAGACATGACTGATTTGGCATTAGAATTTTTCTTTAATACAAAATGGATACAGTTGTTCACTCATTAATAGGGAAGTATTACTTTGGCTTGTTCATTGTGTGCCAAACTCTGAATTGCTTCTTACAAATGTTATTTAATCTAATAAGACAATTCCATTCATTATTAGATTAGAAAACAAAGGCTTCAAGATCTTTGATATCTTTCAGGGGGTACAGCCAGTAAGTGTCTAGGTGACATTTAAACTAAATAGGGCACCATTTTCTTAAAGAAAAAAAATAAAAATAAAAGCAATTTACTGTTTCATCACTCCCATATATTAGATGGTCATTAATCCTAAATCACTAATTAATATTTGTTACTCTCTTTGTTTCTCTTCCCTTAGGATATTAGAACAATTCTCCAAAGGAGTGAGCATGTACAAGGAAGTGATGGAGAAAGATCTTCTTCGAGACTTACAGAGGAAAAGAAATGAAGACAAGAGTGTGATTTTTATAATTTGACAATGAATCATCCAAACATCAATGTAAACAAGGTGTTGGTCATATATGTTGTCATTGTAAGTATAGAAATGATCCCTACCAGGTTATGAGGAGCAATGAAATGGGGACCTTTCTTAACTCAGAGAATATTCTATAATAAACCTAATTTCAGAGCAAAAATCCAAAGTAAGAAGGGATGCATTTTGAAGTGATTCTGAAAATAGATGGCATCGGACAGTATGTTCAAAAATAAACACACACACACGTCATGAAAAGTCCCCATGAGAAGTGGGGAAGTGGGGAAGTGGGGAAGTGGGGAAGCATTAGGCAAACATAGGGAACTACTGATACATTTTGTCGTCCTTGCTCCACGTGCAGTAGAAGTCCAAGGTCCATTCCACCAGCCGACTGCAGAGAAGGCTGCATCATCAGCTGCTGGTACAGCCACTTCCTATCATCTATTCCTAATTCTTTCCTAATAGAATATAAGGTTTCCCATATGGATGGATATATTTGCACAATTATATCTTTTTATTTGTATAAATTAGTGACTCAAATTCAGTGATACTTACTTTAAGAAAATGTTTTCTTTTTAAGTGAGTGATAATGTATTCTCAGTGGTGGGTCTTCTGTGAAACCCCTGCTTGGTCTCCATCCTCTCCTTGGCTGCTCCTTCTGAGGCTCTCTGGTGGCTGGATTCTCCTCTTTTACTCAACCTCCAAATGTTGGAGGACCTCAGAACTCAGCCTCCTTCTCCATCTATAGTCAATCCCTGGATGACTCATCCATTTCCATTACTTTGTGGGTATTAATAGAGGCCAACACTGAAATTTCTATTCCCATATCCCCTGGAATCCAAACTTCACTCATACTATCCATTTATCATACTGATGGCTCATAGTCATCACAAACTCAAGCCAACGGGGGAAACTTTCATGATACAAGTGAGGTCATGTCACCCTTCTGCTCCAACACTCTATCAGCAACCCACCTCATGCAGCATCCAGCCCAAGTTCTCACCTTGAGCTTACCCCTTGCTATCTCTCTGATATCATCTCCTGCTGTTTTGCCCCTTGCCTGCTCTACTTACATGACAAACCCTACCTTGTTGAACGTAGAACATACCTGCACATTTCTGTCTCAGGTCCTTTGCAGGTACTTTTTTCTTTGCCTGGAATGATTTCCCCCCAAATATCTGCACGACTTGTCCCCTCACTTCCTTTAGGTGACTGTTTATGTTACACTTTGTCAGGAAGGCCTTCCCTTAACACATAACAAAATAGAAATAACCCACAGCCCAACACAACATCATTTTTTTTCCATTGTACTTAACAACATCTGACAAACTATGTGTTTACTCTTTTGTTTGCCTGTTGCTCCACTACGTTGTAAGTCCCATGCAGTCAGAGATTCTCTTTTATTTTCTTTATTACTCTGCTCCAGAACCTAAGACTAAAATCATAGCCAGCTTTAGGTTCTAGTGATACGTTTGTGCAAAATGTGTGGAAATATCACATTTAAATTGATCACTAAAACAACAAGCAATCCAAAGACAATTTTTATTGTTCGTAAGAATTATTTTCTCTTTCTGGAGAGTGACACATTTCCTTAATTTGCCTCTTGTGGGCTCCATTACCAGAACCCTTGTCTTCAAAATGATGGAGGATCGTGACCTAGAAGCATAGAGATGGAGAAGAAACTCTGCCAGAGATTTCAAAATCCAACTTAGCTGGTTTGCATGCACTTCTAGTTATTATGAGATAATCCTAGTTATCTTAGAGATGGGAGGAAGGGAATATCTGAAAATTGAGTTCAAATAAATAAAATATCATGAGGAGGACACAGGCAATAAACTGATCCACATTTCATCAAGGACTGAACAAGACAAGGCAACATTACTTTGCAATAGAAAAAAATTAAAAGCAGAGCCAACAGTATCCCTTGCTCTCATAATGTTCTTGCACAACATTTTTAAATAAGGACATTGCAGAATCTCTATCTTGAGGCCCATTGACTCATCTAAGCAGTAGGAAAGCAACTGCCACATGAAAGGTCTCCCTGGTGGGTATTTGCTACCCAAACTCGCAGTCTCTTAATCATCACCAAGACTGAGTAGATGTTGTGACTGGACATTACCCGGAGCTGTAAAAGCAGCTCTCCCACACAGATCCTGGGGCAAGCAAAATGTGGAACTTCACACTGAAACTAGAGGCTGCATGGGCTTCTCCCAGACAAAGGAATAATGTGCTAGAACTCATCTACTTGAGGGCCTTTCAAGTCTTATAATTGTAGGAAATGCCTAACCATCTTCAGATCATTCTGATGCTGCTTTTGCACTACATATTGCTGTGTCCTCCAGCTATTGCCTGTGGGGGATAGAATTCCCTTACCTTGGTGGCTCTCTTCTGAATATCACTGTGGCCTTTCCAAGATTGTTCATAATATCCTTGGGAACCAAGTCAACAAATATGGACTGAGTGCAAGGACAAGCGAGTTCGGACCCAGTGGAGGGACACAAAAGATTCATTACACGAATTATTCATTATTTCCCTTCTTCAGTGGACCGTTAGCTACAGGAACTACTACCCCTGTCTATCTTACTGATCTCTGTGATATAAAACATCCACAAAGACGTTCAAAAAGGGATATAGGATCCAGGCCAACTATAATTATGGTTGACACAGTGTTGGAAGAGATTCGAATTAAATTCTGTTTAATAAGAGAAAGGGGATCCAATAACAAGGTTAAGGGACTAATAATAGGTGACTATAGATAATAATAGCTGCTAGTTTTGGAGGTTTACAATGAGGCAAGCACTCCACAGAGAATTTTATAAGCATTGTCTCTGTTAGTTCTCACAACTCTGTGAGGGAGGTACTCTTAGGACTTCCATTTACACAGAATGAAAATGACATTCAGAGAGATGATTAACTTGCCCCAAGTCACACAGCTGGTAAATAATAGACAGACTAGGAACTCAGTATTAACACCAAAAGCCACCCTCTTACGTGGTTTGTTCAACTTGTGTACAAATAACCAGCCACACAAGCACATGGTGGAGGAAGTATGGCTTAGCCGTGTTTAAAAATAAAAACAAAGGGTTTTGTTCAAAGCAATTTGACTAATTAGTAGTGTGATGTGGCCCCTAAAGAATCGAATGTCCTCAGAGCATGAGTGGTTGTAAGGGAGATGCTGAATTTCCTCTGATCTGCGGTGGTCAGACCTCAGCTGCAATCCCGTGTGCCATTCATGGTCACACACTTTAATATATGCAGAGTCTATATATACAGAGGAACTGATTTTTTTTTATTCAGAAGTGAGGAAATTCAAACCCTTAGCCTTAGGCTTGAGTAGAGAAGCTTCCAACTTAAGGAACAGAGGAATACTCTCTGCGGTCCCCAGGGATAAAGCAACTCGAGTGGTGAATGTTTCGACATGACAGATTTCAGCAGCTGCTAGCTCCCCGTGGCTAGAAGGATTCTGACAGAGGCAGGCTACCAGGTGGCAGGAGAGTTGGTTGCCATGACAGGAGTGCGCAACTTTACCCCTTGTCCTGCTTCTACTGCAATTCTGTCTCTTTCTTTATCTTCTACATCTTCCTTTTTTCTACCCCAATCCGGCCTCTGCACTACTCCCCAAATAATCTTCCTGATACTCTGCTTAAGCATGTCACACTTTTGCTTGAAAAAGTTCCCTCTGACCCCTTGCTGTCAAAGAAATTCCACATCTCTTAGAATATTATTTGTAATCTGACTCTTCCTATACTCATCATCTTTTTCTCAAACTCACCTTCATATCGCTTCAGGCAACACAGCCTCTGGTACTTACTAGATAATAAATACAGAACAAAGTAATGAATGAAGAGGGATGTCTCCTTTTACCAGAAATTCTAAAAGGTGAGAACATCTTTTAGAATAAAAATATTCCTGTAAACTTTTTCACCCTTTAAACTAGATCTGTTGAGAGGATTGATTTCATCTTTTTAGATTTATTTGTGTGTGTGTGAGAGAGAGAGAGTGTGTGTATGGAGGTGGTAAGACTGTCCCTTCCCTCCTCCCCAAATGGCTCCCTGCAGCTCTGGAGAAGACAGACCAAGTGACATCTGGGTACATCTCCTGGAGGCTGACTGACTCATGGAAGCTAAAGAGAACCAAGAATTCTATCGTAATCAGCTTCTTTGAGGATCTGAAGCCTAGTTCCTGAGAGGTTGGCCCAACAGACCCCACTGTCTGGGTTCCATCTAAGCCCCTCCCCCACACCTTACCCATCTTATCTAAACAAGGGGTCCTAACTGCGCCCCAACACCCTTTGCAACTTAGTCTGTCTCCTCTCTTATTTTACTGGCATATTTGACTTAATGAATTTGTATTGCCTGTTGGAGTAGCTCTTTCAGCCTCCCAATAGCTCTCATGTTCTCTGACACAGACTTAGGAGGGGATCCTCTATTACTAGAGGCATCACCAAAGATTCTGTTGATCTGGGGATAAACAAATCAATAAGCACATCCACTCTCAGATTCTTAGCATAAGAACAGAGTGAAATTTTATTTTTAAGCATGTGTCAAAACAAATCTGGAAAGAGATGCCACTAGAGTCTCGTGGCTGCAGTTTAAAACCCCAAAAGGGCCACCCTGGGCTCAAAGCAGCGCCTTGAGCGCTTGAGCTCCAAGCAAATGCTGTTGTGTCTTTGCTCACTTCATGCTAACCACAAGGAGACAGCGACACTGAGCACTGTCTGAAACAGCCTCACCTTGCTGTGCCCCCACAAACCAGGCTGAAACCACAACATCCTTCTCGCACGCGGCAGACCTCACTATGCGCTCGAAGGCTGAGGGCTTACTCCTCTCCCGCTGGTTTCACTGTTTGAGCCCATCTCAAACTATACCTGTATCTACTACATATAGGTATAGGTTATACTACATCTCAGGGTATAGTCCCTGTAAATCAAGGAGAGCCTTTGCCACCAGGCTCCTTGCAAGGGTGTCTACAGGAAGAGTGCATTGGAAGGCATCACTTAGCTTTCTCGTGCTACAGGAGACCAGAAACCACTACTTAGCTGCCCTTCACAAAGTTTACACACACACCCCACCCCACCCCCGCCAATAGGATTGTTTGGAAAGTTCTTATACAATGTTAAGGTGCCACTTGTAAAACTAGGCTGCTGTTATGTCTTGCAGAGAGCAATTTCCTCCAAGCTGATAACCTGTTTCTAAATGCTGCATTTTCCTGAGGTAGAAGCGGGTATTAATAAATACTTCTTAGTCACTTGACATGTGCCAGCCACTATTCTAAGCACTTTCTAAGAATTAACTCTTTTAATTCTCATCTAGAGACAACTCATAAGGTAGGTATATTGCTATTCTTGTTGCTGAGGTGTGAAAGGTTGAGGAGCTCACCTAACCCACGCGGCTGCTAAGGGGCCAGGATTCCTACCAGGGACGGAGGGGATCTGTCTTGAGTCTTTACTCTAACCTTCCAGCTGTGGGTCAGGTAGAGGCACCAGAAGGCAGAGCCACGTGTTTAAGTCCCCTGGAGCTCACCTCAGCTAGGGACTGGTGTCTTGAACCCTCTGCCCCTTGAGCATTGCCTCCCTACTGACAGTTGTTTCTATCGGGGGTCTTAGCTGATGAAAGATGACTCCACTGACCTACATACCTGACTTTTTGTGGCCTCCTGGTTTCCCTTGCCTGTGTGGCTAGTTTCACTGTCCTTCCTTCCCCTTATTCAGATCTCCGTGAATCTGATCACATCTCTCTATTTGACCCTTTACCTAATGCATGTGGTCTACTCACTTTCTAGCCTCTCTGCTCAGTGGGAAGGGTCTAAACCGTTTCTCTTGACAAATATTTTAGACAGAGGACAGTGAGACAAATGGGCCTCCAGAATATTCGTCCCCCGCTAAGCCCTCTCCTACACAGGCATCATGATAAATCAAGGTTCTTCCGTCAGTCATAGCTTAATTGAATGGACAAATGAAGGAGCATGTGCTCTAACTGAACTTCCACAGTTTCCTTGCCTGCATGATTCTGAGACAGTTTGACCCAAGAACACAGGCTGTAAACACAATGCTAGCGGGACTTGACAGACATTTGAAAAATGTGGTAGCAGGTCAGATTTCTTAAAAACTCGGCTCTTCAGTCTGTCTTTATTTTTCACACTTTTAAAGGGGCACAGTATAGATTTCCCTTTTAATTCTGCGGAAAGAAAACAGAGCACAAGTACTACGACAAACACAAACATCGTCAGTGGCAGAGAGGCCACAGGGCACGCGTGGTGAGGACTGTCACACACTAAGTGGCTGCTACCAATTGTTACCCGCAGTCCTGTGCGAAGCCTGACATTCTGATCTGTATGCAAAATCTCTTCAGTTGGAAATATTGACAACTCATTCAGGTATTTAAAACATTGTGTGAACAGGCTCTGTGTAAACTAAATGATTATATTTGTGGGACTTTATATGGCCCACTGCTTATCCACTTTCCTTTGTCAGGTTTCCCAAAGTGGGCCATTCCAACAAGTCACAGTGTGGTTGTGGCAGCAAGAGTAGAGGCCACCAAACACAATGCTTCACAGTTTAAACCATATGTACAGAGCCATAACTAGCTCATACAGCACCCTTGTGTGACTCTCCTTCTGGGCAAAGGTGAGGCACCTTCTGGGAGACATCCTCTCCCCCAGACTCCAACAGTACATGGCGGGACACAGCAGATCGCGGAATAGAGTTCAGTCCTCATTCTCCTCTCAAGCGGTTGCATTTTTGAAGTGCACAAACTGCCCAATCATCTACAGGAGATTTGGTGTGGTTTCATTCAGCATATGTGGACACTCAAACCATGTGAATGGAAAAAAAATCCTGAAGAAGGAAGACAATCCATGGCCGAGGTTCTTTCGCTGTCGTGCGATACCCGGGCTTTACAAGCATTGGAGCCACCGACCAGGAGGTCAGGGGTGCACAGCTCAGGCCAGACCAGGGTACAACCCCCTCTACAACCTGTAGTTTTGTTGCATGCCTCTCCCACCCATGCTAGACACGGATGGGTAGAAGAGAGAGAGTCCACACGTTTGTGGGATGAGGTCTAAGAATAAGCACGCAAACACATCGCACAACCTGTCAGTGCATTTGCCCACACGTTCCTTTGCATTAGGTGGCTGTCTAGCAATGAGAATTCAAACCAACTCACAATTTTACCTGCAAGGCTAACTTGAAATGGAAAAGTCAGCACAACTTCCTGTAGTCATCCCTCCCCCTATGACTAAGAACAAGGCAAGGCCACTGAAGTGGTGTTACTAGCAGCTCTGATATCAGTTGTGATCAAACTATTGTTCTGGAAACCACAGCTGGTGGATCTATTTCCAAATTAGCTCTGGACTCAATTTATAAGGTTCTCCCTTCTCACAGCAATTCCCAGAGATAGAAAAACACAGGGGATGTATTCCCTACGCCTACCCTGTCCCCTTTTATTGCTACCATCACATTCCCCCTACTCTTTGGGAAAATAGTACTTACAAAAATGAATATATCTTTGGAAAACCTTGTTTCTGATTCTAAAAGGGCTCTGGGTGAAGACACCCCACTTCTTCTCTCCCATCCTCTGGTTCCCCATCTCTGTCCCCACACCCACCCTCCAGCATTGAATGACCTCACAGCTGAGCTGCCCCTGGGCGGCAATTCTGAGCATCAATGGGACCCGTGAATGGAAGAACAATCTGCTCTCCTTCAGCTTTCCTATGAGGCAATGTGTGCTGCTCTTTCCTGCACAGGATGCAGTAGCTCTTCATTCCTACACTAGAGACAGAAAATGCTAAAAGAGCTCTTTCACTAAAACCCTGGGACACAGAGCCTCTCTTTTTTTAAATTTTTTTATAATTTATTTTCTTTTTCTTTTTTTTTTCTTATTAACATATAATGTATTATTTGCCCCAGGGTACATGTCTGTGAATCGTCAGGCTTATACATTTCACAGCACTCACCATAGCACATACCCTCCCCAATGTCCATAACCCAGCCACCCTATCCCTGTTTGCTTCGTGAGTTTAAGAGTCTCTTATGGTTTGTCTCCTTCCTGATCCCATCTTGTTTCATTTCCCTCCTACACCCCCCCATGACCCCCCACCCTGCCTCTCAAATTCTTCATATCAGAGAGATCATATGACAATTGTCTTTCTCTGACTGACAGAGATAGATGTCTCTATCTCTGTCAGTCAGAGAAAGAGCATGATACCCTCTAGTTCCATCCATGTCATTGCAAATGGCAAGATTTCATTTCTCTTGATGGCTGCATAGTATTCCAGTGTGTGTGTGTGTGTGTGTGTGTGTGTGTGTGTGTGTGTGTGTACACACACACCACATCTTCTTTATCCATTCATCTGTTGATGGGACACAGAGCCTCTTAAAGAGAATGACACTAAAAGAAGATGAAGTTCTTTCCTCTTGCCCAGAATGCCATGCGGCCTCACCCCTCTCCCCCACTCTCCACACACACCCTAGGACTCCAGGGTCCCAGATGCCTGGAGACAGATGCCTCTTAGAAGAGAGATACTCTGCAGGGGAAAAAAATTCTTGGCAAGAGTGATGACGCCCTGAGGAAAGGGGGAAAGCTCGTGAAAAGTAAGAAATGGCAGATTCTTTGCTGGGCAACCTCATTTGTTTGTGGGCACACATAAGAATCATTTCAATCTTCCTAAAGATTCCTCCAAATACCTGGGCAACATTTTTCATGAGGCTGGTCCTGAGAGAGTGGGTAGGTTCAGGGGCCAAAGTTTAAATTATTGTTCTTAATGTAAAGTCATTTCGGCCCATACGGTAGTGATGCCAGGAGAAAACAGATTTAAAAGATTTGTGTATTTTAACCTTCAGAGCCTGTGTCAAACTTCCATACATTTTAAATTTTGCCTGTGTGAAATGTTTCCTAAGAGTCAGTTGTATATACAATGGATCGTTGAGGTAGACGGGGATTCTTGTCCTCAGAAGATTTCCAGGAATCATCAGGGCGGTGGGGATGTTCCATGTCCAACCTTAAGAGGTAGAGTTGCCTACCAGTCTTCAAACTCTCCCCTCTTGGTGTCAGCAGATCCAGTGTAGACCCTGAAACCTTGATTTCCACACCTCCCTATCTGCTCTCTGATTTGCAAGATACCTGAGAACTCTAGTATCTCAAGAAGTTGAATCACTTGTAACATTTTTAATGCAGTGTTCTGGTATTGGGAAATAAGATATTTTTTTCCCCCAAATACATTTATTTTTTCAGTGTTACAAGATTAATTGTTCATGCACCACACCCAATGCTCCATGCAATACGTGCCCTCCTCAATACCCACCACCAGGGAAATCAGATATTATTGCAAGCTTAACACTGGGATGATGATCACAGTTCAAACTAGGGGGATTTACAGGAAAAGTATGAAGGTCCCTTATGTCAGTGACTCACTCTGTCTGCTCTGTCAAATGCTCCCTTGGAAGATAAGCACCCAGTGACATCATTACATTCTCATATCTCAAAAAGTCATGTGGCTTGGAGAATTTTCCTTTTCCACCACACTTCTTAAACCAGAGTACACGAGCATGACAAAGGCAGCAGTAGTGTGTGCGGAGTACACGTGCAGTCCCAGAGCTGCCATCTCCTTAGAGATTTGAAGTGGGAAGTAATTGCTGTATTTGCAAGAAGTTGCTCTTAAAATTTGTCCAAATAGATAATACAGGCACATAGAGAAGTTCAAGGGTTACACAAATATACGGTGAAAAGCAAGTTTCCCCCCAGTCTTGTCTGCCAGTCCCACAGGGCTACACTCAAGAGTTAACTACCATTACTAATTTCTTAATCATCTTTCCAGGGGAGATACTTGTAAATATACCCCCTTCCAATTTAACACAAATTGCAAATGATTTGAAACCGTGATTTTCAGATGGTAAAGTATGTATGACTCATCTGGGGACATTATTTAGATGAGAATTCTGATTCAGTAAATCTTGAATAGGACTGAAATGCTGCACTTCTAAAAAACTCTCAGGTGATGGTGCCAAGGCTGCTGGTCCACCACTGGTCACATACTGAACAGCAAGTATTTAGAACCTTGTATTTACTCTAATATGAACTAATGAGGTAAAAAAGTGAATTAAAACATGCTTTTTTGGAAAACAATCTTACAACACTTACTAAAATTTAAAATATTTGAAGTCTCCAACTCAGCAATCATATTCTAGCCCAGAGGAAAGCATTATCATTTTATATGTGTTGTGTATATATATATATATATATATATATATATATATACACACACACACACACACACACACACACACATATATATATATTGCCATGGAAACACACAGGGAAAAAGCCCACTTAAAGGGAATGATTGAGTTAACTGTGATATATCCATATTATGAAACACTGTGCAATCATTTAAAAAAAAAAAAAGACAGAGAGAAAGACTTCAGAAGGTAACTAGTTGATTTAAAGAAATTTCCATAAGGTATTGTAAAGCGATTCAGTGAAGTGTGTATTAGATGATCCTCCTATTTTTGCCAAATAAAAGACAAAAACTAAAGGCATATGCATGTGTTTGCTTATACATGTATGTAATATATTAATATATAATGTATGTGTGTTCTGTGTATATACATTGATGTGTATATGTTATATATGCTTTTATGAACAGATAAAAAATATAAGAAGATACACACTAAGTTATCAACCTGGATTTAGGGGGTAGGAGGTGATTGTGGGTGAAAGGGATAAATGAAAAAGAAAATGAGAGGAAAATTGTACTAAAATAGCATCTATAAATTATCATGTATGGCATCGAGAACAAACTATACCTACATTTGAAAATAAAATGTGAGACTTCAATGTTCTCAGAACATTGTTCCCCTCTCTAAACTTCCTTAAAAAGACTTTAGTATGAATATTTGAAAGTCTTCGCTTAGCTCTTTGGTGCCCATATGGTACCTCCTCATTTGGTTGCTTTCAGGAGAAAAACAGGAAAAAAAATTACAGTGAAGATTGATGTATCATTAATGGCCAGGGAAGGCATAATTTGGGATTCCCAAAATCAACTGTCCATAGGGTAGCCACCATAATTGTGATTAACTCTTCTTGAAGTCTTCATTGAGAGTTATCACCAATTTCTCTTCACATAGCTCAGAAATTGCCACCTATATATAAGAGCATTCTCTTCAAAGCTTGTTTTCCCCCACAGAAATAAACATCAAATTAGCAGTATCTAGCCCACATCATGGTGAAGAATGTGGGGCAGATTACCAAAGCATGTGAGACGCACGTAATTTGAAGTTTTTTTTATCTACAGAGTAAAGAAACATTATTTTTTCCTCCCCGCTGCTTACCCACATCTGAGCGCAATCAGACAGACACCTAAAATACATGTACGGCAAATCAGCTAAAAAAATATGGCCACACTTGCATTTTGTTTTGAAGATTTTCAGATAATATCTGAAAGATTGTTTCCAAGCCACGGTTCTGGTTTTATGGTCCAGGGCAATGCTTTAACCATTTCAGAAATAAACCAGAATATAGGTTTTTAACTCTTTCCCCTTATAAAATATAGAACAGATTTTAATTTGATTTAAATGGCAAAGCTATTAGACCTACACATATGTAATCTAATATGTTCAGTTACTATCATCCAAAATGTTTATTTTTATGGTAAATTGAAAAGTACTGAGACACCTAGTCATACAGACATCCTAAACATCTATCTACTTCCTTCCTTTCTAAGAAGTTTCCTCCCTAAAGGAAAGTTCTAGCCATGGAATAGGACAAAGACAATCTTACTTGTCTCACCTTTCTTGTTCACCTGTATTTACTTCTTTATAATAATGTTGACAGGTAACATGCTGTTTACTTACGATTGGTTAAGATGAGTCTGCAAAAGTTGATGTTCTAAGGGCTTCAGATGCCAACAGGTATAAACATTTAGCCTTCCTTGGCAAATAACTCTGTGTCCTTCTTACCTCCATCTGTGGAAATGAAGTGCCATTCACCCAGTAGACAAGCAGTCCCCAAGACTGTATGAATAAAATGGTGGAGGCCATCACCAAAGCAACTAGGAGAACCAGAGCCTCTGATCCTCTATAATTTTCCATTCCAGCCAAATACTGAACTGCCACTGGGCAGTTAGTGTCCAGGCCCCCCTCCCTGACAAGGCATTAGCCTCTGTGGGTTAAGGAGGCACCATAGAGACAGTCCCACTTGGTCTCCTCCCCAACACCTTGAGAATATGAAAGTCAACTGGAAATTCAGGGCTCTATATTTGTTACTGGTTCCTGGAAATGTAGCCCACCAGTACTGCAGAAGTATATAGGGTGACCCATGGAGTATGGGGGACACCCCCTGGTGAGACATAAGACTTGGCACACAAGACATTTAGGGTTAAGATGGTGGAGGAGTAGGGCGACCCTAAGCTTGCCTCCTCCATCAAACACAGCTAGATAAACATCAAATCATTCTGAACACTCAAGAAATCAATCATTAAGTCTTAGAAAACAAAGATGCATGTCTACAGACAGTAAAAAAAATGGCCTGTGGAAGGTAGAAACTGCAGAGAGTTGATTTGTGGGAAATGGAAGTCGTGGGTGCTATGGAGGGGAGGGAGGCCTGACGACAGAGAAAGTAGGGAGAGAGAATGAGAGAGAGAAAGAGTGGGAGGGGGAGTGAAAACACATACAGGTGACTGCACAAGGAAACTGTTCCCCAAAGCCTTTGGCTGGGGAAAAAAGAGAGGGTTTCAATACCACCACTTTTTTGTAAATAGCAGAGCACCGAGTCTGATGTTTCAAAGGTCAGTGCCTTACCCAGGGTTGTGCCTGATGGAGCCATGATGGGGAAGCAGGGTGGAGACTCAGGAGCAGGCAACACAATCTAAGGATTCTTTCGGTTGCTCAGGGAGAAGCATCCCCTGTTTGGGGTGCAATTTGGTAGAAGATAGATGGTCCTTCCATGGGCAGAAGACTCTGTGGGTGCCCTTAAACTTCCCCATTCACTAGTATAGGAACAAAGACTCTCACCGAGGGCAGCAAACCCCGGTGCTGGCTGTGTGTTGCAATCTCCATAAACACTGAACCATTGCACAACTGCACAACTATTTTCTGGAACAAGCCAACACTGACAACAGCACAGTGAGACCCTCCCCAAGAGGATCAGCACAGGTCCATACCATGGGGTTCTTGAAGTGTGGGGTATCAAAACCCAGCCATGCCTGAGATAAAACACAGGAGTTCTGTGCCACCTGGCAGGTAGACATCTCATATAAGGACAGGGTGAAGGTGGGGATCTGGAAGATGGGGATACAGGAGGAGTGATTTTTGCATGTCTCTAAAGGCTTCATGAAGAGTGTCAGGCATCAAGTTCCCATTCTGGAGATGAGAGAGCAGGGCAAGCCTTTTCATTCCTTGCCCACCAGCACAGATCCACCTCAATGAACTAACCTGTGCCACCAAGTGGGGAATGGGGCCACTACACCAAGTCCCGCCCCCTGTGTCCTGCAGGCACATCTCCACTAGGGCAAGTCCACCTGAGAATCAAAGCAGCAGGCCTCTCTCCCAGAAGACCAACACAAACCCCTTATACATACCAAGTCTACTGATTATGGAGTGCTACAAAGCTTCAGCTCTAGGGGAAACAGAATCTAGCTTCCTTTGGGTTTTTTTTGTTTGTTTGCTTGGTTGGGTTTTTTTGTTGGTTTTGTTTTTGAATATAAAAAGAGCAATTTTTTTGTTTTAATTTTTTTTACATTTTTATCCTTCTTTTTTTTTTTTTTATCAAGCTTCTCTTAACAAGCAGACCAAAAACACATCAAGGATCTAGCTTCCTTTATTCATCTATTTTTTCTTTATTTTAATTTTAATGTTACTTTGCTTTATTTAATTTATTAACTTATTTGACCTCCAAAATGACAGACAGGGGAATTCACCCCAGAAGAAAGAACAAGAAGAGATGATGGCCAAGGATTTAATCAATACAGATATAAGTAAGATATAAGTAAGATGTCTGAAGTAGAATTTAAAACATCAATTATAAGGACTCTAGCTAGGTTTGGAGAAAAAAGCATAGATGATACTAAAAAAATCCCTTACTGCAGAGATGAAAGAACTAAAATATAGTGAAGTTGAAATTAAAAATGCTACAAACGAGATGCAAACCTGAATGGATTTCATAACAACAAGGATGGAGGAAGCAGAGGAATGAATCAATGATATAGAAGATAAAATTATAGAAAATAACGAAGCTGAAAAGAAGAGGGGAAACAAGGGTAATGGATCATGAAGGTAGACTTAGGGAACTCAGTGACTCATTGAAATGGAATAACATTTGTATCATAGGAGCCCCAGAAGATTAAGAGAGAGAAAAAGGTGCAGAAGGTTTATTAAAATATATATATATATATAAACTTCCCTAATCTGGGGAAGGACACAGACATCAGAAACTAGGAAGCACAGAGGACTTCCATTAAATTCAACAAAGCCAGCCAATAGATGCAGAAAAAGCATTTGACAAAACAGCATCCATTCTTGATAAAAATCCTCAACAAAGTAGGAATAGATGGAACGGACCTCAACATCATAAAAGCCCAGACTTCAAGATCAATGAAAGACCCACAGATAATATCATTCTCAAAGGGGAAAAACTGAGAGCCTTTCCTCTATGGTCAGGAACAAGACAAGGATGTCCTTTCCCATCATTACTATTTAACATAGTACTGGAAATCTTAGCCTCAACAATCAGACAACAAAAAGAAATAAAAGACATACAACTTGGCAAGAAGGAAATCAAACTTTCACTATATGTGAATGACATGATATTCTATGTAGAAAACCCAAAAGACTCCACCAAAAAATTGCTAGAACTAATATATGAATTCAGCGAAGTCACAGGATATAAAATCAATGTACAGAAATCTGTTGCATTTCTATATACAAATAATGAAATAGTAGAAAAAAAAATCTAGGAATCGATTTTTGAATCTGCAATTGCACCAAAACCCATAAAATATATAGGAATAAACCTAACCAAAGAGGTAAAAGATCTGTATTTAGAAAACTATAGAACACTTAAAAGAAATTGAAGAGGACACAAAGAAAGGAAAAGCATCCGTGCTATGGATTGGATGAACAAACATTGTTAAAATGTCCATACCACCCAAGCAATTTACACATTTAATGGAATCCCTATCAAAATACTACCAGCATTTTTCACAGAGCTAGAACAAACAATCTTAAAATTTGTATGGATCCACAAAAGATCCCAAATAGCCAAAGCAATCCTGAAAAAGAAAAACAAAAGTGGAGGCATCATAATTCCCAATTTTAAGCTATATTACAAAGCTGTAGTCATCAAGACAGTATGGTGCTGGTGTAAAAACAGACACACAGTTCAATGGAACAGAGTAGAAAACACAGAAATAGACCCACAACTATATGGGTTAACTGATATGGTTAACTGATCTTCAGTTAAATGATCTTCAACAAAGCTGAAAAGACTATCCAATGGAAAAAAAGACTGTCTCTTCAACAAATGATGTTGGGAAAACTGGACAGCAACATGCAGAAAAATGAAACTGGACCATTGTCTTACACCATACACAAAAATAAACTCAAAATGGATGAATGACCTAAATGTGAGACAGAAAGCTATCAAAATCCTAGAGGAGAACACAGGCAGAAATCTCTTCAACCTCAGCCATAGCAATTTATTAGATACATCACCAGAGGCAAGAGAAATAAAAGCAAAAATTAACTACTAGGACTTTATCAAGATAAAAATCTTCTCCATAGTGAAGGAAACAATCAATAAAATTAAAAGGCAGCTTATGGAATGGGAGAAGATATTTGCAAAGGACATATCTGATAAAGGGTTAGTACCCAAAAGCTATGAAGAACTTATTAAACTCAACACCAAAAAGCAAATAATCCAGTTAAGAGATGGGCAGAAGACATGAATAGTCACTTTTCCATAGAAAACATCCAGATGGCTAACAGATGTATGAAAAGGTGTCCAATATTACTCATCATCAGGAAAATACAAATTAAAACCATGATGAGCTACCACCTCACACCTGTCAGAAGGGCTAAAATTCTGACAACAGAAGAAACAAGTTTTGGAGAGGATGGAGAAAGTGGAACATTCTTGCACTGTTGGTGGGAATGCAAACTGGTGCAGCCACTCTGGAGAACAGTATGAAGTTTCCTCAAAAAAGTTAAAAATAGAGCTACTCTAGAACTCAGCAATTTCACTACTAGGTATTTAACCAAAGGATCCGAAGGTACAGATTCAAAGGGGTACATGCACCCAGATGTTTATAGCAGCATTATGAACAATGGCCAAACTAGAGCCCAAATTTCCATTGACCGATGAATGGGTAAAGAAGAACACTTATAAAGGAAATCTTAACTTTTTGTGTGTTTTTTTAACCATGTGTTGCCCTAAGAAGTGTTTTATTTATTGATAGCACCTAACATCCCTCTGGGTTACCTTATTTGCTAGACTTCTAAAGTATTTGATGCCACAGTAATGACATTTTGCTTTCAAGGCAATTTTTAACAAATAGCTACTGCTATCTGTATTGTTTTTTTTTAATTTTTATTTTATTTTTTCAGTGTTCCAGGATTCATTGTTCACGCACCACACCCAATGCTCCTGTCTATCTGTGTCTATCCTGCCTAAAGCCTGAGTGGCCAGTCTCGAAATTCTACCCAATTCCACTGAATGGATTGCAATTCATATTTCATTGCTTTGGAAATATGGCTATGTAACCCCTATTTTTTTCTTCCTTGTTTTCAAATGATACATAGATGTATACTGTGAGAGCTGAACTTACACAAGTAGAATTGTGCTTGGCAGGACACTGACCTGACCTACTCTGATGAGAATGTGTTGCACAATTGTAAATCACTTACTGACACTGGCTGACCTATTTCCAATTATATAAGGCTTCTCTGAAACACTTATTGAGAGAGAACCTGAATTAAAATCATTATTGAATTGCTTCTTCAATCAGATCAGAGAAAATTACAGAAAATAATACACAAAATCCTATTCTACTCTGCTGTTGTAAGAGCAACATCTTTTTCTGTGTTCTTTTTAATCCTTGAGTGTTCTTAATTTAAGAATCATCCTTAAGAACCAAACTGCTCCTTTAGTCAATTCTTACCTTCTTTTAAGCGACCAGTTTAATTTGTTTTACTAGAATAATGAATTTATTTGAATAAAATTTTTTAAATCTCTGAAATAAAAAGCTATTTGCAGGACTCAATCAAATTACCTGGCAAGTTTTCTTTTTTTCTTTTCTTTTCTTTTCTTTTCTTTTTTCTTTTCTTTCCTTTCCTTTCCTTTCCTTTCCTTTCCTTTCCTTTCCTTTCCTTTCCTTTCCTTTCCTTTCCTTTCCCTTTCTTTCTTTCTTTCTTTCCTTCCTTCCTTCCTTCCTTCCTTCCTTCCTTCCTTCCTTCCTTCCTTCCTTCTTTCTTTCTTTCTTTCTTTCTTTCTTTCTTTCTTTCTTTCTTTCTTTCTATCAGGTAAGATATCTGGATACCACATTTTTGATACTGAATACTGCTGCACATAAAATATTCTTTACTGAAGACACATGGAAATACAACTCAAAATGGCACTAGATATACTCTTGGTGGGCCTAGCGTTTGTAAGTTCCAGAATTATCCAAAAGACAAAACATCCATCCATTCATTTTTATTATATAATTACCAAAGCGCTAATTACATGTATTTTGGGTGTTCCCTTATTGGGGAAAATGTTTTTAACACCTATAAACCACAAGCAGAGTGTCAGATTAAACAAAGCCCTTTGTTCCCACAATTTGTTCAAGAACAATTTGTATCTGTAAGCAAAATCTGATACAACACAGTTCTGTCCTAAAGTGCTGACTGAGACCATAAGTTGGCTAACAGCTTAAAAGGTAACAGGTTGATAGATATAAAATGGTTTAGGATGAACTGGGCTTCGGAACCCAAGCAGAAGAAGGGTGGGGGATCCTTTTAATTTCAATTCAAAATAGGTTCGAGATTTTTATTGTGTTTCTGTTGTCTGGGAAAAAAAAAAATCAAATCCTACTCATTTGAACTGTCTCATGGCGTACCACTACTGCTGAGTGACTAAAACAAAATCAACTTCTGATGCGTCACAAAAATAAAAGCCAGTGTGTCGAGATAGAACTATTGCCTAAACTATGTAAACAGGAAAACCTAATCTCTCTAAAATTTCCTACCTGAACACCTCTTTTTGTTGTTCAGCAAGCATGTTGGTAAATCACTGGGAAATATCAAGATGCTTGCCTGCAATTGTTAAGATAACTGCTTAACATGGTAACTCATCGCAAGATAACAAGGACAGGAATAACTATAGCCAACCAGAATGAGGTCAGTTGTTTGTTATCTGCAGGGAAAAGAGGAAAGGGAGCAAAGAGAAAGAAAGATGGGCAAAAACATACTTAAGACTACAGCTTGCTTTTGGGGCGCCTGGATAGCTCAGTCAGTTAAATGGCCAACTACCGATTTCATAGGACTCAGCCCCATCTCCAGCCCTGTGTGGGGCTCTATGCTCAGCGAAGAGCCTACTTGAGGTTTTCCCTCTTCTTCTCCCTCTGCCTCTTGCTCCACTCTCTCTCTTTTTCAAATAAGTAAATCTTTTTAAAAAAATACTACAGCTTACTTTCATTGAGAATTGATCTTGACAAGAGCAGGAAAACATGGAGAGACACTGTAGAATCATTTTAGATAACTAAAGGGCCGGGAGGTGGTACGGGAACAAAAACATGGAGGATTTGAGATTTGCATGCATTTTAGTAATGTTCTCCATGTATGTGGAGGCTTTCCCGAAAACCCACGAACAACAATTCTTGATGTCTACTGAACTCAGCAGAAGAAAATGAGCCTGGGGTCTCCAGGGTGGCTCAGTTGGCTAAGTGCCCAACTCCTGCTTTCAGTTCAGGTCCTGATCTCATGGCTGGTGAGATCGAGCTCTGTGTCAGACTCCACACTCAGTGGAAGTCTGCTTGGATATTCTCTTCCTCTGCCCCTTCTCAATCTCTCTCTCTCAAATAAATAAATAAATAAATAAATAAACAAACAAAAATTTTTAAAAAGAAAATGAGCCTTAACTACTACATGAATTAACTTAATTCTCGAGCTTCCCTTATTCAGCAAACTTAGAGAAGTACAGATCACATCAGAGAGAAGTTATAGGATGGTGGAATGGACCTGGCCATGCAAGCCAGTCCTCTGAGTCTCAATTTTCTAATTTAAAAATGCACATAATAATGTTTTTGCAAAGATATGAACCTTCGAATGCCTGCTAAAAGGCATTTAGCAGGAACCTGGCATATAACAGATATTCAGCAAATGGTGACTGCTACTACTGGCTGGGCCCTCAGGTCTGCTTTTTCTGTTGTCTTCTGCACCAAAAGTTGATTCTGGTACTTGGCTTCTGCTGTTTGATTACATGCAAACCTGGACTCATTCTATTAAATCCCCAGAGTCAGGTGATTTAAAATGAAAGCAGGCAAATTAATCTTTGGAGGTCAGTCACACAATACGCTGAGCCTTTCACCTTGCAGCCTCCTGTTCTATTGCTACACAGATGCAGCCCTTGAGTGTTATCTCCCCAGTTAACCTGCTTCTAGAAGGATGGAGGAGATACATAGGGAAGAAGAAACAAAGCTACACACTCCCCCACTCCCTGGAATGATTTTAAAAACTCATCTTACTGATGGAAGGAAGTTGTAAAATAAGCAGTGTTCACTACAGTTTGCATTTATTTTAATGCTTTATGGTAGACAAATATTCCCTACATTTATCTTTCCTTCTTACTTCACGTGAGTTTTTATATGCCTCTCAGTTGGCAAAAGTAATAATAATGATAACAAATGTTTTTCACGGTCAGTTTTCTTGTACATAGATATAGGTCGTGTTTTTCCACCTCCCCCTTTTGTGTCCCCATTGATTTTGGTTCAGTGTGGCATAAGGTATGGCAATTTTTTTCCTTTTTGGTCAAAAAGATGATAATTCATCACTGTGTTATGCAGTTCCAAATGAACTGAAAGTGAGATCCAAAGGTACATTTTGCAGTATTTAAAGTTATTGTTATTTAGAAATTTTTAATTTCATCACTTGGAAAGTGAAATTTAAAGTTTAATCCAGATAATGGAAGAGGATGTTAGAAGTATATACTAAATACTAACCACTGACTCCAAAGACTTCATCAACATAAATTGTCTCATTTCTTCAAAGGTTAGTCATAAGGCATCACTTTCAGTCTTTCTCTGATTAACACTGAAAAAAAAGAAACCGCCCCTTTCCCTCAACTTTCTAGGTAGATGTTTTACAATTACAAGAAATGTTTGTTTATGAAGCAATTGAGGGAATGAATGATGCAAAGTAAGAATCCTTTATGAATGCTAGTGGGTAATTAGGAATTGATACACTCATAATAGGGGGGTTGGGGGATTGGACAGAAGGAATTCTGAGTACTTTTATCAAAAGAAAAGTCTGAAAGTTCTGAACGGTGAGTGGAAAAAAAACCCAGGCAGGAGAGAAAAATACAGCTCATAGCAGGAAAGCTACCAGTGAAAAGCAGTCCACTGAAGGGCTGCATTGCAGCGAGAAAAGGGCAGATTTGAAGAGGTTTGAAAATAGCATTATCTCCAGAAAGATCCAAGTGAGTAAATGCATATTTATGGGGCTCACTGCCCTTCATCACTATGGTCATCATCATCATCACCACTACCATCATCATTAATACATGCTGAACATCTTGTTGTATCTCATTTGATTGTGACAACAACCTTATTTAATAGGAAACTCAGACTTCGAGATGTTGAATAGCCTCTCCAGGGGTCACACTGCTATTTTCAGAATGCAGATCTATATGATTCCAATCCCCTTGTATTAACTGCTATGCCAATCTGCCGCAAAGAATACAATTTAAAGATGATATACCTTGGAAGGAGCCAAACTCTGAACATCTAACCACCATTCATTCAGCCACACATTAATCTCGTCCAATCTCAGACCTAAAAAGAACATCTCATGTCCTATTAGTCAAATATATTTTCTACCACACTTGCAGCTACCGTGAAATAAAATGTAGTTTCAAAGAAAGAGAATGTTGTGCTTGGTACATATTTGTGAGCTTATCACATAATGTGAAACAAGATATTTTCAATCAGTCTCATTGGAATCTAACAGCATACAACTCTTTAAATCACATCATCTGAACTATGATTCATCTTTTCCTGTATTTGTGTTATCATTCTGGCTGATCATACTATAATACTAAAATATGACTCTTTTGTTAGTAATACTTTCCCTAATTAGATATGGGGCTATAAGGGATAGTCTCAAAAAATACTGACCTCCCCTCTTCTCTTCTCTCCATGATTTTCTTAAAAATATATACCTTGATAAATTAGACATTTGAAGAGATCAACAAAATTTACAAAAATCTTTAACTAGACTAAGAAAGAAAAAGATTCAAACTGCTAAATTCAGAATTGAAAGAGGAGACATCACTATATATCTTACAATAATAAAAAGAATTATAAGGGAATACTATAAACAACTGTTTGACAACAAATTAGATAATTGAGGTGATAAACAAATTCTGAGGAAGACACAAACTACCAAAACTGACTCAAGAAGAAATAGAAAATCTGAATAACCCTAAACAAATAAAGAGATTGAATTAGTAATTTTAAAACTTCCCACAATGAAAAGGCCTATGTGGCTTCACTGATGAATCCTATCATACATTTAGAGAAGATCTAATGCTAATCATTCACAAATTATTTCAAAATATAAAAAAGCTTGGGAGAATTCCCAATTTATTCTAAGATGCCAATATTACCCTATTCCAAAACAAAGACATCACAAGAAAAAACTACAGATCAATGTCCTGTATGAATGTAGATGTAAAAATCCTCAGCTAGCCAAATTGAATCCAGTAACATAACAAAGTCATGACCAAGGAATAGAAGATTGGTTTAACATCTGAAAATTATACAAGTCATGTATCCTATTGGTAAAACAAAAGACAAAACACACATAAACAGCTCAATAGATGCCAAAAGCATTTGACAAAATACAACACCTTTTCATGATTAAAATACTCAACAAAGTAGGGACCAGAAGGAAATTCATCAACTTGGTAAGAGGCAACTAACAAAAATCCATAGCTGATACCATGTTCAATGATGAATGGCCTAAGGGTTTCCCCCTACAATCAGAAACAAGACAAGAGTGTCCACTCTCATCAGTTCTGTTTAGCATTATACTGGAAACTCTAACCAGGAGATGTAGTCAAGTAAAAGAATTAAACATGTTCCAAATTGGAAAGAAAGAAGGAAAACTGCCCCTCTTCAAAAATGACATGCTTTGTGTATAGAAATTGCTGATCAATCCATAAAGAAAAAAAAAAACTATTAGAATAAGTGAGTCTAAAGACAATTGTATTATTATACCAGAACAAATAATATGAAAAGGAAATTAAGAAGATAACACCATTTACAGGAGCATCAAAGAGATTCAAATACCTAGGAATAAATGAAACAAAAAAGAAAGTGGGGGGGCTCCTGGGTGGCTCAGTCGTTAAGCATCTGACTTCGGCTCAGGTCATGATCCCGGGGTCCTGGGATCGAGCCCTGCATCAGGCTCCATGCTCAGAGGGAGCCTGCTTCTCCCACTACCATTCCCTCTGCTTGTGTTCCCTCTCTCGCTGTGTTTCTCACTGTCAAATAAATAAAATCTTTAAAAAAAAAAAAGAAAGAAAGAAAGTGGGACATGAAAACTAAAATCCACAAAACATTTTGAAGAAATTAGTGAAAATCTTAGAAATGGAAAAATACCCTGTATTAATGAATTGGAAGACTTAATATTGTTTATATGTCATACTCCCAAAATTAATTTTCAGATTTCATGTAACCCTATCAAATTCCAGCTGCCTTATATGCAGAAATTGGCAACCTGATCCTAAAATTCACAGAAATGCAAGACTCCCGAAATAGCCAAAACATTCTTGAGAAAAAGGACAAAGTTGGAGGACTCATACTTCCTGACTACAAAACTTAACCTGGGTGGCTCAGTCGGTTAAGTGCTTAACTCTTGATTTCAGCTTAGGTCATGATCTCAGGATCCGGAGATTGAACCCTGCATCAGGTTCTGTGCTGAAGAGGGAGTCTGCTTGGGATTCTCTCTCTCTCTCACCTTCTCCCTCCCTCTCTCTTTCTCTCTCTCTCAAATAAATAAATGAATATTTTTAGAAATGATCTATAAAGCTATATAAGTAATAAAGGCAGTGTAGTACTATACTACCATGTACTGTAATATCATTTCTATTCTACTCTCCAGTGCCCTAAAGGTTTAGGGAAACCTGTGGGATGGCCACCTCCCAGCATGCTGATGAGAAGTGAAGCACAGGTCCCTTCTATTCTTGCATCCCCCAAACCTATCTTAGGACTTTCTCCCTTACCTTAGATTTATATCCTAGTGCAGGGAGGTGTTAGGATCCTGGCTCCACATCATGAGTGCTCACCAGCACACAACTCTCTCTTATCTACTCTGACCCCTGATTTCCCTCCCCCTCTTCAGTTAGAAACTCTTTATCTAGTTATAACAGGGAGAGAGGGACATGGGTAGAAGTGGTTGTATGTAATGGACAGGCTTTGGTTGAGGTAGGGAAAGAATATGTCATGCCTGAAAAGCAATTGTTCTAAATTTCCCCTACCTTTTAGAGAGTGGCTTTGAAATTGAAAGCCAGAAATTTGAAGTCTGTTTTTCAGTGTCATTATTTTCACTTGTGGCAATAGAGACCCCCTGGGGGAGGGTTTTTGGGTACAAGCTAATGACTGGGGAGATATATGGTTTAACACTGTCATCTGCCACATTTTTACCCTCTTGATCAAAGCAGATGGTAGAGAACGCTTGCCTGCACTAAATACCTATGTGACAGGCACTGAAGCATGTACTTCAACCATAGAGTGACCCTAAGAATTACATATTATTCCCCCATTTTGCTGATGAGAGACACTTGCTGAAGTAGAATTGCAACCCAGGTGTGATTTCAAATCCATGCCCCATTCAGTAGAATCTAGAGATTTTTAATTTTTAAACGGTAGACCTCATTTATTTTCCAAACAAAATCCTACACAGAAAACTATATTATAAAACAGATTTTAAGCAGGAGGAAGGTTACTCTTCTCTTGGTTCAGAGAATTCTCTCATTCAGCCCCTCCCTCAAATACAGTCTGTCCATGGTGGGACTAAGAAGAGAGAAGGATTTCCTTTTCCCTATTCCTAGCCCCATCTGAATGGCCATTCCCCTCCAGGACTTAGCAATTATATGACACTTTGGGTAAAGCCAGGTCATATTACAGCGTTGTCTTCTTTGGGAAGTTGGAAGGGAAACTGACCACTGGAATGAAATGAAGTCCTCACCATTTCCTGTGGGAAGGATGGCTGGCAGAGCTCTGGATTATGGCATTGTGTAGGGTCTCCGGGAATGGAAAGAAGGGGCTCTGACTCACCTTGCAAGGAGATCCCAGGTGTTGGCATATCTAGTCTGAGGGATGGTAAGAGTGGAATTTGAGAGGGCAGAGGAATTGAGAATCCTCTCCTTTGTGACCCTATTTATACCACTCTTCTCTTTCACTACCTCCAAGGCTCAGACTTTTGAATTCAAGTCATGAATTGATGAGACTCTACTTAAATGTTTTCAACGGGTAACTTTCTTCCCTGAGTGAAGAGTTCAGAATGTCTGTCTCTTGTATGGAGTGGAGGATGGGAAGAGCCAAAGAGGAAAAGAAAACCCATGAGTAGGAGCAGGGAGGGGGCAGTGGTTAATAGTTCCCAAATAACCACCATGCTGGAGACAGACCCACAGCATGCTGCTCTGTGTCAGCTTCCTCCTCTTTTCTTCCTACATCCTCTGGTGGCACATAAGGCCTTTATGAGAGACACTGTGAAAATATGGGCACAAAACACTGCCCAGAATGACCTGAGATTTTAAATTAAAATAGGATTTTTCCTTTCTGAAAGACACTGTAAAGTAACTAGGGCAGGCAAAATTAAGCTTCTCATGAAAAACTGGAAAAAAAATGAGTCCTTGCAGTGAAAACACAAATATGAGATGTACACTAGTACAAAGTCTATAGTTCCCTGACTACCCCTCCCACCTTTATCATTCTGCATTTACCCCAAATAAATCCCTCCTTTTTGCTTTTAGCAGTGGAAGATAGTTTAGCGAAGAAACCTCACAAGTAGGTCTGAAGTTAGGGACTGGAGTATGCTGTTTGTAGAAAGGAAGAGAGTTGCTTTAGAAAGGGCACATGCAGAGCCTAGACAGAAGAAAATGGTGAGGAGCCTCCCTAGGAGTAAGGTCAGCCCCCTTCCAGGGAATGGGGGTAGAATAATTACCTGCTCCAGAGTAGGGAAGATAGAGGCTAGCACAAATATTCAATGTTATACTGTCAGACATACCTCCACTCACCTGCCAAGACTGATGTGAGAGAAATAGCCTGGAAACTCAAATCAAGAGTCTCAGACACAGCTGCCTGAGTCTTTAATTGTCCATGGTTCCCCTGAGGACAGCTCAGCTACTTTGTCATGGTGTCCATCCCCCCAAGTCAATGTATTGGATTTTAAAGTTTTGTGTCACTGTCCCTTCTAAGGTTCGAATAAGAGAAAAACCTTTGATCCCCATATATTGCTTAGAGTTTCGAGAGATGCATGGAGTACCCAAATTTGGAACCCTAGCTTTAGAGTTTTAATTTTCTTTAAAGTGCCTTGGGATCAGAGACCTGAGATCAGAGAAAATGGCCCTGGTATGAATATTAAAAGTCTTACTTCCCCAGTGGGCAAGTGCAAGTTCTGTCCTGCCCAGATCTAGGTCCATTCACCTGCTAGGTCATTTTGCATTCTTTAATCTCAAGATCAAATGCCTCCTCTCTTGTCCTCATGTGGAACTGGCTACTACTGACTGTGTTCTTCATGATATGTACTTTGGCATAACTACTGAGTATACAACCCTTGTAGAGGCTACTTGTTCTCTCCAACATTCATTCTCCCCTTCTTCCTTTTACGAATAGATTCTCCAGTTTTAGTTTTAAACATAGTTACTGCTTTTCACACTACATCTTTCTTTCTCCTTTGCCACTAAAAGTGGCCGTGGTGACTATTTTCTAACCAATAAGACAGAAATAGAAGTGATAGATGCAATTTTCAGATCATGTTCTTAAAAGAAAACTGATTCCTCTTCACTTTCTTGTTATATCTGCTTCTCAAAGTCTGGAATAAGATCATGGTCCTGTCAGCTGACCTTAAAGACACAGACAAGAGTAACATCCTAGGAAATGAAAGAGTAGGCCGGGCGCCTAATTGAATGAACCCATGGAGCTGCCTCATGTCCGTGGCAATAAAGGTGTATCTTTGTTGGAGCCACTCTAGTTCCAAGTCCTCTCATTTCAGCTGAATAGCCCAACTAATATCTACAAAAACAAACAAAAATCCTGTATAAAATTCCAAAGTCTCCTGAGACTGATAAATAAAAGCACAAAAGTTTACACATCCATAAGCAAAAGTAGCCAGGGCTTCTCTATTTTCTTGGAAAGTATCTGGAAGTAACAGTTGTGTCTTAAAAATTCAGCGCTGTCTCATGTGATCTGCCAACAGACAGACCCCTTGCTCCTCCTTTTCCCGGAACGTCTGCCAATTCTATGTGCAACTCCATGAACAATATCACTCAGGGTCACTTTGCTTATCTTGATATTTAGCTTAGGAAATTATGAGACACCAGTGCTATTCTTGGGGACTTCATCTGCATAGGTGCTGGGTTCTAGGAGGACAAGGAAGCATAAGACATAGAAATGAGGGCTCTTAACAGTTTCCTCGGTTGTCTGGATTTGGATACTGGTGTGGCAGTCCGCCCCACAGGCCCATGGAAAGTGCTCTGCAGGCACAGCCTTTCCTGCATAGAGCTTCCCTGCAAGGACATCTGTGCAGAGAGAGTCACAGGCCAGGGCCCAGGAGGGTGTCACTTAATCCAGACTTTTCTCCAAAACACTACAAGGCACTGACCCTAGACCTGTGAGCAGGAGCCTTCTGTGAACTGCCTGCTGGGAAGGGCCTGAACACAGAGACAGACCCACACCTTCTCCCAGCTGCCCCCCAAAGCACCAGGATCTGCAGCCATTGCCAACAGGTATACCACTTTCCCCAAGGATCGACACCCCGGTGCACATTTGTATCAACATTTGAGCATGTATTGACACCAAAACACTCTCTTTCTGGCAGAAATGTCTTCAGCAAAGAGTGAAAAATGGGCACTCAAGGACTGCATTTTTGTTGTATTCAAAGACAGAGACTAAAATCTTGTCAGGGCAAAAGAGCACTGACATTTCAAACTCTGCCCAGAAAGAACTCATTGCATGACATGACAGCAAGGCATGGGGCTGAAGACACAGGGTAAGGAGGAAAGGGAAATGAAAGAAGAGCCACAACAAGGAAAACACTGTGCTCCTGGAAATGAAACTTCACAATGTTGGGACTCCCCCTCAGGGCCCTAGGGACTGACTCAGCACACACTGATAAAATGCTAAAGAAAATTCATTTAGGACTAGAGCAAGATCAGGTTCCTTACAGTCATCCTCACCTACTTGACACCCTGGGGGTTTTCTTCTTTTTTTTTTTTTCATAGTTCTTGGGGGTCCCCAGTCACTCCACTGAGCTGGTGTGGATTTTTTTCTTCCAGCAAAAGGCAAGTGCCCAAGACTATTTCCTATCTTATGGATAATATCTTAGTATTAATTAAGAAAGGTAAGTGACACGGGGAGGGGAGTACTTCCACAGATTTCATAGAACGTGTTTTGGAACTTTCTGTGTATTTTTTAAACATCAGATTTTGCCTAGGATATTCCTGTAGCAACATATACTGCTTATTATTTTTATTGTAGCTGCTGTTTCATTTTATTGTCCTTCAATGTCCAATCATAAGGTAAGTAACTTTTAAATCTTTCTCATTGGAGACAAATGATTAAATGTTAATTGCTATTTTATAACCTTTGTACAAAAACTGACTCGGAGAAGTGCTTTTGCTCTTAAAACAGTTTGTTTCCCAAGGGTGCTGAAAGAGATAATGCATTGGTGCCTGACCCACTAAATTTAAAATTTCTGTCAAGGATAGAAATGAAATTTCTGGTCCTAAGGGATGAGTTCAGAGAGTGAGGGTTAGTAATAAGATTCTCAGCCTAAATTTGCCCAGGAAAATATTTGTCCCTACAGATTGGGACAAAGAGACAAAACCTGGGGCTTTCTGTAGTGGATTTTTACGAAGAAAACAAACAGTAAACAGTCAGGTAAAGGGTACACACGCTCTTCTACCCCCCTAACCAGAAATCTCAAATCTGGCTAAAAGGTAAGTTCTCTGAGCTCTTTGAGACTCTACTTGTGATATACAAAGTTATAAACATAACTTATTACATAACTTATTACAGTAGGAAGATAAAAGAAAATCGTTTTTGCTTTCTCTGTTTAATAGTCTGAATGATCCACACACACACACACACACACACACACACACACAAGAAGAAGAAAGGAAAGTTGTGACCAACTGATACTGGGAGTCTTACAAAGTCACTGTGTTCTGCTTGTATATGAGAAACAATAAAATGCCTTTCCTTTTGTATGATTCACCACATCATAGGAACACGTGAGACTAAAGAAAGACAGATTATAAGAGAGGGAAGAGAGAAGGTAGTGATAAAAGGAAATGAGAGGAGAAGAGAAGGGGGGACGTGTGCAGCAATCAGTCTTCAGCGTCCAAGGATCTGCTTTGTCCTCAGTCCACTGCTGGGATCCTGACTTTGCAGGTGAAGACTCAGGTGCCCTGAGCATCTTTCCTGATCTGCTTTTCTTAGCTCTCCACTTCTTTCACAGAGTAATGACAAAACAGCATGGTGAATGTCTCCCATCTGGGGAAGTAGGTGGAAGCAATTTCTTCCTAAGTTTCTGAAGGCCTATCAAGACCTGGGTAAAGAAAGTAGAGAAGGCACCTTTGCTTCCCCCAGAATCTCTAGAAGGACTAGTGAGGCCTCTCTTTTCTTTGAGCTCCCCACACTATATCTAGGTTTCTCTCTAGGTCCTTCGGCATCTCCTGCCCCACCCAAAAAGAGTAAGTACACCAGTGGAAATCCCCTGAGCAAACTAGCACATGCTGTACCAAAATATTGTGTCTTGGCTTTGTTCTTTTACATCTTCACAACTAAAGGAAAGAGATACAATCAAAATGATAGTCCACTAAAATGATAAACAAGAGAATTTAAAGAGACACAACTCAATTACTCACCCACGGAGTGACAACCTGAGCAATTCACGGGACCTGTGTTGGTGGATAGATACAATCCATGATTCCTTCTCCAACATTTACTTAGTTTACGGGAATTTATAATTATTTCTTTCTTGAAAGGATATTTAGCTCAATGCAAAAACACACCAATTTTTATGAATCAGACTCATGATTTTCTAACCAAGCTTTCAAGACAAGATTAGAAACGAGGGCACAAATTATGATTTGATGTACATAATCATCACTCTTTGAAATATGTTTGAAAATGCCAAAAGAAGCCTCATCAGGTGGAGGAGATAGATTGTGTCCATGCTGTTGGCTTCTTGCTCTGAAATATCCCTTGAGCTTGCAGTCCAGAGTGTGATCTTATGAACAGGGCACTCCATCTCTTTCACTGGATCTGCCTCAACAATGGAGACAGGCTTCCAGAGACTAGTACTGATGCCCCACTTCTTCTTTTCTCATTTTATGAGACTGTCACAATAACTGTAATGATGACATCAGCAAACTCACGCAGCTTTCAAAGACTCTGTGTTTTACCCTTTGGGGGTGTTGTTCATCTTTGCTAATTCAGTCACTTTTATAGCCCTGTAGGACCAATATCTACCCAATGTCTTTAAATCAAACAAAATTTCTCTACTCACTGTCCACTCCCCATCTCAGTACTCATCACCTTGTAATTTCTGTCTTACAGCTCTTTTTCTAAAAAAGAGCTGAGGGGTGTTTCATAGCTCCAGTCCAGGTGATTAGCCAGTGGGAGACAGAGCAATCCTCATTGTTACAGAGGCATTGTTTGTCTGTTGATAAAAGGATTGCTATCAACCAGCACCTTCATTTGAATACTAATAGCAGCTTAAAGGAAAAGATACAATTACTAGGAAGTCAGTTAGACTTAACAAATATGACTACTTTAACCTAGGGGCCACGCTGGGAGCAGTTTTGATTGGCAGATGAGTTTAGGGAGATTCTGAATTATCTTTGTCATCATCCCAAGCTTTTGCCCCATAAGTGTACCAATGTGGTTTGCAAATAGCGTATGTTCCCGAAGTGTTGTGTGGCAATCACATTTTCACAAGCATAATCCTATTAAAAACACACATAGAAAATAACTGTTTTATCCAATAAGCAAGGAATCAACAGCTTTTTTCTGGAAAGGACCAGAGAGTAAAGATTTTACATTTTGTGTGCCATACGGTCTGCTGTTGTAACACAACTGTAACTGTGTTCCAATAAAACTTTATTGCAAAAATCAAGTGGTGGGCCAAATTTTGCCCTTTGGCCATAGTTTGCCAACTTCTAAACTAAATAAATAATTCTTGAATGCCTACTGTGATGAGCAAGATATAAGTAAGTACTGGGGACACACAGAAAACCAAACAAAATTGCTGTTCTTGTGAAACTCTAGTGTGTATATTCAGAGATTGGAGGTGAACTATTTAAAATAACCTGCAATACACTACTTTATAAAGTGCAGAATCTTTCCTTAAAGAGAAACTTACCCCAGATAATCAACTGATTAGATTTCTAAGTTTAGTGTTTTGTCTTGTGATTTTTTTTTAAACTGAACCTTATTCACACTCTAGTCTCAGGTAGTTTGGGGCTAGATTTAAATGCACTACCTTACTCTGGAATAAGCAGGATAAGTCTGGGGGCTGACAGGAACGCCAAAGAGGTACAATAATTCAAAGGCTCTATCCTTTCATTTCCGCTACCTCTGCTTATAACAGCAATACTTTTACTCAGACTTCCTGTTTCTGGCACTTGCTTCTTTTTTGCTGTGTTTATACTTCCCCCTGTCTGTGGTTAAATAAGTATAAAGTGCTAAAGCTGTAGATTTGCCCCTGTCTCTCTCTCGCTGCTGCTCTCTCTCTCATTCATTCCTACACATAGGCTCACACACCTCCTCTCTCCTTTCTTTCTCTCTCTCAGAATGACGATTCTGGGTACAACTTTTGGTATGGTTTTCTATTTACTTCAAGCCGTTTCTGGAGAAAGTGGCTATGCACAGAATGGTGAGTCATTTCTAACTTTTCTTTAGGATTTCAGATTACCTCTAGCATATGCTTCAGGTTACTCAGATCCCTAACAGACCTATCTGGACACTGGGTTGGAATGGAGTTGGAGAATTTACCACATGTTCACTCATTTTGTAAGTTCTAACCACCAGGACAAGGGGATCTAGGGACAATACTGTGGGTGGTTTATAAAGCCTTAGAATTGTCAGAAAGGAATGCATTGACTCTCTAAATGTGGATCTGGTTGGTCAATGCCTCTGCTCTTAAAAAAGAACGCCCGTATAGACACAATGGTTGTGCTCATTAGAGAATCTCCAAGGCAGTTTTACCTTGTTAAAAAAAAAATCAAGCTAGGTTTGTTTTCCTTAGCTTTTTAGGAGGTTCCAAAAGCATGATTTTCATGATAAAATAATTTCCAAAACAACAGCTTTGTCTGCACTCACCAATGCTATATCTCTAGCACCTAAGAGTGTCTAGAACATATAGACATTCAGTATTTGAATTGAGTATTTGAAAATTTCTTCAAAATACTTTAATTTTGATAGATTTATGTGAGATTAGTGAATAACTGAACAGAGAAAGATTTGAATGAGTTGTCTCATTGAAATATATTTAATTTTCTCCATATAGACAAATTTATCATCATATAGTAATTATCTTTGGGATCCTTGAAATACTTGGCACCTAGAAACCAATGCTGCCTATTTAGTGAACAGCTTGTAATTACAACAGAACTATAGACAAAGGCAAAATGGCAGGGACTGGAGACATCTGGGAATTTGGACCACCCATTTTTTCCTGATAATTAAGCCCTTGCACTTTAAGAGTTAAAAAGGATTTTCTTATCAAGGTTATCAAACACATCAGCCTAATGATTCAGCTTAGATATGTTAAGTCATGTATTAACTAAGGGTGGAAATCCCTAGAATATTTCCACTAAGGGAATTGTCAGAGGGCTGACATTTTTCACAGCCTTACCATGTATGAATCACTTTGTGGGGGTGATTATTATTCGAAAGTGTTGCCTTGTGTTTATACAGATAGCTGGTTGGCAAGTAACACCTAATTCTTACTCTCCAGAGTATAATCTATTCTCTCTATTTCTTCCTGGTGGCCGTATTTTTTTTTTTTTCAAAGAAATAAGAATTCTAACTGAAAGTTGAGTTTTCACTTCAACTTTTTAAATTTCAGATTGATTTAGGAGATCTAACCACTCATCCACATTGATCATCTGAAAACACTTTTCAGTTTGGGGTGTATAATAATCAGCTGCTATTTGTTGGAAGATTAGTTCTTTGATAACCACAATGATGAGCAAGAAAAGAATGGGCTATTTTTAAAAATCCAAGCCATTTATGCTTTTAATCAACTAGTTTCTTTCAATAGGAAGATTTCTAAACCACACGGCCTTGTCTATAATACATATTCAAAAAATTAAGTTCTTATAGAAAAATATGCTTAGATAGTGAACATTTAAAGAATAGGTTAACTCACTGTTTAAAAGTTCTACATAATTTCAAAGCCATAGTAATATTTTTGACATAGAATTCTTTTTCAAAGGAGCCTCAAGGTTTTCATGTATACTTCAGAATTAGAATTCTTATTTTACCTTTTCATTACTTATTTCTCAAAAACAAAAAAAGATAATAGTCATAGCTAACTCTTACTGGGTGCTAACTGTGTTTTAAGCTAAGTCTTTGCATATATTTTGTACAATGATTCTTCAAAATAATGTGAATTTCCATATTGAAACAATAAGACATAAAGAGGTTGAGTAACCTAACAGGGACCACAGCTAAAAAGTAGAATAATAAGAATGTAAACCCACATCTGTCCAGCTTTGACACCAGAGGTCTTAACCACTGTGTATATGACACTTAAGAATTGTTCAGCTTAGAACGAGTATAATATTCTCTTCATAAAATGCCTTGCAATTATTTGAGAGGCAAGGCAGGAGTTTGGGGGGTGTGGGAGAGAAATGAAACAGGAAGGGATGGGGAGGGAGACAAACCATAAGAGACTCCTAGACTCAAGAAACGAACTAAGGGTGGCTGGGAGGCGGAGGCGGGAGCGGGGCGGGGGATGGTAGGGATAGGGTGGCTGGGTTGTGGACATTGGGGACATTGGGGAGGGTATGTGCTGTTAAGTGCTGTGAAATGTGTAAGCCTGACGATTCACAGACATGTACCCTGGGGCAAATAATACATTATATGTTAATAAAAATTAAAAAAAAAATGCCTTGCAATTTTGCAAGTTGTTAAAGGGAACTTTCCTTGGTTACAAAGCAACTTCATTGGCTAAAGAGCCAGTGAACTGCTTCTCAAAACATAGGCACTTTAATTGTATGACCAGTACTTTGTATAATGTATGAAAATATACATCAGACTCATTCCACCAGACTAGATGGCTAAGGTAGGTGGGAGTGCTTTGTTCTACCAGTGCTCAGCATCTGCTAGACTGTCTCTCCCTGGCTTATACTGATATTGAAGAATTTTGGAGACAAAGCTGATTCACAGAAGTCTGAATCCAAACAGTAATGTAGGTTTTGTTGTATAGGATCGGTGGAAGTTTTACAGAAGAGAAAACATCAAGACAAAGTGAGGACTGCTGAGTAAGGGTAGACTAAAGTCACCTAGAACCATCCCACTGAGAAAACAGTCAGTTTTAGGAGACAAAATCTTAGTCCTATAGGATTAGGAATGAACACGCTTTAAAACATGAGCCTTAAATGATGAGTTTCCCCCCTCATTATTTAAAACTGTCATCAGGAGGCGCCTGGGTGGCTCAGTGGGTTAAAGCTCCTGCTTTCAGCTCAGGAGCTTTCAGCTCCTGGGATTGAGCCCCACATCAGGCTCTCTGCTCAGCAGGGAGCCTGCTTCCCCCCCCGCCCTCTGCCTGCCTCTCTGCCTACTTGTGATCTCTCTCTCTCTCTCTTTCTCTGTCAAATTAATTAATTTTTAAAAATAAAACTGTCATCAGGAAGAGAGCTATACCTTGCTGAAATTACATAAGAAGTCTTTGCTAGTGGCAGAATTGTGAACCTAGTGGATTCTAGGAATGGTCAGAAAGAGCAGTGCCCACAGCTCTTATCTAGATCTAGCTTTTCAAGATTTGTGGCTTTGACTGAACCAACCTGTCACTCAGCTAGTTGGTCTGCTCACAACCAGCTTTACTAACTTTCCTATAGATTTACTTAGTTATTGAAGTAGAGAATATACTGTTCCTACATTTCATTGCCTTTAGGACGCTCAACTGGGGTTAATTTTAGTACATTCTATATCTTATTTAAAACCCTAGGAGCTTCTAATTTCTGGTATTGATGGGTCAAAGTAATGTCTCGTATTGATGGACCTGGAAGCCATCACAGGCTTACACTTGACCACTCTGAGAATGGCTTCAGTTACACTGGATTTTCTCAGGTCCCAGTCCAAGTATATTTGCTGACAATTTTTTTCTATTAAATATTGTGAAATATATATACAAAATGTCTGTTTAATCTTAGGGGCATCAACCCAGTTTAAGAAATTGAATAATATCCATGACAGATTGTACTGCCCAAAAGTGGCTGGAAAAAAAATTCTGCTTCCCTGCATACTTCTGATGTCTTTAAGATATAATATCTATAGAAGAAGGATCTAGTACCTTCTAGATCTAGTACCGTAGTAGTAGTACCCGTAGGATCCATGCGAAGGTCCACTAGATCTGAGTCCTGGCCGATCTAATTTTTTCTAACCACATTTGCCTTAGTAGCTTAAGACAAACTGCTTTGAATAAATATTCACATAATGGAGATAATCAATTGTACTTTTAGTTGGGATGCCTATTTAGGCAAGGAAAAGCTATCCCTTAAAAAGTGAACTTCTGTCTGTAAGCTAGTTCTCATCTTCCTTCATTCAAAAAAGAAATACTTGGGAGGAAATAAATGAAAATTAATGATAAAGTCAGAGGCTAGATTAGGTAGCAACCAACCTATGGTAGCAACCATTTGAATAATGGAGATAAAAGTATCTTGTATTCAAAATGTACCAATTAACAGAAGAAATTAACAGTGTAAGAGAGAAAGTGTATTTAGTATTTTATTCTAGATCTCTAATGCACTAACCCAATGGCAGAAATAGTTAGAAATATTTGGAGATTATTCATTAATTGTGATAATTTTGTTCCCTGATAGAAAAATCTATGCTCATTAGATATTGATTTGGTTTGGGTTTGGGGTCTTTTCGGTTTGGGTATCGGTATTGATTTTTCTGTCTTTTCCCTTGGGCTTTTCTTCTTTAACTAAACCCACAATCACTCATGTCTGCTCCAAAAGCCTGTCATTTCTTTAATGTCACTCCAGATTTCGAAAGGATGAGCTCATTTGCTTCATTAACAGCTGCAGGTTTGTTCTTCCCCAGGAGAGTTTGAAGATGCCGAGCTGGATGACTATTCATTCTCTTGCTATAGTCAGTTGGAAGTGGATGGAGCCCAGCACTTGCTGACCTGTGCCTTTGAGGACCCGGACATCAATAGCACCAATCTGGAACTTGAAATATGGTGAGGAATGCTGGCTCCTATGGGTGCCTAGAAATCCTGCCTCTCCTTTCATGTGCTGCTCAGCAAGGGAGGAAGTATGGGGCCTAATTCTTAAGTACTAAAATCGAATAGATTCCAAAAACTTCCTGAAACTCCCTGTTCTTCACCAAAAAACTCCAGCAGAGATACTCTCATGGGTTCATCTGTCAAGCCTTACTGCTATAGCTGATGGTATGGAGCTTGGAGATCTCACAGTGCTTTTGACTTCAGGGCAGAATTTAAATTTTGCTTTCCTAGGACACTCCTCCACCAGATTTCTTTGTCCAAAATGAAACAATCTAGTGCTTTGTTGCGCTCTAGAGGACAGTTACCTGGGTTCTGATCACAATACCGCATAGACTTGGCTTTTTAACCTAAAGCAAGTTATGTAACTCATCTATGTCTCAGTTTCTTCACCTGTTAAATGAAGTGTACTAACTCATACAGAGGTTTGGATGATTAAATAATTTAATACTTTAATAATTTAATTAGAAGACACTTCCAGTATATAATAAGTAATGGGAAAAGAGCATTAAAATAACATAATCTATGAGTACAAACCTAACTTCCACCCTCTTGACACAGTTTCACTTCACATGATACCCTCAGTATCAATTTTCCAAAAATCCACAGGAATAACCCAGCTCTTGGTTTCATGAGGCCTCAGAGAAAAGGCAAAGGAAAAGAGAAAACCTCTCTCCGGTTTGAATGTTTGGTTAAGAGCTCAAAGAGCAGGGCGCCCAGGTGGCTCAGAGGGTTAAAGCCTCTGCCTTCAACTCGGATCATGATCCCAGGGTCCTGGGATCGAGCCCCGCGTTGGGTTCTCTGCTCAGCAGGGAGCCTGCTTCCCCTTCTCTCTCTGCCTGCCTCTCTGCCTACTTGTGATCTCTCTCTCTCTCTGTCAAATAAATGAATAAAATCCTTAAAAAAATGTTTAAAAAAAAAGAGCTCACGGAGCCTTCTTCTCCCTGCACAAATCATCTCTTGTTGCTGAGCATCCCTCTCTCTTAGGATGACTTGAAAAAAATACTCCAATGTGAAATTCTAACTTAGGGCTATCTTCAAATTCATCAAATGACTTCGTTCGTTTCCTACTAAGGAAAGTAAGTCAAGATCGACCAGTCGGAAAAGAGGGCTTCTTAGCTCAGTAGACCTTTGGCCAAGCTCCTCTAACACAAAGTCTATACAAGTCCTAAATCACATGTATCACATTAAAGTACAGCTTCCCTGCATGTGCTTGCACAGTGTTTCCCGATGCAGTCACTGAAGAAGGATGGTCTTGGACTTGAATTCCATAGTGCGTTCTCACTCTGACTCTGTAGGTTCACTTCTCTTAACACACTTTCCAGAAATAAAATGTCAGAAGAACAGCAACCTTCGCTGTCCAGAATCTATCCTGCAACTAGACTACACCAACAGAGCCAAACAACTCATTCAAACCATCCACTCATTTTTATGAACAGAACCCCCTCTGACAGAGGTTTAACTTTGGGTTTTCCACCCAGCTCTTTTGTGGACTGTCGTGCTCACGTAGTTTCTGCTGGGGAGGCTGAGATGGCCCTTCTGGCCACTTTTGCTCACACCACTTCCTTGCCCACTTGAACAAACTTGCCCACTTCCTTTCCCAAATCTCTTGATTTTTTTCCCATCATAGTGTAATCTGTCGGCAGCTTCCATTGGGGGCTTTCAACTGGGTTTAGATATTTCAGTTGGAAGGGGATTGTCTTGAGACGTGTTTTGCAGGGTGAAACAAATATGAGTAGGTTAAGGCGCTCCTGGAAAACAGCTGTTTTTGTGAAGCTATATGTTGACAGGGATTTTCATGCAACTCCTAGGCCCAGCGGGGACACAGTTTCTCAAATCAAAGTCACCTAGTGTGCTATATTTGCTGGCTAGGCTAGGTTCTTTTCCAAAGAAACTAGATTTATTAGAGCTTTCTGTTCCTTTAACATGTTTATAAAGAAGAAATTAGAAATGACTCAAACCTGTGCTTTCTGATGAGGTCTTTACACAGTTCAGATTGTTGATAGAAACCAGGTGTTATTTCCCAGCTTACTAGGGGCATTTTCCTAGATGAGGTAGATCACCTGCCTGATCTGGCCACCAATCTCCCAGAGTTAGAGACCAAATTACTCAGTGTTCAATGAGAGGATCCACCTCTCCAGAATGGACTTCGATTAGCCAAAATCACAGGCTTAGATTATTGGCAGGCCAAATGATGATTTCACACATTAGATAACCATTATTATAGATACCCAGATATTCATACTGGACTCAGGACCTGTGAGACTTGGTCATTGGGAAGAAGAGAAACAGAGCAGGCCACTAGGGTGTATATCAATATAAATCCATACTTACTGGGTGATCTGAAAATTTTTTATTCACCAAAACATCGACCAGCTCGCAGGTACGTAGAATGACAAAACAATGGCACCAAAAACAGTCATCTAGGTTAGAATCTCAGTAGCAACACTTACGGAGCTCTGTGACCAAGGAGTTACTTAAGATCTCTGATCGGAACAACTACCTTGAATTGGGGTATTGGGCATATGGTCAGTACCTGTAAATGGTACTTAATTCTCAGTGTAGACTGATTTTCATGAAAAATCTGGTCAAAAGGTTGTTCAGTAAATACAAAGCAAAACAAAGGAAGTTTGTTGATTTTAAGATGAGGGTTATTTGGTTCAGACCTCAAAGTGCTTCTTAATTTTTTAAGATTAGCTGCCAGCATTTAAACATCTAGGTTATCTCTTTAAAAAACAGATTTGATAATAGTGGGCCCATACAGCAAAAGTGCAAAGTAGAATTCCAGCTGCTTCTGTGGGTAGACAACTAAATCTCAGTCCAGGAGTTAGACTCGCTCTCACAGATACCATAGGCACTCGAATTGGGAACCCTGCTTTTTAGCTGTTTGTGTAGGTTCTAGAGTCAGTTCTCAGAAGACAACTGATTCCTTTTGTTCCCACATTCTTGGGGGCACCACATTCACTCCCATTTGCCACCTACAGATATCACTTCACATACGTCACACTTGGTTTCATCATTTACCACCCGTGTCACAGGCACCAAATGCCAAATCTACCTTATGTTCTAGAATTACCTAGCAATATCTGTCAGGTGATTAATTTAGTCCTTCTCCAGTAAACCATACTCACTTTCAACGTTGTTTGATATTTTTGAGATAGATTCTGTCTTTTGAGGCCAAATGAGAAATAAAAGCTACAGCGTGTCTTTGTTTCTGTTTCTAATATTTCCATGTAGGTACCTGTCTGCCTCATCAGGAGAAACGCATTTAACGAGCTAAATCAGACACGATCACAGGAAATTTAGGAAGCTGGAAATAGGGTAGAGAAGCAGGCATTATGGTCTTTGCAGCAGTCTCTCCCTGTTTTCAGAAAAAGAGGGTTTGTGTCAGTGGCTTAGGGTTGAGGTCCCCTGGGAAGGTCCTACAGGCTCAAATTTGTTAGCCTATAGGACCACCTGCGGTCAAAAGTACATCAACAACAACAAATAAAATAAAATTAAATAAATAAAAACAAAACAAAACAAAAAACCATAAGTAAAGCTAGCAAATCACTGAAGTAGTAATTTGTGAAAGTTTATTATATACATACCAAAAAGTTTGCAAACCAGGAGTGCTTAAACTAAAATGTGGAATGAGGCTTTATTGTTATAAAGCAGCTTATAGTGTAAAGACGGTGAATGTTTATTCTTTACAGGATTGGCTATATTAGAATTTTCTTAACTGAAAGGAAATTGGTTAGTGGTTACCTCCTATCAATTTTAGCAAACGATTTAAATTTTGCTTATGGTTTTCAGAAGCATAAGCAAGAAGTCACACAGGTTAAGTTAATCTTGCTTGTCTTGCAAAGTAAGCTAAAACATTTGCTTACCTTACTAACTGATTTTGTCTGCCCAGGGAATTTTCAAGTGTGGTCTCTATGTTTAATTTTAACATTGGATGATTGCAATGCTTTTTTTTCTCCCCCCAAAATACCCTGAAATGGCTCTATCCAGAAATACAGTGCAATCCACAAATGTCTGAACCATATACACAATTCTAAATTTTCTAGCAGCCACATTTAAAAAAAAAAAAAGAAAAAAAATAGGTGAGATCAATTTAATTTAAATTAACATATTTAATATAATATATTTAATTCAATAATATATTTTATTTAACCTAATATAACCAAAGTATTATCATTTCAACATACAATCAATATAAGCAAAAAATACTATTGAGTTACTTCACATTCTTTTTTGCATGCTAAATCTTCAAAATCTGTTGTATATTTCATAGTCAGAACACATCACAGTTCAGACTAGCCATATTTCAAATGTTCAATAAAAACATACCGTGTAGTGGCTATTGTGTTGGACAGTGTAGTTCTAGAACATTTCTAATCTTAGCAATACATATTTAGCAACCAAGTAAATTGTTTTAACTTAGTTAAGTTAATTGAGATGAATTGGATTGACTTGAGTTGAACTAATCACGGGGAAGACACTAAGTTTCCTCTAATCATCTGACGCCAGGGCCATTGGCACAAAGTAAAGTTGTCCATTGAAGGCCACTGGGTTTTCTTAGCTCCTAGCATGGCTGCCCCTCCATATAGGGCAGCTTCTGGAGTTCAGATCCTTAAAAGAATGCCCAGGCTTGCAAGCCAACCATATGGTGATCCTTTATATTTCATTGCTTATTGATCTCATTCTCCAAAAGATGGGAATGAACCAAGAATACCAGTTTAGGTTCTTCTTAAGCTTCCAACAATACCAAGAACTTGCTACCTGTTAAGGATTTATAATTGAATATTCCATCATACTTTACTTACAAATATATTCTAAACTCAATGACGGAACTAAAAGCTATTATCTTTCTAATTTCTCCACATCATATGTCTTACCTAAAATTCAGAAAAAGGCTACTGCTCCAATTCTCCCCTTCTATCCTTATTCATCCAATTATGACATGTTGCCATCTGCAGAACTTCCCAGGTGACACTCATCCCAAGTTTGTGCCCTGGTATCCATCTGGCATAACTTAAAGATTTGCTTTTGATATTTACTCTACTCCAAGGGAGGAAAACTTCAATGAGAGACACGCTCTCTAGAAAGTCCAACACACACACACACACACACACACACACACACACACACACACACACACAGAGTTTAAAGCCGAAACGATTGCATACCCTAAAATATAACAGCAAAAAAACTATAATTGGGGATGGGACAATTTTAAGGAAGGTCCCACAAGTGGTAAATATATTTAGCCAATTAACAAACTTAAAATTTCTTCACCCATCTCTATCTTTGTCTGAATGCAGGAGCGTAACCAGTCACTCAAAGACCACTGCAGCCTAAAGCTGGGAGACTCCGACCCTAAAGCTGAAGCACCCTTCTCAGATTTTAAGCCTATGCCCACCTCACTTCAAGCCACAGACATGTTCTTTCTGCTCAGAGTCCAGGAACAATCCCCGAAAGGGCTCACTTGAGCACGTGTTGAGAGAAGTACGCTCACATCCAGTTTCCCAAAGAAAACCAACACATTCTGGATTATAGGTAGTAAAGGACCTTTTTAGAACATATTCCCTACGATCTTTTTAAAAATAACTGGTTATTTAGAAGAATTCTTTCCATGTAAGCAAACCTGTACAAAGCCTTATTTTTCTGCCACTGTCCCCTCTTCGAATTTAGCCAGTGATACCTCTTTTCAGGGCTATTTGGCTAGAAGTGCACGTAGGAAGGAAAAACTGGTAATCATGTTTATCACAGAAGAGGAACATTAAATTGAGGGTTGAGGAAGGAAGAGAAATGAGTACTTTTATTTTTATTCTTCATTGTTTATTTTTACAATGAGAATACATATTTTGCTTCCTTCTTTAATACGGAACATTTCTTTCACCCTAGAAGGATGCCACCTGTCCCCTTTCAGCCATTCATCCCCTGTGAGCTATCTATCACCCCCTGGCTTTGAGAGTTTCCAATAGTTCTTACAAATGGAATAACACACTGTTTGCGCTTTTCTTTTTTTTTTTTTTTAAAGATTTTATTTATTTGACAGAGAGAAACACAGCGAGAGAGGGAACACAAGCAGAGGGAATGGTAGCGGGAGAAGCAGGCTTCCCGTCGAGCAGGGAGCCCAATGGGGGGGCCGATCCCAGAACCCTGGGATCATGACCTGAGCTGAAGGCAGACGCTTAACGACTGAGCCACTCAGGCGCCCCTGTTTGCTCTTTTCTATATGAATTCTCTCTTACAACAAAATGTTTTCAAGAATTACCTATGTTGGTGTATATATCAGAGCTCATCTTTTCAACTGCTGACTATTAATTCCACTGCATGAATACATCACAAGCTTTGAATCCTTTCTCCTCTTGATGGACACTGGAGATTTTTCAAATTTGAGACTATTATTTTTTTAAGTTGCTATTAAATTTTTTTACAGATGTATTTGTCAATGCACACTTTCATTTATCTGTGGTAAAAACCTTAGTGGAATTGCTGAATCATAGGGTAGGTGTGTGTTTAACTTTATAAGAAACTGCCCAGCAGTTTTCTAAAGTGGTTATACCATTCTACTCATCAACCAACAAAGTGTGAGAGTTACACATCATCTCTGACATTTGGCTTTGAAATAGTATCTCGTGATTTTTCTTTACCTTTCTTAAATAACAAATAACGTTGACCATCTTTTTGAGTAGTTGCTGGCCATTTGTATGTCTCCTTGTGTCAGGTGTCTGCTAAAGCCTTTTGTCTTTTTTACTGAGTTATTTATCCTTTTATAGTTGATGGGTATGAATTCTTTGTATGTTCTGGATACGATTCCTTTGTCAGATATATGCATTACTATTTTCTGCCAGTGTGTAGCTTGCCATTTCATTTTCTTAGTGTTGTATTTTAATGATGAAGTTTTCATTTTGATGAAAGTCCAATGTCTTTTTTTTCTTTTATGTTTAATCTTTGTGCATGTCATTACTATCTATGTCCACTCTCAAAATCAGAAAGATATTTTCTATGTTTTCTCCTAGATATTTTTTTCTCCTAGATATTTTATAGTTTGAGCCTTTACATTTATGTCTATAATTCATATCTAATTAATTTTTCATGAGATTAAGGTTCATATCTTCCATATATTTATTCAGTTGTTTCAGGACAGTTTGCTGAAAAGATTTTCTATTTCCCATCAAATTGATAGGACACTTGTATTGAAAATCAGTTAAACTTCTATGTGCAAGTCTATTTCTGAACTCTACACTTTCTGTTGATCAACTTATCCATTCTTTTTTTTTAAGATTTTATTTATTTATTTTTGAGAGAAACAGAGAGAGCATGCACATGAGCAGGGAGTAGGTGTAGAGGGAGAGAAACAAAGATTCCCAGCTGAGCAGGTAACCCAATTCAGGGCTCAGTCCCAGGACACTGGGATCATGACCTGAGCTGAAGGCAGACACTGACCAGACTGAGCCATCCAGGTGCCCCAATTTATCTAGTCTTATGCCAGTGCTAAAAATGGCCTGATTATCATACATTTATAGTAAATTTGATATCAGCTGCTCTGAATCTTCCATATTTGCTCTACTTTTTCAATGTTGTTTTGACTGTTCTGAGTTCTTTGTATTTCCATATAAATTTTAGGATCAGCTTGTTATTTTTCTTTTAAATTCCACTGAGATTTTGATTAATATTATATATGCTACCTTGAGAGAATTTGCCATCTTCTCACTTTAAATTTGCTAATCCATGAATGTGCCTCTCCATTTATTTAGATCTCCTTTAATAGCTCTGAGGAATGTTTTATAATGTCCATTGTAAAGGCCTTGAACATCCTTTATTAATTTTATCTCTAAGCATTTTTTTCCAAATTGGGTGTTCTTGTTTTTTCCTCTTGCCTTATGCACTGGCTAGAACCTCTAGTACTCTGATAAATAAAAATGGTGAAAGTGGTTATTTCTGTTTTGTCTTTATCACTGGGGAAAATATTCACAATTTCACCATTAAATATATTAACTCTAGACTCTATCAATTTCCTTTATCAGGTTGAGATAATGTTCTTCTATTAATTGCTGAGAGTTTTTATCACAGGTGGATGTTGAATTTTGTTGTATGTCTATCTGCATCATTTGAGATAATCAGATTATGTGTGACTTTTTTTCTGATAATATGGTAAATTGTATGATTCATATTTGATTGCTGAACCTGTCTGGATTTCCTGGGAAGTGTCCCACTTTCTATAGTAGTAACATCAATGTGTTAATATTTTCTTGAGGAAATTTTGAAATACATTCTAGGGAGACATTTATCTGTAAATTTCTTTTCTGTGATATTTTTGCCAGCTTTTGGTACCAGAGCTGAGCTGACTCCATAAAATAAGTTGGATAAGGTCTATTTACTCTGTTTTCCAGAGTAATTTCTGTAGAATTGGCACTGTTTCTTAAATATTTGATAGAAGTCACCAACATAGAACTATATGGCATAGGGTTTTCTTATTAGGGAAGTTTGTTGATAATAAATGTAATTCTTCTGAAAGAAATAGAGCTATTGAGATATTCAATTTCTTCCTTATTTGTACTTTTGGGCAATATCTTTTTCTTAGTGATTGCTCTAATAGTTTACAACATTCAACCTTATCATAGTTTACTTAGAGTTAATATTGTACTAGTTCATATATAAAATCTAAGAAACTTGTAACAATACAGCAATATACTTCCACTTATCACATCTTATCTTATGAACTATTATTATATGTTTTCACTTCTACCATACATTATAAATGCCACAATAATGTTATAATATTTGTGAGTTTTTTTAAGATTTTATTTATTTGTTTTTCAGAGAGAGAGAGATCACAAGTAGGCAGAGAGGCAGGCAGAGAGAAGCAGGGGGGAAGCAGGCTCCCTGCTAAGCAGCAAGCCTGATGCGGGGCTCCATCCCAGGACCCTGAGATCATGACCTGAGCCGAAGGCAGAGGCTTTAACCCACTGAGCCACCCAGGCGCCCCTATAATATTTGTTTTAAGCAATCATTTATCTTTAAATAATTTAAAAGAAAGAAATATATATTGTCTTTCATATTCACCGAAGTGTAGCCTTTCTGGTACACCTAGTTGCCTCCTATAGATCTACAATCCCTTACGGTATCATGGCCCTCTGATCTAAAGTAATTCAGACAAATTACCTCAATTTTTATTTGTCTGGAAATATCTCCACTTGGCCTTCACTATTGAAGAATATTTTGTATATGTAAGATTTCAAGGTGAACATATTTTTTTTCCTCTCTTCCGAGTTCTAAAGATATTATTCTAGGGTCTCTGGTTCCCATAGTTTTTGATCAGAAGTGATATTTTTCTCTAGATACTTTCAAAATTTTCTACTTATCTTTGTTTTTCAGCCATTTGACTGCGATGTGCCTAGGTGTGGTTTCCTTTGGATTGATCCTGCTTGGATTTGCTGAGTTTCTTTAACCTAAAAATAGATCTAACATCTATGTTACATTTGGGAAATTTGCAGCCATTGTTTTTTATCTGTTTTTTTTTTTAATCCAAGTATCTTTTTGTGTTCTGTAATTCTAATTACATATTTATTTACACCCTTGATATCATCCTATAGGTCACTGACGATTTCTGTTATTTCAGACTGAAACTTGCTATTGCTCTATCTTTAAGTTCATTGACCCTTTCTTTGGCCATCTTCAATCTGCTGTTAAGCCCATCCAATACACTCAGTGCATTTTTACAAATTTTAAATTTACTTGTTCATTACAGTATTTTCATCTGGTTCTCTTTTATAGTTTCCACTGCTCCATTAACATTATACATCTATTCAATCATTATGGCCATATTCTTTGTTTAGCCCTTGAATATATTTACAAAATCTGCTTTAAAGTCCAGTATCTGGTCACTTTAGCGTGACTGCTTAACATTGACTGCTTTTTTTTTTACTATGGGTCTCATTTTTCTTTTTTCCATCATTTGTAGTAACTTTTGAATGTATGAAAGACACTATTGGTAATAGGTTTTGGGTTGGGTTTGGGTTTGGGTTACAATCTGGTTGCTGTATTTGTAACAATATATTGCTGTATTGTTACAAATACAGCAATCTTACAAATACAGCAAAAAAACCCCACAAATATTATAACATTATTGTGGCATTTATAATGTATGGTAGATGTGAAAACATATAATAATAGTTCATAAGATAAGATGTGATAAGTGGAAGTATATTGCTGTATTGTTACAAGTTTCTTAGATTTTATATATGAACTAGTACAATATTAACTCTAAGTAAACTATGATAAGGTTGATATCTGTTGATAATCTATTAACTTCCTCTGCTGAACGTTAGTTTTAGCTCTGTTAGTTGGTTAACAGGACTAGATTAATCTTCAAATTCTCTTTTCTTTTGACACAGCACCTAAAATCTCAGTTTAGTTCTCTGTAGAGCCATCTAGCTATTGCTAACCCATGCTTTTCTTAGAGCATCTCCCACATTTGACAATTAAAGGGACATATAATGATATGAGCAGAGTTTATATGCAGATCTGGTGTCTTACATCCCCATTAAAAATATCCAGCCATGCAGACAAGCCCTCTAACTTTTCAAGAAAATAAAATTGTGGCTTTCCATCCATTATACTCTAGACGCCTATCACAGTATGACCTGAGGATTACTACCAAACAAATAAAAAGAAAAAAAATACAAACAAGGATACCATCCACCTCTTCTTAAAGGATGAATTTCCCTCTCGTTTCTGCATACTTTTGGTTACTCGCTAAAGCTTTTAAATAGGATTTCCAAAAAAAGAGTTTGTCTAAGGTTTATAATAGTTACATATTAGAGGGCTAGTATGGCCTAAGTTGTTCTGCTATTACTGGAACCCAAACTTATACTTTTTATTTAAAAAGTACCATGTGGAACTTTTTTTAAAAGATTTATTTATTTATTTGAGAGAGAAAGAGAGTGTGCACGAATGGGGGGAGGGGCAGAGAGAGAGGGACAAGCAGACTCCAGGCTGAGCAGGGACCCCAACACAGGGCTCAATCCCAAGACCCCGGGATCATGACCTAAACCAAAGGCAGACACCACTGACTGAGCCCCCCAGGTGCCTCAATGTGGAGCTTTTGATGTTAGTTATAGAGTAGGCAACAATCTCTCTTCCTCAGTTTCCTGAAAGTCTGATCCTAATTGGGAAAAGGAAGTGACAGAGTTCAATTCCTAGAGCATAGCTACCATGTGTTAAGCTAAGGAACATGGGAAGAAGGGTTGATTTTGAAGTCTGTTGATGAGGTAAAAGTGGAGCACAGGGAAAAATTACCTTTGAAAATCCCTAAATTATCCATTAAGTATGTATGGTTTAATGTATACAATTCTTTAGACTATTGTATCATTCCCTTAAACTTTTCTGGGGGCAATATTTCTTTACAAGTTTTATTTTCTCAATTTATTTCTGTAGGATATCCAAAAGAGCAATTACCTTTTCACCTAAACAAAGTATTTGTCTTTCAATAATTGATTATTTAAAAATAGGAATTTTCCATCTTTTTCATGAACGTGCTTTGACTGTTTCAGATTCAATTGTATCTAATGCCTGAGTATATCATCACTAGGTATGATGGTAGCAAGAAGCCGCATTATTTAATTCTCTCTCTCTCTCTCTCATAAGCACCTCCCCATCCACATACCTATATGGACAGAGTTGAAGTCACACAACTGAAATGTACATGTTATGCTATTCTATTGTATACAGAAACTCCTACTTGATTTAAGATGGAGTCACTTTTTGTTTCTACAGTGGAGCCCTTTTGAATGTAGAATGCCTGACTTTTGATAAACTCCGTGAGATGTATTTCATTAAGACAAAGAAATTCTTACTCGTTGGAGAAAGTGAAATACATGTGAAGCTTGGAGGAAAGAACATAACTTCCAAGAAACTGAACATAGTCGAGATAGGTAAGAAGTTGTATATAGGGGTATGGTTGCCATTTGGGGATATATGAAGACACAGAATCAGGGTCATAATCTGTAAGTGAGGTGAAAAAAAAAGTTCCTCTCAAAACCTCAGAGAGATTCTGGTGTAGGAGAATGTCTAAACCTATTACAGTGCATCAGTACAATGGAATAATAACTACCCATATTTATTCCATCTATGGGGATTTATAGATAAAACAATATACACAGGGAGGAAACTGGACAAAGTGATTGAAGAGGTGCATTCTTTTGCTGGTTTTAAATACTATGGCTCACTTTCTCTCTATATTTTTAACCCCTTCTTTGGCACCCAAAAAGAAAATTAAAGGTAAGAGTGCAGCAATATTCATTAGAGACAACAAGGAGGTGACAAACTTTAAGTCTATCTGAGCTTTGCTTCACTAGATTGGTAAAATACAGAGGAAAAGCACTTCAATCTGTGAAAAATTACCCTGTAAAAAGGCAGAGATAGTTAAAGACACATTAGGAAGAGGACTGTGCATGCTGGCCACACAGCAACATAAGCCACAACCTATGTGAATGCTAAGCAGGAGATAACAATAAGGTAATTCTGAGTATGGAGCACAAACAAGTTGGGTTTTGTCATTTGTAGACTAGGTTGTACTGGATGGATGGTCAGTTAGTGCACTGTGCAAGAACATAATATCTACAAGTTTACCACCGAAATTCCAAATATATACTCACTTCTCTGAGAGTTGGTACAGAGAGCAGAAATTCTCAGTCTTCTGACAGACTCCTGGCATTTAGAAAGCTAGCATGTGAATACTCAAGACTCCAAGTGGCACCCCGTGGTGGCATCCAAGTGGTATGATTTGAAATCCCAAATCATACCCAGTGCTCTCAGAGGCCCATTTTCTATACCCCAGCAGAAACACACCTAACAAACCACAACTGAGGGGCCAAAGAAAAAAAGCAGTTGTGTTCACACCTGGTAGCATGTGCCCCTGTGAAATGGGAGTTATGAGCCTCTTGGGGCCTTGGAAAGCACCTGTAAGCAAGCAGGATGAGAGATAGTGGAGGCATGTCATTCAGTAGTACCTCCTTCTGGTTCTTAAGGTGATATTTCATTGGCAGAACTGTCATTTAATTTAATTTAAACTGGAAGCCCCTGATTGAGCCCTGGACCAGAGTTCCCCTGAAGCCACCTGGCTCTCACTTACTTTAGATTTGGGCCCACTGATAAGGCTAAAGGGGCAGCTTCCTCCCTTCCCCTTTGTCTTGGTGGGGTGAATCTATTATTGTTCACATTGTTTCCAGATAATTAACTTACAAAAATGTTGCTTGAGGAATGAGCATCTTTTTCTAATGTGCTCAAAGACACACTTTGGGGCAGAGACAGACCTATTTGGAGGACACCTGGCAAGCCAGTAGGAGATAATGGAGCACATAAACAAAAGCTAAAGAAGAGCAAGCCTTAGAATCAAACAAAATTGGATTTAAATACTATCAAACCATTTTAGAGAAGCCTGAACTTAATTAACCTCTCTGAGACTCAGTTTCCTCATCGGTATAGCAGTAATAGGGGATTGTTGGTGGAAGCTTGTGTAAGTAAAGCACTCGGTACTTAGTAGCTGTATAGTCAGTCTCAGTCTGTTCTTCCCTTATTGGGAGTGCTTGGGGGATGGGAATGAGGCAAGGAATTCAGTGTCAGAGTTCTCATTGAGAAGGCGAATCTTAATTATTCCCTTGAATGAAGAGTAGGAACTGACTTGGCAGGTGTAAAGTGTTGACAGTATTCTCTGTTGGTCTGTTTCTTTATACCCACCCGCCTTCCCCCTTGCTCCCCCTGGGCACCTTCCCTTTCTATAGTGCATCTAAGAGTAAAAAAGAATAAACTTCCTCTTTTACAAGATATCAAAGGCCAAAGAAGGAGACACTTCCTCTTTTTCAGGATCTCTGGAGCAATGCAGGAAAATCTTAGGTGGTTACCACTACAAGCAAGTGACTACAATAAGTGAGCCAAATTCCACTACATGAGTTCACTTTACTGGGTCAGCATGTCGGCCTTAAAGCCCAAATCAAGTAGCTTAGACTCCAGCTCAGTCTACATAGTAAGAGTTTGATGAACACATACTCTCTCATTAACAATAGGTTTAGCTTACATTTTAGCCTATGTGTTCCCCACCTCTGTCTGAGGTCAGCCATGCAAAAAAGTAGCTGTCCTATCTTTAGACAACTAACATCCCAGGCTTTGGCGATAGAGCAGCTAAGAACCCAAGACAGGGAAGCCCCTGGACAATGGTGGGGAGGCCACCCAACATGCATGCTTTTCAAGGAATTTAATACGTTTCTCTGAGATGGTTTTGCCTAGAATAAAACCTGTCTCGCTCAGTAGCATTTCATATATGGTACATGTGATCCTAAGAGGAACTTTGCATGGCAGGCAGGCAGAGAAGAATTTAGAGCCAATACAAACTAGACTGAAGTCACTTTGGAAGTTACGAGCTTAGGGCCAGAAGGCAGACCCTCAACTTCTAGACAGCTGAGAGGTACAAGGCTCCCAGCTTACAATCTGATTTTCTTGGAAGAATGAGGACACAAAGTTCAAATACTCCTGTTTTGGGGCTAGTTAGTAGCAAGTTCTCTAGTATTCAAAAGGCAAAGAGAATATGTTTTATTGTAGAATTGGTACTAGCTGCTGTAACAAATAAGCCTTAAAACATATGATATCTCAAACACCAAAAGTTTATTTTTTTTGCTCACATAAGAGCCAAAATGGGTATTTCTAATCTGTGGTTGATGTTCCTCAAGCAACATTCAGAGTTCCTTCATTCTGTGGTCCCTTTGTCTTCAACATATGTCTCCAAGTGGTAGAAAGGGAATAAGCATGGGGCCATACATATAAGGTTTCTGGGCCAGGATGGGAGGTGGTGTACATCACTTCCACTCACACTGCTCACAAGACCACACCCAACGGCTGGGGAGGCAGGCTGTGAATCAGGAAGAAGAAGAAATGGTTTTCTGAATAGTTTTCCAGTTTCTGACCCAGAAAAAGAATGTGATTTTCACAATAGATGAGCTTTTAAAAGTATCATTATTTTCTTGACTTCCCTGTAGACTTACCTCCTTTCTTTTTCCTTTCCAGTGAAACCTGAGGCTCCTTTTGACATAAGAGTCGCCTATCGTGAGGGAGCAAATGACTTTCTGGTGACATTTAACACATCTCACTCACAAAAGAAGTATGTGAAAAAATTAATGCATGAGGTAGCCTATCGCCAGGAAAAAAATGAAAATGACTGGATGGTATGTAGATTAACTACATTTGTCCATTACAACATTCATAAAGATGTATATATAAATATACGTAATAAGTAAATTTACATAAAATACACAAAATTATAAAGTACTTACATAAAACTACAAAATAGAAACTTCTTTTTTCTTTGTTTTTTTCTTTTCAAGTGTTTTTATTTTATTTTTTTTTAATTTTATTTATTTTTTTCAGTGTTACAAGATTTATTGTTTTGCACTACACCCAGTGCTCCATGCAATACGTGCCCTCCTCAATACCCACCACCAGGCTCGCCCAACCCCCACCCTCTTCCCCTCCAAAACCCTCAGTTTGTTGCTCATAGTCCACAGTCTCTCATGGTTCATCTCCCCCTCTGGTTTCTTCTTAATGTTATAAATTTTTTTGTCCCAGAGGTACATTTACCTGGGGAGGGCCCCTAGCAATTTTGTGTTCAAAATATACCTTTTCTTGGGGCACCTGGGTGGCTCAGTTGTTAGGCGTCTGCCTTCAGCTCAGGCCATGATCCCAGAGTACTGGGATCGAGCCCCACATCTGGCTCCCCGCTCAGTGGGAAGCCTGCTTCTCCCTCTCCCTCTCCCCTTGCTTGTGTTCTCTCTCTCTCGCTGTGTCTCTCTCTGTCAAATAAATAAATACAATCTTTAAAAAACAAAATATACCTTTTCCTTTTCCTGAAAGAAGTTTCAGGTTCCACAAAACCTACATCTCTGGGCCATCCCATTCTAGCTGTAATTTTTTTTCTTGTTCTATTTTTTATTTTTATAATGTTTCTAAATTAGGCTGTTGAATTAACAATATAGATTAAGACCAAATCGATCCTCTTTACTTGGGGGTCTAAAAAAGTACACAACTCTCACAGGCAAATCAGGCAAAAACCATCACCAAGTCACAGCCACAGTTTGGGTCACAGGAGTTGCAGAAGCAGCCTGAAGTCAAGGAGGGAGTGAAATATTTTTCTTCACTTTTTTTAAGCTTGAGTTCTTCATCCTTCAAGTAACAAGCTTCATATGTATCATAATTTGGAGGATTATTTAGACTCCATGAGTTGCTGTCATTGGAATGGTCTGGCCATCCCTGAAATTTGTCTTGGGGAAAAGATGGGAGAAAAGTAGAGTGTCACAGATTTTCAGGTTCCTCTGAGCCTACTGGCTTTACTTCTGTCCTTTTGTATCACATGGACAAAAACCAGATGAAGCCTTCTCCTTCTCAAGATGAAAATGGTATCTACTTATCCATACTCCTCCTTTTTCTCAGGCCAGGATTAGCCTTCTTTTTCCACAACATGCTGCTGTACAGTACTTATATTAAGTGACCTAAACAGGCTTCTCCTTCCTTCTACCCACCCACCCTGCAAACTAGGCTACCTTGGTCCTGCCCTCTTGAATCTTCATCTGAAAATGCACCAATGGAAAAGCAACTCTAGTGAAGAAAGGAAGGATCTTGAATAAATGATATCAGGACAGTCAGTTCGCTGCTTGTGGAAAAAATTAAGTTAAATGCCTAGCTTGCTCCATATAAAAAAAAAACAAAATAAAAAGATGATTTAAGGAAATTATATAAAAGTGAAACTCCAAACTAGGTAGAAAAAATAAATGTTTATGTAATCTTGAGATGAAGAAGAATATTATAAGCATAAAAGCAGTACAAAAAGTGAAAGATAGATACATGTGACTACATAAAAATAAAGGCTTATAAATGTCAGCGCACACAATAATCAAAGTCATAAAGCAAATTAGAAATTAGAAAATAGGATTAAATTGCCACATATACAACTGACAGATGGTTAATATCTTTCCTATATAAAGAGGTCTTATAAATCATTAAGAAAAGGACAAACAGTAGAAATATTAGCAAGAAACTTGAAAATGTCTCATAAACTAGAAATATGTAAATTCAATAAATACATGAAAACTAATAATTGAATAAGTATAAATATAAATAACAATGGAATATTAACTTTTTACTAATCAAATTGAAAGATGCTTTCTTTTCTTAAGGTTAATACACATTTTTGAACATACTGTTGTCTCTATATTGCTATTTGCAGTGTAGAATGGTATGATTTCTAGAGAGAAATTATTCCTGCTCACTAACCTTACCATTCCCTTTTATTTCCCTTTGGAATGTGAAAGAGGAAAAAAAAGAAATTAAACTGTAGAAAGGAAGGTGGGGGCCTGGGAGTAATTTATATCCTCCTGGAGCGGAGAGCCCAGCTCACCTGAACAAAGACCCGTGATACTGTAGCCCGCCTTGACCACTGGTAGCATCATTTAGGAACTCACACATGACCCTCCCCAAGTCATAGCTTCTTTCCTTATGAGAGAACTCATGTGACTAAAGGCACCCAACTTGAAATGATTTGGGCAGCAAATCTTTTTCAATCCTAAAAACGTAATGGCATTCTTTTGCTCTTTAGCGTGTGAACATATCCAGCACAAAGTTGACGCTCCTACAGAGAAAGCTACAACCTGAAGCAATGTATGAGATTAAAGTCCGGTCCATCCCTAATGCCGACTATTTTCAAGGCTTCTGGAGTGAATGGAGTCCAACCTTCCACTTCAGAACTCCAGAGATCACAGGTGGGAAGTGACTGCAGAATCTTTGTGCCCTGCGTAGTGTTTTGCATGTCAAAGTGTGTAAGCAAGAATAACAGCCAGAACGGCCAAATGAACCCACAAGTTAGGACTCCCCTGAGGGAATTCTTACATTCTCTTCAGAGAATGACCTGCCATCTTTGCCGCTTTGGTGAAGAACAAGGAAGTGGTTGGAGCAGGGCCCTTAGTCGATCAAATGACTCTACTGGTACCATCAATGACTCTACTGACCTAGGTGCTCTCAGAAGTTGCTACTAATTCTGAACAAAATGGCCACCTACTACCTCCACTTTACCAATTTAGACTGGAATCCCATTGGTTGGTCTCTGTAAAGCCCCTCTAGGGAACACCTTTGGTGATGGAAGACAGGCAAGCAGGTGCTGCTCTTCCATGCCTCCTTTTTCAGAATAGCGAAGATACCCACGTGGTCTAGGAAGTGAAAATGGCCAGGAAAACCAAAGAACATGGCTCAGGCAGGCCCCTGAGGAACAAAAACACTGCACACATACCTTCTCTTTGAGATATGAGGGGAATCGTTCTGCTGTCCCAGACTCCCATTTTCAGACTGAAACTTGCCAAGACTTCAGTATAGAGAATCCAGTTCATCATTCTCCTATTGGGCTTCCTCCTCTTGGTGGTGGGAGCTGGGAGAGAGTGCTGCCTGCCAGCTTTAATGCCTATCACTTTTATATTTCAAGTGACAGATGTTCTAGACCTGGTCACTCAATTCAGTGCCACTTACTGAAGCCAAAATTCTTAGTGCATAAATCTAGTACATCATCTTATTCACTGAAGAGGAACTTTGAAGAAATAATAAATGGTCCTAAGTTACTAAATAAATTCTAAGCACCCTGAAAGCTTCCCCCACTACATGGTTAATGATTGCTAACCAAGATCTATCCTTGCATTCCAGGGAGGATGGATCCTGTTTTACTAACTATTAGCATTCTGAGTTTCTTCTTTGTGGCTCTGATGGTCATCTTGGCCTGTGCATTATGGAAAAAAAGGTGAACTTTAACTAATCAAGAGGATGGTTACATGGGGTCCCAGACAGTTGGAGCTCTAACCCTATTTATTGATGAGGAAACTACAAAGGATATAAAACATTTCAGGAATTACAGTGCCCATATTCCTTCCCAGCTGAGGGCACTGTGAATTTCATAAGGGGTGAAAATATGTAAATTTGACATAGGGCAAACCCTCCTCCCAAACTTTTTCTCCTAATGGAATAGGAAGTATGCTTCCAAAATGTCTGGGCGGCTGGGGGTACCCAGGGAAAATGCATAATGTATTTGAAGGCTTGAATTTCAGCACATGACTCCATGGGACTTTTACATTCTACCCCATGACAGAGTAAACTTCATTATAAAAATGATGTTTTTGATACATAACTTTAAGTTGTTAATGATCTAGGAAGATGCCCACAGCACAGAGCCACATATTCTCATGGGACTCCAACTTGAAAAAGAATACCTTAAAGCAATTTCCCTGGGTGACTTAGAAAATATTCCTCATCTCCACCAGAATAAGAGCAGAAGGTTGCTGCCAGTAGAGAGGAGGAATAAGGTAACAACACCTGTATTAGCAGTAGATGAACAGGGCGAATGTTGGCTTCAAAGCTACACCATTGCCAAACCTCACTGTTCCTCTTCCCTGGGGCTCTCTCCCATTGGCATTCACAGAGAGGACTGACAATGACCCCTCTGTGAATTGATAGGACACGAGGCCCGGGGAAGTCAAGTCCCTTGTGCAAGCTCACCCACCTCATTGTGGCAGAGCCAAGACTAGAAATCTGCTTTTCTTATTTCTGGCTCAGAGTGAATGGAAAGACCTACTGTGCATGCTCCCTCACCATTCATTTCCTCTCTCTCAATGTCCTTTTATTTCAGAATTAAGCCCATTGTGTGGCCCAGCCTTCCCGATCATAAGAAGACTCTGGAACAACTGTGCAAGAAACCCAAAAAGGTGAGTGCTTCTGGTGCTTCTGCCATAATGTTAGAGGCATCCCAGTAGCCAAGAATGATATTGCAGGATAGGGAATAGTTGAGCCACAAGTTTTGGTCTTTAGTGCATCCCATGACTAGGGTCCCTCATGAGATCCTGGCTGTACCACCCTAGAGGTAGGAAACTAAAATGAGATACAAGTCTCAGAAGTCTCCCAGGCTTCCCCAGGGCTGGAGGACATAGCCAGTCCCTTTAGACCCTGACGTGTCAGAGCATCTCTAGAGGCAGAGTCAGCTAGAACATGTGGGTAGTTCTCCAACATTCTCTGGTAGACCCCTGTCAGATAGTTCTTTACATCCTTCTATGAACTGAACCTTTGCTTGTGTGTCCCTTTGGAGCCCTCTCCATGCCTTCTCTCTTTTTCGATGCAGAATTTGAATGTGAGTTTCAATCCTGAAAGCTTCCTGGACTGTCAGATTCATAAGGTGGATGGCATTCAAGCTAGAGATGAAGCAGAAAGCTTTCTTCAAGACACTTCTCCTCCACAACTAGACCAGTCTGAAAAGCCGAGGCTTCAAGGGGGTATGCAGGGCCCCACCTGGCCATCAGAGCATGCAGTCATCACCCCAAAAACTTTCAGAGGAGATTCACCCTTTGGAAGCCTGGCTGGGAGCCTCAGTATGTGTGAGGCCCTTGTGCAACCTTCTTCCAGGTCCCCAGACTGCAGGGAAGGTGGCAAGAATGGGCCTCATATGTACCAGGGCCTGCTGCTTGGGCCTGGAACTACAAATAGCACTGTGCCCACTCCATTCCCTTTCCAGCCAGGAATCCTGACACTGAACCCGGCTGCCCAGGGACAGCCCAGGCTCACTCCCTTGGGATCAAGTCAGGAAGAAGCATATGTCACCATGTCCAACTTCTACCAAAACCAGTGAATTGTCAGAAACTCAGGACTGGAACCATGATGACCAAGATGACTGAGCTCCTACTTACTTTCCTTCGCAGCACAAAGAAGACAAAATTAATGCCAGCCCTCCATATATTCAGAAACATAGCTTGGACCACTCCTCCCCACTCCAGGGGCCTTTGGCTTGAGGCAGAAGCATTCTGCCGCAGGCAACCCAAATTATTCCATTATTTCTGAAAGAAAAAGAAGCAGGACAGAATGAAAGAAAGGGTGGAGGAGAGGAGGGAGGGGGGCAGAAGGCAGGAAGAGGGCAAGGGCAGACAGAGGGAAAGGAGAACAGGGATGATATCTTCCATTACTAGGACTCACTGTGTGTCCTGTGCTCTACACATCTTGTCTCCCGCATCCTTATGGTAATTCCAGGCACAGGAACAATTTTTGTTATTATTATTATTATTATTCTCTTTTCTAATGGATAATGCAACTGAGGCTTGGAGGCATTAAGTAACTTGTCCATTTTGTTCTCACTCAGCGTGGAGTTTGATGGCCAGCATTTAACTGTGCCCACCGCCCGTCAAGGACCTTCTCCTTGATTAGGGGTCATCCCATTCACAAGTGCCAAACCTCACTATTATGGAACAGGGTGACTGTATAATTTATTGTCCAAATTGAGTCATTTTGAAAGTGAAAGGGGAAGTTATAAATACTTGTTCCAGGACAAGCAGCATAAGCCAGGAGTTTCCCAGACACATAGGGACAAGGCCACCAAAAGGTCACGTAGTATGTGAACTACCATGGCTAGCCATGTCTATGAAAACTGAATAAGGCAAGAAAAAGCCACAAATCACTTGATTTTGTTTTTCTGAAAAAGAGAAGCCCGGAATTTCTAGTTAGTTATCAAGAACATGATTGTCTTGCTACCACCACCTAGCTGCCTCCATCGACAGTAGAAGAACCTATTGCCAGCTCTGGACATGGGCGAATTTGAGCAATAAGCCAAGAATAACCTATCTATGTGTATAGAGACTGCTCCAACCCAAAAGTGTCTACAGACCGTCCTGAGTTTTATGGCCTTGGATGTTGTCACGAGCTTCGGGGAGAACCACAAACACATGAGTAAGTGAGCTGACTTGGCCCTGGTCTTGAAGATAAAGATTTGACATGTGTCCCCTTGCACTTCTTGCTCTGGATGAATTTCTGGTGATTATCGCACACCAAGTCAAGGCAGCTAAGAAATCACAACCCAGGGGAGCACAGCGGAGGTCTCTCTCCTAGGCCCCCAGCCCCTGGGCACCTGCAGAACCACACAGGGCCGCCGAGGCACAGGAAGTCATGAAGGGCATGGGTTCAGTATTTGGTTTGGTTTTGTCCAGGGGTTTGTCGCTGTTGTTGTTGTTGATATTTTGTATCTTTTTGTTCTGTTTTTAGGTTTTTGGGGAGGTGATGTGTTTTTAATCTTCTTAATTTGTTTCGTTTTGTAATATCTGGGAAGGGGGTTTAAAATCCTGTTGAACAGATCTTATCTGCTGGCTTAGAGGCCTAATGATAATAAGATCATTTATCCTTCTGCTGGGCATTGTATTTTACAAATGCTTTTCTCCAAATCAGTAGTGATTAATATAATCTCACATTCCCTTAGATTTGCTTAGTGCTTTTGTGATTGTCAAAGCATTTCTATAAGCATTATCCCTTTCATTTTCTTGACAAGTATTTATGGAAAACCTGCTACATGCCAACCCCAGGGTTGGGCGTGGGGGATGGAGGACTAATACAGTTGGGGGCCTCATAAAGTGGGAAATCTAATGACAGTGGCAGCTTTGTAAACAAATGATTATAATCACCTAAAGTGTTATAATAGAGGCATCTACAAAGTGCCCTGTTGAAGACAATCAGGGAAAATGCCACATCTACACGGAGGAAAAGCAGAATCTGTCTGATGCGTCTGCAGCGGAAGATCTTTTCCACTAGGTGGACATGTGTTCTTTACCTTTCGTGGAAATGGGAACCAGGTCTCAAAGAGGAGGTCATCACAGGAAACCTCATACCAGCCTGGCTCTCTATTACCTTATCTCAGAGGTCCTAAGAAGTATGTTGTTAGCTTTGGCTTATGGGAAACTTGGGAGACAGAAAAGACAGGTAAGTCATTCCACCTAAGATGTGAAGTCAGCACTGAAAGCCAGAAGTTTGCTTCCCTGACATAATAGACAATCTCTCGAAGAAATGAAGCCGTAAGTCTAGAGGAAGATCCAAGTCACTCCAGCTCTAAAATCCTGTGTTTCAGTATTGTTGGGCTCAGATTATCATTTGAATTTCGTGTGTGAATGTCTGTCCATTACTGGAGGGATTTAAAATCGTTGTATCATAACTGCTGCTAATGTGTGATCTTATACTCAGGGACAATGTATAATATCAGATTACAGGTTTGTTCTGACCGACCTCTTTTTAGATTTCATTAGGAAAGGAAAGCTGGTGAGAGACAGCCCAGAAGGCAGAAATGTAAACTGCTAGTTCTGTATAGCATGAAATGATTGCTGCTAAACAGGCAATTAGTTTGGTCAATTAAACAATCCTGGCTGGATCTAGGGAGCTTCGGCTCATTCACCTGATTTTCCACTAGCTTTTGCCTCGCCTGTCCTTCTGATTTCCATGGAAACTGGCTGCAGAAAAGCCAAGGATGGGTTATTTCAGATGTGCATACTTGTGTTTTCCTAACACTTCTGGAGGGGCTATAAGATGGAACCGGCCGGGAAGGCAGTGAGAATGTGTGGGCAGACAGCTGGGATGGTACAGATCAGATGGCATTTGTGTCCTCTCAGTAGTTTTTCTTCAGGGTTGTTCTAAAAACCCTCCAGCATTCACTACAGTGAAGGTCTCTGTTTGGATCATGTACCTGGGCATTACAAACATTCTGCAGAGCTGCTAAGTATCTAAGTATCCAAGTGTGTTACCATCTCATATTTAATTAAAAGCTATGGAACTCTCTACGCCTGTGCTTGTCTTCTGTGAGAAATAGGGACAGAATGAGCCCCAGTTCTCCTCAGCCACTGAACACATTCTCGTGGCATTTGCTGTTATTTTCTATTTGAATCTGTGCAGGAAACTCACTCAGCAATTAAGTAATGAATTCACAAATTAAGAAACTAGCAACCATTTGATGAGTATCTGTTTCGCATTTCCTCGTCCTGTGCCAGGCACTGGAGTTACAGAGATGAGACGCGCTGTTTCCAGCTCACCCTCACCGGGGACAAAGACATCCGGGAATAGTTACAATGTCATAGCACAGCCTTGAAGGCCAAGTATGGTCAGAATTCTCAGTCGAAGCAATCAAAACAAATGCAGGCTGACTGGTCAGAAAAGGAATTTAAGAAAGGCTACTAGAGTCCTCGCAGAATATACGAGAGCATCAAAGAACCGAACGCGGGGTTCACAAAGCCTTCCCTTCTCTCTAGCACAGACACCTCCAAAAACAGGAGCCAGCCTCCTCCACCACCACCCCCAAGCCCCGACTAGACCCGGCCGCTGCGTCCAGCAGCATCAGGTCACTGGAGGCTGCGGTCAGGTGTAACTGTGTCTACCCAGCTCAGGTGCCTGGGCTCGAGCAATGGGAAGCAGAGAAGAGACTAGCTGATGATCTTCTACAGTAAGAGGCTGTGCCTCGTAGAGTGGGGCGGTCCCCAAATACAGGAACGAGGGGCTGCTGCTGGCCGAGGAAGGGAAACAAGCCAACCAACAGACCAGGAGAGGCGATGTGAAGGGAATCACACTTGACGTGGCAATGCAGGGTAAGCAGGAATGTGCCAGATAGACAGGAGCCCAGAGGACGTTTCCTGGCAGAGGAAACTGTGCTCAAAGTCACAGAGCTGTGACAGAACATGGGACATTGGGGGAGTTACAGACAGAGTCGGTGATGTGTCCTTACCCGTTGGGAACAGTAGGGGGCTGGTTGTTCCCAAAAGTCAGACACAGGTCACTTTTATAAAAAATAATACATTTCTGCCTGGAACACTTTATTTTAATTAAAAACATCTGTCTGTATGTCCATTCGCCACTCCTCTGTAGCAAGGCCAAAGCCGCTCCTTTGGGTTGTGGGTTGTTGACGATCGTAGCTTCACATGGTCTTTCTTTGGTAAAGCACACTGCTACACATCATCTACTCTTCCCAGTTGGATAAGGACTTTCAAATGCTTTTTAAAAAAAAATCTAATTGTAGATGCCTAGCTTTTTAGAGGTATTCTCCAGGCCGGTCTCATGCCATCTTTTCTTCAACCCTGTGGTGGTAACATTCTTTCAACACGCCTTTGTCAGGGTCTTTTCAAACCATTGAAGAGAGTTCTTGTAGACCCACATCACCCTTTCTTTGCATCCTCATACTTTATCGGCCTCATAATATGATCCAGTAACAGATTCAGTTGGCCTGCACGAGTCTGGAACACGCAGGGCTGACACGGGTCAGTTTATGCCCCACTCGGTGGGTATGGAATGTGCTAGAAGATTACCTGCCAGCAGCCAAGTCTCAACAGAGGTGTCAACGTGTCTCACAGAGAGAATGCAGGGTGCTGGTTTGTTCAGCAGGGGGTTCAGGGGAAGCCATGCACAGGCAGAGTCTGCTGAGCGGTGGCTAAGATGGTACTTAGAAGAATTGGGGGGTTGGAGCGCCTGGGTGGCTCAGTGGGTTGAAGCCTCTGCCTTCAGCTCAGGTCATGACCTCAGGGTCCTGGGATCAACTCCTGCATCAGGCTCCTCTGCTCAGCAGGGAGCCTGCTTCCCCCCCCCCCCCCCCCCCGCCCCGCCTGCCTCTCTGCCTACTTGTGATCTCTCTCCCTCTCTGTCAAATAAATAAATAAAATGTTAAAAAAAAAAAAAAAAGAATTGGTGGGGAGCATTGGTTAATCATCTGACGTGCCAGTCTCAGAGGTTTGGATTTAGTCTTCAGGGAATACCTGGGAGGGTTTTAATCAGGGGTGTGGCGTAATAAATTTTATGTGTGTGTCAGGGGTTATGGAAGAATCCCACAACACCCTATCCTTACCTCTATTGTCAGCACGTTGATTTGGCATTCCCTATTCTGACTCCCCTATGGGCCCTATGGGCTTCTAAGTACTCTGGCAGAGAGAACTGGGACTTACTGGGATATGTGTGTGTTGTTAAACACGGTACCTAAGAATCTAGAAGGCACTCAGCCATAACACGGAATGAATGAATCAGTATGCTAGTGAATGATATTGTATTAGTCAGTATGTTTCCTCATCACCATTCAGGATAGAATAATGCCAGGCTGGGAAGCTCAGAGGCAGGCACTGCATCCTTGAGAGAGTAGCACATCTGGGCAGCCACGTGTAAGGAGTCGGTTGCCTTCCCCGTCCACAGTTACCTCCCCAGCTGCATTCTTAACCACTGTAACCACAGAAGCGGGGACACAATAGGGTGGGGGAAAGAATTTTCCAAAGCTTCTTTGCTGAATATCTTCCTTTAATTTTGTTTATTTCCTTATTTAGTTTATTTTTGATGCACACTGAAGTCTAATCTAACTTTACACTTTAATGGCCTGTGGCATTGGTGTGGGATTTGTGTACAGCTTGCAATGAGGCAGCTGTTCTGGCAAAGAAAGTGTGATGCATAAAACTTGGTGGGTCAGAGTTATACGTTAACACTCATGAAGCACCTGGGGAAAACCAGTGTGAAGCAAACAACACATGAAGCCCCTGAGGTTTGAAAAACAAAATTTTGGTGCTGAATTCTGCAGAAACACTTGAGTTGATCTGGTGGACCCCTCAACTGTAATTTATGGGAGTCAATTCCTTTCTACTCTGATAAAGGTTTCTCAATGAGGAGAAGAGAACTCACGGAGGCTGAGAAGGATTTTCTTTTTTTATGACAACTTAGTTGCTGCAAATTATGAATTGGACTAATCATTAAACAGAAAGGATAAGTAATCAGAAAATATTTTAATATTAAGCTAAAGACACTGTTATCCACTGATAACAGTGAAATATGACTTTTATAGTTTAGGGAATAATTAGTTTAGATAAAAATTCAATAAGTGCTCTTCCATGAGACTGATGAGTATGCTGTCAGGTCCCTTTTTTACACATCAATAAGTTTTCATGGATTTAAATGTAAGTGTGCCAATGTAGACTTGAGTAATGCTTAGGATGAATTTTTCTAATGAAAAAAGCTTTAGTAAAATAAGAAGAGAATATAAGTCAGGGTCATGCTCAATGGCAAAATATTAAAAGTACTCCATTACACTTAGAAATAAAAGAGAAGACATTCTGCTGTCACCACATTTAACCTTGTTCTTAAAGTACTAGAAAATGCGATTAGGCAAGGAGAAAAAATAAGAGACATAAATATTAAACAAGAGGAAACTAAATGATTATTATTGGCAGATGAAATGATTGCGTATCTGGAAAACTCAAAGGGGTCAAGGAAAAAAAAATACACTAAAAGACACAAAAACTTTATTAAGGTCTTTTATTATATTTCCATATGTTGAATTATTTCTTTACATCTTCATTGAATATCTATTATGAAACTAATACTTGCTTGTTCCTCAAAATTCAAGAAACACAGACATATATGACAAAATAAGTAAAAGACCTCATTCCCCAATCCCACTGCTCAGAAATAATCATATTTAACAAGCGATGCATAGTCTTCCATATCATATACATATATACATATGCTATTGTTCTAAATATCATATGGAGAAATATGTGTTCAAGAAGAGCCTGCACAAGTCTGGAGAAGAGAAGAATTGAGAAGAAACTAACTATATGAGTGATTTTGACATTTATTCATTTTTAAAGATAATATAAATTGCACTCATTATATATTTAGAAGTGACAAAATGATAAAAATTATCAGTGCAAAAAGCTACAAAGGTACTTGCCGAGAAATTATAGATATCCCTGGCTAGATTTTCCTTTTGTTTTTTGTTTTTTGACAGTCATAGACATAGACGTAGAGAACTTATGTGTCCAAGTCCGGGTACTTTTAAAAATTTTATTTACTTCTAATCAGTGGAGAAAAGAAAATTAGTAGATTATTTAATAGAGATTAAAACAATACACTAGCCATTTGTAGATGAAGAGGGAAGTACTGACTTCAAAAACAAATCCAACATAGATCAAAGATATAATTTTTTAAATGAAAAAAATGCTAGAAAACATGAGCAAATCATTTTATACTCTTTGGATGTGAAAAGCATTTCTTTTTTTTTTTTTTTTTTTGTGAAAAGCATTTCTAAAAAAATAAAAGCACCAGAAACCAGAAAAGAAAAGGAGTGATACATTTTTGAGTATGTAAAATTTAGAATATTGGTAATTTCTTTATTGAATTAAAAAAATGTACAACAAAAAGAAGATAAAAATAACCTGGACTAATAGAGTAACTACAAGACAAGCACAGTGCTAATGTCCTTAGTATCCAGAGTCTTACAAATAAATAAGCAAAAAATGGACAAAGTACATTAGCAGAAGGTTCACAAAAGCGAAATTTATTCTAAAAATATGAAGTATGCTCTCTCTCATTTGGAATAAAAACTGCAAATGAAATAATGAGGTAAATATTTTGCCTATTAAATTGTGAAAATTAAAAATATCGTTAAATTTCAATGCTGGGAAAGGCATATGAAAATACGCTTTTTCATATACTTTTGGTAGGACTATAAATCAGTGCAAACTCTTAAGAGGATGCTTTGAACATACATAACAAAAATCTAAATGTGTATATTCAGAAATCCCACTTACAAGAATTTTCTACAGAAATAATCAGAGGGGCTCAAAAATACATGTACAAAAATATCTATGCAGCACTGTTTGTAAAGGAGAAAAATCATAAATATTCTAAATAAAATATGGTATATCCATAATAAAGAATAACAAGGTCAATAAAAGAAATATGGTAGAGATTTAGACAAATGATAAAGAGAAATGTCTATGCCATCTTGTTAAAGGCTTCTAGGAAGAGGAAATTCTGCAGAGGTCTCTGCCTATCTCTTACTCTCTTCCTCTATCATTCCCACAATAAGAAAATACCAGATTGAACTGTGTATCTGTTAACTATTGCTATACTGATGCTCGGTAACAAGCCATACCAAAACTGAGTGGCTTTAAACAGCATCACTTATTGTCACAAATTATCCATTGTGCGGGTTGAATGACCTACCTAGGCTGGGTTCTGCTGGGTGATTTTACTAGTATCAGCTGGGATGACCCGGCATCTGCAATAGGACAGAAGTCAGCTGACTTAGGCTGGGTTCAACTGGGAATACACTGATCTGTGAGTTGCCTGTCTTTTTCTTGAGATCAACAGGCTACTCAGGCTTATTCTTTTCACGGTAGAGGCGCAAGAGAGCAAATAGAAACACAAAGACCTTCCGAGGCTTAAGCCCAGAACTGGCACACCTGTCACTTGTACCTCATCCTATTGGCCAAACAGATCAAATAACCAAACCCAGGCTCAGGGAGTGAAGAAATACTTTCTCCTGTATGAGAACTCTGAAACATAAGTAAAGCATGTGGATAGGAAAGGGATAAAGAGTTGAGACACTAATGCAGTTCCTTCAGTCAGATGTGAGGATAGATATGAGGCCACATTGACAGGACAATTCAAGTGTTGTCCCTCTCTGAGGAAGCTCTCCTGTCCTATCCGCACAGCAGCAGGACCACAGACACCTTCTCTCCATTCCTTAATGAAATGGCTTTTGTCTATATTTGTACTGGGAATTTGGGGGGAAAGAGAAGTCGTTGGGCAATGGAAGGATTTCAATATTCATAGACCCCTCAATCTAATAGCAGCAAATGTAGCCATTTCTCATATGAATTGTTAAGTGGGAGAAAAAACACACACATTCCTTCTCTAAGCATGAAATTTAATTTTTTTCCCTTCAGTTTGATTAACCTAAAGTCATGTGTGCAGACTCGAAAAAGTGACGTAAAATAATAGCGAACCCTTCTACAGAGCTTATTTAGTGCCAGCTGAAGTTCTAAGTGCTTTCCATATATTAACCCATTTAATCCTCTTTCTATGGTATAGTTACAATTATCACACTTAGCAGATGAGGAACTGAGCTGTGAGATGTTAAGTCATTTGTCTAAACTTATAAAGCTAGTAAGCCACACAGAGTCAGATTTTAAACCTGACAGGCTGACTCTTAACCATTTCTTGGCAAGGGAGGGAACAAAGATCGTTTCTAGATCGTGTAGTTGAAGACACAGACTGAGATAAAAGTATGCTCAATAGTGGGGCACCTGGGTGGCTCAGTTGGTTAAGCAGCTGCCTTCGGCCCAGGTCATGATCCTGGAGTCCCGGGATCGAGTCCCACATCGGGCTCCCAGCTCCACGGGGAGTCTGCTTCTCTCTCTGACCTTCGCTCTTCTCATCCTCTCACTTTCTCTCTCTCAAATAAATAAATAAAATCTTTAAAAAAAAAAAAAAAAGTATGCTCAATAGTAGTAGAAGATGGGGTGGGATAATGGAGGACAAGGAAAGGAGTAATGAATTTTATTTTGGATCTGCTGATTTCAAGTGAACATGAGCTTCATGTGCAAATGTCTACTACCTGGACTCTTGCAACCGAAGAAAGTAAAGTCTCCCTTCCTGCCATTTTTGGTAGCTGGCATTATGTGTTAGAGCTAATATCTTAATGATGTCCTGATTTTTAACTCTACTTGATTCTAAAATTTTTCCCTACAATTTCTATCTGTAATAATAGTCGACACTGTTAGTAGACAACACTTGCAATCCTGAAATCTTCCCATGATTTATTAAACTAGGATGATTATTCTGCTGAATTACTTCCAGATAAGATCGTTCCGATTTAATTTTTCCCTCCAATATGAAACAAGAAAGTGTCTGATGTCTGCGGTCACTTCTCTAGGGCTTCAGTTAGGTGCACTCCAAATAGTGTGGAAATAAGATAGCCCTCAGAGCAATATTATCTTTACTATGATACTTCATACACAATTAGTTAGAACAGAAGTATAGAAAAGAGACTATAGAAACTAACATCACTCTCAAATGGGTGAGGTAGGCCAGATCCTGAGCGATTTCATTGACATGTCTAATCAACATTATCTAAAGTGAAAGGTGTGTCTCTGCCATGGGTAGTTGCTCAGCTATGAAACATTGAGAAAGAGAGAGTTCAGGGAGGGAATATTTGTCAGATCCCTCCAGGGATTGTTATGAGAAGAATATTATGGTCTCACTGGCAAGATGAATGCAATAAACTGTCAGCCTAATTTCATTAAATATTCTAATACGCATGCCCTTTGTTCTTATTCCAGTGACTAAATAACCTTGTTTCCAACAGAAGACCTGCCTCTAGGGCAACAATTTTTTTATTTACTAACATAAATAACCCGTTCCAGCGTGCGAGATAAGATATAGCTACAACTCCCCACAGAAAACTCCTGTGTGGACATAGGTGAAAAATTCCTAGCTTCTATAGAGAGAGATAAAGGATGAATTGCCTCAGTGTTGGCACAGCATGAATTTCAAGATCTAGAATAGAACCATAAGGCCAAGAGACAAGACAGGCCAAGTGGGGAATCATTTCCTGATGTGGTTGTAGTTGTTTTCTTGGCTGCTACCATGGCTAAGGATAGAGAGACCTCAGTTCTACACTCCTCCAACAAGGCAAATACCTTACTCTGCATGGGTTTGCAAGACCACCAAGCATGCCTCCCTAAGAAAATGGAAGGCAGGGGCACCTGAGTGGCTCAGTCAATTAAGCATCTGCCTTCCGCTCAGGTCATGATCCATGGGAATTGAGCCCGTGGGGCTCCCAGCTCAGTGGGGAATCTGCTTCTCCCTCTCCCTCTGCCCTGCTCATTCTCTCTCTCTTAAAAAAAAAAAAAGAAAGAAAGAAAGAAAGAAAGAAAGAAAGAAAGAAAGAAAAGAAAATGGAAGGCAATGGGAACTCCTATTTTAAGTGGTAGAGACAGCTAGTGGTCCACTAAAATTTGTACTCTCCCACTGTTAGATAGATTTGCACTGGCAGGAAGATTTCCTGAGTGGGACTACAATTCCCAGCCTCCTTTGCCTTTAGATATAATCATGTGACCAGCTGTCATAAAACAAAATGCAAGCAGAAGAGATGTGTGTCCCTTCCAGTTCATAGCTTTTCAGAAAGTTCTTCAGCCTTCTCTACATACTCTTTCCCTTCAGATACCTGGATGTCAGTGACTCCAGAGCCCTGGAAAACAGCAGAACCATCAAATGGAGGAATCCTGCGACGACCCAGAATCACCACCCAGAGGAAAGCTGTTCACTGACCACAAACAGTGGATACATAGTACTGCTTCATGAATGAGAAAGAAATATCTATTGTATGAGCTTTGATAACTTTTAGGGTTTGTTTACCACAACAAATGTTCCCCTAACATGCCACGTGTATGTCCTCTGCACTGCTTAGTAGCATCTGAGAATAAACTGCTAACAGTGACTCAAGTGAGAGCTGAATTGTCACTCTCTTCTATCCTCAAACCCAGAGGAGGTTCTCTGATCTGGCCTCAGCAAGTGCGAGGATTGCATTCTCCACAGTAGCTGAATGGCTTGGCATTCCAGTTTTAGCATCAGTTGCTAGGAGCTCGCCAAACATAGGTCTGTCTTAAGAGATGAACCTACTCTTGGTGGGCTGACACATTCAGAACCTCGAGGCTGGAAGGCTGCAGGACTCAGCCCTCAGCTGTGAGAAATGCTCCCAGCGAAATGCCACCACACAAGGCCTCTTGGGAGTGGTATTTCACTCCTACACATGCCTGGGGGACACATACGTTTTCTTGGTACTTCCTTCATATTTTCAAGACTAAGGGCAAGGAGATGATGGCAGCCCAGCAATTGAAAATCACAAATTATGATGACCAACAAACAGATGGACAAATAGTAAAACACAAGCACTGGAAATAAACAAGCTGGTATCTCTATCCCCTGCTGCTTGAAGTGTTGTTACCTGAAGACCAGAGGCATCAACACCACAGGGAAGCTTATTAGAAAGACTAAAGTTCAACCACACTCCAGCCTTCTGAATCATAATTAGCATTTTAACAAGATCTTTCCAGTGATCTTCCAGGGGCCCATTAAAGTTTGAAAAGCCTAGCCTTTCATCCCTTCTCCCACCTCATTTCTCCAAAATGAAGGTCTGTGGTTGGTTATTTGTGCGGTCAACTTCCAGCCACTTGTGTTTCCTGAGAAGCAAATATTAGAGGAAGACAAATGGGTCAGGAAACCTTGCATCGTCTGCCTTGTGGAGGAGCCTAAAAGTGGGTTCCAAAGATGAATTCTCAGAAAGTTTGGAAGTCTTCCTCACTGATGTATCCTAAAGCTCCAGAAAGCCCCCAAGGCTTCTCATTGGCATTTCAATTTCCCTGCAAACTGCTTTTTTTCCTGATAAGCTGACCCAGGAAGTGATCCCACAAAATCCTAGCCTTCTACCAAGAGGGTCAACTGAGCTCACCTTCCTTTTGTCACCAGAATCACTTATGCCCTTGTTCATGCATGTGTGGGCATTTGTTGACTTTAAATCCCTGGATTAAAAAAATATGAAGATAGAAAAAAAAGGCCATTAAATTTCAGAATAAAGTAAATTTTATTTGTATTCACTGAGAGACACATTGAAATAAGTAAGCTCAGGAAATTTTACAAAGTCAGACATTATCATCATCACCCCCTCCTAGAGACTGGAAAGACAGGGAATAAGAAGCAGTGTGAGGGAACATCGACATTTACCCCTGTAAGAGGAACTGTAACAAGAGGTACATTATTTCACTGAAGAAACACTTTCCAGTCTGACTTCATAGCTTCCTTCCTTCTGTTCTTCCTTTCTTTCTGATTTAAAAAATATATCCTCAGGCATTCAAAGCAATGAATATGTTCCAGGCCATTGAGTAAGATGACTGAAGAGCTACTGCTTTTAAAATCCTAGATCTTTCAGAAACTTTAGTTTACACCTTATCAAAAATCTATAGCATAGGACTTCTTTCAAAGTCATTCCACTCTCTGAGAGTCCCCGATTTCCAAAAGAATTGATAGACAGAAAGTCATAATCTCCAGGATTTTGTCATCATTAAAATGAAATAGGCATCAGTGTCAATAGAAGCGCTAACACCAGCATAATAGTTCAAAAATTCTTCTTTTGAAACCTGAGGGATAAAAGGCAGGGGAAAAAGAAGGAAATGGTGTCAAAATATGTGAGTCATAGTAAAGCATTTTCCATTCTCCCAGAAATGTTTTCTATGGAGTCTGATCTGCCACTGACAATCAAGTAGAGTCAGGTAATTGGGAATCAGGGAACCTGGCTTGCCTCTCCCCTCCAAGGTGGGTCACTTACAAGCTTTGCTAAAGACCCACCTGCCCACTGGCCATCGGTTTTTGCATTAAGATAAAAATGTTTAGAGCTGTGCTATCCAATACAGCAGCCAGTAATCAATCACACATGGCTTGTTAAATTTAAATGGTTAAAATTAAACATAATGAAACAAGATGGGATCAGGAAGGAGAAAACCATAAGAGACTAAACTCATGAAACAAACTGAAGGTGGCTGGGGGGTGGGGAGTGGGGGAGCTAAGGAGAGGGTGCTGGGTTATGGACTTTGGGGAGAGGATGTGCTATGGTGAGTGCTGTGAAATGTGTAAGCCTGGTGATTCACAGACACGTACCCTGGGCAAATAATACATAATACGTTAATTTAAAAAATAAATAATAAAAAAATAAAAAGAAAAAAATTAAACATAATGAAAAATCGAATTCCTCAGTTGCAATAGCCACATTTCAATTGCTTAATCGCCATATGTGGCTAGTGGCTGACATCTTGGAGAGCACAGATGGAGAACATTTCCATCGTCACAGAAGGTCCTATGGGGACCACACTACTCTAGAGCATACTTGGTATGATTATACTTGTGATTATTATTAATACTTTAGAATAGAGACATTTATAGCATAAATGCACAGGTAAGAAAGGAAAGAAAGTTTAGACCAATCACATAAATAGGGATAGAACCAGAGAATGGGGTGCTTCTTGGGATCCTTGGACACCCAGGAACCCACAATGGCTGGAATTCAATAGCAGGATGTAAGGTACTAGCCATAAGGGAGGTGCTAGAAGGCAAACTTCTCATTTTGGTAAGAATGTGTGTTAGTGTTTCATAGTTGGCCCTGTGCATCCTGTAATGGGCAATGAAATTAAAGGAGAAGGAATCAGCCCATGGGTTACATTCCTTTCTCCTCCCTCTTAACCTCCCCTGTTCCTTAATACCAGCACACAAAGTACTCTACTCCCCACAGTCCTAAGGGTACCGCTCAGAGGCTGGGCATTGCGGAACTTGCTTGGCCTGCTAGATGGGAGTAGTCCAACACTGCAAGAAAAGGAATATTGACATCAAATTTTGAGACTCTTGTTCTTGGCTGTCAAAATAATTGGGAGGGGGGTGGGCAGGGAAGTTACATTTCGTCCTTTTAAAAACATGAGCAAGTACAATTTGAACAGGGCCTTATCATTTTCAAAGAAGAAATTTCATCGCCTTCAACTGAATGATCACACACATAACATTTTAAATGATCCCAAAGCACCATCTGGAAAGTAGACTTTTAAAGAAGCGTGATATGTAACACATTAGCTATTAAAAAGAAAAATGTTTTGGGAAGACTTTAAAACAGAAACAAAAGCTAGATGAACTCTTTTAGTACAGAGTTGTTAATGTTTCAAGCCTTCAGTTGAGAGAATTCTATTAAATTAGAAAATCGCGTGAGTGGAAAGACATGGTATGATAATGTGATAAACTGACAAAGTTGGTATTAGATATTAAATCATACATAACTTTGTAGCTCAAAATTTTCTCAATTTCTTGTTCCTCAGTGCATATTCTGTTACCATTATGACAAATTCTTGCTTTTGATGCATACATAGCTTACCACTACAAGCATGTACAGATTTTTAAGCAAAATATTTGAAAATTTATATCATAAATGTCACTAAAATTCTACTTTATAAAGCACTGTTTTTCAGCTTCAGTTTCTATCAAAGATACTAACAGGATAAGCTTTACATATGGGAACTCCTCACTATCTAGAAAATAGTTTGTGTCACAGTTAGATAAACTATTGCCAATGAACAATTGGCCTAGGGCCATTTTCAGATATGGGGGAACTTTTTATGACTAGCAAATTAATTACATTTATGTGCAAACAGATATCTCCAAGTACCTGTAAAACATATATGCACATAGGCAAGCACAGCTCGTTTAATCTTTATATACTGACTTGCTTAAGAACCCATTCTTTTCAGTATTGATGAAACGAAAGTAAATTTTCACTCAAACCCTATCTAAGTGAGTTCAATTAGAGGAGCTAAAATTAATGGTGATTTACTATATTTACTGTGCAGCTTCAAAGATAATCTTAAATAAATGGTTGTGGAATGATGTTGCTAAATGAGATTTTAGGCACAACTAAGGACAAAATCCATGGAACAGAGTTTATTCCACAGTCCCCTTGGAAGCTAAAAGAATGACCTGGGTTTCAGAAGGTAATGCCTGACATTTGGTAATGCCCTGCGTTTGTGTTGCACTTTATCCCATCAAGGTGGAAGCAATCAGAGGCTCACTATAACCCCAGCGAGAGAAACTACTCTGCCATCTGTCATTTTCTCTCAATTACAGGTTACTTTTCTGTTCCAAGGCTCTCTCAGAGCACTGACTGTCATCAGTTCTGCATGTGGTCTGAGTGTTTCTAGGAGACCAGCAACTCAAACCTTTCAAGTTTAAGATCAAGATGTTCCCAGAATCAATACCAGTGTCTGAGTGCCAAGTGCTAAGGTTTGTAAAGAAAAAGTTATTCAAATCTTTCATGACAGGATTACAAACTACATACTCAGATCTCGCTTCAAAATTTCAGGTGCTTGAGCTCTGAGTCACAGGGTCCCTCTTAAATTTATTATGAGGTCTCGTGCAGAATGACACATCTGAGCTGCGCGCCACTTGTCCCCATGTTGGGAGCGATAGTGGGAACAGGAAACTCATGGTGCTCACAAGAACTTTGGTGAAACAGAAATGGCATCAACTGTGTTCAGTGGCTGTTAGAATTTATATCCTACTCCAGAGAAATCATAAACAAATAAATCCCATTTATGAAGAGTAAGAAGACTCTAGAACAAAAGAAAACAGGCCAGTTCATTTTGAGATTTTTTTTTTCTCTGATGTGATATACCTTTCTGGTTGTTGTTGCAAGGTCCATTATCAAAACCTCAGCTACTGGTCAGTGGCTCACATTTTCAGTGGGTTCACTCCTAAAGAGCACCTTTCACTCTATTCTGCTGAGGGAAGATACTGGCTTTGGCGAAGCAGGTGTGAAAATAAAACAAGAAGGTCATGCTATTCTCAGAGAGGAAGAGCTGCTTCACCACAAGCTTCTCACCACACCAACTAAAGCGGCAAAAGAACTCTTCTCACACAGCAGCCTTCTCAGAACGCCCATCAATCGTTTGTTTATGTTTCTTTCATAAGATTTCACCTGTCATCTGTTTTGTAAGACATAATTTTAGGGGATTCATTTAGTGAATTTGGGTTTTTTTTTTAATGACGAGGAAAAAACTAGTTATCGCTATCGAAGTTATGTAGTTTCCACATCAGCAACTTGGAGGAGTAGAACCATGCTTAGAAACATTGGCTTTCCAAAGGATCAATTACATGAAGATGACATTATATGACAACCTCTCAGATCCTTGGACACCTATGTTTTTCCTTGAATCATAAGCATTTCTAAAATTTAAAACTGTGCTGCTTCTTTCAACAAGCTCTTAATTTACAAGAACAGCCTATAAGTTCCAGGTAAGCCAGTTTCTTGACTGATCTGAGAAATTGGAATTGGGGGAGGTTTTCATTCGATGCCCCAGAGGGTTGTGCATAAATCCAAAGAGGTATACCACTCAGAGGGTGTTAGAATTTCATGAAGGAGGAGCAGAAGGGCCCCACACACCAGCCAAGAGTACATATTTGGTTAATTTCATCTCTCCACTTGATTAAACATCAGCAGAACACACTGCATCTGTAGGTTGCCTAAAGAGGGTTGAATCATTACCTACTTGTACTCTCGTGGCTCAGTGAGGCAATCAACACTGGCCAAGAGAAGTGAAGGGCTGACACAATGATCTACCTCCAAGAATAGAGGGGTGTTTTCCTGGCAGTGTCTTGGGACTGTCTACATTCATTAAATTAACTACATGGTCCTACCGATCACTGCCATATAGAGGCCCCAACTATCCTGCCTTTAGTGCTGATGCTTCCCCTCCTTTCTGATCTCTGAACTCTAGGCTATTAGTTTGGGTTCAAAGCCAGTGGTTTTGTTTGCATTTATCCTAAAGCATCTTCCTCTATCCCCACAGCCTAGAGTAGAACAGAGCCCATAGCCGTGACTCAATAAATACTTACTGATGGGATGTATTCAAACTCAAACTGTGACAAGCCAATCTGCACCCTACTTGGTGGGGACCCAGCTCTGCCTTAAAAAGCTGGTCTTAGAGTATGAAGTGTTGCTCCTTGCTGCCACCAGACCACAAAAAGCCGTGCATCACCCTCCAGAGTGCCATTTGGGTCTGGGAGGAAATCCTATCAAGGTTCGAATGTCTAAAAAAATTAGCCGTGCAGATGGGCTGGAAGAATTCTGCCTTAGGCTGCAATACCAAGGCTTCTTGGATTACTCACTTACACCCTGAATGGAATTCAGGCAGGATGGGAACCCCTCCTTGAAGAAGCTGGTTAGGGTCAGACCTCCATTCTTGCCTAGGTTTGCCTCTTGGGGAAGTTAGAACCCAGATTCAGTATTGATATTGGTGGCCTCTTGTGGCCAATCTTGATTCTCAGAATTTTTACACACACTGTTTCTGTTTCATGAAAAGCTGCTCAGCTCATCCTCTTCTCTTTGGCTTGTTTGTTTCCGTCCTATCTGGGGTCCTGGCCCCCCAGGGAAGGTGCTCCTAAGGGTTGGAGATATTTTATTGTGTTTTAGCTTCTGATCTCAGTATTTACTTTTTAAATTGCAAATGGAGTAATATTTAAATTGTTTAAGTTAAATAAACAGAAAATATATCCAGAAAAGTGCTATCAGCAAATGACTTTTCTTAAATGACTCTTTGTTCCTCCCACTGCTGCCAGAAGGAGTAAGAGTTAAATAATGAGTCCTGACTACCCCAGAAATCACAGATGAGACTCAGAATAGGAGTGGAGTGATTCTTGACCATCAGGTTGTTAGATCTTGTTTACCGGCAGCAGAGGGGAGACTTGGTGGAATCCTCGCTTGTGGGCCAAGAACCTGACCTGCTAGACGGGGGACACCTGAATGTGGCCAAATACACGCTGGGGTGCAGGTTATCTGTGATCTGAGAGCTGTGCCCCAATTAGACAGGAAACAAGAGTACGACTGGGGAAGACAAAGCTGATAGCTACAACCTAGTCCTTCTTCAGAAACACATGCTAACTGTGTGGCCCCAGTTAAGAAGAGGCATGAGTCATTCCCAAAATCAAAGGCACAAATCTATCTAGAGCAGTAAGCTTGAGATCAGGGCCACAAAACCAGGGACCTCTCCTTCGCAGTCATCTGCAAGGTGCAGGTTACAGAAAACATGGATTTTTTTCCCTATATATTCCGTCATAATCTTTCCTGGATTTCTACCTCATTTCTACATATTTCTTCATAATACCTGGCATCTTTTGGCTTGCCAATCTTTATATAAGCCTAGGTAATAGAATCAGTGGAAAGCCAAACTTGTGCAGTTAACTTCTGAAAACCTAGCTTCCCATAAGTTGGGGATGCTCCCAACCTCAAGAAGAAGGTCACTTGTCCAGCCTGTCATAGGTAAGTGAGAGATTAGCTTCTTGACAACAAACAAACGTCTATGATTCTCATCTGGAAACATCTGCTTTCACAAATTTTAAATCGATGTGTACGTTGATCTCCACTTCCAACTCTCTGAGATAAAAAGTAAATGAGGGAATTGGTACAAAATACAGCAAGTGTGTTTCATTGACCCTAAACCCAGAGCCACTTAAATATATGGGATCTTAAAGGAGACTATTATCCCAACCACATCCCCAAACCAGGGGATGAATGGAGCCAGGGACCGAGGTGACAAAAAGGACTGACCTCATATAACAAGGCAGGCGGTCATTATCTCCAGCACCATAGCCAAAGGGCTGTCACTATGCTTTTACCTCTGGCCCCAGACACAGAGCACACAGAGGGACAGTGGTAGTTTCAATATCTATTTGCCAGCCTCTGGGGCTGCCTTTGCTTAGAAGCCTTCCATGGGGAGATTCTCACCCATTGACAATATGAAGCTAAAGCTTAGTGCTGGGAGGAGAACACTTTGGGCCATGAAAGTGTCAAGATGGAAAACTTTCTTTGGAGTAGGCCTGCTATCCTTGTCTATGTCATACCCCACCCCCTGTACTGGTAGGAATGTCAATATTATTGGCCCATGGCAGGGAGGGGGGAGATGAACATTCCACCAGACAAAGGTTTGCTGATAGGGTCGGGTCTGCCCACTCACAGGGCAAGAGGTCCCACATGAAATCTGAGAGCACAGCCCAGCCTCAAACTTTAACCACACGGATGGTCCTACTCAACTGCTCAAGGAAACGGCCTCCCCTCTCACGGACGCTTTAGATGACCCAAAAATGTCACTCTAAATCTACTCACCAAACTGAGGCTTCCCTAAACCACCAGCAGAGAAACTCAAGATTCAGGTATAAAAATTGGGGCTAATGTGTGGTTCTCTTCTGGTCCCCAATTTGGAACTTAAGCACTTACATATTTACAGTCAGTTATAAAAACAGGTGAATTCTCCCACCTAGAAATGAACCATCTCAAAGGAAGTGGAGAAAGACTGTGGGTGCATGGGTAGGGATTGTAATTGAAATAGTCAAACTTTTATTCATGGCCAAGGAAGGCACCTATGTTTATTAGACATGTGTATGTATCCTAGAGCCCGGCTCTAGTAGCTTTTTGAACCTTATTTTAATTAATTCCTCTAGTACAGCTAAGGAAACACCTTCAGAGAAGTGAGGCCACAATGAACTGCATCCTGTCATTTCTGCCCTAGGAGATGCAGTGTGTGTCCACGCGAAAGAAACACTGGGATGAACATGAAATCAAACGTGATCCCAGATTGGGGCTGATGTTTAACCATTTGGAGCCACGTAGCTGTACCCAAGGCCCTGGTCCCCAGGTCCTACATTCAGAGCTTCCAGGCGGTTCTCATCATGACAATGAAATACACATCGGTGTCAATGGATGCGCTCACCCCCGCGTAGTAGTTCATAAACTCTTCAGGGGTCACCTGCAGTGGAACAAAAACAAAACTTTGCTTCCCAGCACTTCAGTGGAGGCCCATCTCAAGTACCTGGAAATGGGAGGGAAACTTTGGGCAAGGTTTTTTAGTGACACAGATTGAGAATAGATCTCAGACAAGAGGAAACAGTCAAGTGCAGGATGGCCATGAGGGGTAGCGGAGGGGAAGAGGAGTAGAAAGTCTTGAAAATTTCCAGACCAACCTAAATGGAAAGTGAGGCACAGGTTCTCGCCTTTCTTTAAGTGCATGAGCCCATCTGTTTGGATAAGTGTGACTGAAACTCAGAATATGAAAGAAGTTTCTTTAGCGGTAGTTAGTATGTACTTTCTGTGACATGTCAGAAATAGCGCCTCAGGTTCTGGGTCAGGGCAAGTAATGGTTCACCTTTCAGAAAGTGGGATTCTGTCCTGTGGATAAATAAATAGATTTCTGGTTAAATACTCCTTGGCCTCATGCTTTTTTAAGATAGAACGTACTCATCTCAAGGCACAAAGTGAGCATAAAAAAGGCAACCTCTGCTCCATGCCTCCCCACACCCCCTGGGGTGGGTCCTCTCTCCCTCCTGTGCCTATAACTGTCTCTTTGGAATAACAACTAATGTGTTTACCCAGGGTAGAATTTTATATTACTTTCCTTCTAGAAAGAAGAAACAATAGTTATCAATCTTATTTTTTAATAGATGTAGACGAATGTATGCTGCAATCAACCATACTGGCTGACGTGATTAGGTGACTAGGGGAAAAAACTCTCTTCCTGTTTGACTGAGCTCTCTAACCAATCAATTTAGCCCGACAACAGCCCTGCTTCCCCAGGAGGACACAGACACAATAATGATGGCTGTCAGCCCCCAGTGTTAAGTGTCAGAAGGGATTAAAAACATCACAAAAAGTGAAACCCATAATTAATTCAAAACCCCTCTTCCACAGAGTGCCCACCTATCTCTTCTAAGAATCATGAAGCTGACTGACCCACTTGCCTTTTTTTGCAGCAATTATAAACAGAGAAGAAAAGTCACAGGATCCATATTTCGCGCCCTGTACCTACCGTCCACACAACCCCAAAATAGTAAGATGCAGAAGGAAGAAAGTCATTGGACTGCTCATAGTTAAGCTGGGCTTTTCAGTGGCCTAGAAGTAGAAGTAAATATGTGCACACTTTTACTAAAATCAGAATACTGCTAATGTTCTTTCTTCAATTTCTTTGCCTATGTCCTCCTTGCATTCGCCCGTTATCCGGCATTAAACCCCATCTGAGAGTCAGGTTACATAAAACTGGACCTCGGAGTTAAGGTATTTGAAACCACTTCAGAAAAAGCCATCAGTTATTCTCAGTGAGGTGTCTGCTTATTTCCTGAGACTCAACTTAAACTGAGAATAGCCTGAATCACAAATCCTATGATTTCCCCAAGTTTGCCTTCATTGTAGTAAATCACTTTTCACTAATAATAACTATGACTACTTAATTATTTTGTTGGACATTAGTAAAAAGTGAGAAAGTGCACACCCCTGCTCTCAGTCAGCCTCTTGACGATGCTGCCCTTAGTCAACAGAATACTTATTATATAATGGACAATGTCCCAGATGGGAGCAATGGAAATATTTGAGTCATGATACAGAGTACAGTACCCTTTTCTCTGTTTAAGACTGATTTTAAAAATTGTAAAATAAGTTTAGATTATTTATATATATTCAGTATTTAAAATAATTTTAATTATTTAAAAAAATCTCTATGAGATAGACGAGACAACAAGACCCATATTCTCTTAAAGGCTAATCTACTTCTGAGAGATTTTTTAAAAATATTTGTGATTGTAAAATAAAATGTAAAAAAGAAAACTTTCAAACCTAGACATTAAAAAAATGAGAAGTGAAAGTCTCACCCGACTAGAGTAGGGTTTAGGGATAGAATAGGAGAGAGGGTGGTCCCTGGGTGGCTCAGTTGGTTAAGTGTCTGACTCTTGATTTTGGCTGAGGTCATTATCTCAGTGTCATGAGATCGAGCCCTACCTCAGGCTCCATGCTCAGCGGGGAGTCTGCTTGAGATTCTCTCTTTCTCCCTCTGCCTCTGTCCCTCCCACTGCTCATGCTCACTCTCTCTCTCAAATAAATAGATAAATCTCTCTAAAAAAAAAAAAAAAGAAAGAAAAGAAAAGGAAAGGAAAGGAAAGAAAAGAACCAGAGTGAAGAAGGTTCACTTCATACATTATTTGGTTGTTTTCATCCATATGGCTTCTGGTGTGCTGCTCGGAGGGCAGGGTGTGGGAATTATTAGTACAGGTTCCATTACATCAAAATCTATGACCCAGAAGCCTTTACGAGTACTTGAGAGCTTAGCCCACAAATCTGAGCTCCTTAGAGGAAGAGTGTACGAAATTTCTTGCCTTAGTCTAAATTCTGTCTTACCTGGGTATCAACTATATTTTTTTTTAAAGATTTTATTTATTTGACAGAGAGAAACGCAGCGAGAGAGGGAACACAAGCAGAGGGAATGGTAGTGGGAGAAGCAGTCTTCCTGCTGAGCAGGGAGCCTGATGCGGGGCTCGATCCCAGGACGCTGGGATCATGACCCAAGCCGAAGGCAGACGCCCAACGCCTGAGCCACTCAGGTGCCCCTCAACTATATCTTTAAACCACAAATTAGTGCACTGGCTTCAAACGTAGCTATGCTTCACCATAAGAAACCTTGATGTATAAAACAACTCAGTTTGGAAAAGATAAGTTAAGAACTAATTATTCTCTTTATAAAAGATTTATCATGAAGTTTCTTTACATGAACAGTTCCTTGTACATTTAAAATAGGATTCAGTGTACAGAAGTCTGAATCACACATCACTTTCCAGAAAACATTTTTGATATGTCTTTTAGATGAGATCTCCCTGTAAAACCCTTAGCACAATACCCGATAGATAAGTACTCAATAAATGATCCAGATCTGTAATTATGCCGCATAAGGTTCATGTACGTATTATATGTAGTAATTAAAAAGAGGCACTTCTGAATCTTTTACAGACAAGAATCTCAAATGTGAATGTGATTAAGAGTCATCTGGGGCCCTTACTAAAATTGCAAGTTCTCAATCTCCACCCGAAAATAATCAGATTCTGTAGTTCTGCGGGGTAGCCAGCAATGTGCATTATTAATCTATCCCCCCGATGATGATCAGGCACAGCCAGCTGGGCATTAGTACAGGGTCTGTGATATTCAGGTGCTATCAAATGCTATAACTGCTAAAAACCCACAGTGACCTTTAGGAGTATTTGAGAACTGAAGATGGCTTGTTAAAATAAATGTCAGAAAGGACAGGGGTGGGAACCTTAAATCAGCTGAATCATAACAACCGGCCACTCTGACTTGGGTTAAAGCAAAGAGCAGCTGAGGTTTCCCCTGGCAACGGGGCGAAGGAACCACCTGCAGAGAGGAGGCAAGTACACCCCGGGATCTCATGTAGAGGTGGGCTAATTTGGGGAAATGGCAGTTGACTATTTTTCTACTGCCATTTCAGAGATCAAAGACCAGCAATGTTGGAAGAAAACATATGGTTCAGTTCTGTTATGTCTGTCCCTAAGCATCAGGCTGCCCTACAAAATCTACCCCAAACCCCTTCTTTGAAGCCACCTCTGTAATCCCTTCAACTAAAAGGAAGGGTATTTCTCTGTCCCCGAGGGGGAGAATGTCAGCAGGAAGGAAAGAAAGGTTGCCTTCTTGGTTCCCTAACCCCTTGCTAATAACATGGTAACATGAAGTTTCACAGAAAAGTTTGGGGGAAATTCCCATCAGAAGGGGAAGCCTTGTTTCCTATTCCTATCATTGCCATCTTTTCTTCCTGCCCCGTGACCCCCTACTCCTTCCTGTGTGACATGGGGCTGAGGAAGAACCCTCCCCAGGGTTCGGCTGCACTGACTGTCAGCCAAGGAGAACACCCCTTTCCCCATCATCAGAGCCGCCAAGACACCTAACAGCAGAACTGGGGCCAAGTTCAAAAGTCCACTTATGGCTGTTGATAAAAGACAGACCACTAACACTATCATCTCAGTGCCGACATGGCTGCAGAGATGCACTTCCTCACCCCATCAAGCTATGCATTTGTAACCTGGAGATAACAATTAATGGAGGTAGGGTGGCTGCTTTTTTTTTTTTTAAGTTCATTGTCGTTTCAAAATGCAAGTTAATCTCAAGGCCCACCAGAGATGAAATCAAAGTGAATTGTGTTATCTGGCATTCCCTTTACTGAAGGCCTCCCTTAAATGGCATGCCTACAGAGCAAAGTGTGACGACACACAAGGTTGCGAGGGTGAGTGTGAAAAGTACGGCCACAGCCTGAAACACCTTGTGAATCATGTTCCAAAAAAATTAAATTATGGTTTTAAATAGGCTCTGTTGCAATCTAGCTCATTGGAATGTGGCTGTCTAAGTAGGGTAAGTATGGTAACCATGAAAGGGAGTGTTAAATCAAAATACATGCTCCAGATGATGGGTATTTAGCCATATGTGGATCCCTTACCAATATATGTGCACATACACATATCTTAGCACTTTCTTTCCCAACTTTCTAGATAGTCTCCAAGGAAATATTTTACTTCTGCTTACGAGGAATACATTTACATATCTCTTAAAGCTTTGGCCCTATTTCCTAACTATAATTACAAATTCGACAGAAGAAATTGCACTTAAGTTAAGCTCTTTTACTCACCAATCCGTCTTTGTCATAGGGCGAATCAAAGTTATCCAGAAATTTCCTGAAGACTTGTTCCTCCGTCCAGTCTCCATTTTGGTACTTAGGATGGTGTTTTGCGTTGTATACCTCGCGAAGATCTTCAATTGTTATAACTCCATCTCCAGTCTTGTCTAACTTCCTAAAAGCTTGCATAATTACCTCTTTCCTGGCTCTAGACATTGGAGGCTAGATAAACAGAAAAAAAAAAAAAAACACATACTCAGACAACACAAGTAAATGAGCTTGTTTTGTATCCTATATCATGAAATACCTGCTTCCTCTCAAGAGTATGAAATGGTTTGCACGCCGTTAAACAACATGCATGACAATTACTCTGAAAAGTCCCTAGATCTGTTATTTAAGTCCTTCCCATCTCCCCCACAGGGCACTGACAACTTCTGAAAACAAAGCCTTAAAATAGCCAACTCAAACCATGTAAAAGCCAAGCTCCGCAGACACAGGTTCATGAGACCACTTACTCTTAATGTAAGAAGAAATTCATTGAAGTCTATTGTTCCGTTTCCATCTCTATCAAACCTCCGGAAGAGCTCTTCTGCCTCTTCCTTTTCCATGACCACTGCATAATCATTTAGCCCTTTCACAAATTCTTTGAAGTCAAGGGCTCGGTTGTTATTGTCATCCATAATTCGGAACACTCTAAAGAAAACACACACAGACACAAAAAGAAAGAAAGAGAAAAAACAGAGAACAAGGAGTAAGAATAAAGATTTAAAAATAAGCCACTGTCAAGGTTTTTCAAAGTAAAACACAGAAGCCCTAGATTCTATTCTGTACCCTCCTTCCAAAGTAGGAGAGCCTCTTCCCAGCCTCTCATAGAATAAAATGTACTATGTGATTCTAATTTTATGACATTCTGAAAAAGGCAAAGCTATAAAGACAACAAAAAGACAAGGGAAAGGGGAGAAGAGAAAAGACGGAGCACAGGGAATTTTTAGGGCGTGAAACTATTCTGTATGATTTTAGAATGATGGGTATGTGACCCTATGCACTTGCTAAAGCCCACAAAACTTTATAGTACAAAGAGTAAATCTTAATATGTACAAAATTTTTAAAAATTATTTAGGAGGTCAGGGGATCCCTGGAAGGAATGCAGATGGTGACAAGAGAACTTGACTGTACTACAAGAGTTTGAAATAATCTCACTGAATGAGGGGTGGGCTATGCTGACTTGTAACTGTGGAAATGAGTAGAGTCCGTAGGACTAAAGGCACAAGGAACTGCACATAGGCACTGGACTCTAGTTGATAAAGATATTTCCCGTGGAAACTTGAGTTAACAATTCTGACATGCTATAAGGTACAGTGGAATTAAACAATCAAGTTAACAGATGGCAGGTGGTGGAAGCTAGGTACATCACTATTGAAACGGGAATTTAGATGAGCTAGAGGAGGAGGCTAGAATGGTCTGATGCATGCAAGTAACGGGCTAGAGTTGGAGACATTGATATGAACTCATGTTTAGCTTAATATAAACAAAATGATTACATATAAAAAAATCTGTAGATAAGCACATATATCATATATTTTCTTTTTCTTGCCAGCTAAGAGAACCTGGAAGTAACACCCCATTAACAAGCACATCTAGAGCCTAGATTTTGGTTTCTAATACAACTCTCCAATAAAAGGAATGGGGCTTTTTGGAGAAATGTCTGATTCTAGGACTAGGGCATGAAATACACAAGATGAGCTTGGAACACCTTCTACCAGAAAGTAAGGAAGTGCTCAAAACAAATAAACAAAACTATACTGATGGAGCTATATCAAAGGGACACAGGAGTCAACTAAAAGAGCTCCTAAGGCTCAAACTTCAACATTTTGAGCAATAAAATAGCATTGAATTGTAACCAAAACTAAATATCCATGAGTCCATATTGGTTTAAATAAATGATTCAATAAAGAAATAAGCAAATATTATTTAGAAAAGACAAATTTCTCTTGCAAAAATATTCCAAATTATGCACATACTCTGCCCTCAAGGAGGAAAGTATACTCCCACTCCCTAAGTGTGGTTCTGCACAGACTTCCTTCCAAAGAGTACAACACAGGAAAGGAGGGAACAGTGACTTTACATTGGAGAAGCCAGACTAGTATTGTCTCAGCCAGGTGATCAAGGTCAACGTCAGGAGTGATAAGTCATGCTGACAGTATGCATCCTTGACATGATGTGATGAAAATGGTGCTTCACTTCAGTGCTCCCAAAAAGCCCTGACCCAAGTCTAATCATGATGGGATCAGAAGGGGGCAGTTTCCACTTGAGTTGAAGAGTGATTGAGGAAAGAGCAAAACCAGTAAAGGGGCAGAGGCACAGGGCACACTGGAGCAAGAATGAGCCGATAGACTGGCTGACAGGGGCAGGGCTGGTAGGGATTGGTTTGGGGGTTGAGGGTGTAGGCAGCAAGAGGGACTCAACTGAGCAGGACAGTGTCCCTGAGGGGTTTGCACCAAGGACAATGATATGAGTCCAGGATGAAAGAGGTGGAGGTTGGAAGTTAGGGTGATACGGAATTGAAGGGAAGTGGGCTAGTCTTCCTGCTGGACTGTGACCGCCTGGCCTCCAGGGTCCACGTGTCCACAGAGTGGACTTCGGACAGCACTGGGTTTGTGAGAGAATTTGAGACCGTTGAAAGTGACAACGATGCTCAGCAAGTATCTCGCTGGAAGAGAAGCCGTCCACAACCTCGCATGTGAGGCCGGGGGGCCCCTGCCCCGGCGCCCTGTACCTCTCTCACACACAATGTCACCACAAAGAGTCGCACTTCCGTGACCCTCAGGCTCCTCAGTCTAAGGCCTGCTCGGGGTCTGGAGAAACCTTGTTCACGCACAAATGTACACGCACCTGGCCTACGGCAAGCTCTCCTCTCGTCTGTCAAAAAGAGGTCATGCAGGGGCTCGGTGGTTCAGTCTGTTAAGTGTCTTGACTCTTTGTCTTGGCTCAGTCATGATCTCAGGGTGGTGGGATCAAGCCCCACGTCAGGCCTTGTCCTCAGGGTCTGCTTGTCCCTCTCCCTGCTCCCCCCGCCCACAGCATAAACTCTCTCTCTCAAGTTAATTAATTAATTAATTAATTTTTTAAATCCTTTGAAAAGGAGAGAGAGAGAATGCACAGCATCTGCCTGCTGGATGCTAACCATCTCTTTCTCCTTAGGTTTCCTGGTCCTGAGGACTTCTCACACTACCAGAGGGGCAAGGACAGCTGGGAAAATGGAGCTGGCAGAATCCCACTGCAGCGGGCTATCCCACAGGTAATTGCTGTGCCCGCCCAGAGGGGAGCAGGACAGGGCTGCCTGAGAGCAGCCTCCTCCTCCCTCTTCCACGTCCGCCCCTGATGTCACGGATGCTTGGAGCGTCTTCCTTTCCAGGTGTCCCTGTAGCTGTGCTCTCTTGTTGCAGACACAGCCTTGCTGATTCTCGAGGACTAAAAATTGTCACAAGGGACTTCAGAGATCAGTTCTTCCAAAGTGCATTTGACAACGAGGGAATGGAGACCCTAGGAGGCCAAGACTTGCCTAAGGTCACAGAGCTAGTCATAGCCTCACCTGGCTGTGTCCCACCTCTCTACTTTGTCCCCGTCACCCCCTGGCCCGGATCCTACCTGCCGAGTCCTTTGATGCCCGCGGAGCCCCGGGCCAAACACTGCAGTCGGAGTCTTTCGATGGGGTCGGTGGCCGTGGTGAGCTTTTTCTTGGCCTGGATCGCCATCTCTCGATCATGGCGAGCTGTCCCCGCCATCTGAGAGGAGAATTCACAGCACATTAGCAGAGCTCGGGCCTCGTCACCTGCTTCTGGCTGGGCAGGGGGACAGCAGCCTCTACCAGAAGGAAAACGCTCTCATCCACTTCCTGGGAAAAGCCTCGAACTTCCCAGAATTTCCAACTTTTTAGCTAGACCAACTATGTGCCTGGAGCGTTTCTTGCTTACTTCTCTGGTCCTGAGGACATCTGATTTCTCCAGCCGGGACGACAGTTCTAAAGAAACAGCCTTTCCCAGATACAATTTCATCTTGCCGAAACCCTCCCCCCACCACAAAATGAAAAGTCCCACTTCCCTACACTCTCCTTTTTGAGGCACCCTTCTGTGCTCTCGTCTTGTATGTAGCATTCCACATTTTCCCTTTGAGCCACATTTTAATATCCTCCTCTTTGGTCTAAACATTAATTTGTGTTGTTTCTGTCTTGGCTGAGCCTCTCCACGCTGGGCCTTCCTAATTTCTGCCCATAATTGGCATGTTTTGATTAACAGGTTAGTGTCCATTAACACCTGGATTCTTAAGACAGAAAATGGTAAACAGACACTATCCCTCTCCTGACAAATAGATATAAGATTTTTTTTTGTCTACAGTTGGGCTTTTGTGTTTTAAATATTCAGAAATAGGAGAGGGTGGGCACCAAGGAGTTCCCTCCTGAGAGGTTCCCGAGCCACACACACACTCCTGGGAGGTGTGGGTTTTCAGAGTGGAAAGCGCTCTGGGCTGAGGGCCTGGAGACCCAGCTTCTAGTCCAGACTCCAACCCCCTCCCAGCGACGTCTGAGCAAATCTCTGGGCGTCTGGTTTCTCCTCCTCTGTCAAGTGAAAGGCTTGAATGATTTTACAATTCCTCCCTGTTCCAAAAACAACTAATCCTCCCGTGAGCTCGCTGACCCAGCAAATGAGGGATTCTGGAAATTACTTTTCTTAATGGGAGTTGTGAATGAAGGAGCAAGACAGTTGAGGGGTAGGCAGACACTGCATTCAAATGCACAGAAGACGGTGTTGGAATGGATCTGCCCTTGGCTCA
>CM053607.1:22208892-22239058 GCA_028646535.1 Procyon lotor
GATAGATGCTCACCATGGAGCCCAGGGCCACAAGGACAAAACCAGAGTCTCCAAACTTGGCAATGAAATTCTCAAATTCCTGGAGAGAGGGAAGAAAGGAAAGGAGGTGAACACAGTTGTCCATGAAAGCCTAGATGCTTTGAAATGAAAGTCAGCTATTTACTAAATACACCCTCCTGTCAGTGCCTAGAGCTCACTAGGTTCTCCTAGCCACTGGACAGCTCAGTGCCCTCCTCACTCTGCTCATATCCATTGTGTCTGGTGACCTTGAAGTCATTTCTCGGAGACCTCAGGACACATCCTACCATATAAACACTTTCAGTAATCACGGATGAATGTGAAGACAGCTGTAGGTGTCCAGCCACTACCACAGTGGTCCAAGTTGCCCTTGAGGCACTCAGAGCACACTGTAGCACCAACATCTAGATCCAGGACTTGCGTGGATAACAATGTTTTAGAGCAGAAGAAAGACAAGGTGGTGGAAATCTCTTTCTTCATAGAAAACATGGCCCAGCACCTCATCCCTTATTCTAGGGGTGGGGAGATAGGGTCATTTAGCAGTGTTCCAATGCCAGACCAGATGCTAGTGCCTGGGAGAGTGCCAGTTGCTGTCCTGGCCCGGTAGGGGGCAGCATACATTCTAGAGACTGAGGTAGATGCTGGGGAATGTCTCTATGGTGTGCCTCTTTCATATGCTTATTAGCCATCTATCTGTCTGTCTTCTGTGTTGAGGGTCTGGGAAGGTTTTTGCCCCATTTTTAAATTATGAGTTTTTTATTGTTTAATTTTAAGAGTTCTCTGTATACTATGTATACTTGTGTATATAAAGTGTTTGCATATTTTGAATAACAGTTTTGAACAGATGGGTATGTTCCAAGTATTTGCTCTTGTTCCCATGGTTCCTCTTTTTATTGTCTTGACAGTGCCAACCCATAACAAATTTTTTAAAAGATTTTTATCTATTTATTTGAAAGAGAGAGAACCCAAGCAGGGGGATGGGGGGGGGTGGGGACAGAGGGAGAAGCATGCTCCAGCTAGCAGGGAACTGATGCAGGACTCCATCCCAGGACCCTGGGATCATGACCTGAGCCAAAGGAAGAAGCTTAACTGACTGAACCACCCAGGTGCCCACCACAACAGAAATTTTCAATTTCTCACACTTATCAAGTCCTTCTTTCATAGAACATGTCTTAGGTTTTGCATTTAAAAAGTTTCCATCAAACCATAGTTCATCTAAATTTTTCTCTGATATCATATTCTAAAATTTGTATACTTTTGCATTTTATGTTTAGGCCCGTGGTCCATTTTGACCTTTTCTTGAAGGTCCAATTTATTCTTTCTGTGTACACATATCCATTTTTCCAGCACCATTTTTTTGAAAGTTTATGTTTTCTCTGTACTATAGTCTTTACTCCTATGTGAAACATCAGTTCACTAAATCTGTATGCATCTCTTTTAGGGTTCTCTATTGTGTTACATTTATGATTCATTAATCTTTTGCCAATATCATACTGTCTTGATTATTGTAGCTTTATAGTAAGTCATGAATTTGAAAATGTCAGTCCTCCAACTTTGTTTTTCATTTTCAATATTATATTGACTCTCAATATTATATTTGCCTCTCCATGCAAATTTTAGGATCAGCTTATCAATATCTGCAAAATAATTTGCTGAAATTTTGATTGTGCTTGCACTGAATGTATAGATCAATTTGGAGAGAACAAATTCTTGACAATATTGAGTCTTCCTATCCATGAATATGGACTGTCTCTCCACTTATTTAGTTCTTTGATTTCCTTCACTAGAGTTTTGTAGTTTTCTTCATATAAATCTTTACATATTTTGTGGATTTATTCCCAAGATCACATTTTTGGTGGTGCTAATGTAAATGGTATAGTGTTTTTAATTTCACATTCCCTCATGCATTGCTAATATATAAGAAAAGTATTGATTTCATACATTAAACTTGTATCCTGTGACATTGCTATGATTGCTTTCTACTCCAGGAATTTTTATTTTTTATTTTTTGGCTTTTTCAGATTTTCAAAATGGATCATCATGTCATCTATAAACAAAATAGCTGTATTGCTTTCTTCCTAATCTATATGCCTTTATTCTGTTTTTTGTCTCATTACTTTTGTTAGGACATCCAGTATGAGGCTAAAAGGTGGCAGTGAGGTGACATACTTGCCTTCTATCTGATAGGTTGTCTTCTCAGTTTCTACATAACATCCTTTGATATAGAGAAGTTTTTAATCCTGGTGAAGTCCAATTTTTCTATTTTTTCCTTTGTTACTCATCTTCCCAATGTCATATCTACAAATTCATTGTGAAATAAGTCCATGCAGATTTATCACTTTCTTTTCTCCTAAATATTTTATGGCTTTAACTCTTTAATTATGCCATTAATCTATTTTGAGTTATTTTTGGTATGTGGTATGAGGAGGGCTCAAAATACGTTCTCTCTCATGTGAAAATCCAGCGGGTTCAGCACTATTTGCTAAAGAGACTATTCTTTCCTTCCTTCAATGGTTTTGACACCCTTGTCCAAAAAGAATTGGTCACAGATGTATGAGTCATCCAACTGTGTTCTTTTTCGTATTGTTTTGGTTATTCAGGGTCTCTTATATTTCCATATGAATTTGATAATTGGCTTTTTCATTTCTATAAAAAGAACCCATTGAGCTATTGATTAGGATTAGATTAAAATTGTAGATCACTTGGAGTAGTAGTGTTCTTCTAACAAGATTAAATGTCACAATCCATGGTCTGGAGATGTCTTTTTATTTATTTAGGTCTTTCTGAATTTGTTTCAGCAAATCTGTAGTGTCCAGTGTACATGTCTTTCAACTCCTCAGTTAAATTGGATCCTGTTGTACATAGTTTTCTCAATTTCATTTACAAACTGTTCATAGTTGCTGTATGGAAACACAAATCATATTTGCATATTCATATTTCCCCATGCAACTTTGCTGGGTTTGTTTATTAAAACTAATAGTTTCTTTTTGGTATATGAATTTTTTGGTATTTTCTACATAGAGAATTATGTCATATGAAAATCAAACTATTTCTACATTGTCCATTCTAATTTGGATGTCTTTTCTTTCATTTTCTTGCTTACTTGCTTTGTCTAGGTCATATTTGAATGGCAGTGATATAAGTAGGCATCTTACACTATTGATCTTAAGAAGCACAATTGCACTCTATCGTAACAAATATGTTCTTAGCCGGGAGTGTTCTATATACTCTTTATCATGTTCAAGAAGCATGTTTATACTCCTAGTTTTGTGAGTGTTTTTATCATGAAAGTGTGCTAGTTTTGTCAAATAACTTTTCTGCATCTCTTGACATGATGTGTTTTTTTCTCCCATTTACTCTAATAGTGTATTGTAGTACATTGATTGATTTTATTATGTTAAACCATTTATAAAATATCCTTTATCTCCTGTAAAAGTTATGACATAAGTCTATTTTGTGTAGTATTAATTAGTTTACAACCACCCATAGAATATTCTTAAGAAGTTTCTGACTTAATCCCTTAAAAATTTAATCCCCTAAAAACACACTTTTGTCAATTCTTCAGAAACATTCATTTTTTTCTTCTTCTGCATTGTCTGGTTGTCTCCAGCTCAAAGTTTTTACTCTATTATTCAATCTGGCTCTATTTGACTCCATCCGACACTACACCCTAAGATCTACCATCCCAGGAAACCACTCAAAATCAGCTTTGTTATCTTTTGATAATTATAAGATTAATGTAAATCTATCATTTAAAATTTAAAAGAGCAGAGAATGACATCAGAATAAGAGGCTCCATGCTCTCATTCTATAAAAGAAATGAAAGGAAGAAAGAACTAAACACAGACTGTACCCCAGGCAAATGCATAACCAGTCTCATCTAGGCCAGCAAGTAGTTATGAAAACACCTCTCACCAGAATCCCTACCCCCAGCATGTGGATATCCACATGAACAAGTATAAAGTTCAATCCTTTACTTAAACCATACAAACACTCAACTCAAAATTGATTAAAGATTTAAACATAAGATTTGAAACTACAAAGCTTTTTGAAGAAAATACAGGGAGAAAATTTCATGATATTATTCTCAGCAGTGATTTCAATGATATTGCAAAATGCACAGAAAATGAAATATCAAACTCAAAGCTAACAAACACTGAAACAAACAACAATAACAACAAAACCAATTGGGACTACATTAAACTAAAAAGCTTCTGAAAATCTTCCGCACAGCAAAAGAATCAACAGAGTAACAGACAACCTACAAAATGGAAAATATCTACAAACACTATTCCTGATAAGAGATTAATCTCCAAAATGTATAGGAAAGACCTACAGCTCAGCAGGAAAGAAAGAAAGAAAGAAAGAGAGAGAGAAAGAAAGAGAGAGAGAGAGAGAGAGAAAGAAAGAAAGAAAGAAAGAAAGAAAGAAAGAAAGAAAGAAAGAAAGAAAGAAAGAAAAGAGAGAGAGAGGGAGGGAGGGAGGGAGGGAGGGAGAGAGAGAGAGAGAGAGAGAGAGAGAGAGAGAAAGAAAGAAAGAAAGAAAGAAAGAAAGAAAGAAAGAAAGAAAGAAAGAAAGAAATTACAACCCCATTAAAAAGGCTAAGGACTAAATAGACATTTACCCAAAGACAACATGTAAAGAGCAAACAGATATATGAAAAAATACTCAGCAACACCAGTCATCAGGGAAATGCAAATCAATTCCACAATGAAATGTCAATTCATACCTATTAGTATGGTTATTATTAAAAAACAGAAGACAACTGTTGAGGATCTGGGGAAACAGCAACTCTTACCTACTACTGTTGGGAATGAAAAACAGTGAAGGAACTATGGAAAACAATAGGGAAATTCCCCCCAAAATTAAAAATAGAACCACTACATGATGGAACAATCTGATTTCTCTCTCTGTACCTAGAAAAATGGAAAACAAGATCTCAAAGAGATATCTGCATTCCCATATTTATTGAAGCGCTATTTACACTACCAAAGATGGGGTAATAACCAAAATATCCATTCAAAAGATAAATGGTTAAATTGTATATTTTATATATACATATATAAGTGTGTGTGTGTGTGTGTGTGTGTGTGTGTGTAATATTTTTAAAAGAAGGAAATTTTGCAATATGGGAAGGCATGGATGAACCTTGAGGACTTTATGCTAAGTGACATAAGACAGAAAGGCAATAATGCATGAATTAACTTATCTGAAGCATCTCAAACAGTTAAATTCATAGAATCAAAAGTGAAAGTTGGTTTCCAAGGTTAGAGGAAGGGGAGCAATGAGGAAAAAGGCTAGCTGTTATCCCATGGAGGAAAAGTTACAAGTAAATGAGATGAATATGATCTAGAGATCTGACACACAACATGGTACCTAAGTCAATAATTACATATTGTACTATTAAAATTTTGATAAGGAGTTAAGTCTAATATTAAGTGCTTTTTACCACATAAAATTTAAAACAATACAGTAGACAAGAAAATTAAAATTAAATTAAATTAAAAAATAAAAATGTATATCTTCATTGCTTTGCCTGTCTCATCATACTTCACTTCATGTTCCTTCTGCCAGGGGAACCACGAACTCTGCACTGAAAAACTCTGCATGAAGTCCATACTGAGAGGTAAGGTTTTACTTACTTGTGGTACTGGTTTAACAGGTCTCGCCATTAAGCCTCCAACATACACAGTGTTGGGAAGCAGGGGCCGAGCAAACTCAAGGGCAAAGTCAGAGTTAACAAACCACATCTCTGCTTTCTTTAGAAGATGAGACAAAACAGGCCTCGAACCTTCTGGGAAATGTTCCTTGATGGTGTTGTCAAACGTAGACTGGATTCGCCATTGCTTCAGGGAGAAATCAAAGAGCATCAGAAAATTCTTCACTCTGCTCCAGAAGTCCATGTGGTCAGTTAGCAAGGAACGGAATACTGGAATATAAGACACGGGGACTGGTAGCCCATGGTCCATACTGCCAAATTGGGTGGGAAGAATTGACACAAATGGCTTCCCAAGCTTCTCAGCAACCAGGAAAGAACAGAAGTCAAATGCTTCAATAAATACCAGGTCAAAGTTCTCATTTTTTAAGAAATCCATGATATCGCCTCTCCTTAGCAAATCACTGCATCGAATCCCCAGTTGTCCCATTAACTTTACAATGTTGTCAAATGCTTCTCTGTTTGAAACAAAAGTAATGACAAATTATCATTGAAGGTGTTAATTTCACAATGCTTAGGAGAATCTTTGGCTCAAAGTAAATATCCCAGGTAAGTAAGACCATACCTGGCAGCAGCCCACCTATCTTACCAGTGTTCAACGAATACTCTGCTCTGGATGTTTCTGCTTCCTAAAATGTTCTCATTTCTTCCCCTCCCCTTTCTTTTGTCAATCCTTAGGCATGCACTACCAAAGCTAATTTAGGTCCTTCTGCATTGACAGCGTTCTCTGACACTAGTAGATTCCAGAGTCCCATGTCTAGTTGATACATTCTGTGATGTTCTGTTTAACTTTCATTTGTATACTGACCTGTTCTAAGTGACTGTCCCGTTTACTAACCAAACTGTGGAAGTAACCTCATGGCATCAGTATTCACGATGTAGCCCTTTTATTTGAAATTAAGTATATCCTGAATTTGACAGATTGCCTCACACAAGGAACTTACTGATGGTAATATGAGAATCCAACTTTTAAGCTGAATGTGAGATTTACATCTTCTTACCTGAAAATATTAATATTTAAAGCAAGCAAAACTAAAAGCCTGTTTGAAGCTAACTATTACCTTTCCACTTCATGCCAGCTGGAGTATTCACAAAAGTTCATGCTAAAATTTTACCAATTATCTATTAAGACTTTTGCCTATGGCACTACACTACTCCAGGAACTATTCTCTCAATGTTTTTCCATCGGTGCCTGCAAAGAAAATGATCCTTTTCATACAGCACATGGGCAACGGATGAGAATATTCCAGACCAGAGGTTACAGGTGCAGGTGCTTTGGAGACCTATGGGCCTCCTACATGAATGGAGGACTGAGAGAATCAATGGCCTGGCAAACCTATAACCTGGTACAATATTCCACCATGTCAGCCCACTGAAAGAAGACCCACAGGAGAGAGCTCATTAGCAATATGAAGATGCCTCACGTGCTATAGAATCAAAAGTGACAACAGATGATTGGCTGAAATTATCCTCTATTATATTTTAAAAGATTTTCATAAAGAATGATTACTAAATGTTATTAACAAATTCAAGATATGAAGTACAATGTCCTCTAAAGTAGAGCATGAATCATATTGAAATTAAGATAATAAATGGAAAAAATACAGGAAAGCACTGTGCTCGGTATATTGCACCATATTTAACATGTGAGTGAAACCAGTCTTCGAGGGACACCTGGGTGGCTCAGTTGGTTAAGCATCCGACTCCTGATCTCAGCTCAGATCTTGATCTCAGGGTTGTGAGTTCAGGCCCCCTGTTGGGGTCCATGCCAGGCATGGAGCGTACTTAAAAACAAAAACTGAACAAACAAAAACAACCAGTCTTTGACATAATAAAGTTGAGGGAGAAGAGATGAGACATATAGTTCAAACATATATAAGTAACAACACAAGATAAAACAGACAAAGTTTCAAATGAGTACTTTAGATCAAATCTCTTACAGATAAGAGAATCTGGAGTTCTAGTTTGACTATGGAGTTGGGCTTTATGGAAAAAGCTAGATTTTAGGACCACCTAGGAGCGAATAGAATTTCTTTATCTTTTTAAGATTTTATATATTTGTTTGAGAGAGAGAGAGCACAAGTGAGGGAAGAGGCAGAGATAGCTGCAGACTTCCCACTGAATGGGAAGCTCAGTAGGGGCCTGGCAGTAGGCTCCATCCCAGGACTCTGAGATCATGACCGGAGCCAAAGTCAGACACTTAACCAACTGAGCCAACCAGGCGCCCTGCAAATAGAATTCCTAAGGAAAGAAGGGGGATGGACATTAGGCCTGTGTATTAACCAAACAAGGGAAAAAATTGTGTCTTTACCCTCTCATGTCAAAGAATAAGAACTTTCTATATATCCGAGATAATGACAAAATTCCTCAGGTTACTCGTTGATTATATATCACCAAGATATTTCGGTTTTTTAAATGAGTTTAAAAGATAGTGTTTCAAGGTATTAAATAACAATATTCATAAGCGTCTTTCTATTCTTGAATTTATGTGAGGGTAACGGAGGAAAAATAAGTGTAACCTGGTGGTTCTCATCGCCTACCAACAATGAGAAATTAAGTTGTCTATCACAACGTCTGTATTTTGGAGAATATATATGCAAACACCGTAGACGAAATGTTGCAAGGAAGACTCAGAGGAACAGTCCCCTTCACCATACAGAGAAACACTCATGCTTTCAGTGGAAGAGCCACAGTCTACATAGCCTGAATGATTGGCAGTGCAAAACTCACTTATAATGCCACCATCACTGATCGCCCCATCCATCCATCCATCCATCCATCCATCCATCCATCCATCCACGCATCCATCCATCCATCCATTTCTCTTAAACTCACACCAAGTATCCATGCATGCAACCATTCATTCCTGTCACTAAAATGGCAAGTCTTTCATTCAGAGAATAAAAGAAATTACCTGCCATGCAAAGCTTCTGTCACAAAGAAATCAAAAGTGTTATTAAAATCTTTTCTATGATCTTCAGGTGGAAGCCAACTGATAATTTTGTATGAAATTTCATTCTTTTCTAAAAAAAATAAAAATAAAAATAAAACACCAATAAGGAAATGTTTAATTATACTGTACAACCCAAATTAACATTGAACATGATATCATGTTTTCTTTATTCAAGGATTGTATGCATATTCAGATGTTCGCTTTTTGAACTTTGGTTTGGTTTGGTTTTTCTGCTTTCTCATTTCTTCAGTCATGCAACCCGTTAAATTTTATTGAGAACTATATAATGATACAGTCACTTTTATTCATTTTAAAGTGCTCGAAGTTTCTACTTAAAGTTTACATTTAAAGGTATATCTATTCACCATTTTATAAGTGAGAACGGAGTGCGAAATAATTTGTCAAGAGTGCACATATAGTGAATGAAATAATTTGTATTTAAATACAGATCTCATTCAATGCCAGCTTCCCAGGCATTTCCCATTTAGAAAAAGAAATCATTTTCATTAAAATTAAAAGTGATACATGCACAGGTTTTTCACTCTGCCAAAAAAAATACTAAAACCTAAATTTAAAAAAGTAGTCCTCTGCAGCCCTAATTTACATCCTGCCATTTTCCCCCATAAGTCATGTGTAAAAAAGAGTCTGACACCATTTTTGAGGTTGGACTGGTGACAGCTTTCAAGCTCCATCTCCCTCTTAACCTTCTGGGACATATCTTGGCAAACAGAGAAGAAAGCCTCAACATGCCATCCCTTAAGTGAGCAAGAGTTTCAAGCCAAGCAAGCCAGACCCAAGTAGGGGAATCCTCACCTCCACTTTCCTCAGAAGCTTCCACAATTGGCCTTTAGAGACAAAAGTATGGGAGTAGCCTTTCAGTGGCCCTGGTCACGTGTCTCACACAAACTTATTTTCTGTGTCAGCTTGGATTGTGCTTCTGAATCCTAACATGAGCCATGATTGATGCTAGGCTAGGCAGAACCCTGTGACCAACGGCTTGTGTCTCAAGGGTTGTGCCCATTATAAACAGTGATCTGGGTAAAACTGATTCCAGTTTACAAGTGCAATGAATGGTGTGAGGAAGGACAGTCACCATGCCATAGGTAGAAAGAGATCCACACCTGTAAAAGTAGAAGGCCCATACAGCCTAGAGTATGCCTTTGCTACTGCTGCTGATTATATCTCTGTAGCTAAAAGAAAACGTTGACTAATGTGGTAATATTGTAAAACACTGCTGACACCCCCATGGAGTTAATTGAAGGGGTTCATTCAAAGTCAGGTTAATTTTACATCTCTCAAAATTACCACCAGTGAGGCCCCTAGCCTTGATGATACTAAGTGGGACATTCTGAGGAAGAAACTTATAAATATGCGCAGGTTAAGATGGACATCGTTCCCAAAATACACCTAATAACAACCCAAGAAAGAAGAAAGAGAAGGGCAAGGCAGGGTGGGAGAGTCAGGAAAGAAAAGAAAACAGAGTTCTCAGTTTTGATACATGTGGAATGTAACATTACTTTTTAAAAAAAAAAAACTTGGTAATAGAAGAAAGGCACAGATTGGCTTCTGTGCCTTTAAATCAGAGCTTCTAAATACTTTTAACATCAGATGAGATGAGCCACTGACAAATTTTAATGGTCTTAATCGATACCAGGGCAAAAAATAACAGATATATGAGAAGAGCCCACTAAATATATACAGAAAATTCCAGTACTCTTCGGAGTCAAAAATGTTACATAGAGGACCAGTTTGCATGCCCTGCCTTAACTACTGGGATTAAATATCCCACAGTCACAACAGTCCTTTTTTTACATTATTTCCTAGTGGCTGTGGTTGCTCTTGATATGTAACAAGTCAAAAATTAAAATAAAATTAAACTTTGGGCATTTACAATCAGCTTGACAAAAAGAGACCCTTTGGATCTGCCCAGCATATTAAAACTGTTAATACAGGCTGTAAACAGTTCCTTTAAGGATTAAATCCCATCATAAAGGACCTATTAAGCAAAGGAGTGATTACTTCCACTGGTTTTCCATTTAATGGCCTAGTTTAGCCTATTCTTGAACCAGGAAAGCAGTAGTAATGCCTTGCAGTGGATTACTACAACATAACCGTGCCATGACACATCATACTAAGCATCCCCCTATTTCCAATGTTATTGACATTGCTGACTGTATCTAAGTATTAATAGATACTTTACACGTATAGATTTGGTAATACGTTCTTCTCAGTTTCTATTTCAAAAAGCACTCAGCTATAGTTTCTTTTCACCTTCATCTTGACTGGATACAAATCATTTGTAACTGCTTTCTCACAGACTACCTCAACCACCTGCACACAAGCTTTGCCGGCAAGACCTTAACCACATTCAACTTTCTCCAGAAGCACATGTGTGACACTGCATTGAGGACAACCTCCTTTTTGCAGATATTCATCCAGCAAGCGCACTCGGGACACACACATTCACACAGGAGCTCACAAGAGGGACATGCTGCTGCCCTCCACAAAGCACAAGTCATGGCGCCTCTGTTGAATTCCTGTGAAGAATGACTTGTCAGTTGAAGGTCTTTCCACCCCTGACACCATCAAGAAACAACTGTTGGCGTTCCACTTCCAGCCTGAGAGTATAAGGAGCTTTCCTGGACACACATTTAAACAGAAACTGGTGAAAGTTTTCTTTTATTTATATGCACACATAGTCAACCATACCTATATATTCTGAAAGCAAAAGAGAAGTCAAAAGGTAGTAGTGAAGATTCTGGGAAGATGGTAGAGCACCGGGAATCTGTCTCCCCACCTAGATAACAATTGACTGGCAGAATCTGTCTAATAAATCTATTTTGGAACCTTACAGTCAATTTCCAGGGGAGGCTGTAACTGGAAAGCACAGACAGTTTTAGTTAATTTCAGTTATTACAGCTTTGTTCACAGTAGTAGCCATCCATTCCCCCCATACATGTCAGGGCAGACAGCTGAACATGTGCTCCTAAAGCAGCTTGCACACAGGTTTCAGGAGCCAGAGTGGATAAAAAGGACATTCTCCAAATCTCAGGTGTCTGAACTCCTACTGTGAATTGCTACTTCTGATCACAGTGGTGCAGGCAAAGAGTAGGCAGCGATGTTTTTGCATCATGCTATTCTTTTTTTCAAGCACATTCTGTTCTGGCTGAATGGACGTTTAGGGGTCTTAAGAGACTGATGTCCTTTTTTTAACTCCCGGATTTTTCTATCTTTCTTTTTATAGGAGACAAACATTAAGGGCTAGGACATTGGACAAAAACTACATATATGATGAAAATTAAAAAGTGTCCGTTCATGTCAGTAAAAGGCACAGAAGAGACCTAAGAAAACAAAAATTTACAATTCACATTGATCTTCACCCAAAGGTGGCCTAAAACAACTACAAAATAAAAACAGTAAGCAAAATTAATTTTAAAAAATCTGCAAGGGGTGCCTGGGTGCCTCAGTGGATCAAAGCCTCTGCCTTCGGCTCAGGTCATGATCTCAGGGTCCTGGGATCGAGCCCCGCATCAGGCTCTCTGCTCAGCAGGGAGCCTGCTTCTCCCCCTCTCTCTGCCTGCCTCTCTGCCTACTTGGAATCTCTCTCTTTCTCTCTCTCTCTCTGTCAAATAAATAAATAAAATCTTTAAAAAAAAATCTGCAGACCCTGTAGAAAAGAGGAGAGTCTAATCTCCAGATTTAACACATTGTTAAATTCAACAGGTCAGTGTTCAACAAGAAACTCATGAGACACCAAACGACAGGAAACTGATCCTATTCAGAGGAAAATAATAAATCAACAAACCGTCCCTGAGAAAGACCTGATGGCAGATACATTAGACTATGACTTTAAAAATAACTGCCATAAAGATTCTCAGAGAACTAAAGAAAGATGTAGAGGAGGTGAAGGAAAAAGTGTATGCAAAATAGAAATGCAAATAAAGGCACAGAAAATCTTAAAGAAACCAAAAATAAAATGTGGAACTGAAAAATGCAATCAATGAAATGAAAACTTCACTAGAGGAATTCAAAGGCAGATTTGAGCAAGCAGAGGAGATAATCAGTGAACCTGAAGATAAGACAATGGAAATGATTAAGTGTGAAGAACAGAAAGTTAAAACATTGAAGAAAAGAGAATGCAGCCTAAAGGAACAACATATGCAGTATGGCTGCTTAGAGGGAAAAGAGAAATATAGGGATAGAGAGAATATTTTACATAATAATGGCTGAAAACTTCCCAAACTGGATGAAAGATATGAATATAAACATCCAGGAAGCTCAACAAACTCCATGGAAAATGAACTCAAATGCACACATTATAATCAAACTTTAGAAAGATAAAGAGAGGATATTAAAAGCATTAAGAAAAAGTGACTTATCACATACAAGTGATTGTCAATGAGATCAATAGATTTCTAATAAGAAATTTTGGAGGCCAGAAGGTAGTGGGCCAAAATGCTAAAAGAAAAAAATGAGCAACAAAAAAGTCTGTGTCTGGCAACACTGAATTTCAAAAGTGAGGGCAAAATTAAGACATTCCCAGATAAACAAAATTTAAGGTAGGTCATTACCACCAGACCTATACTGACAGAATTGTTCAAAGGAGCCCTCCAGAAAAAATGAAAGAATACCAGATAGTAACTCAAAGGTGTATGCAAAAATAAAAATTTTAATAGAGGTAAATGCATAGGAAATTATAAAGCTAGTATCATAGCAATGCTTTCTAACTGCACTTGTGGTTTCTACATGATTTATGAAACCAGTACACTTTTAAAAACCAAGTATTAGTTTAAAAACAGGTCTTATTTAAACTTCATTTGTAATTCCAATCAAATTTTCTCTGTAATTTAATGTTCTAATGCATTTAAATTAATGATAGTTTATGATTGGGGGCACAGAATGTTCAAAAATGTAATTTTGTGACATCAACAATTTAAGGGTGTGAGGATGAACCGAGCATTGTAGGAAGAGAATTTTTGAATGAAATTAAAGTCAAATTGGTAAAAATTAAAATGTGAGTGACATATTTATCATGTTAAATTAAATCCCTGTGGTAATACACATTAAAAAATAGCTATAGAATATACACAAAAGGAAATGACAAAGAAACTTAACATTTCATAACAAAGAATCAACTAAGCACAAAAAAAAACAGTAATATAGAAAGTAAAGGACAAAAATGCTATAAAGCATGTAAAAAAATAGTAAAAGGACAGATGTAAGTTTCTCCTTATCAGTAATTACATTCAATGTACATAGATTAAATTCTCCAATGAAAAGATAATCATTGTCACAATGGAAAAAATACATCTTGACTAAGTGGTATTGTTCCCACAATACAAGGTTAGTTTAATATTTGAAAATCAATTAGTGACTCTCATCATTTTGACAGAATAAGCAAAAAAAAAAAATCACATATTCATACCAATACATGTAGCAAAAGCATGAAATGACACTTCAACAAATTAAAAATTATGCTTTTCAAAAGACACTGGTAAGAGTGAAAAGATAAGTCTGGACTGGGAAAGAATATTTGCAGAGTTTATATCTAATAAAATACTTATATCCAAAACACATATATCAAGAATTCTGAAGACTCTACAATAAGGAAAAAATAACCCAATTTAAAAATGGGCAAAATTTGGGAACCACTCATCTGTGAAGATATATTGTTGACAAATAAGCACATGAAAAATGCATAGCATCATTAGAAATAAAGGAAATGCATAGAAAAACCACCATGAAATACAACCAATTAAACACCCACAGGACAATAGCTAAAAGTGAAAAGACTAACCATACCAAGTATTGACAAGGATGTGGTGTGCATAGAACCTGCAGTCACTTCTGGTGAGAATGCAGAATGTTACAGCCTCCTGGGAAACAGTGTGGCCATTTCTTAAAAATGTAAACAATACCAGAACTATGGTTCAGCCACTGTACTCCTACCAATTAATTCAGAGAAAAGATCGTACATATTCATACAAAAGCTTGCACACAGCTCTTCACAAAAGGTTTATTTGTAATAGCTCAAAACAGGAGACAACCCTAATGCCCATCAACAAGCAACTAAATAAACCCATTGTGGTAATCCACACACAGAACACTAGTCAGCAAAAAACAAACAGAACAAAATAAAACAAAACAATCTCAAAATATTTATGCTGAGTGCACTAAACCAAAATATGAGGGTGCCTAATTATGATCCCATTTCTATAAAATCTACACAATGCAATCTAACACATGATGACATATTAGTGATAGATTGGCAATGGGAATAGAAAGGTAGGAGAGCCAGGAGGGGAAATTGTAAAAGGACATTAGACATCTTCTGGTGGAGGAACAAATATATTTGTCATATTGATGACGTTGAGGGTTTCACCAGTATATACGCGCATGAATATAAATATATGCATATATATGTATATCTCAGCATATGTATATGTCCAAATATATCAACTTGTATGTATGGTATTTATTATTTGCCAACTTATTATATGCCAGTTTATTATATGCCAATACTAGTTAAATACAAAGGTATGAAAAATGAAGATAAGGAACTTCAGTCTGTGGCCACAAGAAGGCAAAAGAACCGTATTGAAATCTGCACTTTAAACAACTAAATAAAACCAGAACAAATATATATTAAAATGGTATTTAGACATTGCACCCCAAGTAGCACAGGATATTCATAGATGGCTGGAGAAAACTTCCAAGATACAACTCAAGGAGGAGGAACCCAGATCTGGCCTGGCCATCTCCCTGAGGGAGCACTTCAGATTTGGGGGAGGACACGGCAGCTGGATACCGTGAATACCAGTGAACACAGAATACCAGAACACCACAAGACAGCTGTAGGGAGAGAAAGCTCTGGAGTTGGGATCTTCTTGAGAACAATCAGTGCAAATGTGGGAGGAAACTACCCAAGGCACCATAAAGAATAAAAAGAATGAAACCCAGAGGTTATACCGAGCCTCTTCTCAAGCCTCTACTCAGTCTTGACAGTTAATGAAGATCTAAGGAAAGCTCCCTGATCAGCTAGATAAAGGTGCATTTTGTTCTAACTCCTGTGACTTTTTCTCAATTGGTTCTAAAATTCAGAGGGAATGTTGGTTGTAATTTATTAAACTCTATGAACCCCGGTAATAAGATTTGACCTGGGAGTACCTGGATCGCTCAGTTGGTTAAGTGTCCAACTGTTGGTTTCGGTTCATGTCATGATTTCAGGTTCCTGAGATGAAGCCCGGCATCAGCTCCATGCTCAGAAGAATTGTTTGGGATTCTCTCCCTCCCCCTCAGCATCTCCCCTTCTCTTTCTCTCTCTCTCTAATAAATGAATGAATGAATGAATGAATGAATGAATGAATGATTTTTTAAAGGGGGGAGAAAGAAAGAAATTGACCTCGCCCTGATAACAGCAGACTAAGATAAGTTTTTTACCTTCCAGGCTAAGGCGAGCACCACTTGATAGATTATCTGAGAAGCCCATGAGTCCAGTTAAAGCCCGAATTCCAACATAGGGCTTCCTTACATTATCTGCTGATCTGCTCTACTTCCATATCCAACGAAAGCAGAACTAACTGGCTAAAGGGGTGGGATTGTCTGGTCAGGGTAATGTCCCTCCAGACAGAACTTCGCTTCAGTGTTTGTAGGCAAGCCCCTGAGAATCGATGATGTAACTGCACAGATCCTCCAAAACAAAGAAGACCTGTCACTTGGGGAATGTCTACCTAGTAGAGAGGTACAGCAAGCCCTCTTAGGAAAAGGAAGAGTCAGAACTGTAGACAATTAAGTCTTCTATAAGATGGCATCTTATACTTGTGATTTCAGTTAGTGATTGAAATAATCTTACAATTCAGCATTAGAAACTGAGGTTAATTCAGTATTTCTGAAGTCATTTATTCATTAAAGTTGTAAATAAAAACCCTATAGGGAAGTTACCCAAGCAGGTAGTTAATGCAGGTTCAAAAGTTTCAATATTGAGTGTTGAATCAGGTCAACAAAAATAATCCAATCACATGTTTTCTTATTTGCAGACCTCTACCAAAGTCTACTGCTGAAGAGAAAAATAAATAATCCATTTCAAAACCTCAGGAATTCCCAGTGAACGGTAAATATTACAAGAAACTCTGGGCTATTAAAACTTGGAACCAAGAATAAAACTAAAGGAATCCATGGGTCCCCAGAATGGTTTGTAGTTTTGAGTGTGGGTAAAGAGGTAGAGGGTCTAAAGCCTTCCACATTTTCTCAACCAATGGAAACCACCAAAATGAAATGATCATGGACTACAACTACTGTGGTTCGCAGTCAAGGCAAAGACACAAACTGACAAGGCAGATACAAAAGGGTATGTCCAGAAGGAAATCTAGTGAACAATACAGAACCTCATCTAAAGGGTGATTAAACAGCAACAGAACCTGGAGTTCATCTTCAGAATTTCATAATTGCCCAGACTTGTTTTTCATCCAAAATGATTAATTTTGGATTTTTTTAAAATTGAAGTTTCAGCAATTCTGAATGAGATACCCAGAGCTTAAGGTTCCAGATCCATCCCCTCTATTATTAACCTGCTGTGTGGACTCGAACAAATCTTATGAATTCTCTGGTCCTCTCTGTCCTTGTCTGTCAACAGAAAAGATCGGCCAAGATTGATGAGCTTCATCTCAGCTACAAATTTTTTGGATTTTTTTAAATTTAAATTCAATTCACCAACATATAATACATCATTAATTTTGATGTAATGTTCAATGATTCATTAGTTACATAAAACATCTTACATCAGAATGGTTGAAATTAACAAGACAGGGAACAACAAATGTTGGTGAGGATGTGGAGAAACGGGAACCCTCTTATACTGTTGGTGGGAATGTAAGCTGGTACAGACGCTCTGGAAAACAGTATGGAGGTTCCTCAAAAGTTGAAAATAGAGCTACCCTAAGACTCAGCAACTGCACCACTGGGTATTTAGCCCAAAGACTCAAGAACTTCTGACTTCACTATGCATAAGTCATGGGCAGCCAGAGACGCCTCAAGAATACAGGATCATCTCATTGATAGATCTGATCCTAGGACATGATTAAAAGACATCCTTTAAAAAAAGATTTCTTAAAGTTCTGGTCTCATAACAGGAATAGAGAGTAATCTAAGAAACAGGAAGACAGCTCTCCTTAAATAACAAAAACTGTAAATATGGCTGAACACTTCTGTTCGACACAATTAAAGGCACACCACAGAGCAGAGTTATCAGAATGATCAATAATGATATACAGAGTTTTGCCTAAATGAAGTGACACCCAGCTGAGGGGGTAAAACACGGAGTCATGGCATGTAGAGGCCAGGTCTACAGATTCTAATATGATACTCAGGAGGTAATATAAACATATATGCACATACTTTCCCCCTTTGTTCAGTATAGCTAGATTCAAACGGATTTTGTGCTAAGCAGTGCTATACAGAAGACATTGTCTCTCTGGGATAGAAGAATTCAATGATTACAACAAACAAACAAACAAACACACACACCTGGTATTAAAAATTCTTCTCCATAAAAAAGCATAGTGACATTATGACCATGATCTTGAAGAATCTGAGATACCCGGTCCAGCAGTAGATAATGGCTTCCACCTAGGAAAAATATGAAATTTCATTTTGTAAAAATGAGAACAGAAGGTCTGAAATTGATGTGGTGGATAGAGAAATCCAAGGTAAGAGGGCAGAGAGCTGACTGTGAGCAGAGGAAAATGAGTTTCTTCAGTTCCCCTTCTCACTTTGAGTAAGCAGCAGCCAAGACACTTACACAGTGTCTGCCCAAATGGTAACCTGTGCAATTCCTCCATCAAGATTTCCTTTTGTGACTCGTGGCCCCCATGTCAGTGTGACAAGCTTCTCTTCTTAGGCCTTAGGAATTCCTTATCCTAGGTATTGATTTTAGCCAACCCTTATGAGAACACAGTGGAAATTAGGCACAGTACTGTGTATAGGAGTGGGAAGAGTTCCCATTGACAATTGGTCAGAGCTCTTTATGGAATCCTTCCCTTAGGAAATCTATGTTAGAGCCAGATCCAGAAACTGGGAACTTGAATATCAGTCCAAGAAATAGGCATTGGAGCATAAGGAGGTAGACCCACCACTTAGAACCCAAATCCTTGAGATTCAAAAATATTTGACAGGATATTTGACAGGAGCTTGAAAATTGCTGAACATCAAATTAAGGCATTCAGGATAACTGTAGGCCCTTGGGTGGAACTACAGGATCCTGCACATGATAGATTTGGATATTCCCCATCTTAAGATTCCTGTAATTCTAATGAAAAAGAATCTTGATCCTCTGGGGAAGTACAGGTTCTATCACGGCAATGACTATGTAAGACCGTAAGCTATTTTTGTTGAATTTTGCCCTTGTTGCTGGGGGATTTTTGTTGAAGCTATGGGTCTCAGCACCAGAAAAAGTCAGAGTAGGAGGAAAGCAATGGACTTTGTCTGTGTGGGAACTGAGGGTTATTTGGAAGATGAAGATCTCAGGAAGACTGAGTAGGCAAGAGGGGTGTTGGACTACAGTAATGGTATCTGTGGAAATTACTCTAGTTTTTTATATTTATACTTGTGCTGACTAAGGTAACACCAGTTGTATAAAACACAAACCCCAACTCCCTCAGACACCTGCACTGGCTCACATTAAATCCTTGGGGGGAAAAGAAAATCCTTGGGGAAAATGGATGCAGGGGAGAAGCCATCCACAGAAGCAGCCATTCCTGAAGGTCTTGGTGAACCCAGTGCATTCTGGGCCAGAGGTGGGGCTTCCAGCTCTTCTAAACCACACCTACTCCTTCCCAAAATCCAGAGGACACGTACTTTAAAGCGGTAAAGAAGCTCTTTTTTTTCTGCTACCACTATCAGTAAAAACTTAGATTTAAAATAGAAAACAAGAGTTTTTTTTTAAAATACTGATTTTTAGGAATTCCCGACTGTAAAGAGTAGATTCTGGGGAAGAGGACAGGTTTGAGGTAAGACACAGGAAAGTCCAAATGTGTCCATCAGGGAGGTCTGATGTGCTCTTGTAAAAGCCCCTCATTTCCCCGACCCTTAGGTTCCCTGTCAGGAAAAAAAAGGGAGAATGCCCAATCAGATGAACTTAGTGGTCTCTTCAAGTTCTAGGATCTCCAGATTCACAGGGATCTAAAAGTGATCATGAAAGCCCCCTATTCTTTCATGCATATTATGATAACTCACTATCCTAATAAAGGTTCCTGTTCCCCTTCTGTTCCCTTTGGGGAAAAGTAAGGGGATAAAACTCAGTTGAAAAAATTAACTGCCTCACTGTCCTTCAAACTTCCAGCCCCAAGGGCAAAAGAGAGAGGGGCTCTAAGAGCTTGACTGTCCTGGGGTCCACTCCTCTGTCCTGTCAGTCCTCCAGGTATCCTATTAAGGACACATTTTCAATCTGTGCTGCCTCTAAGAGCCTAAAATTGACCTCACTTTCCACTTTCTACTGACATCTACTCCACACCCCCAGATTTTTAGGGCGTGCCTCTGAAAGTATCCTCTTTCATTGAAGTAGATGGCTTAAGGTCTCTAGGTCAGTTCTAGACCTAAGTTCTGGCCCCAGCTATGTACAATGGGAAGCACCTCCAGAGCAGATAAAATGAGAGGAAAGGACAGCGCTGATTTCTCCACAACTCTCTTCCCTATCCCCAGCAGTAGGGACCCCACTCTGCCACTCCAGGCCCACCCCTTCTTCTTCCTCCTCTAACCTGGGCCTCAAGCCCTGTAAGGAAAAGCACAGAGAATGACCCTCTGACCCATGGTGTGTGCCTGAGTCCTGAAGCAGGTGCCTGGGGTGCACCCAACTCTGACTCTCCTCCCAAACACTCACCCAGTGAGAATGCAGTCAGAATTTTGATGGCCTCTGAGAGCAGGAACCCAGGCAGAAGGAAGCCTGCTAGCAACAGCGTTCCCTTCCCCGCCATGCTAGCTCCTGTACCAGCTGTGTCACCCAACCCCGTGCTCTGAGCCCTGCACAGTGACCTGTGGGCTCTGGGGACACGTGCTGCCCTTGCAGCCAAGGAAATGTGCTGGCAGGCAGCTGGGGAAGAGGAGAGGGGCGGATCCTGCCTGTCTTCTCTTCTGATTGTCACTTCTGGCCCTCTGCTCCTCCTCCCAGGGTTCGTGCTCTACTGGCCAATCCGTCCTCACCCTCGCTAACCTGGGGCAGTGGGAAGGAGGGGTTAGTGAGCTCTCCTTAACCCCTCTCTGTCCTTGTAATCACCGCACCCTCCACCGAGAAGATGCTCTGAACCAGGAATGTAGGGACCTGAGGAAGTCACTTCCAATATAGTTCCGACTCCAGGTGACTCAGTTCAGTCTCCATTTTAGGGAATTTTATATGAATTTTCCACCTCCTAGCTGCTCTACTGACCTCACTGTGACATCCTCATGCCCCATTTCTCCAGGTACTTGCTTGAAATCTTTGCTAGTTTTCCAATCTCAAGATCCCCAAAACTGGTGCCCACACTTTTTGCTCAGAGTTTCTTTGGAAAGTAACCTACCGGTGACAAGCGCCAGAGTCCCCTAAGTGTTAAGCCCCCCTGGAAGACTAGGTCTTGACCTGAAGCACTGAACCCCTGAAGGTCAGTCTATAATTCTGAATGGGCGTGACAGAACAGGACTGGGTTATGGGCACCAAGAAGTTCTATTTTTATAAATGTTTGAACTTATTTGTTAGAAATGTTGTAAAACTCTCCCAACATTATTCCAGTTTTCCCTTGAACTACGTGATTATATGCATGTGCATTCACATTATCATCCATTCAGGTTTTCTATCTTTCCTATGAAAAAACTAATCTGCGTTAGGAAGGCACCATTTAATGTTTATCTCTCACAGTACTTTATTTACAAACCTTATTCCAATTCCAGTCCCTCCAATTGTCCGGTGAATATCCTATGGTGGGATATGAATTTGCTGGTGCAGGAGCCAACCCAGGATCGCATATTACATTTACTTATCATGTCTGTTCATCTCCTTTAGTGAGGATTGCTTCTCAGCCCTTCTTTTTCTTTCATGTCATTGATATTTTAAAGAGTACAAGCTGCTTATTTTATATGATAGATCCTAAGTTAGGTTTGCCTGATGTTTCCAATAATTCTTCAGGTTACGAGGGAGTTTGGTGGATATACTACAAAGGTGGTGTTGAGTCCATCTCAGGGAATCAGGGTGGAAAGCATGCAATGCTTTCACTTAGAAGCGAAAACTCTATCCCTGGTTTAAGGTGGTGCTTAAACCAAGATTCTCCACTATAAAGTTGTTATTTTTTAACCCTATAATTAGGAAGTAAGAGGTGGGGACACATTTTGAAGCTGTGTAAATATTCTGTTTCTATCAAATTTCACTCACTCATTTTATCATCTTTCATATTTCTTACCTGAAGCAGTCATTACTGTCATGGTGGCTAATCAATGATTTTAACCTCATTTTTCTTTCTTTTTTTCATGTGGCATTATATTGTTATAGAAACCTTTCTCTTCCCCCTCTATCTGGTTACCAATCCATCCATCCATCCATCAATCTATTTACCTATCATCTATCTGTATCAATTTATTATTATTTATTCATCAATTTATATCTATGATCTCTTACTGTTATCATGAATTAGGTTACTCCTGATTAACTTCAACCATTTTGGAACGTGTTCTTTATTTCTTGCACACAATTTCCTAACTCCTCTTGTACTTTTCTTGTCTCTATCTTAAATTCTTCCATTTCTCAGATCTTTTAGTAAGAAATGGTACTTAGAAACCTGGATATGGTTGGCAAAAGTGCTCATTGTTAGTGAAGCTCCATTGTTCATAACTGCTTTCCAGTGGACAGAGTTATTAAATACATATGGATATGGATAAAATTTTACATATGTACATTGCCGTGCTTGTATTTGTGAAAAATTGTGAATTCATACTGAAACCTTCCATTCCAATACACCACCACAGAGGTAATTTTAAGCCTCTCCATTTCCACATTAGTAAATTCCCCTTCTAAGATTAAGAAATCTTTCAACATCTTTGGTATATTTACTCGTTTGCTCAACTGTGCCATGCACTGAAAAAAGTTTACCATATACTCATTCACTAACTGAATATCAGCCCTACCCAACAGACTACTCAAAACATAGTCTTCTCAAAAACAGACTTTTTGCAGTTCTTTTTTTCTTTAGACTGACAAGACAGATACTCAAAGCAATATGTGCAAAATGCAATTGTGTTCACTCATGTTTTTTAGTACATTGCAATTACGTTACTACATTTGAAAGCATTTTGAGGGGTGCCTGGGTGACTCCATTGGTTAAGCGCCTGCCTTCAGTTCAGGTCATTGTCTCAGCATCCTGTGATCAAGCAGGCATCAGGCTTCATGCTCAGCAGAGAGTCCGCTTCTCTCTCTCTCTCTCTCTTTTCCTCCCTCTGCCTCTCCCCACTGCTCATTCTCTCTCTCTCCCTAATAAATAAATAAAATCTTTAAAAAGAAAAAAAGAAACATTTTGAGTTCTCTTCTTTCTGTCTGTATTCCATTTTAGAGTTTTCATCTCCATTATTTTTGTTTTAAATATAACTTGTTATATTTCTTATTTAATTAATAAATATTATATTATTTGTTAAAATACTAACCTGCTTTGGAAAACCAAACTATGTAAACACAGAAATCCATAGGCTTGCATTTGTTTCCCTGACCTTCATGCTATTCAAAAACAGCTTTATAGATAATGTATCACATTACCCTGTCTATTCCTTCCTCTCCTTTTTTTTGCAAAGGAATGCAGATAGATTTACATATTTACTCTCTCCCCTTTCTCTTGTCTTAAAAATAAAAGTTAGCTTACTATATTAGACTATAGTAGTCCATAGAGACTATATTCTTTCTTATTTTGTAGATTAAAGTCCAGTCACCGTTAGTTCAATGTTGTCTTGTTTAGGGTAGTTCATAGCTGCCTACCATTCCAACGAGTGTATTTACCATAGCTTCATCCCTCAATTTTCATAGTTTTTTTAAAATGTTGGGAGTAAAAAAAAAATAAAATGTTGGGAATAGTAGTCCTGTATATGTGATGAAAGTTACATATATTTCTCTCACTATTTCCTTTTTTGGGGGAGGGTGGGAAGAAGTTTCCTGTATTTATTCATTTTTTTTTCTTTTTTCTTAACTGATGACCATTGAACACTACATATGTACTAAATATAGTACATATTTAGTTTTTGAGGTCGTGTTTAATGATTCATTAGTTAAGCATAACACCCAGTGCTCATCACAGCACATATCTTCCTCAATACCCATCACCCTGTTACCCCCTCTCCTCCTCCTCCCCTCTGAAACCCCCAAATTGTTTCTTGGGGTCTATAGTCTTTCATGGTTCTTCTCCCTCTCTGATTTCTCCCCCTTCAGATTTTCCTCCCTTCCACTGTGGTCCTCTGTGCTATTGTTTATGTTCACATATGAGTGAAACCATATGATAATTGTTTTTCTCTGCTTGACTTTTCTTAACATAATCCCCTCTGGTTCCATCCATGTTGATGCAAACAGTGGGTATTCATCCTTTCTGATAGTTGAATAATATTTCACTGTGTATATGTACCATTTCTTCTTTATCCATTCACTGTTGAAGGATATCTCGGCTCCTTCCACAATTTGACTATTATGGACATTGCTGCTATGAACGTTGGGTGCACGTGCCCTTTCTTCTCACTACATCTGTATCTTTAGGGTAAATACCCAGTAATACAATTGCTGGGTTGTATGGTAGCTCTATTCTTAACGTCTTGAGGAACCTCCATACTGTTTTCCAGAGTGGCTGTATCAGCTTGCATTCCCACCAGTAGTGTAAAAGCGTTCCCCTTTCTCCACAGCCTTGCCAAGATTTGCTGTTTCCTGTTTTGTTACTTTTAGCCATTCTAACTGGTATAAGGTGGTATCTCATTGTGGTTTTGATTTGTATTTCCCTGATGGCTAGTGATGTTGAGCATTTTTTCATGTGTCTGTTAGCCATTTGTATGTCTTTTCTGGAGAAGTGTCTGTTGGGTTATTAGTTTTTTGAGTGTTGAGTTTGTATTTTGGCCCTACTTGTGGTGATTTAGCCATACAAAAAAAATTTAATATTGTCAAATTAAATTAGTTAACTTTTCTTTGTGGCATCAGAATTTTTAAGTCGCATTTAGAAAGTCTTCCCATTCACCCTTGTTATGGAGAAATTTGCCTTTTCCTTTTAGACTCAGTATGTTGTCATTTTTATATTAATATCTAATGTGTTTAGAGTTCACTTTTAGATATGTTTTGATATATGGATCAAATATTGTCTTTTTTCTAAAAGATTATCCAGTCATCTCAGCATTGCTTGTTCAAGCCACCATGCCATGTGCTATCACAACAAGATATATAGAACCCAGTCCCTGACTATTAGGGTCTTAGAGTTTCTAAATACAGACACATAAATGTTGAGAATTTCAATATGGTAAGAAAAATGCTTCAAAAGAGGATATACAGTGAGCTCTGTTGTGAGCATCAGAGTCAAGTCCAGTCACACCAATGTGAACATAAAAGTGAAATAAATGTTTGTTAGGAAGAACATGTAGAAGTTTTCGGTTCTAACAAAAGCTGAATGGCATTTCTGAGAGAAGATACAGCTAGGTCAAAGACAGAATGGTACAAACAACACAATGTGTTGGGGGTAAGTGGGAAAAAGCTTCCCTCCTTAGATAGATTTTACCAGGATCCTCCGAATCCTCTTCAAGACTAAGATTCAACTTTGGACTGCTGCCCTGCCCTTGGCCCACTAAGCCCGCTTTTAGCAAAGAATCTGCATGTTCCAAAGGCCCAGAATGGTGCCTTCTACAAACATGAAATCAGTCGATGTTGGATGAACCATATTGTTGAACTGGGTACAATGCGCTCATATTAAGGACATTCAAAATATGAGATCTACTTTTCAGAAAGAGCTAGTTCCTTGAACTAAGTAGAAGTTTGCTTAAGACAACAAGTATTCCATTTACCTCCTTTTACATAGATAATTGGTTGACACTTAAATAACCATCTCACAGTAGCCTGTGATTAGATGGGATAAACAAAACAACAGAAGATTGACCTGAGGGGAAACACATCCATAGAGCATTTAGTGTAGCTAGGCACACAAGAACTCAATATGTGATCATGGTTCATGCTAATGTAGAAACAGATTAAGCAGAAGAATCACTAAGTTATGAAAAGAAACATAAATGACAGATCGAAATTCATTTAGCATCTTAAAATGTACTTTCAACTACATGTAGTTTACATGTAGTTCCTTACTGCATGTCATCTTTTGTGCCCATGAAAGTACAAAATATTAAGTATTTTGTGTGTGCTTATCATTTCTTAAATGTGTTATTTTAGGTTATAATTATGGAAAAACTTCAGGTCCCACTCACAAAATAAACTTGGATTAAGGCTGAACATGAACCTTTATTTTACTCTGTTTACCATTAGTCCTCTGATTCTCCAAGAAATAACTCCTATAACATATATCCCCCTCATCAAAACCGTACTAGCTCTACTATTTTTGAAATTATTGGGGTGCCTGGTGGCTCAGTTGGTTGAGTTTCAGACTCTTGGTTTTGGTTCAGGTCATAATCTCAGGGGCCTGGGCTGGAGCCAGCACCAGGCTCCCCACTCAGAGGGAAGTCTTCTTGCAGATTCTGTCTCCCTCTGCCTCTGCCCTCCCCCCATTCATGAGTGCACTTTCTCTCATTCTTTCTCTGGAATAAATAAATATTTAAAAAAAAAAGAAATTATTAAAATGCATTTGTATTTCCAATTATATTCAAATGCAGCAATGAATCACGAATACTACATTTTTAAGGACTCAAAGAAAAACACTGAGCAACACATCTCACACTTAGAGATTTTTAAATCAAATCAATTTTAAAGTATAATTTGTATACAACAAACTGCATCCCTTATGTGGATATAATACAAATGTTACTACTTTCACCTAATGATGGGCATGTAATTTTTTTCTTAGTCTGGGGTTATTATAAATAAAGCTGTTATGAACATTTGTGTACAGATTTCTATGTGGACATAGGCTTTTATTAACTTGAGTAAATATCTAGAAGTAGAATGGCTGGGTCATGTGGCGAGTGTGTACTGAACTGAGAAACTCTGAGTGATTTTCCTGTACGAGTACACCATTTTCATGCCTGACTCAGCAATGGAATGCGTTTGAGTCCCAGTAGCTCTGTCTTCTTGCTAACTATTCATATGATCAGTCTTTTTTAATTTTAGTCATTCTAGTAGATGTGCTATGATACTAGGTTTTATTTTGTGGTTTTATTTTGCATTTCTCTAATGACTAACATATCAAGTAATTTTTCACGTGATTATTGGCCATTTGCATACCTTTTTTGTAAAGTGTATATTCAACATTTTTTATTCATTTTTGTACTGGTTATAAGATTGTTTAGATATTCTAGATACAAATTTTTTGAGAAATGTGCTGCAGTATTTTCTCCTAGTTGATGGTTTAATTTTTGTCTTCTCATGTATGCCTTTAGAAGATTGAAGGTTTTTCATTTTGATAAAATCCAATTTATCCAATGTCTTTTTCTATGATTTGAGCTTATGTGATCTGAAGAGTAAGTCTCTGCAATCTTAAGACTACACTGACTTTCCTTTAGAATGCTCATATCTTCAGTGTTCACATTTAGGTTGATGATACCTAAGTTACCTGAGTTATACCTGAGTTAATCTTTGTGTATGGTACACAGTAACAGGCAATGTCCTTTGGTTTATGTCATTAAGTAAAAATCAAAGGCCATTCCAGTATGCTAAAGAGATTTTTCTTTTCCCATTGACTGGTCTTCACACCTTCTTCATAAATCAACTGAACATGTCTATGTGGATCTATTTCAGAGTTTTAAGATACACTTGGGGTGGTAGCCAGAAATAAATCACAGAGGGCTTGTATTCCATGCAGTGAGAGCCAACAAAGGATCTGAACCAGGGAATGATGAGATCAGATGTCCATACCATCAAAGCCTTGCTGACAGTCTGCTCCACAGAGAAGGTTTTCATGAAATGAAACTGGAGGCATCAGCCTGGCTCATTGGCTGCCTTTGATCAGATTTCCTGGATGGAAGTGGAACTCAGGATGAAACAGGCACAAAGTTGGCCTCACTGAGTTATAAGTGTTCACAGAGGATGACATGGTGGGAGCAGGAACAAGACTCATTAGCTGGAAGCTATCCATTGGTCCTTCTGTTGGTTATGAGGGGAAAAAATCATGGCTATACATTCTCATGACCAGACAGAGAAAGCTTCAGGTCTGCTTCTAAAGGAACTATTGTCAGAGACCAATTTCAGAGATTTCATAAGACGTGCAGAAATAAAACCTGAATTACACACACACGTGCACACACGCATGTGTGCGTCCTCATGGATATGCTTGTGGCTGTAGATGACATCACATAACATGAGAACACACAAAACTCAGTAGACACCTGGCACCAGCTCTGTATTCTACCCAGAAAATCCTATCTTGACATGAGCAAGAGTGGGCCTCTTTCCACTTCTGCATGGAGTATTTGTGGTAACTGCTTTATCCTCCATTTGAATTATTTCAACATGTAGTCATAATCCCAGAATTAAGCAGTCAAAACCCAGGGTGTCTGGGGCCATCCACGGTATCTATCATTTTCATCACTATGTTTTAATACTCAAGATACCACACACTTGAGACCTTTAAGGAGACACTGAATTCCATGTGAAAATGCAAAAGTAAATGTGAAGACACAATCATAAGAAGGTAAAATATATCATACAAGGAAATTACCAAAGAAGGAGCCTGGTATCTAGTAGAGGAGATAGAAGTCATACTTCTGGGGTAAGTTACTAAGAACTGAATATAATTCCTAAGAGTTCACCACATACAAGGATACTCTCTACCACAACTGGGGGGCAGATGGATGTTTCCAAAACCAACAAAGTACTGGGAACTGCTGTAGACATTGGACCATGAGGCCTCAAAACTCATGCGGAGGACTGGGTTCTGCACTTGAGGGCTCCATGACTAAATTTTTAAGACGTCAGATCTTGGGATGGGAACTGTGAAAAGTGAAAAACCAGAGCAACAACTGTGGCCCAAAGGCAGGCTCCAGGCCTGCCCTGCAAAGGAGGTACTCTTCACAAGAGGGGACCCAGCAAAGTAACCACAGAAGGAGTCCTGGGAGGGCATGCCTGCTTAACTGCAGGACAGAGTCCAGGCTTCCTGTGCTTGGAGGTGAAGTGAAAAAGAGACAAGAGAAGGCCCAAAATAGAAGAACTGGCGAATGTCTTCCATCATGTAAAAGCGAGGATGGAGAGGGGAAGAGAGAATGAGAAGTGTCTAGGCACCCAGAATACAATAAGCAGGGCCCTGTGTCTAGGAACAGAGAGTAGGCAGGAAAGCAGGGCTGTCTGCTGAAGGTTTGGGTCTCAGTAAGAAATCCATTGATGAGGGGCAAATTACAAAACCACGATATAATTCATAGACACAGAAAGTAGAACCAGGGTTGCCTGGAACTTGCTGAGTTGGTGGTGGGGGCAGGGATACGAGGAATTTGATGAGCAGGGTGCTTGAGTTTGGGAAGATGAAAACAGTCTTGGAATGAGTGGTGGTGAAGTTTGCATGATAATGTCAATGCGTTCAATGCCACTGACTACACTAAAAGGTTAAATGGTAAATTTTATTTTTTTTTAATTTTATTTATTCTTTTAACAGAGAGGAGAGAGATCACAAGTAGGCAGAGAGGCAGGCAGAGTGAGAGGGGGAAGCAGGCTCCCTGCTGAGCAGAAAGCCTGATGAGGGGCTCAATCCCAGGGTCCTGAGATCATGACCTGAGCGGAAGGCAGAGGTTTTAACCCACTGAGCTACCCAAGCGCCCCATAAATTTTATAAAATATAAATTTACCACAATTCAAAAGAAGAATCCCAAGAGTGCTTCACAAGAATTCTTAAACACGGGCAGAAAATAATGAAAAGCAATTTTGTGCCACCCTCAGTGCCAATACAAGACACCAGGGGTGCACTGTGGTGGGAAAAGCCTTCTACAACCTGTATACAACTATACTTAATGGCTAAAATGGTCAATTTCATGTGATGTATATTTTACCACAATTTTGTTTAAAGACTCCCAAGAATGCTTCACAAGAATTTCTAAAAAAAGGCAGAAAAAAGTGAAGAGCAATTTGTGTGCCACCCTCAAGTGCCAGTATTGGGAAGACACCAGGGGTGCCCTGTGCTGGGGAAAGCCTCCTATAACCAGTGGCGCCCCAAACACCCGTCAAGGCTGCCCCTCCATCAGGCCTGCTTCAGCTTCCTGGCCCCACACAGCCACCTGGCCACCATGCCCAGCAGCTTCCCACAGAGCCACAGGGTGCCCAGGGTGACCACCAGCAGGAACAAGAAGACGTCCAGCAGGTACTGCTCATG
>CM053607.1:22239558-22263145 GCA_028646535.1 Procyon lotor
TCTCTGAACCTCCTGGATTTGGATGCTTGTTCCCTTTGCCAGATTAGGGAAATTCTCTACAATAATTTTCTCCAATATACCTTCTGCTCCTGTCTCTCTTTCTTCTTCTTCTGGGATCCCAATTATTCTAATATTGTTGCATTTTATGGTATCACTTATCTCTCGAATCCTCCCTTCGTGGTCCAGTAATTGTTTGTCTTTTTCTCAGGTTCTTTATTCTCCGTCATTTGGTCTTCTATATCGCTGATTCTTTCTTTGGCCTCATTTGTTCTAGCAGTGAGAGCCTCCATTTTTAATTGTACCTCGTTAATAGCTTTTTAAATTTCAACTTGGTTAGATTTTATTTCTTTTATCTCTCCAGAAAGGGACTTTATTTCTCCCGAAAAAAATTCTCTAATATCTTCTATGTTTTTTTCGAGCCCTGCTCGCATCTTGATAACTATCATGTTGAACTCTATTTCTGACATATTACTAATGTCTGAATTGACTAGGTCTCTAGCTATCGGTACTGTTTTTTCTTTTTTTTGTGGTGAGTTTTTCCGCCTCGTCATTTTGTCAAGGTAAGAGTAGATAGGTGAGAGAGAAAGATTCTCTGGAGTTCTGCAGTTTTCACTGATTGATTAACTAGGTCTTGGCTGGATATTCTCGCTGATCTTCTGGGGGATGGGCCCGTTGCCGTGGTTCTCAAATGTCTTTGCCCGAGGCGGAATTGCACCACCCTTGCCAAGGGATGGGCCGAGCACTTTGCTCAGGTTCGCTCTAGGAGTCTTTGTTCCCTGAGTGCTTTCCTTACTGCCCTGGAGGCCGGGAATGAAAATGGCAGCCTCCCAGTCTAGGCCCAGAGAAGCCGAGTGCTGGGCGCCGCAATCCTCCACACACCCTCAGAGGAAACCGTTAATCACTCCCGTCTCCCTTGCCCGCGGTCCACGCTCTGTGCTCAGCTAGCCCGAGGCGGAGCGCCTCTATCTGTGGTGCGCACGCCCTCATCTAGAGTCTCCAAACCAGCAGATTCCTGCTGCACGCTCCCGCATAGTTCCTCCCAGAGGAGGAAGGAGGGGGTGTCTGTGGAGCTCCCTCCCGTGGGGTCCCCACTAAAGTGCAACAGCCCGACCATGTCTCACTTCTTATAGTCCAAGGTAAGCCTAAACGACACGGCCTTGCATGGCTCCTTCTCTGCCGCTGGCTTCTCCGTCCCAATACCTGGGAGCTCTGCCACACTCGGGCTCCCCTGGTCCCTCAGTGACCCCATGGGTCCTGAAACCACACTGTTCCCACGAGGGCTGAACCCCCGGTTAGCCTCAGGAGCGATATCCCTCAGCGGAGTGGACTAGAAGTTCCGGATTTTGTGTTCCAAGGCTCTGTGACTGCTGGGAGCCGGCCCCTCCCCTCAGGGTCTCTCTTCCTGTCGCTTTGGATTCACTTTTTCCACACGTCCTACCTTCTGAAAGTGGTCAATTTTCTGCTCCTAGAATTGCTGTTCTTATTCTCTCCTCTCTCCTGTTGTGTTTGCCCGCTTTTAGAGTGTTTTTCTGTTTCTTTAGCTGGACTTCTGGGACCCAGTGCTCTCTGTGCCTCCTCTGAGTTAATTTTCTTAAAGGGTGTGTCATCTGGGTCTGTGTGTGTGTGTGTGTGCACAAATATCCATTTTTCCTGAACAATTTTTTGAAAGTCTGTGTTTTATCTATACAATTGTCCTTCTTTGTGAATCATCAAGTTTACTAAATTCATGTGTGTCTATTTTTGGGTTCCCTATTGTGTTATATTGACTACTTTCCTAATCTTCTGCCAATATCATTCCATCTTGATTATTGTAGCTTTATAATAAATAATCAAGTTGACAATGTCAGCCCTCCAACTTTGTTCTTCATCTTCATTATTGTGTTGGCTCTTTAGGATTTTGGTTCTCCGTGCCAATTTTAGTATCAGTGCATTATTATCCACAAAATAAGTTTGTGAGATTTTGATTGTGATTGCATTGAATGTATTGATCGATCTAGGGAGAACTAAATACTTGACAATATTGACTCTTTGTAACTATGAACATGGACTTTCTCTCCACTTATTTAGCTCTTTGATTTCCTTCGTTAGAGTTTTATAGTTTTCCATATATGGATCTTGTGCATATTATGTTAGATTTATTCCCAAGTTCACAATTTTGGCGGTGCTAATGTAAATGGTATAGTGTTTTTAATTTCACATACTTCTGTGAATGGCTTTTATAAGGCTGGTTTTATACATTAAACTTGTGATATTACACCAATTGCTTACTAGTTACAGGAATTTTTGTTTTTTCTTTTTCAGATTTTTGGATTGGAACATCATGTCATCTGTGAACAAAAGCAGTTTTATTGATTCCTTCCTAATCTATATGCCTATAATTCCTTTTTCTTGTCTTATTATTTACCTAGGACCTCCAGTATGAGGCAAAGAGGTGCTAGTAAGAGGACATACTTGTCTTGTACGTGATAGGTTGTCCTTTCATTTTCTATATAATGCCCTTTGATACAGAGCAGTTTCAATCCTAATGAAATCCTATTTATCTGTTTTTTCCTTTGTTTCTCATGCTTTTCATGTCACATCTACAAATTCATTACCAAATACAAGTCTATGCAGATTTATTCCTTTCTTTTCTTCTGAGATTTTTATGGCTCTTAGTTCTTTATTTAGGCCATTAATCTATTTTGAGTTAATTTCAGTATGTGTTTTGAGGAAGCCTGAAATACATTCGCTTTCATGTGAAAATCCAGCGGGATCAGCATCATTTGCTAAAGAGACTATTCTTTTCTTCCCTAAATGGCTTTTGCACCCTTGTCAAAAATGAATTGGTCACAGATGTGTGAGTCACCAACTGTGTTCTTTTTCATATTGCTTTTGTTATTCAGGGTCTCTTACATTTTTATATGAATTTGAAAATTGGCTTTTTCATTTCTGTAAAAAGAAGAGGCCATTGAGCTATTGATAACAATTAGATCAAATCTGTAGATCACTTAGAGTAGTAGTGTTCTCTCTTTTTTTGAGCAGAAAGCCCAATGTGGGGCTCAATCCCAGGACCCTGGGATCAGGACCTGAGCAGAAGGCAGAGGCTTTAATCCATTGAGCTACCCAGGCACCTCGAGTAATAGTGTCCTCTTAACAAGACTAAGTGTCATAATCCATGGTCTGGAGATGTCTTTCTATTTATTTAGGTCTTTCTGAATTTCTTTCAGCAAATTTGTAATGTCCTGTGTACATGTTTTTCAACTCTTCAGTTTAGTTGGATCCTGTTGTAAATAGGATAATTTACTTAATTGCTTTTACAGACTGTTCATAGCCGCTATATGGAAACACATCTCATAATTGCACATTGACATTTTCCCGTGCAACTTTGCTGGATTCATTTATTACATCTATCGTTTCTTTTTGGTGTATGAATTCTTTGGGATTTTCTCTACAGAGAATTATGTCATATGAAAATCAAACTATTTCTGTATTGTCCAATTTGGATGCCTTTTCTTTTCCTTTTCTTATCTACTTGCTCTGTCAAGGGTATATTTGAATAGCAGTGATGTAAGGGGGCATGTCAGACTACTGATCTTAGGCAGCACAATTGCAGTCTCTCATAACAAATGTTATGCAAAGAGTGTTCCATATACTCTTTATCATGTTCAAGAAGTACCTTTTTATCCCTAGCTTTGTGAGTATTTTTATCGTGAATAGGAGTTAGTTTTGTCAGAAACCTTTTCCGAACCTCGACATGATTTTTTTTTCTTCTCTTCATTCTAATAACATGTTGTATTACATTGACGGATTTTGCTATGTTAAATCATTTATAAATATCCCTTATCTCCTGCAAAAGTTACAATGTAATTCCGTTTTCTGTGTGTTAATTGGTATATAGCTACCCATAGATAATTCTTAATAAGTTTCTGATTTAAATCCCTAAGAATGAATGTTAATACACTTTTATCAATTCTTCAAAACATCCGTTTCTTCTTCCTCTGCATTGTTTGGTCGTCCCCAGCTCACAGCCTTTACTCTGTTGTTCAATCTGGCCTTTGTTTGACTCCATCCAGTACTACACCATAAGATCTACCAGCCAAGGGACCGCTTAAAATCAGCTTTCCTGTTTTTTGATAATTATAAGATTAATGTAAATCTATTATTTAAAATTGAAAAGAGTAGAACATGATGTCAGAATAAGAGGCTTCATGCTCTCATTCCCCAAAAGAAATATTTAAAAAATATGTTTAAAGAACTGAAGATGGACTGTACCCCAGGCATATATATAACCTGTCTCACCAAAGCCAGCAAATAGCTATGAAAACACCATCTCATTGGAACCCCTACCCCCCAGCATGTGGATATCCCATGAACAAGAATAAAAAATCGACCCTCACTTTACACTATACAAAAAAATCAAATCCATTCAAAATGGATCAAAGATTTAAACATAAGACATGAAGCTACAAAGCTCTTAGAAAAAATCATAGGGGGGAACTTTCATGTTATTGGTCTTAGCAATGATTTCAGTGATATAGCACAACACAAAAGAAAATGAAATGTCAAATTCAAAATGAACAAACACCAAAACAAACAACAATAAAACCCACTGGGACTATATTAAACTAAAAAGCTTCTGTGCAATAAAAGAAAAAATCAACAGAGTAACAGACAACCTACAAAATAGAAAATACCTACAAACTGTATTACTGGTAAGACTGATCTTCAAAACATATAGGAAATGCCTACAACTCTATAGGAAAAATTTTTAAAAATCTTATAACCCCATTAAAAACTAGGCTAAAGACTGAAATAGACATTTATCCAAAGACAACATGCAAATGGCAAACAGATAAATGAAAACATGGTCAGCAACACTAGTCATCAGGGAAATGCAAATCAATTTCACAGTGAGATATCAATTCACACCTATTGGTGTGGTTATTACTAAAAAACAGAAGGCATGTGTTGAGGATATGTAGAAAGAACAACTGCTACATACTGTTGTTGGGAATGAAAAATGGAGAAGGCACTATGGAAAACAGTACAGAAATCCCCCTAAAAATTAAAAATAGAACCACCACATCATATGATAGAGCAATCTGATTTCTCTTTCTGTACCCAAGAGAATGGAAATCAGGATCTCAAAGAGATATCTGCATTCCCATCTTTATTGAAGCCCTATTCACAATAGCCTAACTGTGGTAACAAACAAAATAGACAGCCAAAAGATGAATGGGTAAAATAATTGTGATATATATCTATATATATCACAGTATAGTGGAATACTATTTATTGCTTACTCTTAAAGGAGGAAATCTTCCAATATGAGAAAACAAATCTTAAGGAAATTACGCTAAGTGGCATAACCTAGAATGGCAAATACTGCATGAATTAACTTACAGAAAGCATCAAATATAGTCAGATTTTAGATTCAAAAGCAGGAGTTGGATAGTACTAGAAGTCCTAGCCTCAGCAATCAAACAACAAAAAGAAATAAAAGGCATTCGAATCAGCAAAGAAGTCAAACTCTCATTCTTTGCAGATGATATGATACTTTATGTGGAAAGCCCAAAAGATTCTACTCCAAAACTGCTATAACTTATACAGGAATTCAGTAAAGTGTCAGTATAAAAGTATAAAGTAAAGTATAAAATCAACACACAGAAATCAGTTGCATTTCTATACACCAACAGCAAGACAGAAGAACGAGAAATTAAGAAGTCGATTGCATTTACAATTGCACCCCAAACCATAAGATACCTAGGAATAAACTTAATCAAAGAGGCAAAGATCTGTACTCAGAAAACTATAAAGTACTCATGAAAGAAATTGAGGAAAACACACAAAAAAATTGGAAAAACATTCCATGCTCATGGATTGGAAGAACAAATATTGTGAAAATGTCTATTCTACCTAAAGCAATCTACACATTTAATGCAATCCCTATCAAAATACCATCAATTTATTTCAAAGAAATGGAACAAATAATCCTAAAATTTATATAGAGCCAGAAGAGACCCCGAATAGCCAGAGGAATGTTGAAAAGGAAAACCAAAGTTGGTGGCATCACAATTCTAGACTTCAAGCTCTATTACAAAACTATAGTCATCAAGACAGTATGGTACTGGCACAAAAACAGACACATAGATCAATAGAACAGAAGAGAGAGCCCAGAAATGAACCCCCAACTCTATGGTCAACTAATCTTCAACAAGGCAGGAAAGAATATTCAATGGACAAAAGACAGTCTCTATAACAAATGGTGTTGAGAAAATTGGACAGCCACATGCAAAAGAATGGAACTGGACCATTTCCTTACACCACACACAAAAATAGACTGAAAATGGATGAAAGACCTCAATGTGAGACAGGAATCCATAAAAATCCTTGAAGGGGACAAAGGCAGCAACCTCTTTGACTTCAGCTGCAGCAGCTTCTTCCTCGAAACATCACCAAAGGCAAGGGAAGCAAGGGTAAAAATGAACTATTGGGAAAGATCAAAAGCTTTTGCACAGCAAAGGAAACAGTCAACAAAACCAAAAGACAATCGGCAGAATGGGAGAAGATATTTGCAAATGACATATCAGATAAAGGGCTAGTATCCAAAATCTATAAAGAACTCCTAAAACTCAACACCCAAAGAACAAATAATCCAATCAAGAAATGGGCAGAAGATATGAACAGACATTTCTGCAAAGAGGACATCCAAATGGCCAAAAGACACATGAAAAGGTGCTCATCATCACTCAGCATCAGGGAAATACAAATCAAAACTGCAATGAGATATCACCTCACACCAGTCAGAATGCTAAAATTAACAAGTCAGGAAATGACAGATATTGGTGAGGATGTGGAGAAAGAGGAACTCTCCTACACTGTTGGTGGGAATGCAAGCTGGAATGGCCGCTCTGGAAAACAATATGGAGGTTCCTCAAAAAGTTGAAAACAGAGCTACCCTATAACCCAGCAATCGCACTACTGGGTATTTACTCAAATGATATAAATGTAGTGATCTAAAGGGGCACGTGCACCCAAATGTTTATAGCAGCAATGTCCACAATAGCCAAACTATGGAAAGAATCTATGTGTCCATTAACAGATGAATGGATAAAGAAAATGTGGTATCTAAATAGATAGATAGATAGATAGATAGATAGATAGATAGATAGATAGATAGACAGACAGACAGACAGGCAATGGAATACTATGCAGTCCTCAAAAAACGAAATCTTGCCATTTGCAACAACATGGATGGAACTACTGAGTATTATGCTAAGCAAAATAAGTAAATCAGAGAACGACAATTATCTCTCTGATATAAGGAATTTGAGAGGCAGGGCAGGGTTTTGTGGGAGGAAGGGAGGGAAAAAAATGAAACCAGATGGGACCAGGGAGGGAGACAAACAATAAGAGACTCTTAATCTCAGGAAATAAACTGAAAGATGCTAAGGAGTGTGTGGGGGAGGGATAGGGTGGCTGGATAATGGACATTGGGGAGGGTATGTGCTACGGCGAGTGTTGTAAATTGTGTAAAACTGATGATTCACAAGCTGTACCCCTGAAGCAAATAATACATTATATGTTATTATATGTTAATAAAAATTGTAAAAAAATGGGAGTTGATTTCCAAGGGTGCGGGGAGGGGGGGTGAGAGAAAAGGGTCATTGTTATTCCGTGGAAAAAGAGTTTCAGGTAAAAAATATGAATAATATCTAAAGATGTGAGGCACAACATGATATCTACAGTCAATAATTATGTTTTGCAGTGCTAAAAATTTGATAAGGGTGTAGATCTCATATTAAGTGTTTTTCCCACAATAAAATAAAATTTGAAATAGAATCAAATACCCAAAAAAAGACTAGAAAAATAAAATAATAAAATAAAATAAATAAATATATATGTATTTATATATATATTTATATATATTGTAGTCTCACACTACATTACTCCCAGTTCCCACTGGCAAGGGAGCCATCAGTTCTGCACTGAAGAGCTCTGCATGAAGTCCATATTGAGAGCTAAGGTTTCACTTACTTGTGGTACTGGTTTAACAGGTCTCGCCATTAAGCCTCCAACATACACAGTGTTGGGAAGCAGGGGCCGAGCAAACTCAAGGGCAAAGTCAGAGTTAACAAACCACAGCTCTGCTTTCTTTAGAAGATGAGAAAAAACTGGCCTAGAATCTTCTGGGAAATGTTCCTTGATGGTGTTGTCAAACGTAGACTGGATTTGCTGTTGCTTCATGGAGAAACCAAAGAGCATCAGAAAATTCTTCACTCTGCCCCAAAAGTCCATGTGGTCAGTTAGTGAGGAACGGAATACTGGAGTATAAGACACGGGGATTGGTAGCCCAAAGTCCAAAGTGCCAAACTGGGTGGGAAGAATTGACACAAATGGCTTCCCAAGCTTCTCAGCAACCAGGAAAGAACAGAAGTCAAATGCTTCAACAAACACCAGGTCAAAGTTTTCATTTTTAAAGGAATCCATGATATCACCTCTCCTTAGCAAATCACTACATCGAATTTCCAGTTGCTCCATTAACTTTAAAAAGTTGTCAAGTGTTTCCCTGTAAAAAAAAATTAATGGCAAATATTCATTGGAGGTGTAATTTCTACAAAACTTAGGAGAATTTTTGGCTCAAAGAAAATATCCCAGGTAAGTAAGATCAAATCTGGCATCAGCCCACATAATTCACCAAGTCTAATGAATACTCCGCTGTAGGCACGCTGCTCTGGGTGTTTCTGTTTCCTAAAATGTTCCCACTTCCTCCCCTCCCCTTTCTCTGGCCAATCCATATGCACCCACTAGCAAAGTTAATTCGTGGTCCTTCTAGTTTGTCTTTTTGTTTTGTTTTGGTTTGGTTTTTTTAAGGTCATTCTACACTAAAAAATAGTCACTAGCAGATTTCAGAGTTCCATGTCTAGCTGATACATTCTGTGATGCTCTGTTGAAGTTTTATCTGCATACTGACCTGCATAAGTGACCTTATGTGACTCTGCATAGTGACTCTCCTGTTTCCTAACCAAACTGTGGAAATAATTTCATGGCGTCAATATTTGGGGTGTAGACCGTTTTTTTGAAACTGGGTATATCCCAAATTTGACAGATTGCCTCACACAAGGAACTTTCGGATGGTAGTATTAGAATCTAAATTTTAAGCTGAACATGAGATTTATATCTTCCTACTTGAAAAGTTAACATTTTAAACAAAAATAAATAAATAAAAGCCTATTTGAAGCTAATTCTTTCCTCCCATTTCATGCCAGCTGGAGTATTCACAAGAGTTCATGCTAAAATTTTACCACCATCTATAAAGACTCGTCTATGGGACTGTTCCAGGAACTATTCTGTCAATGTTTTCCCATCAGTGCCTGCAAAGAATATGACCTTTTTTATACAGCATATGGATGATAGATGAGAATATTCTTGATGAGGTTACAGGCCAGGTGCTTTGGAGACCCATGGGCCTCCTAGCTGAATGAAGGACTGAGAGAATCAAGGCCCAGCAAACCCATAACCTGTGTAACATTCCACCCTATCAACCCACTTACAGAATGACCATAGGTGAGAGCTCATTAGCAATATGCAGATATACCTGGGGTTTAAAATCACCTTCATGTGACAACAGGTGATTAGCTGAAATTATTTTCTATTATATTTTAAAAGATTTTACATAAAGAAATATTGGTTAATCGTGTTGAAAATTCAAGATATGAAGTACAAATTCTTCAAAAGTAGAGCATTAATCATATTGAAAATTAAGTTAATCCATTGAAGAAATACGGGAAAGCACTGTGCTTCATATATTATACCATATTTAACATGTGTGTAAAACTGGTCTTGGAAATAATCAAGTGAGGGAGAAGAGACAAGACATATAATTTTAAAATATTTGAGTAACAACACTAGGTGAAATAGACAAGGTTTCAGATGAAAACTTTAGATCAGATCTCTCATAGATGAGAGAATTTGGTCTTCTAGTCTAAGGGAAAAGGCTTTAAGGAAAAAGCCAGATTTTAGAACCACTTCGTAGCAAGTAGAATTTCTATGGAAAGAAGGGAGAAAGACATTAGACCACTGTATTAACCCAGCAAGGAATAAATTTGTGCCTTTTCACTGTAATGTGAAAAATCATAATTTTCTATATTTCCCAGGTAATGAAAATACCTCTCAGGTTACTCACTCATTTTGCATCACCAAGATACTTGGTTTTTAAAATGAGTTTAAAAGATAGTGGTTCATGGTATAAAAAAATCAATATTCATAAGCATCTTTCTATTCTTGAATGTATGTGAGAGAAGAGAGGAAAAAGAAGTATAATGTGATGGGTCTCACTTGCCTACCAACAATGAGAAATTTAAGTTGTCTAAACTGCCTTCTTTGTTGTGGAGAGTTTATATGCAAACATCTAGGTGAAATGTTGCCTGAAATATTCAGAAGGAACAGTCCCTTCACTATATAGAAATGCATACATGCTTGCAGTGGACTAGCAACAGTACAAAGACTGAATGATTGGCAGTGCAAAACTCATCTACTCCATCCGTCCACTACCACCATCATAGATCTCCCCATCCATCCACTCATCCATCTATCCATGCATTTCTCTTAAACTCACACCAAGTATCTATGCATGCAACCATTCATTCCCATCACTAAAATGGCAAGTCTTTCATTCAGAGAATAAAAGAAATTACCTGCCATGCAAAGCTTCTGTCACGAAGGATTCAAAATGTTTCTTAAATTCTTTTCTGCAATCTTCAGATGGAAGCCAATTGATAACTTTGTATGAAATGTCATTTTTTTCTTAAATAAATAAATAAATAAATAAATAAAACACCAATAGGGAAATGTTTAATTATACCATACAACCTAAATTAACATTGACATGATGATATCATGGTTTCTTTATTCCAAGGATTGTATGCATATTCAAATTTTGCTTTTTGAACTTTGGGCTTTCTGCTTTTTCATTTCTTCAGTCATGTAACCTGCTGAACTTGACTGAGAATCATATAGCAGTCACTTTTATTTATTTTAAAGTACTGGAAGTTTCTACTTAAAGTTTACACTTAGAGGTTTAACTAGTCACCATTTTATAGGTGAGAAAGGAGTACCAGATAATTTGTCAAGAATTTACACATAGTGAATGGCACACTTTGTATCTAAATATATATCTTATTTTATCCCAGCTTCCCAGGTATTTCCCATTTAGAAAAAGAAATCATTTTCATTAAAATTAAAAGTGACACATGCACAGGTTTTTCACTCTGCCAAAAAAATATCAAAACCTGAATTAAAAATAGTAGTCCTCTGCAGCTCTATTTCACATCCTGGCTTTTCCCATAAGTCATGTGTAAAAAAGAGTCTGACACCATTTTTGAGGTTGGACTGGTGACAGCTTTCAAGCTCCATCTCCCCCTTAACCTTCTGGGACATATCTTGGCAAGCAGAGAAGAAACCCTCAACATATCATCCCTTAAGTGAGCAAGAGTTTTAAGCCAAGCAAGCCAGACCCAAGTAGGGGAATCCTCACCTCCACCCTCCTCAGAAGCTTCCACAATTGGCCTTTAGAGACAAAAGTATGGGAGTAGCCTTTCAGTGGCCCTGGCCACATGTCTTGCACAAACCTATTTTCTGTGTCAGCTTGGATTGTGCTTCTGAATCCTAACATGAGCCATGATTGACACTGGGCCAGGTAGAATCCTGTGACCAATGGCTGTGTGTCTCAAGGGCTGTCCCCATTATAAACAGCGCTTGGGTAAAACTGATTCCAGTTTACAGGTGCAATGAATGGTGTGAGGAAGGTCACCGGAAGGGGTGATAACACCCCCATGGAGTTAATTCAAGGGAGTCATTCAAGCTCAATCTCAGGTCTCTCAGAATCACCACTAGGGAGGCCCATGGGGCATTCAGAGAAAGAAACTTATAAATGTCAGCAGTTTAGAACAAACACCTCCCCAAAACACATTTAAGAACAACCCAAAGAAAGAGGAAAGATAGGGAAAAAGCATGGTGGGAGAGTCAGGAAAGAAATTAAAACAGATTCTCAGTTGTGATACTTTTAAAGAAAACTTTGTAACAGAAGAAAGGCACAGAATGGCTTTTGTCCTGTACATCAGAGCTTCTAAATTACTTTTAACATCAGATGAGATAAACCAATGACAAACCTTAAGAGTCTTAATAAATACTTGGGCAAAAATAACAGCTATATGAGAAAAGTCCACTGAATTTATTGAAGAAATTTGTGTACTCTTAGGAGTCAAAAATATTAGTTACAGAGGACAGATTTCCATGCCTTGTCATAACTACTGGGATTAACTATCCCATAGTCATAACGGTCTTTTTTTTACATTATCTCCTAGTGGCTATGATTGGTCTTATGTAACAAGTCATTAATAAAAATAAAATTAAGGTTTTAGCATTTACAGTTAGCTTGACAAAAAGGGACCCTTTGGATCTGCCTAACATATTAAAACTGTTAATACATCCAAATATACATTAAAGCAGTGCCTTTAAGGATTATAATGAGATTTAACCATTACATAGAATGTATTAAGCAAAGAGTGATTATCTCCACTGACTCTCTAATTTATAAAATTATAATAGCCTAATTTAGACTATTCTTAAGCTAGAAAAGAAGTAATGATGCCTTGCAGTGGATTACTATAATACTATCATACTAAGCCTTATCATACTAAGCCCCCCACCCATTTCCAATATTACTGAAATTGCTGACTATATCTCAGTACTAATGGATACTTTACATGCAGAGATTTGGTAATATGTTCTGTTCAATTCCTATTTCAACAAGCTCTCAGCTGCAGTATCCCCTCACCTTCATCTTGACCGGATACAAATCATTTGTAACTGTTTTCTCACGGTCGACCTCAACAACCTGTACACAAGTTTTGCCGGCAAGACCTTAAGCACATTCAACTTTCTCCAGAAGCACATGTGTGACACTGCATTGAGGACAACCTCCTTTTTGCAGAGATTCATCCAGCAAGCGCACTCGGGACACACACATTCACACAGGAGCTCACAAGAGGGCTGCTACCCTCCACAAAGCACAAGAGTCATGACACCTCAGTTGAATTCCTGCAAAGAATTATTTGTCAGTTGAAGGTCTTTCCATCTCTGACACCATCAAGAAACAATATTGGGGTTCTACTTTCAGCATAAGAGAATAAGGAGCTTTCCTGGACACACATTTAAACAAAAACTGGTCAAAATTCTCTTTTGTATATACACACACCTATTCAACTAAATATACAAATGCTGAAAACAAAAATTGCTCAGAAGGTCATGGTGAATCTTCTAGGAAGATGGGGGAGCACCGAGAATCTGTCCCAGCACCTAGATGACAATTGTCCATTCATGCCCAAGAAAAGGCTCAGAAAAGATCTGAAAATACCAAAATTTATACCTCAGGTTGATCCTCACTGCAAAGTCATCCTGACGCAATCACAAAACAAAAACAATAAGCAAATTAATAGCAAACATCTGCAAACTTTGGAGAAGGGAGGAGAGTCTCATCTCCAGATTTGACACATTGTTAAATTCAATGGTCAGTTTTCAACAAAAATCATAAGACATACCAAGAAACGGGAAACTAAGGCCTATTCAGAGAAAAATAATAAATCAACACAAACTGTCCCTGAGAAAGACCTGATGGCAGATATACTAGATGATGACCTTAAAAAAACAATCTTAAAGATTCTCAGGCAACTAAAGGAAAATGGAGAGAAGGTTAAGGAAAAATTATGTAAAATAGAAATATCAATAAAGCATAGAAAATCTATAGAGAATCCAAAAGCAAATTTTGGAACTGAAAAATGCAATAAATTAAATGACAATTTCACCAGAAGTATTCAAAGGCAGATTTGAGCAAGCAGAAGAAATAATCTATGAACCTAAAGATAAGACAATGGAAATTATCAAATGTGAAGAACAGAACATTAAAACACGGAAGAAAAGAACACAGCCTAAGGGACCAACATATGCATTGTGGATGTTCAGAAGAAGACAGAAAGAAGGGACTAGAGAGAATATTTTAAGTATTATTTTAAGTAATAATGGCTGGAACCCCATAAACTAGATTAAAGATATGAATACAGACATCCAGGAAGCTCAACAAACTCCAAGGAAAATGAACTCAGACACACATGTCAGGACACATTATAGTCAAAATTTAGAAAGATAAAGGGAGAATAATAAAAGCAGCAAGAGAGGGCATGTAAAATGATGAGCACTGGGTGTTATATGCAACTGAGGAATTATTGAATGCTACATCTGAAACTAATTATGTACTATATGTTGGCTCATTGAATTTAAATTAAAAAAGTAAAAATAATAAAAGCAGCAAGAGAAAAGTGACTCATCATATACAGATGACTGATTTACTCAACAATATTATTTGCCAGAGAACATCAATGAGATGATGAATAGATTTCTTTTTGAGGAGGGGGGATAGGTATCCAAGGAAAGAAAGAGAGAGAATCTCAAGCTGTTTCCTTGCCAACATGAAGCCAGCCACAGGGATGGACCTCATGACCATGAGATCATGACCTGAGCCAAAATTGAGTGTCAGATGCTTAATCAACCAAGCCTCCCAAGGACCCCTAAAATTATGAATGGATTTTTAACCAGAAACTTTGGTGCCCAGAAGGCAGTGGGCTATTATATTCCAAGTGCTAAGAAAAAGAATGATCAGCAAAGAATTCAGTATCTGGCAACACTTCAAAAGTGAGGGCGAAATTAATGCATTCTCCAGTAAACAAAAGCTAAGGTAGGTTGTTACCACTAGGCCTACTCTGACAGTAATGCTCAAGGGAGCCCTCCTGGGGAAAAGGAGGCTACCAGATAGTAACTTGAAGGGTATGGAAAAATAAAGATTTTGATAGAGGTAAACTCATAGGGAATTATATAGCTAGTATTATGGCAGCACTTTCTAACTTGACTTGTGGTTTCTACATGTTTTTTGAAATTAGTACATTTTAAATGTATTTTTAGTTTGAAAACAAGTATTATTTAAACTTTATTTGTAATTCCAATCAAGTTTTCTCTGTAATTTAATGTACTAATGTATTCAAATTAATGAGAGTTTGTGTTTGGGGGCACACAATGTAAAAAAATGTAATTTTATGATATCAGCAATGCAAGGGGTTGGGGATGAGAGAACATTGTATGAGGAGAATTTTTGAATTTTATTAATTCAATTTACTGTTATAAATTAAAACGTAAGTGGCATAGACTTAGCATGTTAAATTAAATCCCCATGGTAACATACATAAAAAAATAGCTATGATACGCACGAAAGGAAATGACAAAAGAATTTAACACTTCACAACAAGAATCAACCAAACACAAAAGAAACAGTAATACAGAAAGTGAGGAACAAGAAACCTGTAAGGCATATAGAAAACAAATAGCAGAAGGACAGAAGTTTCTCCTTATCAGTAATTACAACCAATGAACACGGATTGAACTCTCCAAAGAAAAGACAGACATTGACACAATGGATAAAAATATATGATCCAAATGTAATAGCCTTGTATGGTGACAGATGGAAGCTACACTTGTGGTGAGCACATCATAACATGTACAGTTGGCAAATCAATATGTCACATGCCTGAAACCACTGTAACATTGTGTATCAACTATACTTCAATAAAAAGTAATACTTTAAAAGATTAAAAATAAAATGGAATAGGGGCACCTGGGTGGCTCAGTGGGTTAAAGCCTCTGCCTTCGGCTCAAGTCATGATCTCACGGTCCTGGGATCGAGCCCCACATCGGGCTCTTTGCTCGGCAGGGAGCCTGCTTCCCCCTCTTTCTCTACCTGCCTCTCTGCCTACTTGTGATCTCTCTCTGTCAAATAAATAAATAAATCTTTAATAAATAAATAAATAAATAAATAAATAAAATGGAATTAACAATGGAAGAAAGAGGATGGGGGTCTACAGGAGCTTCCTGTACTATCTTTGCAACTTTTCTGTAAATCTACAATTATTCCAAAAAAACTAAATGTACTAAAAAAATAAATACAAAAATAAAAAGCTCACAAACACACATACAAAGAAAAATATGATACAACTATACATATTGTGTTCAAGAGACTCTATAGATCCAATGAGACAGACAGAAAGAAAGGGAAATGATGGGAAAAGAAATTCTAAGCAAGTTTATTCACAAATTGCATAGTATACAGCAATTCAAATAGATTACAGTTATGAGAATCTACATCTATAGTTACAGTGCTTCTTCATTAGGGTGGCAATCACTTAGGTGTTCATGATTTAACAATGCATTTAACTGTCCATTAGTGTTTCATATAATCTGAAGTATGTCTATTGTATTTTATATTGAAATATCTAAGTGTTGGGGTGTCTGGGTGGCTCAACTGGTTAAGCATCAGCTCAGGTCATGATCCCGGGATCCTGGGATCGAGCCCCACATCGGGCTCCCTGCTCAAGGGGGAGTCTGCTCTCTGCTCCTCTCCTTGCTTGTGCTCTCTCACTCTCTTTCTGTCAAATAAATAAATAAAATCTTTAAAAAAAGAAAGAGGAAAGAAATTCTAAGCAAGGAATAAGCAAAAGAAAACAGATGAGCAAATATCGATCACAATAGACTTTAAATCAAATAAGATTGCAACAATTATATATCAATAAATATATTTATTAATTATATATAATAATATATTAATAAATGTTCAACACAGCAAGAAGATAGGACATTATATATATATTAATAAATTATATATTAATAAATGTTCAACACAGCAAGAAGATAGGACTATTATAAACACATATTCACCTAATGAGAGACCATCAAAATAGGTAAAGCAAATCTGGCAGAATAGAGGAAGAAAAAGACATTTCTATATAATCACTGGACATTTCAATACCCATTCTCAATAATGGATAGAAAAACCAGAAAGAAGATTAGTTAGGAGACAGAAGACTTACACACATTGATCCACTATATGTAACACACATACACAGACCACTCTACAGAAGAATACACATTCTTCTCAAGAGTACATGGGGCATTTTCCAGCAGAGTCCATTCTTCAGTCACAAATAAGTCTCAATAGATGTTTAAAACATACTTATCACAGGCTATCTGATGACACCAGGATGAAGTAGAAATCAACGACAGACAGAAAACCAGAAAATTCACAAATTTTGGAAATTAAACAACATCCTTTTAAATAATGCACATATCAAAAAGAAATCATGAGGGAAATCATAAAATACTTAGAAATAAAAATGAGTATGCAACATACCAAAACTTATGGGATACACCAAAAGCAGCAATTAAAAGAAAACTTAGACTTTCAATGCCTATATTAAAAAGGAAGTTTTCAAATCAATACTCTGTCACCTTAAGACACTGAGGAAGAAAGTGTGCTAAACCTAAAACAGAAGGTAAATTTAACAAAGTTGGGGGAAACTAATAAAATTGGAAATAGAAAACCAACAGAAATCAATGAAAACAGAGACAGTTCTTTGAAAAGATCAAGAAAATTTACAAACAAGAAAGATACAAATTGTTAAGACCACAAATGAAAGAAGGAACACCACTGATGACCACACAGAAATGAAAGGGATGATAGGAGACTTCTATGAACTTTTAGATGGCAATAAATTAGACAACGGATGATATGGACAAGTTCTTAGACAGAAACTACCAAAATTAAAGAAGGAAAAAGACATTCCAAAGAGACTGATAAAGAGGAAAGGTTGTTCCATTTGGGTAAAGAGCGCAGAATCTCTTGCCATTTCAATATCCAAAATATACCTGAAGTTTACACATGTCTCCACACACCAAAGGCACAATACTTCAAGAGGAAGTAGGTTCAAGAGGACTCCTTATCCTCACAGATTCTCAGACATTACTGATCATGACCTAGGCACAGGTTCACTTCTCTACATGAACAACGCTGGTCTTCTGAAAGAGACATCAGTGAAACATTCAACTCTCTCACCAGCCTCAGGCCTCAGCAGGTCTCATAAAACACCATAATGACTTACCTATACAAGTTCAAACTGAAATAAATGAAACACAAAACATTCTGGTTATCAAACATGAAGGGAAACGCCCATTCCAGCCCCACCACTGACCACCATAAAAGCCCAAATGCATCCTCCTCTCCCTGCTCTCTCAATGTACGTTTAGACCAGGTTGAGACTTTCTTTACTGTCTCCATGAAGCCTCATTATTTTATTAATAAGCTTTTGTGTATTTTTAAATATTTTATGTTTAAGTAATCTCTGCATTCAAAGTGGGGGCTCAAACCCACCATCTCAAGATTGAAAGTTGTGTGCTCTACCGACTGAGCCAGCCGGGAGCCCCTAATAAACACATTATACACACATTATAAATGAATCTCAAAATACTTTTTGCTGAATACAATAAACCAAAATCTGAGGCAGCATAATTGTGATCTGATTTCTATAAAATCTACACGATGCAATCTAACACATGGTGACATATTAGGGATTGATAGGCAATGTGATTAGAAAGGTGGGAGAGCAGGAAGGGGACATTGCCAAAGGACAGTAAACATCTTCTGTTGAGGGACAAATATATCTGTTATCTTGATGATGTTGATAGTTTCACAGGTATAGATATATACATAGGCCACCATATGTACATGTCCAAAGACAACAAATCACGAATATTATTTCCATACAATGATTTAAATAATAAACATAAGGAACTTCAGTCTGTGGCCACAAGAAGGCGGCAGGACCATATTAAAATCCTTACTTTAAACAACTAAATAAAACCAGACCAAATACACGCTAAAATGGTTTTTATTTTTATTTTCATTTATTTACTTATTTGTTTGTTTGTTTGTTTATTTTTGGTATGAACTTTCAACTTCATTTTTTCAAAGTTTTGTTTAAACTTTATGAAAATCATGTTATGGCTCAATATAATTTTTTTTTCCCCAAACAAAGCAAACACAATTTTAGAAATACTATAGCTCTAAAGGTTAAACTTGTATAACAGAAATAAAGCAATTTGACAACAAAGGAATGCTTAGGGACCTTTTAAACATTGAATTCCCAATATAAACAAACTATTATTTAATCTATCAGAGCTAAATTTAACACTTAATAGATTATGTTGACCCTTTTATTTAACAGACATACTCTGTTTAGCATTATGAGCATTTAATCTATGGTTGTTTATTAGTTTTAATATAAGTAATTCACAATATAATGTCATTAAAAAAACAGTAGTTTCGTTTTGTGAGAATTGTTTCAAATTTTCCTTTTAATGAAATCTGTTTCCCCGCTTAAAAACTAACATTTATGATTTCATATTTTTCTTTCTCAAAAAAGAATTTAGTCAAAAACAGATGTATTTAAAACTCAATTCTTCATTTTCTCCAGAAAACCTCAGATAAAACTTCTTGCTGCTCTTTTTATTAGTGTCAAAATTATCTCTTTAAAAGACTATTAAACTTTTAGGTGTTTTTTTTTAACTGTCTTTATTTTATTTTTTCAGTGTTCCAAGATTCATTGTTTATGCACCACACCCAGTGCTCCATGCAATACGTTCCCTCCTCAATACCCACCACCAGGCTCACCCATCCCCTACTCTCCTCCCCTCCAAAACGGACTCTGAGAACCAAACTAAAATGGTTTTTAGACATTGCACTCCAGGTAGTACCAAACATTCATGGATGGCTGGAGAAAACATCCAAGATACAACTCAAGGAGGAGGAACCCAGATCTGGCCTGGCCATCTCCCTGAGGGAGCCCTTCGGATTTGGGGGAGGACATGGCAGCTGGAAATCACAGGGCAGAATACCAGAACACCACAAGACAGCTGTAGGGAGAGAAAGCTCTGGGGTTGGGATCTTCTTGAGAACAATCAGTGCAAACGTGGGAGGAAACTACCCAAGGCACCATAAAGAATAAAAAGAACAAAACCCAGAGGTTATACCGAGCCTCTTCTCAAGCCACTACTCAGTCTTGACAGTTAATGAAGATCTAAGGAAAGTTCCCTGATCAGCTAGATAAAGGTGCATTTTGATCTAACTCCTGTGACTTTCTTGCAATTGGTTCTAAAATTCAGAGGCCAAGATAGTTGTATATTAAACTCTATGAACCCCAGCTGTAAGAAACTGACATCCCTCCAATAACAGCAGACTAAGATACTGGGTTTTTTAACTTCCAGGGCTACGGTGAGCACTGCTTCATAAACTAAGGAGCCCATGAGTCTAATTAAAGCTTGAATTTCAACATAGGGCTTCCTTATATTAGCTGCTGATATTCTCTCCTACGTCAATATCCAAAGAAAGCTGGACTAAATGGCTTCAAGATGGAATTGTCTGGTCAGGACAATGTCCCTCCAGGCAGAAATTCACCTGAATGTTGGCAGGCCCCAGAGAACCAAAGATGTAAGTGCACAGACACCCATCACAAAGAAGATCTGTTACCTGGGGAATATCTACCTGGCAGAAGGAGAGGTACAGCAAGCTCTTAGAAAAAGGAAGAGTCAGATTTGCAGACAACTAAGTCCACTGGAAGGTGGCACCTTATACTTGTGATTTCAGTTATTTATTAGAGCAATCCTACATCACAACAATAGAAACTGTAGCTAACTGAGTTTTTCTGCAGTCAGTTATTCGTTAAAGTTGTAAATAAAAACCCTATAGGGAAGTTATCCAAGCAGGTAGTTAATGCAGGTTCAAAAGTTTCAATATTGAGTGTTGAATCAGGTCAACAAAAATAATCCAATCACATGTTTTCTTATTTGCAGACCTCTACCAAAGTCTACTGCTGAAGAGAAAAATAAATAATTCATTTCAAAACCTCAGAAATTCCCAGTGAATGGTAAATATTGCAAGAAACTCTGGACTATTAAAACTTGGAACCAGGAATAAAACTAAGAGAATCCATGGGTCCCCTGAATGGTTTGTAGTTCTGAGTGTGGCTATATTTGTTATAGAGGAAGGGGGTCTAAAGTTTTCAGGAGCTCCTCAATCCATAGGAACCATCAAAATGAAATGATTATGGATTACAACTACCATGGTTGTCAAGGCAAATACACAATCAGACTGACAATCAAAGGGATGTGTATAGAAAGGATATCCAGTGGGAATAAAATAAAGGTGATTAAACAGTAACAGAGCCTGAAGTTCACCTCCAAATTTTCATAATTGCTGAGCCTTGTTTTCATCAAAAATGATTAATTTGGAGGATTTTTTAAGTAAAGTTTCAACTATCCTGAATGAGAAACTCAGAGTTAAAGTTCCAGATCCATCCAACTCTGTTATTAACCTGCTGTGTGAACATGAACAAATTTTTTTAGTTCTCTGGTCCTCTGTATCCTTGTCTATCAACAGAAAGACTTGACAAGATTGATGAGCTTTACCTTAGCCACAAAGTTTTTGGATTCAGTGACTCAAGAACATCAGCCATCACTATGCACAAATCAGGTACAGCCAATGACTTCTCAAGAATATAGGATCATCTCATTGATAGATTCTGACCCTAGGACATGACTGAAAGACATCCTTTTAAGAAGTTTTCTTAAAGTTCCTGTCTCATAACAGGAGTAGAAAGTAACCTATAAAACAGGAAGAACAGCTTTCCTTACATAACAGAAGCTATAAATATGACTGAACCCTTCTGTTCAATACAATTAAAGGCACACCAAACAGCAGTAGTTCCCAAAATGATCATAATCATGTATGGAGGTTTGCCTGAAATGAAGTGACACCAAGTAAGGGGGTAAACCATGGAGTTATGGCATGTGGGGGCCTGGTCTATAGAGCCTATTCTGATATCCAGCAGGTCACATAAACATGACACACTCAGATTTTTCCCCTTCCTTCAATAGAGGGAGATTCAAACAGGTTTTGTGCTAAGCGGTGCTATACAGAAGACACTGTCTCTCTGGGATAAAAAGATTGCCATGATTCCAAAAAAATACCTGGGATTAAATATTCTTCTCCGTAAAGAAGCATAGTGACACTATGACCATGATCTTGAAGAATCTGAGATACCCGGTCCAGCAGTAGAGAATGGCTTCCACCTAGGAACAATACAAAATTTCATTTTTGTAAAGATGTGAACAGAGAGTCTGAAATTGATGTGAAGGATGGGGACATGCGAGGTAAGAGGGCAGAGTATTGATGGTGACCCAAGGAAAATAAATTACTTCAGTTCCCCTGTCTCACTTTGGGTATGCTCCAACAGAGATATTTATATCTGGTCTACCCAAATCTTGATCTGGGGCAATCCTCCATCAGATACTTCCTTTTGTGACTCGTGGTCTCCATGTCAGTGTGACGAGCTTCTCTGCTTAGGCCTTAAGGAGTTCCTGACCTGAGGTACATACTGATTTTAGCCAGGCCTTATGGAAACACCATGCCCTAAGGAAATAATTGTACTGAAAATTAGACACAGTGCTGTGTGTGGGATCTGGAAGGGTTCCTAGTGGACAATCAGTCAGAGCTCTTTATAGAATCCTTCTCTCTGGAAATACATGTTGGACTGGGAACCAGACACATGGGAACGTAAATATCAGTCCAAGAAATAGGATTTGAAGCAGATGGACATAGAGCCACCCTATGTCCTGGAGATTCAAATATATTTGGCAGGATGTTTCCAGTCGGGATCTGAGAATGCTGAACATCAAATTAAGGCATTAGGATAACTGAGGGCCCTTGGATGGAACTGCAGGACGCTGACATGACAGACTGGGGTATCACCCATCCTAAGATTCCTGAGATTCTAAGGAATGAGAATTCTGATCCTCTGGGAGATACAGGTCCTATCAATGATTTTGATAGCAATGATTTTCTAAAACCATGAGCCATCACAGGACATTTTTTTTTTAGTCTATGGGTCTCAGAGGCAGAGAAAGCCAGATCAGAAATAAAGGAATAGAATTTGTCCACATTGGGAAGTGGGGTTGTCAGCAAGATGAAGATCTCATGCTGATTGGGTCAGCAGACAGGGAGGTAGGATTGTCAGAATGGTGTGTGTCTGCAGAAACTACTCTAGTCTTTTATACCTATGCTTGTCTTGCCTGAGGTAACAAGGACTGTAGAAAACAAAAACCCCTCACACAGCCTGCTCTGCCTCACCTTTAACCCTTGGAAGGAAAGGACACGGGGGAGAAGCCATCCCACAGGGGCAGCCATTCCTGAGGCTCTCGGTGAGCCCAGTGCATTCTGGGCCAGCGGCAGGGCTTCCAGCACCTGCAAACCACACCTGCTCCCTCTCAGAGTCTGGAGGACATGTGCTTCCAAGAGGTAAGGAAGCATGTTTTGTTCTAGCTTTTGATTTTTGCCACTAACTACCATTTAAAATTGATTTAAAATTTAAAAAAATCAAGGTTTTTTAAATACTGATTTTTAGAAATCTCGACTTTGGAGAAGAGGACAGGTTCGAGGTAAGAAACAGGGAGTAAGTAAAGTCCGAGTGTGTCCTTCAGGGAGGTCTGATGTGCTCTTCAAAAAGGCCCCCCATTGCCCCGACCCTCAGGTTGCCTGTCAGGAAATACAAGAATGCTACCCAGTTAGATGAACTCTGTGGTTTCTTCCAGCTCTGGGATCCCCAGATCCATAGGGATC
>CM053607.1:22271306-22296605 GCA_028646535.1 Procyon lotor
GCCACAGCTGCTGACTTGTACCTGTTGGGAGAGAGAGGTGGATATTACTCATGTGGTCTCAGAACTCTTAGAGACCTTGTATTTCTAAAAAAGTGACTAAGTTGTAAGGACAAGTCTATAACAAGAACACTTATGGTACAATAAAGGGAAAAGTATACAGGAATATATGTGATGCACCATACACCTGAATCAGAGTAAAGGTCCTTAAGACCTTAGTAAGATATTCAGTCCATCATGGTTACCACATCCTTGTGCTGGATGGGAATTTACCTAAGAGAACATGGGGCCTTCTACTGACTCACTTAACAAAAATTCATCCTAATTTACTCTCTAGCAAGCCCTGTGCTAGCCCCTGGGAACACAGGAGAAAACAAGAGACATACTTGGCCATCCGGGGGAGCTTACTCACTACTTTCTAATGTAATGGACACACAATGAATTAAAACAGAAAGAAATGGGGATAGTGACTGATCCTGAGAAGGGTTAAGACAGAAAAATGAATTATGATTAAAAGGGGTGAGGGAGGGGTGTATTTAGGACAGTCAGACAAAGACTGCTTGCCTCTCTAAGGAGAAGACATTGAAGATGAGTTTGAGTGTCGTGAAGGAGTCAGCCCTGTGAAGAAAGGGAAGCACGTTCCAGGGAGCAGCACTGGCAAAGGGCCTGAGGCAGGAAACAGTGTGGCATATTGGGGGATAAGAAGGCAACTTTCTGCTTTAGTGTAATTCTACTAAGCACCCCAAAATATAAGACCTCTCACAAACCCTGTGTAAGTAGGTCAAAGTCTTCACAACCCTCAAGGTAGAAAATTGTCAGCAACTACCTAAATTGTCTAGTCTTGTTCTCAGAGGAAACAGGTCAGCTGTTAGCATGACACACATATTATTCTGTGTCCTAGAAGTTTCACCCTTTATTGCAAAAAAGTACCAGTGAGTGTCCTTTGTATTTGACATCTCATTTACCCTAAATGACCACAAATCCAGAGAGCTCCATACCTTTTGTCTTCTATGACTTGTTTCATCTTCAGAGCCAATATCTCTGCCTTGATCTGCTTTAGCTGGATAAAGACACCAAACTTTTTGGCTTCTACTCGGACCAGGTTGTCAGGCTGGTCTCCAAGGACAGGAATCCCCACCATGGGTACACCATGTTGGATGGCTTCCATTATGCTATTCATCCCACCATGGGTGACAAAGAGACGGATGCGTGGGTGAGCTGTTGCAAATCAGGAACAGAGCAGAATATTTCAAGGTAAAACTTTCAGAATACCAAGGCATTTCAAGGTAATCGGAGAAAATGGGTTTACTGATTTAGCTTTGGACACAGTCAAGGGTGCATATTCCAAGATAGAAATTTTGGCCTTGTCTCTGTACAGAGACTCCTCTAAATCAATCCATCTAAAACTCAGAACCCAGAGAAAGTTGTAGAACACAGTGCTAAGCAAGGTATATTCCTCTTCCCATTCATCCCTCCGTCCTCTTCTCCATCCATCCATCCTTATCTTTCCACTCTGTCTCTATTTCTCTTCGCTCTTCCCTTCTCTATTATTCTCTCCTAGTTTCACATTCTCTGTTTCTCCTCTGATTTTCTGTCTCTGTCTCTATCTCCTCTGTCTCTTCCTCTCCAGGTCTCACACTCTATCCTTCACTGCCTATTCACTTCCCTCTTATCTGAAGCCTTACACTTCACATCTTCAGCTATCAGATGAGTGACTTCACATCTCAACTGTCATTCATCAAACTTACATTGTATGTGCTCTCTCCTCAACTTCACAAGAAATCCTTCAAAGTAGGCAATGATGGACCACCTAACTAGGTATTTCCAGTTACTGTGTGTTTATCCCACTCTTATTTAGAGAAAACTAAAACAAGTATTGATAATGAAGAGTTCATCTCAAACACTGCCTTTCAACAGAGATGTGCATCAGAATATATTTTTGTTTCTTTGAAAATCAGAATAATTTCCCTATACCATGCCTTGTGAATAAATGTGCAGAACCCTCCATCTTTTTTTTTAATTTTTTATTAACATATAATGTATTATTTGCCCCAGGGTACATGTCTGTGAATCATCAGACTTACACATTTTACATCACTTACCATAGCACATACCCTCCCCACAGAACCCTCCATCTTATAATGGTTACGGCAGTGAGGTGGCTCCAAAAAGTGGCACAGGACAAAGAAAACATATCGGGGTATAAGGAGCTCTATGTTACCAGAGAATTTGATGGACTAAATAACCACCCAAGAGGTTATCAGCTTGACATTTTGACTCACCCGTCAAACACCATCAACATCAATTTTGTGAAAGCATGAGGACATATTTGCAGGGTAGGAGAATGTATTAAAATATGTGGGAGTGTCTATCTGTAATGAGACATGGCCTAAAGATACTCAGGGGGGTCAGGAATGGCAGTGACAAAAAGACCCCTGGTATGTATTCTTAGAGTCTACAAACTGTCTTCAATTATGTCTAGGCTACCTTGGTCTGTGTCAAATATGGTATGGTCAAAATAACCTGACAACAATATTACTCTTGGCTGCAGATATCAGGACTGGAATAGAAAGAAAGAAAACATGGCCATTTCAGCCATTTGGGAAGCAGAGCCTGATTTCCCAAGAACTCCAACTGGCTGCTCCATTCCTGTCCTCTAAAGATTACCTTTAGTTACCAGCTGCTCCTTCATGCTGTGGGGTTGCCCAGTGGAAACCTAAAGATACATAAATGAAACGAGAGAAGTAGATCTGAACAGTCCTTACCCAAGAGGTCATTCTGAGGAAGCCAGTCCATGATTTTCACATTTGCTGCCAATTTGACATCCTTGGGCCAATGAGAAGGGTTGCACTTCCATATCACCCCTTGAGACAGATGCGCAAAGGCACCGTTCATCTCCCTGAGAACTTCCTGGGATTGATAGATGTCCACCATGGAGCCAAGGGCCACAAGAACAAAACCAGAGTCTCCAAACTTGGCAATGAAATTCTCAAATTCCTGGAGAGAGGTAAGAAAGGAAAGGAGGTGAACACAGTTGTTCATCAAAGCCTAGACAGCCATGAAAAGAAAGTCAGCTTTTTGCTCAATACACCTTCCTGTCAGTGCCTAGAGCTCACGGTCTTAAAAAGTTTCTCCTGGCCCTTGGACAGCTCAGTGCCCTCTGCTCATCCATTGTGTCTGGTGACCTTGAAGTCATTTCTCGGAGACCTCAGGACACATCCTATCATATAAACACTTTCAATAATCACAAATGAATGTGAAGACTGCTGTAGGTGTCCAACTACTACCACCATTACCCACATTGCCCTTGAGGCACTCAAAGCATGCTGTAGCACCAGCTAGATCACCAATATCTAGATCCAGGACTTGCGTGTATAGCAGTGTTTTATAGAAGAGCAAAGTCAAGGTGTTGGGTGTCTCTTTCCTCATTGAAAACATGGTCCCACTACAGGGTCATCCTCATCCCTCATTCTAGGTGTGGGGAGATAGTGTCAAATATTTAGGAGTGTTCCAATTCCAGACCAGAGGTGCCAGTGTCTGGGAGAGTGTCAGTTGTAGTCCTGACCAGTAGGGGGCATCATGCCTTTTGAGGTAGATGCTGGGGAAATGTCTCTGTTAAGTGTCTCCTTCATATACTTATTAGCCATATGTCTGTCTTCTTTGTTGAAGAAGGTGCTAAGCTTTTTGATTCATTTTAAAATGTTTAAATGCTGGGTTTTTTACTGTTATTATTGAGATTTAAGAGTTCTTTCAATATTTTGTATATATAGTTTTGTATTTGTGTAAGTGTATATTTTGAATAATAGTCTTTATCAGATATGTCTATGTAAATTTTTTACTCTTGGTCTGTGGCTCCTCCTTTTATTCCCTTGATAGTTCTATCCCAGGAGAGAAATTTTTAAGTTCAATTTGGCCTACTCTTTCTTCAACTCTATCATAAAACATGCCTTGGGTTTTACCTCTAAAAAGTATTCACCAAACACTAGTTCATCTATTTTCTCCTATGTCCCCTTATAGGAGTTTCATACTTTTGCACTTAACATTCAGTTCTGTGATCCACTTTGAGTTAATTTTTGCAAAGAGGTAAGATCTATGTCCATTTATTGGAAAGGTTATCATCTTTTCATGATATTTCTTAATGCTTTGTCAAAGATCATTTGACTAAATTTATGTGGGTCTATGTGTACTCTCCATTATATTACATTGATCTATTTGTCTATTCTTTTGCTTATAACACACTGTCTTACTTGCTTTAGCCATATAGTACCTCATGGTGTTGACTGATATAAGACCTCCAATTTAGTTCTTTACCTTCAATATTGTGTTGGCTCCTCAGGGTTTTTGCCTCTCCATACAAATTTGAGCATCAGTTTATGAATAGCCACAAAATACCTTGTAGTGATTTTGAATGGGATTGCATTGAATCTATAGATCAAATTAGTGATGATGAACATCTAGCAATATTGAATCTTCCTATCCACAAACATGGACTTTCTCTCCACTTACTCAGTTCTTTGATTTCTTTCATCAGCGTTTTGTAGTTTTCCTCATATAAATCTTATACATATTTTGTTAAAGTTATTCCCAAGATTTCATATTTAGGTCTTCCTTAATTTCTTTCAGCAAATTTGCAGTGTTCATGTCTTTTGCCTCTTCAGTTTAATTGGATGCTCTCATAAACAGAATAATTTACTTAATTTCATTTTCAGATTATTTATAGTCAGTGTATGGAGACACAACTCATATTTTCATATTGATATTTTTCCCTGCAACTTTGCTGGATTCATTCAGTAGATCTAGTGTAAGGTGTATGAATTCTTTGGGATTTTCTATATATAGGATTATGTCATATGAAAATCAAAATATTTCTACATTGACCATTCCAATTTGGATGTCTTTTATTTATTTCTCTTTCCTACTTGCTTTGTCTAGGGCATATTTGAATAGCAGTGATGTAAGTGGGCATCTTAGATTACTGATCTTGGGCAGTATATCTCAGTCTTTCATAAAGAGTAGGATGTTAGCTTGTGAGTGTTCTATAAATACTCTTTATCATGTGTGAAAACTACCTTTCTACTCCTAGTTTTGTGAGTGTTTTTTATCATGAAAGGGTGTTAGTTTTGTCAAATATCTTTTCTGCATCTCTTGCTATGATGGGCTTTTTTATCCCCTTAATTCTACTCATGTATTGCATTATGCTGATCAATTTTGTATCCTTCATCTCCTGTAAAAGTTTTGACATCAGTCTATTTTGCCTGATATTAGTTAGTATGCAGCCACCCCCAGATGATTCTTAAAGAAGTTCATGATCTAATATCCTAAAAATTAGTTTAATATGTTTTCGTCAATTCAGCAAAACATTTGTTTCTTCTTTCTCTGCATTTGTTGGCTCTCCCCAGCTGCCAGCCCCTTACCTCACTGTGCCATTCTGGCCCTACTTACTCCATCCAGCATAACACTGTAAGAATTACCATCTCAAAGGACCACTAGAATCAGCTTTCTTCTCATTTGACATTTGTAAGATCAGTGTAAATCTATAATTTAAAATTGGCAAGGGTAGAGCATGATGTCATAAGAACTTACATACTTCCAGTCCCTCACAGAAAAAATTAAAGGACAAAAAAAAAGCTAAAGCCTGACTCAAATAATTTTACAGGACTTGAGGAAATAGTCACTGATATCCAGAAAGCAAATATACGCCATTCAAGGAAACAAAGAAACAAACGCATTCAGAACGGTGAGAATTTCCATGGCATTTTTACTCTTGCTCGCCCCATAATCTTGGCGTGCCATGATCCAGAGGCAGCAGTACCAGCCTAGACCTCAGCGAGGAGGGTAGAACTGAAAACAATTTGTAACATCGTAGCTGCTCTATAGCCTCCCAAGTAACAAGTTTAGGTCTCACCAGACTTTGGAGCTCTGACTGGAAATGCCAAGATAGTTCAAATATCAGTCTGGTGGGAGTCTTAATAGACAGTGGAGAGCACCATGCCATGTGTGCATGGGATACTACAGAACTTAGAATCGTGGGGGCAAGAAATTACGGGAATAAAATACAACAGAACACCTAAGGCCCGGAGCAGAATCTGGATAAGATTCTTTGGGAATTTAAGGCATTAAAATTAGCCAAGTCTACAAGGAAGAATCAGGTGAATAAAAGCTTACACAAAGGTCCAGATAGGAAATATGCTCAGAAAATACCTAAGAAGACTTTAAGTTGACTTCTCTGGCTGATCCAAAATATTAAAACATCCCCCACTAATTAGTGAAGGTGTTCTATGGTAGCCTGCAAATAAATACAAGTAGAGAGGACTTTTTTTTTTACAAATGCCCAAAACTTTCTATAAAATATCACAAGGCATACCAAAATAAAATAAAATAAAATAAAGCCAAAATGTGTCATAGAAAGGGACAAAATAAATCTCCAAAAACTCTCTTTAAAGAAACAGATGTTGAATTTACTAAACAATGGCTTTAAAATTGACTAAATATGCACAAAGAGTGAAAGAAAAATATGAACAAAGATCTAAAGGAAATCTGGAAGGCAATATTTGAACAAATGGACAGAAATTATTTTTCAAAATGAACAAATGAAATCAAAACAAAAAATACAATAACTGAACTGAAAAATTCACTAGAGTAATTCAGTGCAGACCCAAACAGACAGGAGAAAGACTTAGTACACTTGAAGATAGGTCATCTAAAATCAGGTCTAAGGAACAAAAAGGAGAAAAGACAAAAAAGTGAATAGAGTGTAAGGGACTCATAGGACCCCATTATGTGGATTAATATATGCATTATGGGGATCACAGGAGAAGAGGAAGGGAAAATAGCAGAAAGATTGCTTCAAGAACTTATGGCACACGACAAGACACTATATGTAGACAACCATAGGATTCCTCACATACCAAAAAACCTGTCAGAACTAATAAACAAATTTAGAAAAGCAGTAAGAAACAAAATCAGCTCAAAATATCAATTGCATTACTATACATTAATAATGAACATTTCGGGAAGGAGATTAGAAAAACAATTCCATTTACAATAGAGTCAAAAGAATAAAAATATACTTAAAAACAAACTTAACTAAGGAGGTGAAAGATTTTATATTGAAGACTTTAAGACATTGCTGAAGGAAATTTAAAAAGACACAAATAAATGGAAAACGAAATCAGGCTTCATGAATTAGAAGACTTAATACTTTAAAGAAGTTAATACTTCCCAAGGTGATCCACAGATACCATGAAATCTCTATCAATAGTGAACAACATTTGCTTTTGGCAGAAATAAAAACCCATCTTAAATTTGATATGGACTTTTTAAAAACCTGAGTACTCAACACAGTGTGGAAAAAAAGAACAAGGTTGGAGGTCTCACATTTTCTGATGTCAAAAGTTACTACAAAGCTATAATAATCAAAATAATGGGCTATGACAAAAAGGCGGATGTAGAGATCAACAAAGTCCATAAAGATCAGAAAGTCCAAAAATATCCCCAGGTACATTTGGTCAAATAACTTTTGACAAAGGTGCCAGACCATTCATTAGGTAAAAGATAGTCTTTTCAGCAAATGGCATCAGAAAACTGGATATCCACATGCAGAAGGTTGAAGTTGAACCATTACATTATACCATATATTAAATCAGCTTAAAATAGACTGAATATCAAAAGATATAAGCTAATAGTATAAAACTCTTAGAAGAAAACAAAGGGAGAAATCTTCATGTCATTACATTTGGCAGTGATTTCTTGGAAAAGACACCAACAGCATAGGCAACAAAATAAAAAATAGTTAAATTGGGAGCACCTGGGTGGCTCAGTGGGTTAAAGCCTCTGCCTTTGGCTCAGGTCACAATCTCAGGGCCCTGGGATCAAGCCCCGCATTGGGCTCTCTGCTCAGCGAGGAGCCTGCTTGCCCCTCTCTCTCTGCTTGCCTCTCTGCCTACTTGTGATCTCCCTATCTGTCAAATAAATACATAAAATCTTTTAAAAAATAATTAAATTGAATTTCATCAAAAAGAAAAACTGAATCAGAAGATACTATCAACATAAGGAAAAGGGCAACCCAGGAAAAATATTTGTAAGTCATGTATCTGATAAGGGATTGATAGCTAGATTATATAAAAAACTACTCTACCCAAAAAGTAAACATGATTCAAAAATGGGCAAAGATTTAAATAGATATTTCTCCAAAGAAGATACATAAAAAACCAATAAGCTTATGAAATGGTAAACAACACTAAAGAGGGAAATTCTAATCTATCCACAATGAGACACCACTTCCCACCCATTAGGGTCGCTAATAACAAAATTTTTTAAAACCACAAAAACAGAAAATGACAAGTGTTTGCGAAGATATGGAGAAGTTGCAACTCTTATGCTTTGTTGGTGGAGACATAACCTGGGACAACCACTGTGAAAGACTGTATGGCAGTTCCTCAAAAAATTAAATATACAGTTATCATATGACCCAGAAATTCCTCAGTATATTCCCAAAAGAATTAAAAGCCGGGACTCAAATATTTGTACATTACTGTTCATGAACATAGCAGCATGATTCACAATAGCCAAAATTAGAAATAACCCAAGTATCTACGGCCAAATGAATAGATAAACCAATATGGTATATACATAAATGAAATGTTACTCGTCTAAAAAGGAAAAGAATTCAGACACATGCTACAACACGATTGAATCTTGAAGACATTATGCAAAGTGAAATAAGCCATCACAGAAGAATAAACATTGTATGATTCCACCTATATAAGGTACCCAGAGTAGTCAAATTCATACGACCAAAGAAGAACAGTGGTTGCCAGGGTCTGGAGGCAGAGAGCAAGTGAGGAGTCACAGTTGAGTGGGTATGAAGTTTCAGTTTGCGAAGAGGAAAATGTTCCGGAGACAGATGCGGTGATGGTTGCCAACAGTGTGGAAGTTCTTAATGCCCCTGCACTGTAGCCTTCATGATGGTTAAAGTGGTAAATTTTACACTATATATATTTATTTGGTCACAATAAAAAAGGTTGGGAAAGGAGAGAAGAAAAATTACACAGACATTTGTTGTCTCACAGATTACACACCCTGACTTCCATTATTCTTCTCCTTAATAACTCCCGTCTCAGTTCCAAGACCTGACCAACCCTCACTTCCGGTAAGACCTGTATTTGGGCCTAGTCTTACTTGGGCAACCGAATCTTCCGCTACTCTAGTGCGACCAGTGTCACCGAGGGAGCCCAGCCTCACGGTCCTCTCACTTATGCCTCCACACATTGGACCTCCTGTTCTCTCACCCTATGTCTTCCTCCCCAGTTCTATTTCTTGGAAAATGCCACCATGAACCAAAGTCCATTTTGCTTTTTCTGTTCACTCAATGCATGGTCAGTAGTGGAAGGGTAGAGACTTTGGTGCCTAGAAAGCCCGGTCCAGATCTAGGCTTTTGCTGCTCTGAGCTGAATGGTACTGGGAATATTATGTATATCACTGGAACATCTGTCCTCTCATTTATAGAATTGGAGACCATCACAGTTCCCTCGAGGCGGCATGATACACAATCTCTGTGATAACTTCCATACAATAGCACCTCAGCACCTACAGGCGACAGGTGGCCACCAATCTTAGCTCTACTTAATTTTGGTAACTTCTAGAGCAGTGGTTCTGAGTTCAGGCTCTGCATTCAGACCACCCAAGTAGCATTTAAAACTTATAATACCCAGCCCCAATCCAAGACCAATCAAATCAGAAAATTTAGACTGAGTCAGGAATGGGGGCTCTATTGGAAGGAGCCCTTGGAGATGATGCCTGCAGGTCTTGCTGTCAGTCGCACCCAGTCCTGCCTCCTTATACGATGTCTCATATATATATATATACACACACACACACACATACATACATATTTCATCACAGATAACCATGCTCCTGAAAAATCCTTTCATGTGGTAGTCTCTCACTTCATAATTATTGTACATGGGATCATAAAAAATAAAAATGAAGCTTTGCGCAGTGGCAGTATCGTAGCCAATGAGGTTTATCCGAGGCGCGATTATTGCTAATTGAAAAAATGAAAATGAAAATATCAACATAGTGACACATTTTGGGGAATGTTTCTCAATAACAGGGTCATGCAGGACCTAATATTACTTCGATAACCCTTACAGAAAAGGCTCCGGAATCAGCAAGATGGCAGAGCAGGAAGCCCTGGACACTTAATGTCACAATAAAAAAGTTAGGAAAGGAGAGAAGTTTCCCCTAAAAACACACCAATTAGGCAAAACTTCATGGTCAAATTCCCCTTTGTAAGAAATCCAGAAACTAAATGAAAGCGTACCTCACCCCAACCAAATGTGTGACCAGTCTCACCAAAGCCAGAGGATAATTATGAAAACACCCTCTCACCAGAATCCCTACCCCAGCACGTGGATATCCACACGAGTAAGGATAAAATCAGATCCTCACCATACACCATGCAAAAACTCAAAATGGATTATTTTTTAACATTAGACCTGAAACTGTGAAGCTCATGGAAGAAAACAGGGCAAAAACTTCCTGGTACTGATCTTGGCAATGATTTCAATGATAAAACATCCAATGCACAGGCAACAGAAACAAAATAAATTAAAAAAACAAATACAAGTGAGACTATATTAAACTGAAAAGTTTCTGCACAGCATAAGAAACAATCAACAGAGTAAAGAGACAATTTACAAATGGAAAATATAGGCAAATCATATTCCTGATAGGAGATTAAATTTCAAAATGTATAGAAAAGGCCTACAACTCAATAGCAAAAAAAACCAAAATCAATCCTTATAACCCCGTTACAAAATAAGCTAAGGACTTGAATAGACATTTATCCAAAGACAACATACAAATGACAAATATATGAAAAGATGCTCAGCAACACTAGTCATCAGGGAAATGCAAATCAAAACCACAATGAGCTATCACCTCACACCTGTCAGCATGGTCATTATCAAACAATAGAAGACAAATGTTGAGGATGTGGAGCAATTGCAATCCTTACACACCATTGTTGGGAATGCAAAATGCTGCAGTCACTACAGAAAACAGTATGGAGATTCTGCCCCTGCCCCTCCCCCACCAAAAAACATAGAACCAGCATATAATCCGGCAATCTCATTTCTGTCTATGTACAATGAGAATGATAATCAGAATCTCAGAGAGGTATCCATATTCCCAAGTTCATTGAAGCACTATTCAAAATAGACAAGATGTTGAAATAACCTAAATGTCCATCAAAAGATGAAAGGTTAAAGAAACTATGGTGTGTGTGTGTGCATAGTAGATATATTGCATTGTATATATTGTATATATAGTATTTATTGTATATATTGTGTATATATTTCATTGTATATAGTATTGTGTATATACATGGTATGTATATATATTGTATATATATTTATATATTGTGTATATATATTGTATTGTATATATGTATGGTATATGCACACAGTGCAATACTATTTATATATACAATATATATGGCAGATATATATACACACACACACACAATATATATATATGTGTGTTGCATAATAATGCAATACTATTTAGCCTTTAAAAAGTAGGAAAGTTTGCAATATGTGAAGACATGAATGAACTCTGAGAACATTATGCTAAGTGACACACCAATTAAGCCAGTCACAGAAAAGCAAATATTGCAGGACTTGACTTATATGAAGCGTCTAAAATAATCAAGGTCATAGAATCAAAAGTGGGAGTTGGTTTCCAGGGGCTGGGGGAAGGGGATAATAGGTAGTTACTATTCCACGGAGGGGAAGAGTTATCAAGTTAAGTGAGATGAATAAGATGTAGAGATCTGAGCCACAACATTGTACCTATAGTCAATAACTCATACTGTACTTTCAAAAACTTAAGGGGGTAGATCTCATATTAAGTTTTTTATGAAAATAAAATAAAATTTTAAATAGATTTGCTATTTAAATTTGCTATTTATGTTATTCTATTCTAACAGAGTTCTATTCTAATTCTACTCTACTAGAATAGAATAACATAAATAACAAATTAAAAATAAAATAAAAATGTATATTCTAAGTGTTTTGTTTGTCTCACCCTGCTTCAATCCCGGTTCCCCCTGCCAGGGGAACCACCAACTCTGCACTGAAGAGCTCTGCATGAAGTCCATATTGAGAGCTAAGGTTTCACTTACTTGTGGTACTGGTTTAACAGGTCTCGCCATTAAGCCTCCAACATACACAGTGTTGGGAAGCAGGGGCCGAGCAAACTCAAGGGCAAAGTCAGAGTTAACAAACCACAGCTCTGCTTTCTTTAGAAGATGAGATAAAACAGGCTTAGAATCTTCTGGGAAATGTTCCTTGATGGTGTTGTCAAACGTAGACTGGATTCGCCATTGCTTCATGGAGAAATCAAAGAACATTAGAAAATTCTTCACTCTGCCCCAAAAGTCCATGTGGTCAGTTAGCAAGGAATGGAATACTGGAACATAAGACACATATTTTGGTAGCCCAATGTCCACACTGGCAAATAAGGTGGGAAGCATTGACACAAACTGCTTCCCAAGCTTCTCAGCAATCAGGAAAGAACAGAAGTCATTTGCTTCAACAAATAAGAGGTCAAAATTCTCATTTTTTAAAGAATCCATGATATCACTTCTCCTTAGCAAATCACTGCACTGAATCCCCAATTGTTCCATTAACTTTACAAAGTCGTCAAATGCTTCTCTGAAAAAAAAAAGTAAGGGCAAACATTCATTGGCAGTGTTAATTTCACAGTGCATAAAGGAATTTTGGGCTGCAAAAAAAATATCCCAGGTAAGCAAGATCATATCTGGCAGCAGCCCGCCTAATTTACCAGTGTCCAAAGAGTAACTCTGCTCTGGTCACTCCGCCCTGGTTGTTTCTGCTTCCTAAAATGTTCTCACCTCCTCCCCTGCCCCTTCCCCAGCCAATCCTATCCACCCACCATCCATGCCAGCTCAAGAGCTTTCCACATTGGGAGCCATGTCTGACTATAGCAGACCTCACAGTTCCTTGTCTACTTGACACATTCTATGATGCTCTCTATAAGTTTCATCTGTATGAAAGTTATCTGACTGTTTATGAGTGACTGTCTTCTCTCTCAGCCTATCTGTGGAAGTAACTCGGTAGCAGGGTCCTTCAATATTGATAATATAGCCCAGTTTTGTTCTTTAAATTTTGTACAGTCTACATTTGGCAGATTGCCTCATACAAGGAATTTTCTAACAGTAAAAATTAGAACCCAGAGTCTAAGCTGAACAGGAGATTTATGTCCTTCTGGCCTATGAGGTAAATAATTTAAAACAAAAATAGAAGACTGTTTGAAGTTTATTAATTAATCTTTCCATTTCATGCTTCCAAGACTATTCAAAGAAGTAATGCTAAAATTTTACTGATACCTAATTAAGATGCTGTCTATGGCACTGTTCTCTTTAGTGTTTTCCCATCAGTGCCTGCAAAGAAAATGACCCTTTTTGCACAACACATGGGCAACAGATGAGAATATTTCTGACCAGAGGTTATAGGTGCAGGTGCTTTGGATACCCATGGGCCTCCTACATGAATGGAGGACTGAGAGTATCAATGGTCCTCCAATCTCTAACCTATACAACACTACACCATGTCAACCCACTTAATGGAGCCCCACAGGTGAGAGCTCCTTAGCAATACACAGATGCCCGTGTGTGCTATAGAATGAACGTCAAGTGACAACAGATGATTAGCTGAAATGATCCTCTATTATATTTTTAAATGATTTAACATAGTGAATGACTGTGATGTATTGTGGATAAATTCAAGATAGGAAGTACAAATTCCTCAAAGGTAGAGCATTAATAACATTTGAAATTAAATTAATAAATTTAACAAAATACGGGAAGGTACTGTTCTTAGCATATTGCACCATATTTAACATGTACATGCAACCAGTCTTCAAAGAAATAAAGTGGGGAGAAGAGACAAGACATATACTTTAAAAAATTATGAATAACAACACAAGAAGATATAGATAAACTTTAAAATTTGTTAAGATCTCATAGACAAGGGAATTTCATTTTCTAGTTTAGATAAGGAGAAAGGCTTTATATGGAAAAAGCCAGGTTTTAAGGCCACTTTGATGACTGAATAAAACTTTTGAAGAAAAATGGGAGGTGGGGCTAGGCCCATATAATTAACCAAGCAAGGCATGAATATGTATCTTTTACCTCTTACGTCAAAGATGAAGATCTTTCAGTACATCCCAGGTAATGACGAAAACTCTCAGGCTAATCTCACACTTTGTATCATCAAGGCATTTGGGTTTTTAAATAAGTTAAGAAGACAGTGGCCTAAGGTATGATAAATCAATGTCCGTAAGCATTTTTCTATTTTTTTAAGGATTTTATTTATTTATTTGAGAGAGATGGAGTTAGCAGGAGAGAGCATAAGAAGGGAGAAGAGGGAGAAAGAGTCTCCCCACTGAGCAGGGAGCCTAATGCAAGGCGGGATCCCAGGGCCCTGCGATCATGACCTGAGCCAAAGGCAGATGCTTAACTAACTAAGCCATGCAAGTACCCCAGCATTTTTCCCATTCTTGAATTTATGTGATGAGAAGGGAGGAAAAATAAGTATAAACTTGTGGCTCCGGTATACCTACCAACAATGAGGAATTGTTATTTAACCTGCCTTCTGTGTTGCGAGAGTATATATGCAAATACTGGGTGAAGTGTTGCCAGGAAGGTCCCGAAGGCACAGTCCTCTATGCTGTACAGAAATACTTTTGTGCTTTTGGTGGAAGAGCCAAAGTATACAGACTGAAAGATCGGGAGTGCAAAACTCATCCACTGCATCCATCCACTGTCGCTCATCATTGATCTTTCCATCCATCCACTCACCCACTCATCTTGAACTCACTCCAAGTATCCATGCATCCAACTATTTATTTGGTTCTCATTCAGAGAATAAAAGAAATTACCTGCCATGCAAAACTTCTGTCATAAAGATATCAAAATATTTCTTTAACTCTTTTTCATGTTTCTCAGGTAGAAGCCAACTGATAACTTGATATGCATTTTCCTTCTTTTCTAAATAAAAAAAAATTTGAAACACCAATAAAAAATATGTAATTATGTCATACAACCCAGATTGATATTAGCATGTTACCATAGTTTTTTAATCCCAATAATTTTATACATATTTGAATATTTGCTTGTAGAGGGTTTTTTTTTGCTTGCTTTTTCATTTCTTCGATCATAGAATATGATAATATTTACTGAGAGCCTTATAATAATTCAATTATTTTTATTCAATTTAAAACCTTCAGGTAAAGGCATAGATTTTCTTCGTTTTACAGGTGAGAAAACAAAGACAAATGGAGTGTCAGATAATTTGTCAAGGTTGCACTTACACTAAGCGGCACACTTTGTAATTAAATACAAATCTTATTTTATCCCAGTTGTGCAGTTCTTTGTCTCTTAGGAAAAAAAATCATTTTTATTACTTAAAAGAGATACATCCAAAGGTTTTTCATTCTGCCAAAAATATACCAAAGGCTAAATTAAAAAATCCTCTGCAGCCCTACTTAAAGCCCTACTTAATATCCTGGCATTTTCTCCATAACTCATATATAATAAACAGTCTGACACCATTTTTTAATTTGGACTGCTGACAGCTTTTAAGCTCCATCTCTCTCTTAACCCCCTGTAATATATCTCGGCAAACAGAGAAGAAAGCCTCAACATGCCATCCTTTATGTAAGCAAGAGTTTCAAGCCAAGCAAGCCACATCCAAGTAGAGGAATCCTCACCTCCACCCTACTCAGAAGCTTCCACAATTGGCATTGAGAGACAAAAGTATGGGAGTAGCCTTTCAGTGGGCCTGGCCATGTCTCTTGCACAAACCTATTTTCTGTGTCAGCTTGGATTGTGCTTCTGAATCCTAATGTGAGCCATGATTGACATTAGGCTAGGTAGAACCCTATGACCCATGGCTCTGTGTCTCAAGGACTGTCCCCATTATAAACAGTGCTCTGGGTAAGACTGATTCTAGTTTACAAGCCCACAGAATGGTGGTAGAAGAGTAGTCACTATGTCATATGATGAAATTCACACCTGTAAAAGTAGAAGTCACACTAGAACCCCAGAAAATGCCTTTGCCTTTGCTACTGCTGCTGATTATATCTCTGTAGCTAAAAGAAAACGTTGATTAACACAGTAATGCAAAAAAGACACTGATGATACCCCCATGGAGTTAACTCAAAAAGTTCATTCAAACTCAATCTCAAGTCTCTCAAAATCACCACTAGGGAGGACCCTAACTTTGATGATACTAATTGGGACATTCTGAGGAAGAAATATGTAAATATGAGCACCTTTCCCCAAAGTATATGTAATAACAGCCAAAGGAATGGCAAAAAAAAAAAAAAAATGGGACATTGTGAGGTCGGAGAGCTGGGAAAGAAATTAAAACAGAGTTCTCAGTTTTAACATATGTGGAATCTAACATCACTTTAAAAAGAAATTATTTCATGGACAGAAGATATGAACAGACATTTCTGCAAAGAGGACATCCAAATGGCCAATAGACACATGAAAAAGTGCTCCACATCACTCAGCATCAGAGAACTATAAATCAAAACCACAGTGAGATACCACCTCACACCAGTCAGAATGGCTGAAATTTGCAAGTCAGGTGTTGGCAGATGTTGGCAAGGATGCAGAGAAAGGGAAACCCTCCTACACTGTTGGTCAGAATGCAAGCTGGTGCAGCCACTCTGGAAAACAGTATGGAGGTTCCTCAGAAAGTTGAAAATAGAGCTACCCTATGATCTAGTAATTGCACTACTGGGTATTTACCCCAAAGATACAAATGTAGTGATCCAAAGGGGCACGTGCACCCTAATGTTTATAGCAGCAATGTCCACAATAGCCAAACTATGGAAAGAACCTAGATGTCCATCAACAGATGAATGTCATCAACAGATGAATGGATAAAGATGTGATACATATGTATATATATATATACACATATATATACTGTGACAGAGAGCATATATATGCATATATATGCATACATATACACAATGGAATATTATGCAGCCATCAAGAGAAATGAAATCTTGACATTTGCAATGACGTAGATGGAACTAGAGGGTATTATGCTAAGGGAAATAAGTCAGTCAGAGAAAGACAATTATCATATGATCTCTCAGATATGAAGAATTTGAGAGGCAGAACAGGGGATTGTGGGAGGGTTGGGGAGAGAAATGAAACAAGATGGGATCAGGAAGGAGATAAACCATAAGAGACTCCTAAACTCACAAAATGAACTGAGGGTGGCTGGGAGTTAGGGGGGTTAGGGATAAGGTGGCTGGGTTATGGACATTGGAGAGGGTATGTGCTATGGTAAGTGCTGTGAAATGTGTAATACTGATGATACACAGGCATGTACCCTGGGTCAAATAATACATTATATGTTAATTTAAAAAAAATAACTAAAAATTAAGCTGCCTTAAGAAAAAAAGAAAGAAATTATTTCAGAGAAATGACACAGATTGGCTTTTGTGACTTTACATCAGAGATTCTAAGTTACTTTAAACATTGGATGAGATGCACCAAAGACAAACCTTAATCATCTTGGTTAATACTGGAAGAGAACAGCAGATAAAAAGAGCTTGCCAAATTTATTGAAGTACATCTGTACTCTTAGGACTTACAAAATATTAGATAGAGGACAACTGTGCCTGCCCTGTCTTAACTACTGGGGTTAAATCCACTGGTCAAGTTATTCATAATGGCTATCACTGCTCTTATGTAACAAGTCATAAAATAAAATTACAGTTTAGCACTAACAATATGACCAAAAAAGGAGTCATTGGATATGCCAAATATATTAAAACTGTTAATACAATCAAATATATTTTAATAGAGTGTCTCCAAGGATTAAATCCCATTAAAAAGCACCTATTAACAAAGGAATAATTTCACCACTGGTTCTCCATTTAATAGCCTAATTTAGACTATTCTTAAACCTGAAAAAAAAAACAAAAATAAACAAAAAAAAACCTGAATGAATAGTGCCTCTCAGTGGACTGCTATAACTTAACTGCCGATGTCCTCATATTAGGGCTACCATTTCCAATATCACTGAAATTGCTGACTATATCTAAATACTAACAGATATTTTACATGCATAGATTTGGTAATACATTCTGTTCAATTCCTATTTCAATAAGCTCTCAGCGGCTGTGTCTCCTCACCTTCATCTTGGCTGGATACAAATCATTTGTAACTGGCTTCTCATGGACTACCTCAACAGCCCTGCTTATAAGCTTGGCTGGCAAGATCTTAACCACATTCAACTTTCTCCAGAAACACATATATGACATTGCTTTGAGGACAATCTCCTTTTGCAAAGATTCATTGAACAGTCATTCAGGACACAAACATTCAAACAGGAGCTCACAAGAGGGATGTGCTGCTGCTGTACGCAAAGCACAAGCCATGGCACCTCATTTGAATTCTTGTGAAGAATTACTTGTCAGTTGAAGGTCTTTCCATCCCTGACACTGTCAAACACCTATTATGGTTACATTTCCAGCCTGAGTATAAGGAGCTTTACTATATGTATATATTCACATACATATTCAATTATGTGAAAAGAAATAATAGGTCAAAAAGCAGTGGAGAAGTTTCTGCTAAGATGGTGGAGCACCAGGAATCTGTCTCCTGACCGAGACAAAAATTCCACTGACAGAATTTGTCCGAAATAACTATTTGGGAACTCTGCAGTCAGTTGATGGTTTCCAACTACCAGGGGAAGTCTTTAACTGTAAACTGCAGATAATTTCAGTCAATCTCAGCTCTTTTCACAGTAGCAACTACCCATCCCCAACCCCCACAGTCTCTAAGAAGAAAGTTGTATAAATGTGTTCATAGAGCAGCTTGTATGCAGGTTCCAAGAGCCTGAGTGGGCAAAAATGACCTTCTTCAAATATCAAGTATCTGAGCTCTGACTGCTGATTGCTGCTTCTGAGCAAAGACATACAGACAAAGAAGTTAGCAGCAATATTTTTGCATCACACTTTATTGTTGCAACCACATCCCTCTCTGGCTGAATGGACTTCAAGGGGTCTTAAAAGACTGATGTCCCCTTTTCCCTTCATTTTTCTCATTTTTTCCTTTTGGGAGGGAAACATTAAGGACTGGGACACTGTAAAACAACTACATATACCAGAAAAATTAGAAAGTGTCCACTCATGCCCAGGAAAAGGCTCAGAAAAGACCTAAGAATATTGACATTTACAACTTATGTTGATCCTTATCGTAAAGGCAGCCTAGAACAATTTAAAAAAAAGAACAAAATTAATTACAAAAATCTGCAAACCCTAGAGAAAGAAGGAAAATCTCACTTCCAGATAAAGCACAGTCAGATTCAAATGGTCAGTTTTCAACAAAAAATTACAAGACATAACAAGAACAGAAAACTAAGGCTTATTCAGAGGAAAAAAATAAATCAACAGAAACTGTCCTTGAGGAAGACTTAATGGCAGATATACTAGTTGATGATTTTAAAATAACTCCCTTAAAGTTCCTCAGAGAGCTAAAGGAAGATGTAGAGAAGGCCAAGGAAAAAGTGTGTGCAAAATAGAAATGTCAATGAAGTCATAGAAAGTCTAAAAAGAAACCAGAAACAAAATCTAGAACTGAAAAGTACAATAAATGAAATGAAAATTTCACTAGAGGGATTCATGGCAGATTTGCGCAAGTGGGAGAAATAATCCATGAACCTGAAGATAAGACAATGGAAATGATCAAGTGTGAAGAACAGAAAGTTAAAATCTTGAAGAAAAGAACACAGCCTGAGGGACCAACATAAGCATTGTGGATGCTCAGAAAGAAAGAAAGAAAGGAAGAAAGAAAGAAAGAAAGAAAGAAAGAAAGAAAGAAAGAAAGAAAGAAAGAAAGAAAGAAAGAAAGAAAGAAAGAAAGAAAGAAAGAAGGAAAGAAAGAAAGAAAGAAAGAAGATTTTAAGTAATAATGGCTGAAGACCACCCATATGGTGAAAGATAGGAGTATAAGCATCCAGGAAACTCAACAAACTCTGAGGAAAATAAACTCACTCATATCAGGACACATTATAATCAAAATTTGGAATGATAAGTAGAGAATATTAAAAGCAGCAAGAAAAAAATGACTCATCACATACAAGTGCTTGTCAATGAGATTATCAATAGATTTCTAATCAGGAATTTTGGAGGCCAAAAAACAAAACAAAACAAAACAAAAAACCAGAATCCAGAAGGCGGTGGCCCAATATATTCAAAATGATAAAAGAAGGGGTGTCTGGGTGGCTCAGTGGGATAATCGTCCTAGTTTCAGCTAAGGTCATGATCTCAGGGTTAGGAGATCCAGACCTGTATCAGGCTCCATGCACAGTGGGGAGTCTGTTTGAGATTCTCTACCACTTCCTCTCCCTCTGCCCTTCCCCCCACTCACACTCTCCCTCTCTCAAATAAATAGATAAATAACATCGTTTTTTAAAAATGCTAAAATAAAAGAACAATCAACAAAAAAATCTTATATCCAGCAAAAATGCCCATCAAAAGTCAAGAAGAATTAAGACAGTCCAAGATAAACAAACTAAGGGAGTTTGTTCCCACTAGGACCCTCCCCCACCCCGGGAGAAATACTCAAGGAAGTTCTCCAGGGAAAAAATGAAAGGACACAAGACAGTAACTCAAAGGTGTATGAAGAAATAAACACTTTAAGAAGGTAAATGAATGGGCAATTATAAAAGTTACTGTTATTATAACAATGGCTTATAACTAGCATTTTGTTTTCTTTTTTTTTTTTTTAAAGATTTTATTTATTTGACAGAGAGAAACACAGCGAGAGAGGGAACACAAGCAGAGGGAATGGTAGCGGGAGAAGCAGACTCTCTGCTGAGCAGGGAGCCTGATGCGGGGCTCGATCCCAGGACCCTGGGATCATGACCTGAGCCAAAGACAGACGCTTAATGACTGAGCCACCCAGGCGCCCCACTAGCATTTTGTTTTCTACATGATTTCAGAGACTAATACATTTTTAAAAATTAGTTTAAAAACTACTATCATTATTTGGACTTCGTTTGCAACTTAATTCACTTAGACACTAATATCAGGTGTCTTTTACATAATTTAAGATAGTAATACATTTAAATTAATGACAGGTTGTGTTTGGGGGCATATAATGTATAAAAATGTAATTTTGTGACATCAACTAACCAAAAAGGTTGGGGTTGAAGGTATATGGGAGCAGGATGTTTGAATGTTATTAAGCTGGTATAAATTTAAATCTGAGTGTCACAGATTTAGGAGGTTAAATGAAATCCCCATTGTAACCACACACACGAAATAGATGTAGAATATAAAAAAAAAGAGAATGAGAAAATAATGTTTTGCAAGGAATCAACTAAGCACAAAAGAAACAGTGATACAAAAAAAGAAAAAGAAAAAGAAACAGTGATACAGAAAGTGAGGGACAAAAAAGCTATATAGCAAACAGATAGCAAACAGATAGCAAAAGGACAGAAGTCTCTCCTTGTCAGTAATTACATTAAATGTGCATGGATTAAACTCTCCAATCAAAGGACAGAGAATGGCAGAATGGATAAAAACACATGATCCAATTGTAATATCTTTACGTGGTGACAGATGGTGGCTAGACTTGTGGTGAGCATAGCATAACATATATAGTTGTCAAACCGCTATGTTGTACACCTAAAACTAATGTAATGTTGTGTGCCATTATACTTCAATAAAGAATATTACTGGGGCACCTGGGTGGCTCAGTCGTTAAGCATCTGCCTTCAGCTCAGGTCATGATCCCAGGGTCCTGGGATTGAGCCCCACATCGGGCTCTTTGCTCAGCAGGGAGCCTGCTTCTCCTGCTACCATTCCCTCTGCTTGTGTTCCCTCTCCAACTGTGTTTCTCTCTGTCAAATAAATAAAATCTTTAAAAAAAAAAAAGAATATTACTTAAAAAATTAGAAATAAAATGGGAGTAACAATGGGGGCAAAAAGATATGGGGTGTATGGAAACTTCCTATACTACCTTTGCAACTTTTCTGTAAACCTAAAATTATTCCAAAATTAAATGTGTTGAAAAAATAAAAACAAAAATAAAAAGGCCACAAACACACACACAAAGAAAAGCATAATCCAACCATGTTCTGTCTATAAGAGATTCACTTTAGATGATACAGATAGACTGAAAGGGAAATGATGGAAAAAGATATTCCATGCAAGTAATAACCAAAAGAAAGCAGAAGCAGATAAGCAAATACCAAACACAATAGATTTTAAATCAAAAAAGATTACTAGAGACAAGGAAAAACAGTATACATTAATAAAAGTTTCAATACAGAGAGAAGATATAACAATTATAAACATATATGCACCTAATAAGATATCATCAAAAAGTCTAAATCAAAAACTGACAGAATCAAAGGAGCAATAGTTCTATAATAATCATTGGAGATTTCATACTCCACTCTAAAATAATGGATAAAATAACCAGAAAGAAGATCAGCAAGGAAATAGAAGACTTAAGCAGATTGATCCACTAGATATAACAGACATACAGAACACTCTACCCAATAAGAACAGCAAACACATTCTTCTCAAGGGTACATGGGACATTTTCCAGCAGAGACCATATGTTAAGCTACAAGTACATCTCAATAGATTTTAAAAGACAGAGATCATACAGCATACTTTTTCTGATCACAACAGGTTGAAGTTAGAAATCAACAGAAGGAAAACCAGAAAATTCATAAATTATGGAAATTAAACAACACCTTTTATATAAGCAATGGATCAAAAAGAAATCACAGGGAAATCATAAAATACTTAGAGACAAATGAAAATGAAAATGCAACATATAAAAACTTAGGGAAAACACCAAAAGCAGTACTTAGAAGGAAATTTAAAGCTGCAAATACCTATATTAAAAAAGAAAGTTCTCAAAAAAAATTCTCAAATCAATAACCTATTCTGCCACCTTGGGACACTGGGGAAGTGTACGGAACCTAAAATGAACAGATGTTAGAATTAATAAAGATAAAGGGAAATTTAATAAAGTTGGAAATAGGAAAACAATATGACAGCAATGAAACCAAAGTGAGTACTTTGAAAAGAGCAAGAAAATTCACAAACAAGACAGAAAGAAGTAAATTACTAGAACCAAAAATGAAAGAAGGAACACCACTAGTGACCACACAGAAATATAAAGGACTGTAAAAGAATTCTATGAACTTTAGATGCAATAAACTGGAAAACAGATGCTATAGACAAGTTCTTAGAAAGACATAAACTACCGAAATTAACTTAAGAAGAAATAGACATTCTAAATAGACTTATAGAGAGTAAATGCTGCCTCATTTAGGTAAATTTCAGTTTACTAATCAATAATAATGTATGGCAGCTTCCTAAAAATGAAATGGCACTCAGTTACAGAGATAAAATATGCAGATTTGGCATTGTGGAGGCAAGGTCTACACAGCCTAATAAGGTTTCCAGCACTTAACATAAAACACATACACACATTTTTTCCATCTTTTCAATACGACTAGATTAAAAAAGATTTTGTGCTAAGCAGTGCTATACAGAAGATATTGTCTATCTTTTCCTGGGATAGAGAAATATAAGAATTACAAAAAAACATACTTGGGATTAAGTAATCTCCTCCATAAAGAAGCATGGTGACATTATGGCCATGATCTTGAAGAATTTGAGATACCCGGTCCACAAGTAGATAATGGCTTCCACCTAGAAACAATACAAAATTTCATTTTTGTAAAGGTCAAAACAGAGAGTCTGAAATTGATTTTGAGGATTGGGAAATCCAGGGTAAGGCAGCAGAGAGTTGACGGTCAGTAGAAGAAAATGAGTTTCCTTTGGATAAGCCCCAGACTGGATACCCACCTTCCTTCTGACCGAATCTTGACATGTAGCAATCTTACATGAAAGATTCCCTTTTCAATTCAAGGTCTCTGTGCCAGTGTGATGAGCTTCTCTATGCTTAGGCCTGAAGGAGTTCCTGAACCTCAGTACATGCTGCAATTTAGTCAGGCTTTATGAAGATACTGTGTCCTAAAGAAGTAACTATTTCACCAAAATTTTGGCACAGTGCTATGTGTGTGAGAATAAAGGGTTTCTAAGGGAAAATCAATCAGAGCTGTTTCTGGAATCCTTCTCTCTGGAATTTATGTTAACGTGGAAGCCAGAAACATGGGAACATGAATATCAGTCCAAGAGCCATGAAAGCAGAAGGGGATTACAGCCATTTCTCAGAGCCAAAATCCTTCAGATTCAAATATATTTGGCAGGAGGTTCTTCAGTTGGGGCCTGCACCTTGCTGAATATCAAATTAAAGCATTCGGGATAACTGTGGGCCCTTGGAGCAGAACTGCAGGACCCTTTATGCAAGAGAGACGGGGACATCACCCTTCCAAAGAAAATCCTGGGATCCTAAAGAAACAGAAACTTGACCACCTGGGGAGATACAGGTTCTATCACACCAAGGTCTAAAACCATGTGATATCACAGAGCATTTTTCTTAAATTTATGGGTTAAGGAAAAATTTTGCCCCCACTAGGAAGTGGGGGTTATTTGGAAGATGAAGATCTCATGATGATTGGGTCAGCCAAAAGAGATGTAGGACTATCGTAATGGCGTATATCTGCGGAAACTATTCTGGTTTTTTATATCTATACTTGTCTTGCCTGAGGTAACAAGGACTGTAGAAAACAAAAACCCCTCACACAGCCTGCTCTGCCTCACCTTTAACCCTTGGAAGGAAAGGACACGGGGGAGAAGCCATCCCACAGGGGCAGCCATTCCTGAGGCTCTCGGTGAGCCCAGTGCATTCTGGGCCAGCGGCAGGGCTTCCAGCACCTGCAAACCACACCTGCTCCCTCTCAGAGTCTGGAGGACATGTGCTTCCAAGAGGTAAGGAAGCATGTTTTGTTCTAGCTTTTGATTTTTGCCACTAACTACCATTTAAAATTGATTTAAAATTTAAAAAAATCAAGGTTTTTTAAATACTGATTTTTAGAAATCTCGACTTTGGAGAAGAGGACAGGTTCGAGGTAAGAAACAGTGAGTAAGTAAAGTCCGAGTGTGTCCTTCAGGGAGGTCTGATGTGCTCTTCAAAAAGGCCCCCCATTGCCCCGACCCTCAGGTTGCCTGTCAGGAAATACAAGAATGCTACCCAGTTAGATGAACTCTGTGGTTTCTTCCAGCTCTGGGATCCCCAGATCCATAGGGATC
>CM053607.1:22297105-22316488 GCA_028646535.1 Procyon lotor
CTGGCCCCACACAGCCACCTGGCCACCATGCCCAGCAGCTTCCCACAGAGCCACAGGGTGCCCAGGGTGACCACCAGCAGGAACAAGAAGACATCCAGCAGGTACTGCTCATGCCACGGCTGCTGCAGGCCACGGGGCTTGAGGTGGGCCGCACCCCCTGTCTGGAGGATGTGGTCGATCCAGCCCACCAGCCTCTGGGCGGGGGTCAGGGGGTGGGAGCGCCTGATGACACTGGCGGCCACAGCTGCTGACTTGTACCTGTTGGCAGAGACAGAGGTGGGGCGTTACTCATGTGGTCTCAGAACTCTTGTGTCTCAGAACTCAGACCTTGTGTCACACACACACACACACACACACACACACACACACACACACACCCCACACACACTTTCATCCACATGCACAAAAGACTCAGTTTCAAGGAAAAGCTGTTGGCCCGGCCTTGCCACAGTTAGGCTGGGTCTCATTGAAAAGTTCAACCTGGTTCCTCCATGCAAAGGTCCATGCTTTGTGCTAGAAGTGCTAAACTGTAAAAACTGACTAACTCCAAGGGCTAGTCTCTACCAAGGAGGCTTATCACATACTATAGAAAATTATATGTATAATAAGCAGCTAGGTTGTGCTGGTGTCTGGGCTGGATGTCAAACAGGACTCTGGGGACTGGGGCCCAGGACAAACAGGACTCTGGGGACTGGGGCCCAGGTTCAGGTTTTCAGGCTGTCATTGTCTTGAAATTCTTAAACTTTATAACGAGGGGCCCCACATTTCCATTTTACTTTAGGCCTCACAAATTATATACCCAGCCCTGACGTGCAATGTGTAGGGACTATCCCAGCCCAAATGACTCCATCACAAGACCAGCAAGTGATGGACATTTCGGGTCTAGGTCTTTGAATAGCCAGTAAAATTCACAAGCTCATTCTTCAGAAAGTGAACATTTGCTATTCATGAGATACCAAACATAATGAAATGTTTGAGGTTATCTGAGCCCTGGAGCTTACAACTTTTCTAGGGTTAAGAATCATAAACTATGTGGTGACTTTCAGTCATCTAACAAGAACTCCTTTGGGTCTCCTCTGTGCAAGGTAAGATGTAAGTCTTGAGATCTGAATCAGTTTTTGCCCTTGAAATTTTAAGTTTTTCAGCCCTTCTTATTCATAAGGTAGAAAGGATAAATTTTTCTCTTCATATGAGCCAACTGTACTAGAGGGAAATTTACCTAAGAAAATATAAGCCCTTACATGACTCACTTGATGGAAATTCATCCAAACTTACTTTAGCAGGCCCTGTGCTAGGCCCTGGGAACACAAGGGAAAACAAGAAAGATACTTGCCTATCCAGGAGAGCTAACTCTCTACTCTCTAGTGTGAGGGACACACAATAAATTAAAGCAGAAAGATCTGAGTTAGTTACTGATTCTAAGAAGTGTTAAGAAGGAAAAATGAACTATGACTGAAGAGGATGGGAGAGAGAAGCACATTTAGGCCTGTCAGACAAAGACCACCTGCCTCTCTGAAGAGACCACTGGAGATGAAGACTCATCTGTCTTCATGAAGACTGTCATGAAGGAGCCAGCACTGTAATGAGAAGGGAAGGGTGTTCTAGGGAACAGCACTGATAAAGGGCCTGAAGCAGGAAATAGTGTGACATATTGGGGGACAGAAAGGCAACCTCCTGACTCAGTTGGAATTCTACTATAAGCACCCCCAAAATATAAGACCTCTCGGAGACCCTGTGTATGTAGGTCGGGGTCTTCACAACCCTTAAGGCAGAAATTGTTTCCAACATCTAACCTAAATTGCCCAGTCTTATTCTCAGAGGAAACAAGTCATCTGCAAGCATCATGCACATATTATTCTGTGTCTTGGATGTTTCAGCTTTTATTGCAAAAAGGTGTCAAACAGTGCCCTTTGTGTTTGATGTCCTCATTCAGTCTGGCCACAAGCCTAGAGAGCTCCATACCTCTTGTCTTCTATGACTTGCTTCATCTTCAGAGCTAATGTCTCTGCCTTGATCTGCTTCAGCTGGATAGAGACACCAAACTTTTTGGCTTCTACATGGTTCAGGTTTTCAGGCTGGTCTCCAAAGAGGGGAATCCCCACTATGGGTACACCATGTTGGATGGCCTCCATTATGCTATTCATCCCACCATGGGTGACAAAGAGACGGATGCATGGATGAGCTGTTCCAATTAAGAAATAAAGCAGAATATTTCAGATTGAAAATTTTCAGATTGAAAAGTTTCAGAAAACCATGGGAAGCAGGAAGGACAGAAGAAAATACCAAAGGAATTTCAAAGTCTGTTGGAGTCATTATAAAGACACTTTGCTTGGACACATTCAAGGTGCATGTTACTAACATACAGGATTCCAAACTTTGTCTTTTTATGGAAATTCCTTGCCCTAGCCAGACCCCAGCTAAGACTCAGACCCAGGGGACTCTTTATTTCTTTTTATTTTTAATTTTTTTAAAGATTTTATTTATTTACTTGACACAGAGAGAAAGAGATCACAAGTAGGCAGAGAGGCAGGCAGAGAGAGAGGGGGAAGCAGGCTCCCTGCTGAGCATAGAGCCTGATACAGGGTTCAATCCCGGGACCCTGAGATCATGACCTGAGCCGAAGGCAGGGGCTTTAACCCACTGAGCCACCCAGGTGCCCCCAGGGGACTCTTTAGACAATACTCCTAAGCAAGGCATATATCTCTCTCCATTCACTCATCCATCTCTCTCTCTGTCATCCTAGTCATTCCCTTTGTTTTGCTCATCGGCATTTTCTCATTGTGTCTCTCTGTTTCTCTCTCTTTCTCTTTGTCTTGAGCATTCTTCTCACCTACCGACTTATTTCCTTCTTCTCTGAATTCCTGACACATTCATTAGCATCATAACTCATGTGCCAATCATAAAATTTATCCTATATGCATTTAGGATAAATGTTGTCTCCTCCTCCTTAGGATAAATAATGTCTTCTCAAATACAAGATTAGCCCCTTGAAAGCAGAGACTAGACCCTACACCTGAGTATTTCCATTTCCAGCATTTCCATCCCACCCTATATTTAAAGCTAACTAAGATTATTGTTGAAAATGAAGACTTTGTCTCAGCCTGTGTCACTCAACTGGGATGTGCATCAGAATCTCCTTGTTTCTCCTTTGAAAGGAGCACCATGTGCCCCACTCCAGACTTAAAGAATTAAAATTCCTGGAGCCAGGAATCTGTTCCTTCAATTCCTCAGGTTATTTTGAGTCATTGTCTTGATCATGAGCTTTCGATTCAGTGAGTGTCAACGGCAGTAAGGAGTCTGTAAAAAGCAGCACTGAGCACAAAGAAAACCTATTGGTTGTCGGAGGGCAGTGAGAGAACTCTCTGGTACCAAATGGACCAAATAACTGACTATGAGGTTGTTCACCTTGGCACTCAGGTATTTCGATACATCCTAAAGACACTACTGGCATCAATGCTGTGAAGGTTTGAACTGCTCCCACCCTAATAGCTAAGAAAGATGTGTTTGTGGGAGGAGTGGGTGTATATATACATGTAAGTGCATGTGGATGAACAGTTACTCTTGAAGCCACTAAATACATGGCAACATCCTTCAGGTATGTTTTCTTTAGAATCCATAGGTTGTTTCAGATTGTGTTTGGGTCACCCTGTTCAAGACCAAATGCAGTAGGTCAAGGTGACTTTGATGTCTGCTGACATCTGGCCTGGAAGAGAAAACAATGAAGGGGAGATGGCTGTTTGGGTACTGATCTCATTAGAAGTAGGGTCTGACGCCCCCAAGAACTCCAGCTGGCTGCTCTGTTCCTGCCTTCTGCAGACTTACCTTAGATATTAGCAGCTCCTTCTGGTGCAAATGGGATTGCCCTACCAGAGGTCAGAGCCTGATGGGTTCTAAAAATATGTAAGTGAGAAGGAAGAAGCGGACTTGGGCAGCCCTTACCCAGGAGATCGTTCTGAGGAAGCCAGTTCACAATTTTCACATTTGCTGACAATCTGATGTCTTTGGGCCAACGAGATGGCTCATATTTCCATATAACCCCTTGAGCGAGATGAGCAAAGGCACTGTTCATCTCCCTGAGAAGATCCTGGGCTTGAAAGTTGCTCACCATGGAGCCCAGGGCCACAAGGACAAAACCAGAGTCTCCAAACTTGGTGATGAAATTCTCAAATTCCTGGAAAAAGGTAAGAAAGGAAAAGGAGGTGAACAAAGTTGTTCATGAAGGCCTAGACAGCCATGAAATGAAAGCCAGATATTTACTGAACACACTCTCTCATCCTTCTATGAGTTCATAGCCCCTGAGACAGTACCCTGTGCATGGTGTTTATGCCCATGCTGTTGGTAGGAATATCTTTCTTCTTTAAAATCTTGATGTTAGTGTCAGGACCATCCTAGATCCTCTGCTCATTGTAGGTCAATGGAGACTTGGTCACTTGGAAATTTTCCAAGACCACCAGAAAATAGTAATACAGGAAGAATACTGGTGGGGTGTTAGGGTCCAACAGAGGGAGGTGCTACACTGAAGAAGCCAGGAGAAAGCCTCTAGTGTAAGAAGTGGATGAAATGGAGAAACACTCCTGATCACTCGCATTCAATGTACCACATACAGTGCTTTGCTCTGATACATTGTGATATTCTTATTAACTGATCTTTGCAATTCATCTTCTACCTCAGTGGCTCACTCACATGACTGCAAATTATATCCACATAAGAAGACTGAAAAAATGGTAGTGCCCAATCCTAACTCCAAACCTGGGCAGCTTATTTTTTAAAGTCTTCAGGCAATACTTAAGGAAGGTTGGGATTTAATGTTGTAATCTTGACATTAACACAGTTTTGGTCAATCTCGCTTCAAGTATTTCTTCGGACCCTGACTCTGGACTACTGGAGCTCCCCTTCCTCAGCTTCTAGACCCTCATCCATAGATTAATTCCATGCAGCATAACACTGCCTGATTTATCATCTCAGAGGACCACTGTGACAAAAGCTTTGTTGTTTTTAATTTAAAAAGGTACACAAGACACTATATAAAAACTGGAAAAAATGGGGGCGCCTGGGTGGCTCAGTGGGTTAAGCCTCTGCCTTCAGCTCTGGTCATGATCTCAGGGTCCTGGGATCAAGCCCCACATCGGGCTCTCTGCTCTGTGGGGAGCCTGCTTCCTTCTCTCTCTCCGTCTGCCTCTCCGCCTACTTGTGATCTCTCTCTCTGTCAAATAAATAAATAAAATCTTAAAAAACAACAACAACAACAACTGGAAAATACAGAGAAGACTTTTGAAAAAAGCCTCTATTATCTCACAGCCATTACAACCCTTACTCCCATTATGTTCCTGCTTAATAATCCCCTCCCTCTACTGCATAACCAAGGCCTAACCCACCTTCTTATCAAGTAAAGCCTCCTGCAATCTGGTCTGGCTATATTTATGCAATTGAATCTTCTGGTCCAGTCTAGCTAGAGTCACCAAGGGAACCCAGAGTCAAGCCTGTCTTTTTTTGACTTTTACACTTTTAGCTCTTTGTTCTTTCCAATTGAAACTCCTTCCCTCCCTAACTCCATTCGTAAAAAATCCTGCCATCAACTTAAAGCCCATCTAGCCCATGGATCATTCTCCAATTCTCCCTGCTTACTCACTTCAAGGTCAGTAGATAGAGGTAGACACTAGGGTGCCTGGAAGACCCAGGCCAGATCAAGTCTTCCTAGCTCTGAAATGAATGGCAGAGGGAAAGTCACTTATGCCACCTGAGTCTCTGTCTCCTCATTTATAAAAATGGAGATCATCATATATCCCTCCAGGTGGTAAGATATTGAATAAGATAAATTCCGGAAAATGTCAACCAGTGCTGATAAGCAGCAGGAAGCCAACTCATCTTAGCTCCCTTCCATTTAAAAACTTCTACTTCAATAGTTCTAACTTTAAGCCTTCAAACCAACTCAGCAGCTTTTACAATTTCAAATGTCCAGGACTGACCCCAGATCAATCAAATCAGAAGGCCTAGGTGGAATTAGGAACTAGGGCTCTACAGGCTGGGGATGCTGGTGATGGTGGCTACAGTTCTTACTGTCGGTCCCACACAGTCCCACCTTGGTTTCATAGTGTTGTGTGTTTCACTGTGAATAACTCATCTCTTTAACAATTATCAAGTATAATGGATGCTTGCCACACAGTTACTATACATATGATCATATAAAATGTACATGAAGGGGTGCCTGGGTGGCTCAGCAGGTTAAAGCCTCTGCCCTTAGCTCAGGTCATGATCTCGGGGTCCTGGGATCGAGCCCCGCATCGGGCTCTCTGCTCAGCAGGGAGCCTGCTTCCCCCTCTCTCTCTGCCTGCCTCTCTGCCTATTTGTGATCTCTCTCTGTCAAATAAATAAATAAAATATTTAATAAATAAATAAATAAAAATAAAATGCACATGAAAATATCAACTTATTAAAAAGCTTATCCCAGGGCACCTGGCTGGCTCAGTGGAAAGAGCATGCAACTCTCAACTTTGAGGTCGTGAGTTTGAGCACCATACTGGGTTTAGAGTTTACTAAAAACTAAAAAAAATAAATTAAAGCTATCCCACCAGTGCCAGAACTACAGAGGACCCTGGATATACTATGTAAGGAGGTCCTCAATCTCAGGGTTATGCCAAGTCCTAACACTATAATCTCATGACCCTGAAAGTGATTCTTCCTTGAAAAGCATGTCCTGGGTGTACTTGCTTCACTCCACTCTGTCCCAGTTCCCCCTGGCAGGGAAGCCACCAACTCTGCAGTGCAGAGCTCTGCATGAAGTCCACAGTAAGCCCTAACCACTTACTTGTGGCACTGGTTTAACAGGTCTTGCCATTAAGCCTCCAACATACACAGTGTTGGGAAGCAGGGGCCGAGCAAATTCAAGGGCAAAGTCAGAGTTAACAAACCATAGCTCTGCTTTCTTTAGAAGATGAGACAAAACTGGCCTAGAGCCTTCTGGGAAATGTTCCTTGATGGTGTTGTCATATGTAGACTGGACTTGCCATTGTCTTATGTAGAAATCAAAGAACATCAGAAAATTCTTCACTCGACCCCAGAAGTCCATGTGGTCACTTAGCAAAGAAAGGAACACTGGAACATAAGACAGGGGGGTTGGTAGTCCAATATCTATAGCACCAAAGGAGGAAGAGAGAATGGACACAAATGGTTTTCCAAGCTTCTCAGCAACCAGAAGAGGACAGTAGTCAAAATTTTCAACTATTATTAGGTCAAAGTTCTCATTCTTTAAGGTGTCCATGATATTCTTTCTCCTTAGAAAATGACTGCACTGAAGCCCCAGTTGTTCCATAAAGCTTAAAAATTTTCCAAATGTGTATCTGTAAGAAAGAAGAGAAATGATGAATATTCACTAGAGATGTTAATTTCACAATGCAGAAAGGAATCTTGGGCTAGAAAGAAAATACCCCAGATGAGCAAGACCACATCAAGCCGCTACGCACCTGGTCTACCGCTGTCCATAAATACCTCATCTCAGTCACTCTGAGCACATGTTCTTCTCTGGAGAGTGTTCCTTTCCTCCCCTCCTCTTCCCTCTCTCATCCAAATCCCAAGCACTCTCTATGCCACTTTGTTTAAAAAACTATAACTTTAAGTCCTTAATTCTTGAAATCCACAGGCACAACCGAACTACATTAACTGAAAACAAATTGTCACTGTTGGACCTTCTGCTCTGGGGACCTTCTCTGACCATAACAAAGCTCACAGAACTCTTTCCACTTGATAAATTCTGTAATGTTCTCATTAACTTTCTTTTACATACTGACTTTTTATGAGTGATTTTCTTGTTTACTCAACCAAACTGTGGAAGTCACTTGATGACACAGTTCCATAAATACTGATCATACAGGCTATTTTTAAAAATCACTGTATTCTAGAGCACATGATGTGATGAGCACTGGGTGTTATATGCAACTGATAAATTGTAGAATACTACATCTGAAAAAAAAAAATCACTGTGTATTCTGAATGTGATAGATCACCTCACCCAAGGGATTATTTTATCTCATTAGAACTCAAAACTCAGCTAAAATGGGAATTCCACATTTCTATGCCCAAAAGTTAAGCAATGAAAGAAAAGAAATGACAAGACAAGAAAATAGAGAAAGGAAAGCAAAGCAAGGCCTGGTTAATATTATTAGCTTTTCTACTACAATGTAGATTGACATGTCTAGAGAAGAGTACTAGCATGTAATTAAGACTTTGTGCATGGGAATATTCCAGGGACTTATCTTCTTAAAATGTTTTCCCATCACTGCCTGTATAGAACATTACTTTGTTTCCTTCCTGTTTGTACACCTATGGCAGAAGAGATAAGAATGTCCACTTGCACTTTAAGGTGTCAGAGGTAACAAGTGCAAGAGCTCAAGACATCAGTGGCCTGCTGGGTACATGGAGGACCAAGAGAATCAATACCCTGGAACCCTGTAATTGTACACTACTGTACTATTGCACCCAGATAGAGAAGGACCTGAAGTGAGGAACTTATTAACAATACACAGATCTCCGCCTGATATTTAGGAACAACTTCAAGTCATACAATGGAAGTGATTGGCAAAAATCATCATTGGCTGTGTATTTTTGAACATTTCATGTAATAAAGGAATGTGATTATCAGATACTTTAGATAATTTCAGTAGTGCTATAAAAATTTCTAGAATATATTTCATTAATCATATTTAAAATTAAGATACCACATAGAAAAAAATGTTTAAGAATGCATGGTTACCTATGCCTGTCTCCAAAAATATTACATTAAGGGAGAAGAGACAAAGCATGTATTTAAAATATATAACTAACTGTGCAAGATAATAGAGACTAAGTATCAAATGAATAGGTTACATCAGACCTAGACAGGAGGGACTGTGGCTTCCCAATTTGAGTAAGGAAAAAGACTTTCTGAAAAAAGGCAAATGTAAGCAAGACCTTGACTAGTAAATAAAATTTTCAAGGTAAAAAGAAGGTGGGTGCCTGCATGGCTCAGTTGGTTAAGCATCTGACTCTTGATTTCATTTCAAGTCATGATCTCAGGGTTGTGAGATCAAGCCCTTCACTGGGCTCCATGCTCAGCAGGGAGTCTGCTTGAGATTCTCTCCCTCTCTCTCTCTGCTTCTCATTCTGCCCTTTCCTCCATTCTTGCTCTCTCTCTCTCCATCTGCGTTGCCTCAGCACATGAATCTTTTTTTTTTAAGTACTTTAAATGACCAAAAATAAAATAAAAGGACTTTACATGGCTAAATGTTCAACTACTACAAAATCAATGTTCATAAGTCTTCCTCCCCCATTAATAGGATATATGTGAAGAAAAGAAGGAAAAATAAATGGAAGAAGGTCATTTTTATTTCCCTACCAACAGTGAGAGATTGAGGTACCTATACTTCTGTGTTGGGAAGGTTATAAACAAAGATGTAAGAGAAGTGTTGAAAAGATGTCCCAGAAAGAACAACCTCTACTTTCTACAGAAATCCATTCATGGAAGAGGGACGGTACAGAGGAAAAAACACTCCCCAGTGACTGAACTGGATAATTTTGTGTGAATACTTGTTTCCCCAACCATCCACTCATCATGTACCCCTTCATCTATCCACCCATCCATCCATCCCTTTCTTATGTCTTTAGTCCAAACATCCACCCATTCATCCATTCATTTGTATCACTAAAATAGTGACTCTTTGGTTCAAATAATAAAAAATAAGAATTACCTGTCACCCAAAGCTTCTTTCATAAAAAAATCAAAATTGTCCTTCAATCCTTTGTTAAAATCTTCAGGTGGAAACCAAGAAATAACTTGGTATGATTTTTCCTTCTCTTTAAAATCTAAAAAACACCCATGAGTTAAAAATGTTAAATTGTCACAAAACATGAATTAACATTAGCATGATAAGATCAATATTTGTTTGCTCAAATAATTTTTTATTTATTTGAATGTTTGCCTCTTGAACTATTTTTATATGGTTTGGTTGCATTCTCATTCATTCAATCTTTTAAAATAATAACATGTATTGAGAACCTTACCTGATTAAGGAGTGCTTCTCAATTTAAAGTTATGGAAGTTTCCATTTGTTTTTTTTTAAGATGTATTTATTTGAGATAGAGCACATGCAAGAGACGGGAAGGGCAGAGGGAGAGAGAAAAAGAGGGAGAGAATCTCAAGTAGACTCTGCTGATCATGGAGACCCATGAGGGGCTCCATCCCAGGACCCTGAGATCATGACCTGAATCAAAAATAAGAGGTCATATTCTTAACTGACTGAGCCACCCAAGCACACTGGAAGCCTCCATTTAAAGCTTCCATAAGGGGGCCCCTGGGCAGGGGCATCTGCCTTTGGCTCAGTCATGATCTCAGGGTCCTGGGATGGAGCTCCATAACGGGATCGCTCCTCAGCAGAAGCCTCCACACTATCCCTCCACCCCTCCCCACTGCTTGTGCTTTCTCTGTCCTTCATGCTCTCTCTCAAATAAATAAATAAATAAATAAAATCTTTTAAAAAATTAAACAAATAAAACTTCCATAAAGTATAGCTATTTCTCTCATTTTATGGGTGAGAAAACAAAAGTAATTGAAGACACAAAGGTAATTATCTTAAGCATATTAAGATAATTTGTTAAAATTGCACACATATGAAGTGATAGAGTCTGTTTGATTCCAGAGCCCCTGCTCTTTCTGTTTTAGAAAAGCTCATTTTCATTATTTAGAGTGATAAATCCAAATACATTTTTGATTCAGTAAAAAGTATGAAAAAAGGGGCGCTTGGGTGGCTCAGTGGGTTAAAGCCTCTGCCTTCGGCTCAGGTCATAATCCCAGATTCCTGGGATCGAGCCCCACATTGGGCTCTCTGCTCAGCAGGGAGCCTGCTTCCCCCTCTCTCTGCTTACTTGTTATCTCTCCCTCTGTCAAATAAATAAATAAAATTTAAAAAAAAATAAAGTATGAAAAAGTACTGAAAAGCTTATATAAAATAGTAGACCTCCATACCTCTACTTACCAGCATGGCTTCTCCCACATATCCATGTGTAATGAAAAGTCTGAGTCCATTTCTGATGTTTGACTGTTGACAGTTTTCAAGCCCTATTTCCCACCCTCTCCCTCTTCAGTGCTTCACCTGAGAAAACTATTAAGAAAGTCAGCATGCTCCTACCCTTGGCCCTAGAGGGAATTTCAAACCATGAAAGTGAAGGTCAGTGAGGGGGAACCCTCAACACATCCCAACTCTCTACCCACAATAAAACTCAAACTAGTCATTTGTTTAGGAGCCTGTCCTACTCACCTTAAAAAAAAAAAAAGCATTTTGTGAGTAAAAAAAATTCCATACTCTCTCATACATGTATGCTTTCATCGGTCACAACATCCAGTCAAATTGTGTGTAAACTGGAGATAGATTAATGTACAGCTTACACATTAAAACTACCAAGCCCAATCTTAGTGAAATTAGTGCTATTCAAGTGTGTACTGGCAAATACTTTGCAAGCACAGATTTGGCTAGTATGTTCTTCAGTACCTATGTCAAGAGGCTCTCTATATCAGTTTGCCTCCACTTTGGAAAGGACACAGTGCACATTTAACTAGTTGTCCATGGGGTATTTCAACAGTCCTACCATTGGCCACAATCTTTATTGTCAAGAACTTAACCACATCCAACTTTCACCAGGAGCCCAGGTAGGACATTATAGTGAAACTATCCTGCTCTAAGGAGATTCGTTTGACATATTCAGGACAGAGAAACATTCCCAAAGGAGCTCACACAAAGGGATGTGCCATTGCCCTACACAAAGCTCAAGGGCTAGGACCTCATTTAAATTCCTGGGAATTATTTGATCAGTTAAGGCCTCTCTCTCCATGACACTATCAAGAAACAACTATTGGGTCACCTGGGTGGCTCAATCGGTTAAGCATCTGACTTTAGCTCAGGTCATGATCTTGGGGCCCTGGGAATCCAGCTCCAAGTTAGGCTCCCCTTTGAGGGAGGAGTCTGTTTCTTCATCTTCCTCTTCTTCTGCCCCTCCCATTGCTTGTGTGTTATCTCTCTCTCTCTCTCTCAAATAAATGAAAAAAATATATTTATTTAAAAAAAAACCCACTGTTGACTCACAACACCACAATATCTCAACAAGTCCAACAATTTTTAAGTCTTTTTGCAATCTAGAAGCAATGTATTTCTGATATATATTTTTTCCTTAAATCCATTTATACTTATTTTTGAAAATCAGCCCACTTTGAATAAGGCCAAATAACAAAAAGATCTAGAATCTGTCCAAATTGCAATACAATAGGCCCTGTCATTAGTGTCCCCCAAATTTGCATTCATTATGAAGGCTTCAGCAACCTCTTCTCATACTTCTTGGAGTTCTCTAAACCATCTGTTGATAGCAGTATTAATCTCCATTGGTACTGTAGTAAATTACTATAAGCTTAGTTGCTTAAAACAGAACAATTTTTTTTAATATCTTTATTTATTTGACAGAGAGAGATGGCAAGAGAGGGAACACAAGCAGGGGGAGTGGGAGAGGGAGAAGCAGGCTTCCCACCAAGCAGGGAGCCCAATGTGAGGCTCAATCCTAGGACTCCGGGATCATGACCTGAGCCAAAGGCAAACACTTAAAGACTGAGCCACCCAGGCACACCCAGAACAAATTTATTATCTTATAGTTCTGGGGATCAGAAGTCCAAAATGGGTCTCACCAGAACAAGAGCAAGTTGTGGGCAGGCCACGTTTTGGAGGCTCTGAAAGACATTTTCTTGCCTTCCCCATTTTTTGGAGATTGCCTTCATTCCTTGGCTCATGATCTCCTTTTAACTGACAAGGACATCATCTATCATCTACTTTCCTTCCATTATCACATTTATTTCTCTTACTTTCTTGTCATCTCTTTTTTTTAATCAGTTAATTAACATATAGTGTATTATTAGTTTCAGATGCAGAGTTTAGTGATTCATCAGTTGCATATAACACCCAGTGCTCATTACATCAAGTGCCCTCCTTAATGTCCATCATCCAGTTACCTTATCCCTTCCACCCCCCTCCCCAATCTTCTTTTTTTAGAAGGACTCTTGTAATTATATAGAGCTCAAATGGATAATCCATGACAATCTTCCTATCTCAAAATCCTTATATAAATCACATCTGCAAAGTCCGTTTGCCATGTAAGGTAGAATATATATTGGTTCTAAAAATTACAGTATATCTTTGGGTGGAGCCATTATCTTCTATCATCATGTTTTGCTCTCTGAACCTCAAACACTCATGTCCATATCACATACAAAATACAATCATTCCATCCCAACATTCCCACAAGTCTCAAACCATCACATCATCAACTCATAGTTCAAAATTTCATCTAAATAGCATTAGCTCAAATGTCCCAAATTATGTTATCCAAATAATTCAATCAAGTACAGGTGGGACTGTCCAGATATGATCCATCTGTGAACCTATGAAAATTAGGAAACAAGTTTATCTGCTTCCAAGAAACATTAGGATACCAGTTACAGATATTAACATACAAAGTGAACAAAATGGAAGGAAGCTGTGAATTTCTGGTCCTAAGAAATGTTGACATTCAACTGGGAAGACAATGTTAGGTTTTAAGAACTGGAAATAACCTGCTGTGACTTGAAGCTCAGCCCTGTACGCTTGAAGGTACATACCCTCTGTATGTACTGCTTCACACTCGAACTTTTCATTTGTTCTTCATGAAAGGTAGCATGAGTTTACAGCTAAATAGTTTATAGCATGTTTCTTACTTTGGCGGAGTCCAATGGCCTTCTTTCATGTCACTCTTTCTCTGTCTTTTAGTCCAAATTGGCAGTATTTAGCCTGTATAAAATTCTCATGTACTTTATGGATCTTCTGGGTATGTCATGGGAATTCACTCTGCTAGACAAGAGGTGCTACACAGATGTTTAAAAATAATTTCATCTCTACTTTCGGCTTCAGCCAACAGGGCTGAAGGGACTCATGATCCACATACCCAATATTGAAGAACTCTGTGAGACTGAATATTCTGACTTATTCAGAGGCAGCAGCAAGAGAGAAACCAGCCACACCACTGGTTTATCTTTCCTGGCGGCAAATCCCCTAACTTTAGAATCTTCTGCATTCTGGATAGGCAGACATTTTCCCAAATCATGAAGTCTTCATTTCTTTATGCTTAGTGGTTCTTCCTTCAATTTATCTTCTTCCTCCCACATTTTACTATAAGAAGCAAGAAGTCCTTACTAGCTATATTTTTACCAGAGGTGTGTTTATGATGATTACATATTGTCTCAGACAATACAGATTTTCTCTACCATGCCCCTTACTTCCTCCTTAGTCCTCATTAGCAGAGTTCTTATATTTTTTATTAAGACACAAATGACATGTAACACTACATTAGCTTCAAGTGTAAAACATAATGATTTGATGTTTTATAAATTTCAACAGAGTTCTTAACATCTACATCTCTACCAAGAGTCTCTTCAAGACAATCTAGACTTATTCTATCATGCTTCTTAATATTTTTCCAGCCTCTATCAATAACCCAATTATAATGCTATATATTGATTGGAGTAGTATTTTATGTGAATATTGAAGATCTTTGTTTCTTCAATCTGATATCATTTTTTTATTAAAGTAGTAAATAAATTAACAAGATGGGAACGTGTGTCCAAACAAGGAGCTAATAAATGTTACAATACACTGAAATGGGCATCAGGTCAGAAATAATAACTCAGTCATGCCTTTTCCCTATTCACAGACATCTAGTCAAGCTCTATTCTTAAGGTAAAGAATTAATATGCTGTTTCAAAGCATCAGAAATATATGTGATTGGGGAATACTGGAAGAAACTCTAGACTTTTGAACCTGGAAACTAAAGATAAAACTGAAAGGATCCAAAAGAAGACACCCAAATGGCCAACAGACACATGAAAAAGTGCTCAACATCACTCAACATTGGGGAAATACAAATCAAAACCACGATGAGATACCACCTCATACCAGTCAGAATGGTTAAAATTAACAAGTCAGGAAATAAGAGATGTTGGTGAGGATGCGGAGAAAGGGGAACCCTCCTACATTGTTGGCAGGAATGCAAACTGGTGCAGCCACTCTGGAAAAAAGTATGGAGGTTCCTCAGAAAGTTAAAAATAGAGTTACCTTTGACCCAGCAATTGCCTCCTAGGTATTTATCCAAAGGATACGAGCATAATGATCAAAGAGGCATGTGCACCCCAATGTTTATAGCAGCTATGTCCATAATAGCCAAACTATGGAAAGAGCCCAGATGTCCATTGATAGATGATGGATAAAGAAGATGTGGTGTTAAAAAAAAAAAATACACACACATGCACACTGGAATATTACACAGCCATCAAAAAATTGAATCTTGCCATCTGCAATGATATGGATGGAACTAGAGGGTATTATGCTAAGTGAAATAAGTCAGTTAGAGAAAGACAAATACCATATGAATTCACTCATATGAGAAATTTAAGAGACAAAACAGATGAATATAAGGGAAAGGAAGGAAAAATAAAATAAGATGAAAATAGAGAGGGAAGCAAACCATAAGAGATGCTGAACTCTAGGAAACAAAATGAGAATTGCTGGAGGAGAAGTGAGTGGGGAAAGAAATAACTGGCCGATGAGCTTTAAGGAGGGCACTTGAAGTAATGAGCACCGGGTGTTATATGCAACTGATGAATCACTAAATTCTACCCCTGAAACTAATAATAATAATTTAAAAAAAAAAACAAACTGAAGGGATCCATGAATTCCCCAAATTGTTTACACACACACACTCACACACACACACACACACACACACATACACATATTAAAGGGGTAGAAGGTCTGTGGCTTTTATTATTTTATTAAAATTCATGGAAACTACCAAAATTATTTTTAATCAACCTAAAATTTTAATTTCACTTAATTTCACTTAAAATTTTAATTAAATTTAATTGCAATTTTCAAAATTAAGAATAACTACCTTGAAAATTAATACACTGCTGTTTAATCATGTCTGTGGTCAACATAGATTCAAAAAGATACATATATAAATAATGTTCAGTGAAAAATGCAGAACCTAATCTAGAAGGTGATTAAAATGATTTTAAGCAGAAACTCAAATAGATATTTGTACACCAGTTTTCACAGCAGCATTATTCGCAATATCCAGTAGGTGGAAACAACCTAAATGTTCATGAACAGATGACTGGGTTAACAAAATGTGATATATACTTACAATGGAACATCATTCAGTCTTAAAAGGAAAGAAATTTTAATCTACACTACAGCGTGGATGAGCCTTGAAAACATTAGGCAACGTGAAATAAGCCAGACGCAAAAAGACAAATATTGTATATTTCTACTTAAATGAGGTATATAGATAGCCAAATTATTAGAGAAATAAAGTAGAATGGTTACCAATGGTTACCAAGGGCTCCAGGCAAGGGAAAATTGGCAGTCACCATGTAATCAGTACAGAGTTCCCATTTGTGATGATGGGAATGTTCTAGAGATCAACAGCCATGATGGTTACACAACAACATAAATGTACTTAAAGTCACTAAACTTACAAAACAAATGTGTAAGAGGTCAATTTTATGCTGTGTATATTTTACCACAATAAAAATCTTAAATTTTCACAGAAAAAAAATTGTTTTAATAAAATCTGAACAATAACAAAGCCTGATCACCTTCAAAGTTTTATAATTTTTCAGAATTTTATTCCTCACAGATGCTGCTTAAAATTGCATCTTTTTTAAATCAAAGGCTGAGAAAACTTCAGATTGAGCAATCCAGAGCTTAAAGTCCTAAAAATCCACCCAACACTATTATTAACCTGCCACATCTTCTTGTGCAAACCATTTCAGTTCTCTGGGCTGCTGTTTTCTTGTCTGTCAGCAGAAAATAGTTGATAAGCTTTATTTGCTCATGTTAGCTAAAATTCACTGGATTCGATGACTCGTTAAGAATGTCCAACATCCTTATATACAAACTGTTCGTCAGGCATTGATTTTTCTAGAGAACAAAATCATTTCAGATAGACTCTGATCTTAACTGGATAAATAAAGGACTTCCTAAGGAAGCTTTCCTAGACTTCAGATACCAAGAAAGAAGAAAGTGATCGATCATATGTATATATAAAAAGTAATCAGTGATATATGGAGGGTTGCTGGGGACGAAGTGGAAGGCAAGGTAAGGGAGAAAAATATGGGACTACAGAGTGTGGCTGCTGGCAGACAGGGCCAAGAAGTTTTCCAGCACCTTACATTCACACACACACACACACACACACACACACACACACACACACTTTTCATTCTTTCAGTCCAATTAGATTTTAAAAACAGTTTTCTAAGCAAAAGACATTGTTGTTTTACTCCACCTTTTGCACAGAGTAGAAGAAATAAAGGATTGGTGAGAAAAGATACCTGATATAAATGAATTTCCTTTCTGGTGAAGCATGGTGACATTATGACCATGATCTTGAAGAATCTGAGACACCCGGTCCAGCAGTAGATGATGGCTTCCACCTAGGGACAAGATACAACTTCACTTTTGTAATGATGATGATAAAGTGCCTGAAGCTGAGGGCTTGAGAGATCCAGGGGATGAGAATCAGGGAGCAGAAAGTTGATGCTGAGGAGAGGAAGATGAGCTTCGTCAGTCGGTCTGTCCATTTGGATAAGCCCCAGCCACTCAGAGCCCATGGGCCCAAATCTTGACTTTGGCAAACCTCCATCATATCCTCTTTGTGACTCTGGTCACAAAAATGAGCAAACATCAGTGTGACGAGCTTCCCTGCTTATGCCTTAAGGAATTCCTGACCCTAAGGATATGCTAAGTGTAGTCAGGCCTCATGGAGACAGTGTGACCTAAAGAAATAACTGTACTTGTGGGAAGAGTGGCACAGTGCTCTCTATGAGCATGAAGGGTTCCCAACGGACAATTAATCAGAGTCCATTCCGGAATCTTACTCTCTGGAAATTTATGCTAGTGTAGGAGCCAGAAATATGGGAACTTGAGTATCAGTCCAAGAAAGGGCCACTGGAGGAGAAGGAAACTGAGCCACCACTTAGAGTCAAAGTCCTTGAGATTCAAATCTACTTGGCAGGGTGTCTCTCAGTTGGGGCCTGCATCTTGCTGAACATCAGATTAAGGCATTCAGATTAACTGTGGGCCCTCGAGGGGAACTACAGGTTCCTGTATGCATGAGAGACGGGGGTGGGGGGTGTACCTCACCCATCCTAGGAAAATCCTGGGATCCTAAGGAAAAAGAAGCTTGATCATCTGGGGAGGAACAGGTTCTATCACACTAAATCTTATTCTAAGCCACATGCTCAGGAAAACACTGGGGAGGCTAAACGAGATGACTCAGGGTTCCTTCCAGCTCTAAGATTCTACCTACTCCAGTGACCCATACACAGCAAGTGACCTCAGAGAGCCTGCTGGGGGTGGAAACACAATCTTGGGAAAGCTCCATTTATGGTGATCCTTTTATCCTGATCCTTTCCCCTTTATCCCTTTTCCTTTTCATCTTCTTTCATCTTTCATCTTTCACCCTGTGGTGCAAAAGCGAAGGAAATGAAACAGGCCACAAAATGGAGAATGAACACTTCCCTGAATCCTTGGAACACTTCCAGCCGCACGGGAGAAAGGAGCCGGCATTGGCAAGACCCGAACGTCCAGGATCCATCCAGTCCCCAGTCCTGGCCAGTTCTCCAGGTTTCCTCTGGATGAGAGCACTCCACCCCCTAGGTGGCACCGAAATACTTTCCCTGCTCCGCCTTGGCGGAGTCAGAAAACTAGTGCTTCTGGCCTCCATAAGCTCCTTTCCCCGGCCTCCAAGAGCCTGCAAACGCTCCCACAGTTTCCACTGACAATTGCTGCGCACCACCCAGAAGTTTAAGGTGAGCCTCTGAATTTGCAGCCCGCTCCCCGGAGGAGGAGGAGGCAGCCCCGGTTTCCAGCACTGGGAGGGAGCTCAAACTTGTGGACCCATTCCCGCGCCTAGAAGAGCAATTCTGAGTAGGAAGAGGAAGGAAAAGGTATTCTATTTTCTCAGGAAGTGTCTTCACCTCTCGGTGGTAGGGGCTCCTCATTTCTCCACACCCCTCCTGCTTCTCCCCGCTCTAGCCTGGGACCCAAGCCCGGTAGGGATCCCCTGACCCAGAGCTGTTGGACTGAGCCTTCCCGCGGGTGTCTGGTCGCGCCTGTCTGATTCTCCCGCCAAGCACTCACCCACCAAAGACAGAGTTAGAATCTTGGCGGCCTCTGAGAGCAGGAACCCAGGCAGAAGGAAGCCAGCCAGCAGAACCGCCCGCTGCCCCACCATGCTTGCTCCGGTATGAGCCCGGGAGCCCAGCTCAGTGCGCAGAGC
>CM053607.1:22316988-22344009 GCA_028646535.1 Procyon lotor
GGAAGGAAGGAAGGAAGGAAGGAAGGAAGGTGATGCTGGAGAAAGTATCTGGGGAATCTGGAAAAAGCAGCAATGTCAAGGAAACACACAGGGGATTCTAGAGGTATTTGGGAAGAATTTAAAGAATCAGTTACTTGAAAGACACTGAGTGCCCTCAGAAACATGAGTGTAACACCTGAGCTAGAGTCCAGCTAGAGCTAAGCACACAGAGAAAGCACTACGTTCAGCATATACCACCATTCACCCATTGATTCCTTCATTGTCTCTCTACATCATTTTAAAGCAGGGCTCATGCCTTACACCTCAACACTGCCAGATCCTGTCATACTGTCTCTCTCTCACTTGTAGTAAAATAAAATGTCGATGGGGAGGAGCTTATCCAGCCCAAGGATTTAGAAACCTCTAAAGTACTTTTGGAAAATGCAATTTGTGGGCTTTACCACTGGCTACTGAAATACATTTGCAGAGACAGAATCAAAAACGTGTATCTCCAATTCGCTGGGTGGTTGTGATCCAGTCTGCTGCTATACACACGAGGTGTCCCCAGAACGCAGCACTGGCCAGAGAGAAACCCCCTTGAAAATGTGGTAGGACATCTCAGACAGGACAGTGAGGAATTTTAATCACATTAGAATGACATCATGGCCCCCAGGGCTCGAAGGAACCGGGCCAGTGCCTGTCAGGGGTCTGTGTTTAATGAGCGTGTGGCTTCAGACTACTGCACAGCAGCGACTTCCTTCCTGCTCTGCATATTGATGTCTCAGAACATTTATAGGCACTTCTTGGAAGGTGTTTGATCCCGATCACCTACCAATGATAAGAGGCCACAGTAACCCCACTTGAATATCAATTGTGTCTACAGATAACCGGTCTGGGTTACAAATGAACGAAATGACCCCAAAGTGCCGATCTCTTCTGGTGCTTTGACTTTTGCTAAAAGATGCTTTCTTTTCCAAGGATGGTGGAATGCCCAGGCAGGCTTACCGCTGCCATAAACACTAAAGGAAAAGTAACTGGACAGAGACAAGGGCAGAATGGCTGCTGCTTGTAGAGGGAGGAAGTCCTTACCCGTGAGGTCATTCTGAGGAAGCCAGTCCACTGTTTTCACATTGGTGGCCAATCTGACATCTTTGGGCCAATGAGAAGGCCCACACCTCCACATCACCCCCTGGGAATGGTGGGCAAAGCCAGCATTCCTCTCCTTTCGGACTTCCTCCACCCGTTGGGCATACACCATGGAGCCCAGTGTCACAAGAACAAAACCTACACCTGCAACTTGGCAGTGAAGGTCTCAAGTTCCTGAGAGAACAGAGAAAGGAGTCATACCATTCGTGCAGCACACATCTGAACTCTGTGCTTCCCTGATTTAGGATAAACTGAAACCTGTCTTTTCCATAGGATAACGTGTGCGGGGTGGCCTGGAAGAAAGCAATTTTTCTGAGCCTTGATTTATCCTTTTTCTCCAGGATCAACTTGATGAACTGAATTTCAATTTCCTCTCTTGTGGGTCAGGAGGGAAGATGGACAGTTTTTGATAGTATCCTCCAGATGATTATGTGAACACCTTCCCTCATCCTGCACTATGGGCTTTCCCCAGAGGAGACTGGGAAGTAGGCAGGATCAGGAGCTGGATCTCATCTACCCCTGTGAGGGAGGCAGCAAAATACATAGTGCTGGAAGATGGTCAAAGAGATCCATGTGTCCAAATGATGCAATAGGATCTCAAATTCTCAGTTTTCTAAAGGTCTCCAGTGACCTATGTGGGCTTGGCCATAAGGAAAGCTAGGTTCACGGGTATTTGTGCCCTTTCCAGCCTCCACTCTCTCCATATAATGTTCTATGGGTACACTTTTGAGAGAGCCTGTAATCTCTGCTCTCTCCTTTTTCTGGGCTTCTGGAGTCAGCCACTCCTCATGCTCTTGAGCTCATTCCTTCCCCCCATGGTAGTGGCTGTTGCAGGATAAGAGAGGACCTAATGAAAAAGATGATTGGTAAATCTCTCAAGAATGCATAAAAAGCTAGAAGCCTGACTGAAATGTAGAGCATCAAAAATACTGGATCTTTGCCTCCCAGTTAACACTAGCCAAGGGGCATGCGTCTGGTTTTTCAGTTCTTGTTAACTGAGATGTAACAATAATAATAATAAAAGACCTACTTAGTCATGTTCAACATGTGTCAGACCCTGTAGTGGAACTCTTAAAAACATATATCCAATCCTCTCAACAATCTCAGTGCTAAATGCTCTTTCACATCCTCAGAAACTGAGGCTGAGACACAAAACACTTGTTGGAAAGAATATATGAAATAAATGGCAGAACCAAGATTCAATTCAGGCTGAGTCTGACTCCGAAGTCCAAGTTTTTTCCTACTATACTGTCAGAGTGGGAGGGCCCAAGGGTTTGGGAGAGGAGGAGAGAGAGAATTTCAAGCAGACTCTGCGCTAAGCCCTGAGCCTGACTTGGGGCTCAATTTCACAACTCTGAGATCATGACCTGAGCTGAAACCAAGAGGTAGACCCTTAACCAACTGAGCCATCCAGGTGCCCCTGATTCAACTATTTTTAAAAATTTATTCAGGAGAAGAAGAAGATGGAATGAACTAATGTTGGGACAAAAGTTGTTAAAACTTCTCTTCCAATGAAGAAAATTCTTTCTCTGAGGATACTTCCTGATAATTATTGGGGACAAGAGAGAGGAAGATGTTTTGTCATTTGCAGTGCAATAGACAGGGCAGGCTTCTTCCAACAGGACACAAGATTATGAGGAGAAAATAAATGGGGCCAAATGGACAGTTAGTTCAGTAAGTTTGACAAGAGTGTTCTGATCAGAACAGGGAGCTGGTAGAGGCAGGCAACCAACTACTTTAAACCAGAGAGGAAGCCAAGTAGGCTTCTTGAATTCAATGATCAGGATAATTTTCCTAATTATATCTGGAGCAATAGCAAAAGTTTCAGTAACTGTAAAAAACTAGTCAAGTAAGATGTAACTTGTAATTTGACCTAGTCTTTTTATAAATCTTGACCTTTCAAGTAATCACAGAAGTAATAAATGTTTACCTTCTGCTATCAGAGTGCAATGCATTCTGATAGATTCTGTGGATCTAGTAGTGTGTAAGGAAAACGTGACCAATGCCCTGATGGAGATTAGTTTGATAAGGGAAGCAGATATTAAGCAAATCATTACAAGTAAAAAAATTATCAGTGTGTTTGTTAAGTGTTTTAAATTAAAGAGCTAGGCATTTGAAAGTGTACAAACAACCTACTTATTTTGGCAATTAGTACCATGATTCTCTCTGTGTGCTACTACCAATTACCCACATATATCATTGGGGATACATTTTAAAAATTAAGAACTTAAAAAAATGTTCAAAGGAGCACCTGGCTGGCTCAGTTGGTAGAGCATGTGACTCTTGATCTCAGTGTCATGAGTTCAAGCCCCACGTTGGGTGTGGAGCTTAGTTTATAAATAAATAAATAAATAAATAAATAAATAAATAAATAAATAAATAAATAAATAAAGTAACACACAGAATAGTTTTGAAAAATTCAAGACATCTGGTATAAACTTTTGAAAATTAGCACATGAAAATATAAACATTAACTTAATATGAGAGAGAAAAGACTTGCAGAAACACATTACTAGGCCCTAGAGGTCACACTCTGAAAGTGCATGTTCCCTGCTAAATCTAGTTGGACGATGAGAGAACAGAGGGAAAACTTGAGGATTTTTTGTTTTCCCAATAGCTTTCCTTCTCTGCTCTGTCTCTAACCCCTATATTGCCTGGCACATATTAAGTCCTCAATAAATCTTTTTAATGAAAAAGAGAAAGCACAAAAGTAAGTGTTAAGTCAATTGTATAGAGAAGCTTGAAGGAAGAAATGAGGTAGATAAAACAGATTTCATGGAGAAAGTAGTATTTAAGAAGTGCCTTGACTAGTGAGTCACATCTTTTCTCAGAAAGAAGGGAGGAGCAAGGGCATTCTATTTAACACAGGCAGTGTGATTTCCTCTCTGTGATTTCATACTTAAGATGAGTGCTTTCATGTCATTTTGAGTTTCAGATGAGTGGAATTTCCAAAAATCAGTCTCATTACTTACTGTCTGCAAGGCTGAAAATGAATCTTAAATAGCCAGGTTCCAGTTCTACCGTGAATGAATCTTTTTTTTTTTTTTTTAAAGATTTTATTTATTTATTTGACAGAGAGGAGAGAGATTACAAGTAGGCAGAAAGGCAGGCAGAGGGAGAAGGGGAAGCAGGCTCCCTGCTGAGCAGAAAGCCTGATGCAGGACCCTGAAATAATGACCTGAGCTGAAGGCAGAGGCTTTAACCCATTGAGCCACCCAGGCACCCTCTGTGAATGAATCTTAATGGCCACCTTGAAGTTCTTCAAAAAGAAATCTTTGTAAGTGACCCCCATCAACAAAAAAATTTATGAAAAGAGAAAGGAAGAGAAAGAATTAAAATTGAGTGACTGTGACTTTATCCAACAATGAAATAGTGAGCTGTCCATCGCTGTTCCTAAGCTGGAAAGATTGAAGGCAAGGAGAGAAGTTGGGGAGTTCATAAGGTGAGTTTCACTTCCATTTTTTTTTTTTTTAAAGATTTTATTTATTTATTTGACAGACAGAGAGAGCACAAGTAAGCAGAGTAGCAGGCAGAGGGAGAGAGAGAAGCAGGCTCTCCGCTGAGCAGGGAGCCCGATGTGGGGCTCAATCCCAGGAACCCAGAATCATGACAGGAGCAGAAGGTAGCCACTCAACCGACCTAGCCACCCCCCCTCAGCCCAGTTTCTAAGGGTAATATCTACTCATGCAGGCTTGGAAGGTGAACAAGCTAGGAATGTTTGCCAGCGTACCATATCCCCAGGACTGTCTGAAGTGATCAGTTCAGAGATGGTTGAAATTGTTCGGTTCATTCATTCATTCATTCACTCACTCATTCATATTTCTAAAAAAATAATTGCTTTATTTTTGTTTAAAAAAAAAAAAAAAACCTACTACCTCCCAAGCAAAGCTTTCTTTAAAAGGGAATCAGAGTTTTTCTTGAATTCCTGTTTATATTCTTTAGGAGGAGACCAGCTGAAAATTCGGTATTTTTTCTCCTTCTTTTTAAAATCAAAGAGACTGGGGTGCCCGAGTGGCTCAGTGGGTTAAAGCCTCTGCCTTCGGCTCAGGTCATGATCTCAGGGTCCTGGGATCGAGCCCCACATTGGGTTCTCTGCTAAGCAGGGAGCCTGCTTTCCCCTCTCCCTCTGCCTGCCTCTCTTCCTACTTGTGATCTCTCTTTCTCTCTGTCAAATTAATAAATAAAATCTTTAAAAATAAATAAACAAAAATAAAATCAAAGACACAGAAGAGAAAAACTAATCAAATATATCACACGTCTAGGTTAAAAGAAATGTTAAGAGACCCAATTTTAGTTCTTTCCCTTATTTATAATTCAGAATTTTTTTCTTTTCTCTTTAATAACATTTCTATTGAGTTATAATTCACATACCCTACATTTATTCTTTAAAATTATATAATTTAGTGGGTTTTAGAATACTTGCAGAGTTGTGCAGCCAATAGCACAATTGATTTTAGAACATTCCCTCACCCTCAAAAGAAACATCATATCTACTAGTAGTCACTCTCATTGTTCTCATACTTTCATTTAGTTCTTTAGATACAACTGCCATTAGTTCTTTGAATACATTTCTAGTCACGGGCTTAAAGTAGCTGGATATACAATCAAAGCATAGAATTCAGTTGCATTTCTATACACCAACAATGAGACAGAAGAAAGAGAAATTAAGGAGTCCATCTTATTTACATTTGTACCCAAAACCATAAGATACCTAGGAATAAATCTAACCAAAGAAGGAGCTGTACTCAGAAAACTATAGAATACTCATGAAAGAAATTGAGAAAAGACACAAAGAAATGGAAAAATGTTCATGCTCATAGATTGGAAGAACAAATATTGTTAAAATGTCTATGCTACATAGAATAATCTACATATTCAGTGCAATCATTATCAAAATACCATCAACTTTTTTCACAGAACTCGAATAATCCTAAAATTTGTATGGAATCAAAAGACTCCAAATAGCCAAAGGAATGTTGAAAAAGAAAAGCAAAGCTAGTAGCATCACAATTCCATTCTTTAAGCTCTATTACAAATCTGTAATCATCAAGACAGTATGGTACTGGCATAAAAACAGACATACAGATCAATGGAACAGAATAGAGAACTCAGAAATGGATCCTCAACACTATGGTCAACTAATCTTTGACATAACAGGAAAGAATATCCACTGGAAAAAAGTCTCTTCAACAAATGGTGTTGAGAAAATTGGACAGCCACATGCAGAAGAAGGAAACTGGACCATTTCTTTACACCGCACACAAAAATAGACTCAAAATGGATGAAAGACCTAAATGTGGGACAGGTATCCATCAAAATCCTTGAGGGGAACACAGGTAGCAATTTCTTCAACCTCGGCCAAAGCAATTTTTTGCTAGACACGTCTCCAAAGGCAAGGGAAACAAAGGCAAAAATGAACTATTGGGACTTCATCAAGATCAAAAGCTTTTGCACAGCAAAGGAAACAGTTGATAAAAACAAAAGACAACTGAAAGAATGAGAAAAGATATTTTCAAATGACAGATAAAGGGCTAGTATCCAAAATCTATAAAGAACTCTCAAACTCAACACCCAAAGAACAAATAATCCAATCAAGAAATGGTTAGAAGACATGAACAGACATTTCTCCAAAGAAGACATACAAATGGCCAACAGATATATGAATAAGTGCTCAACATCACTCAGCATCAGGGAAACACAAATCAAAACCGCAATGAGATACCACCTCACACCAATCAGAATGGCTAAAATTAACAAGTCAGAAAATGACAGATGTTGGCGAGGATGCAGAGAAAGGGGAGCCCTCCTACACTGTTGGCAGGAATGCAAGCTGGTGCAGCTACTCTGGAAAACGGTATGGAGTTTCCTCAAAAAGTTGAAAAGAGAGCTACCCTATGATCCAGCAATTGCACTGCTGGGTATTTACCCTAAAGATACAAATGTAGTGATCCAAAGGGGCATATGCACCCCAATGTTTATAGTGTATAGCAGCAATAGTATAGCATAGTAACCAAACTATGGAAAGAGCCGAGATGTCTATCAACAGATGAATGGATAAAGATGTGACATATATACATATATATGATATATATAACCATTTATATATATACTCACGTACATAAAGATGTCTCACACACACACATACACACACACAGAGGAATATTACACAGCCATCAAAAAATGAAATCTTGCCATTTGCAACAGTGTGGCTGGAACTAGAGGGTATCATGCTAAGTGAAATAAGTCAATCAGAGAAAGACAATTATCATAAGACCTCACTAATATGCGGAATTTAAGAAACAATGCAGAGGATCATAGGGAAAGAGAGGAAAAAATGAAACAAGATGAAACCAGAGGGAGACAAACCGTAAGAGACTCTTTTTTTTTTTTTTTCTTTTTTAGATTTTATTTATTTGACAGAGAGAGTGAGATCACAAGTAGGCAGAGAGGGAGGGGCAAGCAGGATCCCTGCTGAGCAGAGAGCCTGATGTGGGGCTCAATCCCAGAACCCTGAGATCATGACCTGAGCCAAAGGCAGAGGCTTTAACCCACTGAGCCACCCAGGCGCCCCCATGAGAAACTCTTAATCTCAGGAAACAAACAGTGTTGCCAGAGGGGAATGGGATGGAGGGATGGGAAGACTGGGTGATGGACATTGGTGAGGGTATGTGTTGTGATGAGTGCCGTGTGTTAAGACTGATGAATCACAGACCTGTACCCCTGAAACAAATAATACATTATGTTAATAATAAAAAAAAAATAAACATCAATAACAAAGTCTTTGTCTAGTAAAGCCACTGTCTGGGCTTCCTCAAAGATCGTTTTTATTAACTGCTTCGTCTTTGTTGTTGTATAGCTGCAATGAACTCATTTTCATTTAGTTTTTCATGTATATATCCATCATGTTGGATAAATAAATGTAGTTTATTGAATTATTTATGGTTGAGGCTATTATGAATAATGCTATGAACATTCTTATGTCTTCTTGTCCACATAAACACATTCTTGTGTGATATATTCATTGCCAAGCCCAAAGTCTCCTATTTTTCTGTTATCTTCTAGAAGTTTTATAGTTTTGTGTTAAAATTTCAGGCTTATGATTCATTTTGAGTTAATTTTTGTGAAAGGTGTAGTGAGTAGTGTCTAGATTCTTTTTATCTTTTGGCATGTGGCTGTTTAGTTGTTCAAGCATCATTTGTTGAGAAGACTATCCTTTCACCATTGAATTGCCTTTGTTCCTTTGTCAAAGATCAATTTACTATATGTGGGTCTCTTTCTGGGCTTCCTATTGTTTCACTGGTCTGTCTACTCTTTTATCAGTCTCACAATGTTTTGATTACTGTAGTTGTATAGTAAGTTTTGAAGTGTCAGTTCTCTTTGTTCTTCTCCCTCAAGATTGTGTTAGCTCTTCTAGGTCTCTGACTTTGCCGTATAAACTTTGGAATGTTTGTCAATATCCACAAAATAACTTAATAGAATTTTGATTGGGATTGCATTGACTCTGTAGATCAAGTTGCAAAGAACTGACATCTTGACAGTGATGAGTCTTCTGTGAACATGGGATCTCTCCATTTAGTTTTTAATTTCTTCATCAGTTTTGTACTTTTCTTCATGTACATTTTCTACATATATGTGTATATACAGATAGATCATACATATTTTATATGTATATTGTTAGGTTTATACCTAAGTATTTCACTGTTGGAACTACTAATGTAAATGGTATTCTGTTTTTACTTTCCAATGTCACTTGTCCATTGGTTATATAGGAGAGTGATTGACTTTTGTATATTAATCTCGTACCCTGCAACCTTAGTATAATTGCGTATTCCAAGAGTTTTTTCAGTCAATTCTTTTAGATTTTCTACATAGACCATCATGTCATCTGCTAACAAAGACAGTTTTAATTCTTCCTTCCAAATCTGCATATCTTTTATTTCCTTTTTTTGACTTAAATTGCATTAGCTAGAACTAAATATAAATGGTATTGTGTTTTTAATTTCAAACTTCAATTGTTGCTTTTGGTATAAAGGAAAGCAATTGTTTCCTTAGCCTGGCTAGGATTTAATCAATGTTATTGACATTTTCAAGCACCTAGCTTTTGGTCTTGCTGATTATTATTGTTTTCCTGTTTTAAATTTCATTGATTTCTAATTTTTGTAACAATTACTTGTTTAAATTATAAACACTGGGTGAAGTAATGTAGAACCTAAAGTACACATATTTATCTTAAAATATTTTATTTGTAATGTCCACTAATATATTTGTAAGGAAAAAAGAAAGCTTCAGGCTCCTTAGAAGTTTAATCTCAAAGATGGCATGAAATGAAACACATAATCAGCAAAATTCTTAGGAACTTGTAGAAATGTACTTTATTTCATGCAAAGCCACATAATTTCCTATATTTTAATAGCTAATCAAATAAACATTTCAAAAAATCCATTACATCACAATAAGTTAAAATACTACAAAGCAATTGCAAGTCCACGAGTTTGTCAAAACCAAACCGAGAGAACATTATGCATAGATAAGGCCAAAGATGCTAACTTACTTATAGGTAGCACTTTGCAGCTTTTTCCAAATACATATTTGAAAATGTAGTGAGAATCTGCAGAAAAAAATAGTTAAATCTACAACCCATTGGTCAGATATGAAAACATTTGTCATTACATATCAGGTAGTAATGGCTGATTAAAGGTAAATTTGGCATCATGCACCAAAGAGGAATATAATGAACATGTAGAAAAATTATGATCAGATGCACATTTGAAGACTTATCTTCTATTTCACCTAATCCACTGAATTAGATAAATAACAAGTACTTTATTAATGCAACACAGAAATTAGACTTTTGGTGTACTTCGCTTGGGTACTGGTATACATAAAAAGACAATGAAGGGGCAAAGGAATATTTCAAATTCACACTGCACTACCAAACTTTAGAGTATTACCCCATGGAAATATGATGTGGGCAGAACTTATTTGAGAACGATTTTTAAACTACTTATAAGCACTACAATTAGTTACTACAAAAACATTTTATAGAAATTAAATACCAGGAAGTAACACCAATATTAGAGCTCTTTTTTCAATACTATAATTTAGAAATATATATTAGATTACAGTAATTTAAAAGACATATCCACACGTTCTCTACCTTCTAAAATGAGAAAAATCTTTCAGGCTGTTTTCAAAGTATGGACAAAAACAAATCCATTGGATTGCTTTTAATAAAATAAATACAAGTCTCTCCCCTACAACTTGGTGTACTAAGTAGGGAAGATGCTAGCCAGCATTCTTTTGAGAAATCACCTCTAAGTGACTAGGCTGACAGGATTTACATCAATAATATTGACTCAAATGGTGGTGTGCAGTCAGAGTAATAAATTATGACTTTACCCTACATATGTCTACCATAGTAAACCACTTCTGCACTAAGTACAGAAAAAAAAAACAAAACTTTTATAAAACGATTTGAGATCAAGATACCCACCAAAGAAAAGATTTTTGGAGAAAAAAGTTAATTCTCCCCAGGGAGTATGTTAAAAACAAATGTCTTTTAGGATATCAATGAGAAGAGGAACATGTCAATATTCTTGCTTTGTTAACAAATTAAAAATTAGAACAAGGCTTCAATCAACCTCAAAGGACAAGTCTTTTGACAATGGTAATAAAATTTTAGGAAGACCAGGCTGAGTGTGAAAGGAATTAGAGGTGAGGTCATGTTCCCATTGATGGGACTGAGGATTGGGTACAGCTAGTGCCTGCTTTGCTGGGGAAGGTGATTCATAGGGTCTGGTCTCCACAAGTTGGGATAGGGTCTTCCAGCTCTGAGGAAGAAAAAGTCCACTGGGAAAAAGAACCCTACATGGAGGGAATTTGTATTTTAGAAGGACTCCTGTAACCCTCTTATATTGTTTTAACCTCTCCTAATGAAAACTTTGACAACAATCTAGGTTATTTGTGAATTCCTTTTCATAAAAAGGTATCTCAAGTTTCTTAATCTTTCTGGTTTCCTGTTTTGTTTTTAACAACCACTGTTTTTGGAAATCCATTTTTATGCCAAAACCTTACACTGAGAGTGACTCGTTTTAATGAAGTGCCCTCTTTAGTGACCTAAAGACAACACACTGAGCCAGCATGCTTCACATTTACATTCAGATGTTGCTTAGTTGTCTAGAAAAATCTGTTTCACTACTTTATGTGCAATATTGCTATTCAAGTAGTGGGATATGAAATCAGAACTAGTTCCTGTTGAGAGTACTGATCATCAGAAACAACTGTGTACACAAAAAAGGAAAAATCTGTCAGCACATTAAAAGTCATGCTGTGAAGAGAGGCTTCAGAAAGGAAGGAAGGTATAAAAGGAAAGAGGAAGGAAGAAAAGAAAGGAAAGATAAAACCCTAAATCCATTTACTCCTTAACATTTAGCATTTAATGTAATGTGCTCCATTACATTTTGGAGATTCAAGTATGTTAAGATTTTCCAGGGACATGTTTTGCCTCTTTAGTGCAAATATAATTATCCTTGTGATTTTCAGGCATGTTCTACTCAAATCACAAGTACAAAAAACACATTACTGAACAGTGTGAATTATAATTATGGAGAGTTTACTTTCCTTTAAGATGGTAATCAACACGCCATCAAGAATATTCCCTGACTCTATTACAAGACAAAAAATGAGGTTTGTTATTGTATATAAATGAAATTCTTTCATCCATTCATTGCAGTATACTTAAAACACACACACACACACACACAAACTGACTTCCTACCCACATTTAATTTCATTTGGGTACACAACCAGTGTAAATTTAAGAACTGATATTCTAATAAAGAGTAGAGTCCAAAAATAAATCAGTTCGCAGTATTTATTTTTGATGGCGTGGATTGTCCAATTTTCTGATATATTTTTTATAAATGGAAAACCCTTGAATGTTCTCATTTAGCTCTTACCACTTTTGTGAAATGAGAACCTCTCATGTGTTGAAAGTACTTGAAAGCCCTTCTACTCATTTGGTAAGAGAGCAAATTCTAATAATTAGGCTTATACCTTATTTTTTAATAATGATTTTTATAAAAAAGCTCCACTGATAAGAACAAGTTATTGATGTAGTAACAAAAGTTAATTAGCAACTTACAGGTGATTCATGAAATTAACAGATTATTAATTATTACTTTCTGCAATGGTTATTTTGAATTACTGGCTTACTGAGTATCCTTAAGAATTATTTAGAAAAATAATTTAGAAAATTTAATCAGATATCTATTATTATGTAAGAAAGACATCAAAAGCTAACATTCAGAAGTAATTCTTTAGGAAATTACTTTGCATTTAAAGTGTATGAATTTAGTAGTAAAGTTTTGCAGTAGAGGTCATTATATTTTAATAAATTTCCCCAAACACAAAACTTCTGTTCTTACTCCACATTTTCTTTACACAAGGTGGCTTAACAAAAATTTTAACTTAGTTCCCCCCACCAATAAACTATTTTTCAGGGGTTAAATCATTACCATGTAAACTCAAATTTGCCCAGCCAGGTAACTTTCCTATATGATCATCTATAAAATCCTGTAAGATAAATTCTGCTTAAAAAGTTGAACACTCTAGACTTAAACAATCAAAAATTATTTTGGAAATAACTCAGAGGTCACAAAGAGAGCTAGGTTATTTGTAATTACATATACTTCAATTATTATAATCATAAAAATTTCAATAATAAAGTAGTACATCCCCCTCCATAGTCCTATCAATTTATTTTAGGGCATTGTAAGTTACAAAAGTGAGTGGATAATCTATTTTTCTGCTTCTATTTCTTCTACAGCATCTGGCTTTCATAACAAAACCTGATGAGAAACAATATTATACTTAAGGAAAATATTCCAAGGTAAACCCAAAGACCAAATATACAGCAATACTATTTTCAAAGGACTTTGATTAGTTAGTCCAAAAACAGTTTTTGCTTTGGGGACTTAAAAGCTTCTCTGTAATCTACAAGAAACTAAATCCCTCTCTGGGCTGATCATTTCTCCATCCAACACCTTCAAGTACCACTAGGAAAAGTAGCACAGGTAATTATTTTGTTTTGTTTTTTTAAAACTCCAGCCTATCAACATCAACTCAATGCCCTCACAATAGTTTTGTGAGGTAGATCAGTAGGTAAATAGCAAGTATCATCTTCATTTCACGAATGAAGAAATTGAGGCACTGAAAGGTTACATAATTTGCCCGAGATATTCAATGGTCAATCATGAAATTACAAAGAGTACCAAATGATTTCTGCTTCTAGCCTATAGCTCTCTAACCACACTTTAGAGTGAAAGGCTGTGTGTGTGCTCTCAAATGGGCAGCCTGCATAACCTTTGACAGAGGATAAAGTCTATCCATTTATAATTATTTTAAAGGGGATCTAACCTCAAAGATCATAAAATTGAACAAAATCAGCTATTTAGGATGATACACTATTCCTTTCAGTATCTGCATAGAACTGTCTCTTAAAATTTACATGATAATATAAGTAAAAAGTAAAATAAAAATTTTAAATTATGATTCAAGGGAAGATTGTCTTCAAGAAACATACAATCATATTGTTAGGGTGAGCAGATAATGCATTTTCAAACTGGGACACTTCAGCACGAGTAAAAATTACACAGAAGAGCAGGCGTTACACTGAGACAGCTGTGGGCAAGCTCACGAAGACTCACCACTGGATGAATCCACAGCGGGGATTCTCTGAGCCACAAACATTTCAGGGACATAAAAATCTCTCTGCAAGCATGTTGTGCTTGACTGCACAATATTCACTATGCAATAAAACACTGATGATTTAAAATATACCCAACTTTGGTTTCAACACAAAAGTTTTAAAAAACCCATTTTAAAATAATAAGCATGTTTAACAAAATCACTACACATAAACCACAATTTAAGTGTTAATAACAGTAAGTGGATTCACATTTAACCTTTAAATAACCAAATCTTCTTTGCCACAAAGCATCAGTAGGCACCTTTAAAAATTAGAGAATTTTGTGGGACTCTTTGGCTTTAAAAAAAAAATAAAACTACCCACTATTTACCATTAATGCTTCAGAATCTCTGAGCGGAATGATCAATACTTAAATCAATATGCTGAATGATAAAAGTGAACATTTCTCCCTGAAATGAAAATCTTTTACAAGGCAATACCAAAAGCGTAAAGCAATTTCTAGTTACTAGCAAAGACTGAAAGAATAATACATCACCCGATTATAGTACACATGCCAAGGATACTAACACTATCACTTGAAGTATAATCTTAATTATACATGCAAAAACTGCACTAATTTGCATACAGGGTTGAAAAAGAGCTTTCTACATTCAGTTATGTCTGGTAAGTAAGCCTTGTTTTAAGACATAGGTTCTATAAATACCATTATTATCTGAGGTCTCCATTTCTTTGGGAAATACAGGATTAACATATTCTTTTGAAAAAGCAAAAACATAAATCACAATAATAAAACCATATGACGTTATTTAGTCATGACGTATGGCTTTCTTGGATCTTTAAAACAACTTCCCCGAAAAAAATTAAGCTGAAACAAACCAAACTACATGTTCTCAACATATACTGATCTTTCTCATGAACTGAATCCTTCTACTACACTGGTACTTCTACGGCAGACACTTCAGGAACTGTGTGTAATAAAAAAGATGACACTCTAGTCAACAGACAATAAACTATTATTACTAAGATGTGAGTACCTTCAGTGCTTTTTTTGTCCTGACATTTTTCACTAAGAGTACAGTATAAATTCTAGGGCATACATATGTTCATAAAGACTGGATTGACGTGTTGTTCTTGGTTAGTTGTTCCGTAAATTCTTTCCAACTTTACACATCATCAAATATTCCGGTTCGAGACATCGAGAGGTATCGTCCACCAGGCTGATACCTGAAAGGTGGATAAAGAAATGATCTGAGGCATCAAAAATAAAAGGAGGAGAGAAAAACAAGGACACATTAAAAAGAAGTGGCTACATAATTTGTAAGCATAATTTGTAAAATCTATTCAGTAGCTGGAAGCAGAAACTTACAAAGATATCATCCCAAGGGGAGTTACTTAATTATAAAATAATCAACAGCTTTTTTAGAGCCTAGAAGACACGTATGACGGGGAGAGAGATAAAAAGAAAGGGACAGGGACATGTAAACACATCCTGGAACTGAAGATTTTATAATCGCTCTTGATTATTCAACAGAAATAGAACATTCTAGGATTTTTTCTGTTTACAGGAATACTATAGCAAATATCGTCATGTATTTGATATTTGCATATCAAATATCAGATTTTGCTTAATTATTTTCACAGAGCACAGTGGCTAAAGTACAGACTCTACTGCCAGAGTCCTGTGGTATGAATGCCTGACTCTGCCATTTGCAAGCTGTGTTACTCTGGGTAAGTTACTAAGCCTCTCTGATTTCAAATCCAATTGGATTTATAACCAAAAAATATAGTATTGTTGGTAGTCTGCTTAGAATAGTGTCTGACACCCAGTCATGGCTATGTAGCTGTTGCTAAATGATAAATTTCATAAATGGGATCACTAGAAATAGGCATATAAGTATTATTAAGATCCTTGCCATCAATTTCAATTTTTCTTTCTTATTTAGAATACCACTAGTAGTTTATGGAGAAAGCAGTTTCAATTACCACCACTGGATGCTATAATTTTTAGAATATAAAAGCATTAGCAGGTATAAAAAGTTACCAAAGGTTGATTAATATGGTTAATATTAGCAATAAAGATGAACATTTTCCTTATGTTTATCTTATCAAGTTGTATGCTATTAAAATTTCAGAATGCTGGAGCCAAATATGCCCCAACCAGGGCTTACCTTTCTGATTTAGACTCAAGAGGATCATCAGTGAATGTTTCTGCATTAAAATCCAAAGGTTCTACATCTTGGAGGAGTTCTATTCGGTCCCTTTCAGTCCTATTATTGGCCCTGGTATATTTGGATGTTGCTGTAAAGGAAGGGAAAAAAATGTCTACTTTTCTATTGTCTTTATGAGTAAGTCTATGGACTCATGAAAAAAAGTCAAGATTTTAAAGGATCTGAATTTTGATTGCAAAGAAAAAAGTAAGAAACGATAAATACTCAATTCCTTAAAAGTCAGATTAAAATGAAAAACGGTATGATAGGAAATAACAAGGAAAAGCTGCTCCCTTGTAGCTAGTCTAAGCTCAGAAGCAGGTACAATGTAAAGATTCAATTAATATGAATCAGAATTAACATTTAACAAATGAACTAAGAAATTGTTCATTATCAGGTTTCAACTGGTTTCACGATGAATCCAGGGATCCTCTATCTGTTCTTGGCTAGAAGTTTCCTTAACGTGTATTCAACTCAAACTCTTCAAGAAAAAGCCTGAGTCTTCTTCCCAGGAGACAAGAGTTTAGCCAAGTCCAAAAGAAATAAAACGAAACCCAGTATTCACTTTTAAATTTTCTAGGAGCAACATAAAAAAATAAAAAAGGATTTGGGGAAAAAAATAAATAAATAAAATAAAATAAAATAAAATAGGAACAGGTGAAATTCATTTTAACGGACTTAATTTAGTTCAATACATCTGATAAGTTATCATTTCAACATTGGGCACCAGCCGCATTACAAATGCCCAATGGCCACCTGTGGGTAATACTGACCATCCTGGTCAGTATAGGTCTACTCAAATAACTCTCCCTTCTTTCTATGTGGATGGGGGTGGGTTTTCTTCATAAACCACCCAAATTTTCACAATGTTCTTCTGAGCAATCCAATAGCTTCAAAAGAGCTTTATGATATAGCTCTTTTTAAAAACTGAGGGCAAGCCAATTGGATCGTAATTTGATCCCATATGCTCAGTTAGTATTACTTTATCACAGAAATCCTTTCCCTATAAAGAACTCTTTTTCTATCCCCTGGGTTGAGTTCCCTCACCGTCAGGAGTGTACCCCTTTCTTCTCTCCGCATTCCCGCATCTCCACCAAAGACAAACCTCCTTTGCCATCTACTCTGGGCAGAGTCCTGGGCAAAATCCGGTTTCTTGCCACCTTCCCAGGGGCAGATTGCTGAGTCAAGGATGTGGGGAGGTATCTTAATTCAAGCCACTGGCATATGTCTTCTACTTGGTTATCAGTACCTCACAAAATTAACTGGCATCCCAAGGACAGGAAATTTTATCTTCTCTATATCCCTGTATACCTGGGAAAGTACCTGACCTAAGGGTCAGTCAGGAAATGGTTATAAAAATTACTGAATTGCCTACATCTACTACTGGAAAAGTAAAGAACAACATCTAGGTCAACAGCAGAGATCGACAGGTGCCTACAACACACCTGGGATAAGTCCTGATGTTATTGAGAGTAGTACAATCACAACTATTCAGGCGTTGTCCCAATTCTCCATCTCTTATCAGAACGCATACTTGAGTTTCCCTTTCCTTCTCTACACCGAGGGATGAAAAAGGAAAGACGCTGCGGAACCACCTCTACAGTCCTCTAAAGGCATTTTTGAACAGATGTCTTCACTCTCAGCCTCTAGGCACGCAAGCATTAAGAAAACAACTTCTGGGGCGCCTGGGTGGCTCAGTGGGTTAAAGCCTCTGCCTGCAGCTCAGGTCATGATCGCAGGGTCCTGGGATCGAGCCCCACATCTGGCTCTCTGCTCAGCGGGGAGCCTGCTTCCCGCCCCCCCCCCCCCCCCGCCTGCCTCTCTGCCTACTTGTGATCTCTCTCTGTGTGTCAAATAAATAAATAAAATCTTTAAAAAAAAAAAAAAAAGAGAAAACAACTTCTAAGGGAGCTAGAAAATGAATGACTTACATCGGGTGGTACTGAGATCGGAGAGGCTTGACTCTTTCGAGTCGACATGAACATTTCTGTTTCTAGTGGAATCCTCTCTACTGTGTCCGTAACGTTCTTTCCATTCCTAAGTCAGAAACACAAATAAATATATAACAAAGGAACTCACAGGCAGAAAGTAATTCATTAGTGTCAACAGACTGTATTTGTAGAGTTAGAGAATTTAGTTATTTTCATAAGAAATTCACCAGATAATCAGGATTAGCATAGTACCGTGAAAATTTTCAAAAATAATTCTTGTCTCTACATGATTTTAATAAGTCTCCGAACTTTTTTCCAAATGAACATTTATAGACATTTTTGCTAGCTATAACTCACCTCTTCAGTTCTTCTATTTAAAATGTCAAAACAACATGACAGCTACAACAAGCTTACCTTGACCACATAAAAGTTATGAGAATAATCATGAGATATTAACAAAATTTTCTCCCATGTAAATAAACTACAAATATCAGAGACCTGAAAAGTCACTTTCAAAAGCAAAACTCAAGTGGTATATAAATATGATTCGATAGCTGTAGTCAAACCATATGAAGTGGGACGCTACTCAGTCAATTCTTAGAACTGCAAGGAACCTTAGAGGGCACCTCATTCAACCTCTCCTGCAGTGTAGGGTTTCATTCTAAAATAGCCATGCCATTAGCTCTCTTCTTAGAGGACATAGAAGTTTCTATTGTGAGCAGCCCAACACAATTTTGATAAACCATGGAAGTTAGAAATTTTCACCAAGAGGTGAAATCTATCTCCAGGAACTTCCACTCTCTGGCTCCAATTATGTCTTCTGAAATAAAGAATAAGGCTCCTTTTACACGACACACACTAACACATATGAAGACACCTGTCATGTCTCCTCTGAGACTTCATTTCTCCAGTATAGATACACCCAGGTGTTGTATATTTGTGGTAACTGTGACTAAATTTTTCTAATTTTCTGTCTTTTCACTGTCTAGGAGAAGAGGACTGAAGAGAAATTGAAGAGGAATACAATTAATGTCATATTACTAAAAAAGCAACAGTTTTAAAGCAATTAAAATGACTTTAATAGCAAGACTGCATGGATTTATTAATTCTCTCAAAAAGCATTCACACAGCACCGACCTGCTAGATGTTGGACACAAAGTAATCTAATACTAATGACTTTTTAGAACAGGTCTACACTGTTCCCACTGTTCTTTGGTCTTTAGCCAATTCTAAATCAGTAAAATTCTTGTGATTACTTCACATTAGTTTTAGGTTACAGCAAATTAATAAGTACTAATACTTACTCTTCTTCGATTTTCACCTTCTTCTTGCCTTTGCCTTTTTCTCTTCTCTAGAGACAGAAAAGTGGTCTCAAATTTGGTATAACATGGTTTAATTATACGTAGAGTAACTGCAGTAAAGGTATCAGGCTATGACCAATTTCCTTTAAATTACTACAAAGTCAAAAGTAATAGGTTATTGTTGGAAAGGACCTTAGAGGTCATCTATTCCAGAGAATACCTTCCGTATTTTTGTTGGAGATGACCTTAGGCCTTGTCTAAATAGTTTTAGTGAGGAAAAGTTCTTCCTCATGGTGATTTCAAATTTATTGGCAACTTATTTTTCTTTGCCTTATCTTCTAAATTAAGCTGATATTTCTTTCTACACAAAAGTCCTTTTCCTTATTCTCTTTAGGCTACAAACTCAATTTTTTTTTTTTTTTGCATACGATATACTCTACAGACTCATAGTTCTGGCTGTCCTCCTCTAAACACCCTCTAACTTACCAGTTTTACTCCTGAAATCTTACCTAGGACTGAATATGATACTCCAGATGAGATCTAATTAACGTAAAAGGCAGTAGAACTATTACATCAACTAGACCCCATGTCCTAGGAGAGAACTGGAAGGATATAACAGGTTCTATTGGAGCTACAACATATTTTGGCTTACACTTAACTAATGATCACACAAAATCTCCAGACCCACATAGGGAGAATGTCTAGAAATCAACGTCTCCACACTCAAGTTTTGTTTTCTTTTTTCCCTACCATCACTCGAACATCAGGAAATTTGATACATTCAGTGTCAGGAACTAGATTCTAGAAGAGTGCCATGTATACTAATAGGGTGTTAATGTTCATCGTATTCTCAAAACCAGCCTTGGCTTGAATGATTTCCTGTGTGGTATTAAACTGATGATTTTTCAACTCATGAATTTTATAGTTGTACTGAGCTTGGCAAATCTGTTTCCAGAAAAACACATAAATGACTCCAATGCCATCCAAGAGCATTATTTAGTTAAGGACAGACTAAATTGTTGCTGCATCATTTATTTTCAAATTATCTTTGCTATGAAGGTTGTATATAGATTTTTAGCTAAAAAACATTAATTTTTTTTTTAAAGATTTTATTTATTTGACAGAGAGAGCACGCACACAAGCGGGGGGAGCAACAGAGGGAGAGAGAAAGAAGCAGGCTTTCCACTGAACAGCGAGCCTGCTGTGGGGCTTGATCCCAGGACCCCAGAATCATGACCCGAGCCGAAGGCAGACGCTTAAATGACTGAGCCACCCAGGTGCCCCCCAAAACATTAATTTCTTAAGAGATTAGAAATTACAAATTATACAAACACTAATTTTGTATTTTGAGTCTTAGTGCTTTCCTTTCATTAATTTTAAAAGACAAATCTTACCTCGTCTGATTAATTCTTTTCCTTCATCCACCAAGTCTGATGTCATATCATTATCTCCCATGAACTGCTGGAAACCAAGTAGATTCAAACATCGGGTTCCCAAACTAATAAAAGTAGATTTTAAAAAAGACAAGCATTATTTATCATTGTAAATGTTTAGATAAACCATTCTTTAGTATTGTCACCCCAAAGAAGACTATATTTTATTATTAGTTATCACAGCAAGTTACGTAGTTATACTTGTCTTTTTTCAAGAAGGACTTATTTCTTTTTCTAAGGAGTTTATATAGCAGGTACTTCACTGGCATGGTGTGCACCATACCCAGATTTTTTCCAAAAATTAATTGACTTGGGCCATTAGTATACCTTCAGAAAATTATTACACAATACCAAACAATGGCTATAATACAAATGCAACTGATTCTTTTCTTACATTCAAACAACTTTAATGCTGAAAATACACACACAACCAATATTCCCAAGTGTAAAATAACCTGGTTTAGAAAATGTTAATTATGCAAAAGTTGATTTTTATGTTCAATTTTTTTTAATAACCTGAGAGCTGGCCAATTCCATTTAAATAGCTTTAATTTTCTAATTTTCTAAATAATTTTAATTTTCTAGAAAATTTTCTAATTTTTCTAAATAATCTTTCACATTCAGAATTTATTACTGTATCTTATCTGAGGGCTATTATTTTATATTATTTGGTATTTACTTTAAACCTCACTGTTGTATAGGACAAGAATACTCTGAAAGGGGCGCCTGGGTGGCTCAGTAGGTTGAAGCCTCTGCCTTCATCTCAGGTCATGGTCCCAGGGTCCCGGGATCGAGCCCCACATCGGGCTGTCTGCTCAGCGGGGAGCCTGCTTCCCCCTCTCTCTCTGCCTACTTGTGATCTCTCTCTGTCAAATAAATAAATAAAATCTTAAAAAAAAAAAAAGAATACTCTGAAAATATGACACACAGGGAAAGAAGCAATGGATGGGCAGGAAGGATTCATATTTGTTAGATCCTACTATATACATCAGCCGATTTACAGATACTCTCCTATTTTATTCTTACTGTAATCGTAAGAAATAATCACTTTACAGATAAGGAAACAGAGGCTCAGTGGGTTAAATACTTTGCTCATGATCATTTAGTAAGTTTTAAAGCTGTAATCTCAATCCAAGACAAAACAAAAACCAAGCTCTTTATATTGCCTTAGTTTTCAGACTTTTTCACTGATGTACTCCTAATGGCATAAGCCTGAACACATACATGGAGCAAGAGGGGGAGAGAGGAAGAAGGAAAAAGTGGGGAACAAATGTGCGTGGGTGTGTGGAGGGAGTTCGGGTGTGCGTGCACTGGGAGGAAAGAAAACAGTAGAGTAGTTACAAGAAGTGAAGCTCTCCCATTTTACATGACCCATGTGTAAAAACTCTGTGTAAATCTGACAATGTGGAAAAAAAATCATAGTATATCTCCATGCTTTTAATATACCATTTACCACTGAGCAAAACTGGGGTTTCGAGTAGATGGTCATGCTAATTCAGGGACTTTAAAAACTTCCTTACTATTTTCATCCTTGTGGGAATGCGATACCCCAGGATGAGAAGCCTCAAACTAGATCCTTGATTGTGGGACAGTCATAGCTTTTTCTAAAGTGTCAGGAAATAGCCTTACACTCTCTATGCAGTCAAGTCTGGATATTGACTCTGGGGTGGCTGTGTTGTTACTAACATGGAGTTAGTAGGGCGCCTGGGTGGCTCAGTCCATTGAGAATCCAACTGACTCTTGATTTCAGCTCTGGTCACGATCGCAAGGTAGTGGGATTGAGCCCCTCGCTGGGCTCTGCACTCAGCAGGAAGTCTGCTTGAGAGTCTCTCTCCTCTTTCTCTCGGCCCCTCCCCCCTCTGTGAGTGTGTGCTCTCTCCCTCTCTCTCGAAAAAAATGAATAAATAAATCTTAAAAAAACAAAACATGAGAATGACTAATTATAGCAGAATTTCAAAAGAAAATGGACCTATGAAGCAAGTTATTGTTAAAATGTCGGTAAGGCAATTGCTTCATACACCTCTGTAACAGAGTATCTGTTTTGAGAGATAATTTGAAAATTAAAGAATCTGGCCTTTCTTTTCCTAAAAGACAAACTGGCCCTCAAAGTTTATCCCATTTAACTCTAAAACAAAACCTGTACTGGATTAATAATTTTCCTTTTAGGCATAATAATTCTTTATACTTACAATTTTATAGTTGATAAATCACAATCCCATCCATCTATTCCTTGATCCATATAACAATCTACTAAGGTAAGAAGAGATGCTAATCTTGCAAACATAACTATTAATATGTGAAGACCTAAATCATACATCACAAGTTCCTAATGTTTCATTAATAGTTTTATAAACTTTTAAAATAAATAAACTAAAGTTTGGACATGGGAAGTATGGTCTCTTCCTTTACTACATCATTTTCACAATGATGACACATTTTCACAAACCTATTGTCTTTTCTACCTTCAGAAAAAAACTTGAAAGTTAGATTTACTCTCATCAGTTCCTATTAACAGTTTTATTTTAAAATATAATCTTTTATTTTACGTACAAGAAAGTAAAATGCTTTAAAACGAATTTCAAACAATACTTGTCTGTTTACTCAATACCTTCTTAATGAGTATGCAAATATTATCTGTAATAAATACAAAATGGTTTTAGAAGATTTAAGTGAAAAGTGGTTGGATGAAACATTTTCATCAGAAAATGTTTGATGAACTGATGAACATCAATAAATATATTTTTAGGGGCACCAGGGTAGTTCAGTTGGACAGGTGTCTGACTCGGTTTCATTCAGTTCAGGTTGTGATCTCATGGGTCATGGGATTGAGCCCTGCCTCTGGCTCCACATTCAACATGCAGTCTGCTTGGGATGCACTTAAGCAGTCGGTGAAGAGGGCAGACCCAGTACAGGATGAGGGCACCTGACATGTGCAAGTAGGGAAGACAGGGTGCTAGATGGCAAGAACATCTGTCTTTACCTCCTTTTGAGTCACACCCTAGCCAAGAGTCAATCACTTTTTTCTAATCCTATAAAAAATTGTAGCCCGTGTCCTTTCCAGCCTTGTATGTACTGCCTAATTACAATTGCTTCTCATCTGATCTTTTGTGCTTATGAAGGTCTGAGGCCTCTAGAAACCCGGCAATGATGTGGGGAAAGCCCTAAAGCTCATTTATGTTACTGGATAAAAGATAGGCATGGGGGTATTTTATAAGCTACACTGCCTGTCAGTGTTGAGGGCCAGGACTTAGAGTTAACAGTCTGTGATCAATCCTATCACTTTGTAGCCTAAATACTTGTAAAGGAATGACTGTACCTCTCTTTTCTTAAAAATACCTTCAGAGAAAAAAAAATACCTTCAGAGGGAGAGCCTGACCTCATCACTTAAGTAAACCCTTTCAACCACCCTCTGTTCCCCCAAAGCCATAATAAAACAAACAACCAAAACCTAACCAGCAAATATTTAAAAGAGCTTTAAGGAGGAAGGATATCCAGATTGGACAAGAGCGAGAGGAAAAATAAGCGATGTTAAGTTTCTTACCTAAAATAAGTAGCAATGCAGAGAATTACCACCAACATAGGATAATATATATAGAATCCATCTGCAATAAAGGATAAAACTTTCATGGAACCCATAATCTAAAGAGCAAAAAAAAAAAAAAAAAGTTAAAGTAGTACAGTTCTCTATTTTTCATTCCTTTCCACCATTAGAAAATTCACTCATAACCAACCATATTAACAAATTTGGACTTTTCGCAAAGTAGAAATAAAGCACTAAATGGATTGATTTTTAAGCTCTCATCACAAGAAAAAAAAACTTGGAAGTGTGTAAGGTGATGGATGTCAACTAAAGATACTGTGGCAATCATTTCAAGATAGATAAGTATATCAAATCATTCTGTTGCATACCTTAAACTAATACAATGTTATATGTCAATTATATCTGAATTTGCTTATGTATTAAGGTTTTCACTTAAAGAAAATTAATATATTATGATTATTACTGAAAATTATCGTGTACATGAAGATGATAAAGCTAATAATGAGGGGCGCCTGGGTGGTTCAGTGGGTTAAGCCTCTGCCTTCAGCTCAGGTCATGATCTCAGGGTCCTGGGATTGAGCCCAGCATCGGGCTCTCTGCTCAGCAGGGAGCCTGCTTCCCCCGCCTCTCTGTCTGACTCTCTGCCTACTTGTGATCTCTCTCTGTCAAATAAATAAATAAAAGCTTTAAAAAAATAAAAGCTAATAATGAGGTCTCCTGATATTGCTCAGCTGCACACCTATGTGAACCAAAAAACTTTTTTATACAATAAGAGAACAAAATAATTTTTATCGAGTCACTAGTATTACATATACAACCTTTAAAAGAAAGCTTGATATTAAAAAAAAGATCCTAATCACACTACAGAACTTTTCTGCTGGCATTAAAAAGAAATTCCACAATAATATATCTCATAGAGACAATGAATCTAAAAAAGCTGTGTTCTGACCATACTTACAGATGTATAAGCAGTTGGCTGTGTATTCTGGTGAGAGATGGATGAGTCCATATGAGTCAAACCCAAGAAATTAAGACATAAAGGAGGAGTCAGGCGGCAAAATAACCTGTAGTAAGGTAAAAAATACGGTAGCAAAATGCATTTTATTATATTGAAATCTAACTATTATTTTCATCTATTTGTATTGTATTTATCTTGAATTCTTAACGTGAACTGTCCTTACTTGAGAGATATTCTGAAAATCCTATTAATTCCAACTCCCTAAAACATCAACACCTACATGGCAAGATTCTGGCCTCAGGCTGCCTGCTTTGGTGGTGTTTGCTACTGCTTTCACCTAAGAATTCGTGGATACACTTTTTCCAAGTGGATGCACTTTTCCCAAGTCTTCCATCTGTGTGATCTGTCTCAGTATGGCAAGGACAGCAATATCCTTAAGGGGAGCTGTACTCACTACAAAAAAAACCCTGGGGCTGTATTGAAGTATGTCACCCTGACAAGTTCAGGTATATAGAACCACTAGAGGTCAGTTTTGTCCAGCTCAAAAGAGAGCCTCATAGAACTAGAGTTGGAGAATGGGGGGAGAGGAAAATGAAGGGAGGATGTGAATCAGGGAGGCAATATGAGGAGTTATTTTGTGTGATCAAACAATTCTGTATCTTGATTGCGGTGGTTACATAAATCCATATATGCACACACACACACACGAAGGATAAAAATGGTGAGAACTAAATAAGGTCTATAATCTAATTAACAGTAACATATCAATATAAAATTCCTGGTTTTGATATTGTACAATGGCTATATAAAATGACTCCATTTGAGGAAGCTGGGTGAAGGTTAATAGGACTCTTTGTATTACACTTGCAACTTCCTATGACTCTAGAATTCTTTGGAGGAAAAATGGTAAAAGAAAAAAGTCTTCAAGATGCTTCAGACATGGATTCCTCTGTAAACTTCCCAAAGTCCACCCTTTATAAATATCATTATGACTGATTTAACAATAGGGACAAATAATAGCCCAAGCTAGAGCTGTCACTCCAAACTCTTGTTAAATCTCTTAACAAAGATTAGTCTTGTTCATTTTCATAAGCCCTTTATGATGTAGTTTGATGCCATGGAATCTCAGAACTTTCTAGGTCTGACTTAGCCTCTCAACTCCCAAATGGTCCTAGTATTTACTAATCTATTTATCGAATCTCTGATTTGTAAATCCAGGCTGTCTTTCTTTTCCTCCCTAACCTAGTAAGCCTATAAGTAACCTTAAACTTCAAGCAGGATTTAGCTAGCAATCAAACATCTAACACTTAAACCTAATCAATGAGCTCACATAAATACAGGTGTCGGTGGAACACCCACAAACGACAAGAAATAAATGCATGCAATGGAGTCAGCCCCGTGTTTCTAAATACCATCCTACTTACATGCCACTGAAAAGAAGGCTGTAAGCATCAGTCTGGTGATGAGAAGCCAAGTAATAATAGTTAAATACACGAATTCTGAACACAGTAGAATAAACACAGATGCTTAGAAAGAAGATGGAAAGGAAGCAAGCAATCTGAAAAACAAGCAAAACCAGTTTAAGACAAATGGACCTGAGCACCTTACATACATTCACAAGCATTATCCTTTATTTCTGGCTAACATTTACTGACAGTCTAAAATTTAAACACGGGGTGCCTGGGTGGCTCAGTCATTAAGCGTCTGCCTTCGGCTCAGGCCATGATCCCAGGGTCCTGGGATCGAGCCCCACATCGGGCTCCTTGCTCGGCAGGAAGCCTGCTTCTCCCGCTACCATTCCCACTGCTTGTGTTCC
>CM053607.1:22344509-22374097 GCA_028646535.1 Procyon lotor
CGCTTGACCACCCCCTACAGTTTAATCGCAACACATCAGTGTGTCCTTTTCAAAGGCCAAATCACAACTCTGTCCAACACCACCTCTAGCCCTATCCCCTACCACTCTCCCCTTTACTCATTTCACATATGGCTTCCTTCTTAATTAAGCAAACATGAGATGCTTCTGCCCCAGGGTTTTTGCACTGACTGTCCTCTGCTTGGAGCCCTCTTCTCCAAGATATTTGCATGACACATTCCTCACACCTGCTCTATGCCTTTGATTAAAAAGCTCATGTCTAAGTAAGGCCTTCCCTCCATACTCTATTTAAAGTTGCAATCCATCTTCCCATCCCAGGACTTCCAACCCCTATTGGTTTACTCCACACTTGATTTTGGCCACAGCGTTTATCACCTTCTAACATACTACATACCACCTTTATTATGTTCCTTGCAGCCTCTCTCTCCAACAGAAATTTCATGAGGGCAGGACTGTTTAGGCTTTGTTCACTGCCTTATCCCCAATACCTAAAACAATGCCCCCCCCCCCCCCCGCCACACACACATAGCATGTGCTCAGCAAATATTTGCAGGATTGTTTTAGATGACTTTCTGGCAAGAAAAACTGATAACCCCAAGTCATTGCACTGTGTTTACCCAGTTACCCTAAGGTTTTTTGTATTCTTGGGGTTCTGTTCCACTCTGGGAGGCCCTCATGGACCTGTTTAAGAAGGCTGGGGATGGGGAGCTATCAAAGAGGAGAAATGATATGGTGAGTTCTACATTTAGTCAGTCAGTCTGCCCTAGCTCTGGGAGTGGATCTGTGGAGGATAAGACTGGAATTATGAGTCCATTCCAGTATTCAGGCAAGAGATAATGAGAGTTTGAAAAACATCTAGGAGACAAGAGGGAAAGATTCAATGATTGGTTGGATGCTGGAGGATGGTGGGAAGGGACTGACCTTCGGGTTTCTGGTTGGGTGACTGAACAGATAATGCTGGCAGTAATGGAGACAGAGCATACCAGAAAAATCCACTTGGGAGGTCCCTGGGAATATAACTTCCTACAGTTAAACATTTGATTTAGCAGTCCTTTGACAAATAATTAAAGCAATAATGGCAACAAAATCAATCAGGGCTATAGAGCAGAATATAAACAACAACAACACAAATCCTACAAGATTATTGCTTAAGTCCCCATTTATCAGTAGCACCCAGCTGGCCTTTGAACATGCAGATTCCCTTCAAAGGAAAGAAGCAGGAATGTCTTCTCCTGGGTTAAAATTTCACATGGGTTAAAAGTCAATTGTGCACCTGGAAATATATACCTACCAAGATTCCTGTAGATTTCAGTGACCAGTTGTCCCATTTCTTTGAAACACGACTTCAGAAGTAGGCAATTTTAAAAGCGTGCCATCCTAAAGATCGCTAAACAAAGATTACCAATAAAATATTTCAATCCGTCTCTTATGTGAGAGACAGTTTTACCCTCATACCTCACCTGGAAAGTTGTCTCGATTTAGCTTAGGTCTGCGGACTATCACAAAGTCCTTTTCATTCCCCTTGCTTTTCAGCCGTTTTCGGGGAGGGCTCTGAGGGTGGGCCAGGTTTGAGAGCAGTTCCTGGGGGATATTCTCACTGTCCACCTCCTCCTTCTCCAGGGCTGAGACCCCCATGCCTGAGAGCAGTTCAGAAGTCTTGCTAGAATCCCATCCCCAAGTGAAGCTGGTAGTAACGTTACTACTCTGGTCGGGAATCTCCTGGAGGTGTTTCCTGCAAAAATGCACAAAAGCCCCTGTTTTCTTCAAAAACACACCCGTAAGTAATTCAAAGATAGGCCTAAATGAAACTGCAAGTAAAGCAACGCAGATAACTTTCACAGTGTCTCATGGAATTGCTTTTGAGAGCCGGCGGCGAGTTTCTAAGAAGAAAAGAGAAAATAACCGAAAATCAAAAGGGCTTTCTGATTTACGATCACGGAGAAGGCCTCAAGAATGTCTTAAAGTGGAGGGAACACACAAGCAGGAGGGCACGATGAAAAACAGCAGCGGGAAAGCTCAATAAGGGAAGGCAAATAAAAGCGCACGCTGATCACCGCACTAAAGCATCCAGCCATCCACGCTTTCCCAAAGAAGGGGCTAAGCAACTATTCACGTTACAGCATTTGTAACAATATTAGCAAGTAGCAATATTCGCGGCCTAAAAGAATTGAGACGGTTCATTCACTCTCTGCCCCCTCTTGCAACCGGGTTACCTGTGCATGGCGTCCACAGATTCTGAAGTTTTAAATGTGTGCATTAATTGCAGAGCTGCCCGCCTCCAGGATTCCCGCTCTGGCGCGCGGCGGCCCACTGCGTGCAGCTCCGACCCCCAGCAGCAAGAACCGCGAACTCTAGCAACGTTCCATCTTCGCAGCGCGCGCGCAAGGCTCTTCTTCTACTCGCTTTCCTCCGCAGCTGCCGTCTGCGGCCTCGCTGCCTGCTGGGAACTGTAGTTTCGGCTCTGCCTCGTAGTCCGGCAGGCTCTCCGCTACTTCCTTCCTTGCTACTTTACCCGCCTTCGAGATACCCACAACCCCCTGCGGCTGTGAGGCTGGGCTACCCACGGGGTAGGCGGGGAAGCGGAAGTAGGCGGTGCTCCGCTGGCTGGGAAATGTCAGCCGCCTGACTGGGGACGGGTTTTCCTTATCCCGGAGCCTGCAGGCCTTTTAGTGATCGTCACCTTCGTCGCCTCGGACCGTAGGTCCCAGATCCTGGACGGTTGTGGCGGGCGCGGAGTTTCTTGGTCCTTCCAGACGCTGTCTGGCGAGATCGGACGGTGAGCCTGATGGCGAGAGCGTGAGGCACTTTGGGGTCGGGGGTCTGAGGCCGAGCGCAGGCGGAGATCGAGAGGACCTCGGAGACCCCGAGCAGCCGCCACCGCGGGCCTACGTTCCCGGCCACTGATAGGAGGCGGTAGCCGGGTCCGCCGGTCAGGTGAGAGGATGGGGGCCGCGGGCGTCACACTTGCTGTCCCCTCCGCCGGGAAGCTGCTTCCTCCATCGGGGAGAGTGACCCTTAGCACTGGGTCTGTGCGCAGGATTCTTTCCTCAATAGTAAAATAGGCACTACGGCTTCGAGGCTTATCTTGAGAACACGCTTGGCGTGAGGGTCAAGTCAGATTACGCTTGTGAACGCGCGGTGTAAACTAAAGCGCAGTTCGAACGAGAGGCGGTGGTTTGATTTGGGGGAGCAGGAGAACACAGTGGTTCCCGTGCGCGATGGGAAAGCTGCGCATCCCCTTGCAGCCTTGACGAGTTTCACAAATGCCAGCACGGGAACAAATAAGGCGACTGTATGTTTGCACAGGGCTTTATAGCACAGCGCTATGGGCCACCAGCGAAGCCACTCTGTCGCTAGCGTTCAACCTACTACGTCTGGTTGCGTCGCGGTCTAAAAGCGAGGTGCTTTTAGCCTATCTCCTTCCAGAAGAGTTTGGAGGCGGTTAGAGGAGGCAGTGTGCCATATTCTAAGGTAGGATGACCATGCGAAATCAGTTGTGCACACTATACCATAACTGTGACCCCTGGAAAACGGTGGAAGAGAGAAGGGAATAAATTTCAACCCTCATAAAAATGGAGAGGATTTATAAAGTTCAGAAGTAAACAGACCCGCGTCATCACAAAAATATTAAAGTATTACTTCAGTATGCAATATGACATGCCTTAAGAAACAGTATGACATACCATTAAAAAATGATTTCGGTTTGTGCTGGAATTAAACCTCTCTTGCCGGGGTATGTGTTGGTTTCAGGCTTGGTGCTTAGCTTGAAAAGCGACCACTTCTTGATTAAAGTATTCACGAATCTTTAGTTTTTTCTTGAAAATAAGTGAAATTGGTGTCAAGAAGGGATATGCTAACAAATTATTTAAACTAGGTAAAAATACTACCCTGAATGTTCACAATTCATTAAACTGATGTTATGGAAAATATTGGTAAATGCAGTATTTTGATTTTTTACATAATGTTACCTCTATGTTACTTTGGCTAAGGAGAAAGCAGTTGCCGTCGTTTGAAATCTACATTCTTTTCCTTAAAATTACAACTCATTAGAGAACATAATTTTATATTTCAAAAAAGCTGTAATCTCAAGAAAGTCAATGAGACAGAGGAAGTGTATACACTAATGGAGGAGAAAGAAACAAGGAAAAAATATTTTAAATGCCATGATGAGAATAAACAAAATTTTGGTATATAAAGTAGATCATATAGATAGGAAGATCTAATGGGATGATTTTAAACTTAATGATGAGAAATATGCTGGTAGTAGGATTTAGCAAGTAGTTTCCTAGGAACCAGGGAACATTTCTAGTTCTCAGAATACTTGAAATAGCTGAATTGGTGGACAGGAGGTCCTCTGTAGGACTTCAAAGAAAGCCTGTCAACTTTGAAAACCAGTCTTCAAATTCTAGAGTAGATATTTTACTAACAGTTTGCCCTGGTAACAAAAATACTTTAGCTTGCTGAAATAGGAATAATTTTTTTCTGCATTATTCTAATTATAGCTGTTCTCTTTGTATAGTAAATAAAAGTCTAAATTGTAAATGGGAGTCTGGTATAAGGAATTGTATCTATTGAAGAGACGAGATTATCAGTTACATAGATACTGCAGTCTGGTCTCTTCAATAATTAAATTGTGATTGCTACTGATATGGGTTATTTTTTTTCCTGGTTAATTTTATTTATTTCATCTTGCTCATCATACCCATGTCCCATTTTAGTGAGAGGTGTAACTAAATTTCTGAAACTAGAATTACTAGATCAGTATCTAGGACAAATGAATTAACAATTTTTTTTTTTTAATCTCTGCAAATGACATTAGAGTAATTTTTTAGTACTCTTTGGAAGCTTGAGATAGAACACAAAGCAACTTTGTAAACTGGGAAAGTGTTTATTGTAAGAGACAAGATGGTCAATATTATAAGGGCACAAGAGGGGCCAAAAAGGACTAGAAACTACATTTCACTGTAAGCTATGTGTATATTCAATATTGTATTAGCATTCTTTTTGAAAATCAAATATGATGAAAGAGATTGTATTTAAATAGAAGAATGATCTTCGATTTTCTTTGTTCCATCAGAGCATGAAATAAATCTTAAGGATTCCTTTAGGGTTGTTTTTTTTTGAATGTTATTTAGCTTGGGGAACAAAAGACCAAGAACAATTATATAGCAAGAAGTTTCTACCTGCCAATCAAATTTCAAAAGGCTCCTTTCCCTCCATTATTTTTAAAGTAGATCTTTAGATCTATGTAGTTTATTGCTGTCTGTGATGGACAGATTGGAGCAAGAACAGAAGGGTTCTTTCCCTATTCTTATTTGCTCTACGTTTTCTTTTCTGCCTTCTGCATGTAAATTAGAGTCATATATTACCCTTAAGTAATATAGCAGTCTTACCTAGAAGGTGAAAAGACTTCACTAAATTCTATATTAAACATAACTTTTGTAGCATTCTATCTTGATATATCTGAAGGAATAATTAATAGAATATTTCTAATTTGTTCACTGTAAAAACCAAACAGAAGAAATAATTTAAACAATTTAAATTGCATTAAGAAGGGTATGTCTGAATTTGAATAAAAAAAACTGTGTAGTATCCCGAATGTAGTTAGGATGAGTAGGTTTGAATCCCAGCTTTGCCACTCACTGGCTGTGTTGGAATGTGGACAAACTACTGGCTCTCTATGCACCCTTTTCTCCTCTATTAAACAAGGATACTAATAGTCCTTCCTTTCTTACTGGTTTGTGCAGTCTAATCTGATAAACTATGTTAAGTGCTAATGTAATGCTTGGAATCTAGTAAACTCATACTAAATGATAGCTATCTTTTTTAAAAATTGTTTTATTAAGGATTCTAAGGATTATTCTTTATTACCAAAATAAGTCTTGTAATCTCTTTATGTGAAATCTTTAAGAAACCACTACAAATCCAGTTATTTTCTTCTTACTTGCTTACATAGTTGCTCCCTTTTTCTCTCATGTCTTACCAAGAGTTAAGCACTTTGTATATGTCTTTCTTCAGAAGGGCTTGTCACACTTTGGAATTCAGTTTACCTGGTTGGTTTAGCAACTCAGCTCATTTCTTGAGAGTGGCTTCAAAAAATAATTACAACTATTTTGTATTTTTAGAGTAGGAGCCACATTCTCTTGTGGTATTCTGTATATATCGTAAGCTGAATCCTCCCTATATCTGGAATCTTTAATGGTGGTAATATTCAGAAGATTTAACTTTTTATTGATAGTAGACAATTGTTGGCTTTCACAACACTCACATGTAGTTCTGATACTTTTGGTTCTTCATTATTAAGATCTTGAGTTGTCTCCTAGTTTTTATTATTTCACATATCTGAATAAAGATACCTACTTAAGTTAGCATAGTCTGAGTCTGATACGTCATTAAGTTTTGTCTAGAAACTTTTCATTCAGCTTCAGAACCTTAGGTTTGGACAAAATTTTTGTCTGTGTTCTCTTGTTCAGTTGCTACCACAAATCTTTCCTTTCATCCTTCCTTCTTGTCTTTTCCTTCTCTTTCTTTTTGAAGATATTTAGGGGATGATGCTTCAAGTTCCAAAATTCTCTTAACCTGTAAATTTCCATGTAAAGTGTGTTTAACCTTAAAAAACAAAAAACAAAAAAACACTATCAGCAGTGAAGTACTTGGGAAACAGTACCCCAAGTAGGTGACATTAACGAACTGCTTATGAAAGGCATTTGAAAGGCATTGTACGATATCTTAATAATTGGTAGGGGACTAAATTGTATTTTACATGTTTAAAGACTTTCAGAACTAGTATTTTGAAAGGTAGACTATGTCTGGATATCAAGCACTAAAATTAGAATGAATGAACTGGCATTTTGGTTTTGAGTAAAATCTACTTTTGCTGCTGTGGTGTTAATGCCAACTTCTGATAGCTTTGAATTTCTCTTTCAATTTCTAATCACATGGAACTGAATTTTGATTTGCCTCCAAATTTTTGATATTCTTCTTTCATTTTTGCCATTTAGTCTAAACACATTATTTTAATATTTGAGGAATATTGCTAGAAGGACCACTTTTGTGGTCAGAGGCATATATCCTCTTTTGCCCTTGAGTATATTTTTACACAGCTGTACATGGTTGCAGGTCAGGAAATGATCCATTTTAATCTAGCTCCATTTTGATCATGTGCCTAGAAGAATGGCATTGTCTTTCTACATGACATTGGCGTATCTAATACACCTTCATGGCTCTGAGACGTGTTCTCTTTCTCTACAACAGAGAGTTGAAGGGGTGTTTGGACTACCTTGTAGACCAACAGAGGTAATCCCAATTTGTGGAGAGAACCAAGGGGAGCAATTTCTTGGAGCAAACATCATTTTTTGTTTTATAAGAATCAAGGTGGGCCCAAGCTGTGGTAACCACAGAGAATGAAAAGCAAAAAACATTTGGTATCCATTCATATTTTGGGGGAATGGTGGGAGAGGAAGCTATTTAGTGTAAAGCTTTGCTTTGAGACTATTGAAGCAACTAGTTATCTTCTAGAGGCACATGATATGAAGGAGGTGGAGATGAACAACTAGCATTTTTTGAGGATCTACTCTGTTTCTAGAACTACTATTTGGTGTTTCACTTTTATGTCTAATTTGATCTTCATAGCAACCTGTGTGAGATGGTTATTTATCCTCACTTAACCACTTAAATTGCATAAAATCACACAATTAAATAGAGTTGGGATTTGGAACCTGGGTTTACCACAGTATAATAAAACATTTGTATTTTAAAATAGTTGTAACTTTAGGCACTTAACACCAGCAGCAGAACTTCTCATTTCCTATTTGCCATGTGCTTCACTTTCATATTACTACATTGATTTTTAAGCAATTTTAAAATTACAAAATAATAAATGTTCATTACTTAAAATTAAAAGCACACATAAACACAAAAGCACAACGAAGACAGAAGAAATCATCTCTTTACCATTTTATGACAACCACTGTTAGCATTTTGATGTATATTTGTCCCATGTATTTCTTATGTGTACTCCCTTCGACCCTCCCCCCCTTCCCTTTTGACACCTCTAAAGTGTCCCTGTGGATCTCACCTTTCCTCTAGACTGGGGAATCTGGCGGCCTCCTTGAATCACTGCCTGCAATTGAGATTTACTGTACCCCTTGACTCACGTGCAGGGGACTTAGTGCAGATCTCTGCTCCCGTGACTCATGGACAGGTTAGCAGGATTAGGGATTTATGAAACCCTTGGCTGCTTTTTGCAAAAAGGCACTGGACAGCGATGTGACTGGAGGACCTTTTAAGACTTCCTGGACTATTTAGTACAAACATTTATGCTGTTTCTATGTTTTCATGTTTAAATAATGCTGCCATGAAAAAAATAACATTGCAGATAAATCTTTGTTCACATTTTGGGTTTTCTTTAAGTTATTTGAAGAGGAATTGCTAGGACAAAAGATACGTACCTGTTTTAAGGTCTTTGGTATATATTGCCAAATTGCTGTACTCCCTGGTGGTGAGTTTTTTCAGTAAACCAATTTTAGTATATGTGCTGCCGAAGCGAGCACAATTTTTTCAGTAAACCAAACCTGAGTTGTCTAATCTTTATTTTGAAATTTTTTTTATTGTTTTAAAGATTTTTTTATTTACTGGACAGAGAGAAACACAGCAAGAGAGGGAACACAAACAGAGGGAATGGGAGAAGGAGAAGCCAGCTGGCTTCCTGCCGAGCAGGGAGCCCGATGCAGTGTTCGATCCCAGGACCCTGGGATCATGACCTGAGCCGAAGGCAGACGCTTAATGACTGAGCCACCCAGGCGCCCCTAATCTTTATTTTTATTTGATTTAATTAACAGTGATTTTTATGATTTTAAGACATTAGTAACTGGCTAAGATGGAGGGTAAGGTGCACTTAGCTTTAAACACAAAATTTTTCAGTCGAAATAACCAAAACAAGCTATAGGATATAGGAATTCATAAAGAACCTGGGAAAGTGCTATCATTCTGGACTGTAAAAAAAATAGTTCCTCACTCGAATTTAGGTACAAGGTCAAAGATAAAGACTTTAAAACTATTATTTTTCTCACCTCAGATTAGGGAAACCCCAATTTTCATCTCTGATTTAATGGGACCCCAGGCCTAACCTTATATCCTAACAGGACAACATGAGTTCAGCTTGAACAGAAATAGATGGTGTGGTAAACAGATTAATAGACTCTCAAGGATATCTATGCTTAATCAAGTGAGGATATTTTTACAGCTTTGGTTACTGATTATTACTAGATTATCCAAATTTCCCCAGTGAGATCAGATGAGCTCTTTGAAGCAGAGTTTTCTCCCAGCTGAGGTTGGAAGAGAAAATCTGAGATTCCAAGCCTGAGAAGGATTTGACAAGCCTTTGCTAACTCTGAGATACACTGGGCCACATGCAAAGACTAGAAAGAGGCCTCTGGAGCTAAGGGCAAATGCCACTGACAGCCTGCAAGGAAATGGGGATCTCAGTCCTACAAACGTAAACTGAATTTTGCCAACAGCTTGAATGAACTTAGAAGTACATTTTTCCTCAAAGTCTCCAGATAGGAGCACAAACCTGCTGACACCTTGATTTCCATCTTGAGAATTTAGTTGAATCAAGTTGTACCTGGACACTTGACCCACAGAAACTATGATCTAAGGGTGTTGTTTTAAGCCTCTGAGTTTATAGGAATTGTTTATAGCAGGAATTGGAGACTAATACACTGAGAACAGAAAGAGTTGTAACCAAATTATTTCCTTCTTTTTTTTTTTTTTTTTTAAAGATTTTATTTATTTGACAGAAACAGCAAGAGAGTGAACGCAAGCAGAGGGAATGGTAGTGGGAGAAGCAAGCTTCCTGCCCAGCAAGGAGCCCATTGCAGGGCTCGATCCCAGGACTCTGGGATCATGACCTGAGCTGAAGGCAGACACTTAACGACTGAGCCACCCAGGCGCCCCCCAGATTATTTCTTTATCACTAGAATAAAGGATCCATAATTCTGTTTATTCATCTACAAGATTTTAAAGTGCTATGAATGACACTGAAAAATTGACAGCCATTGTAAAAAAATATTAGTAGCTAGTAGCAAGTTTATAACTGATTTTGTTGTTTGCTTATGCCCATAATCTTGCCCCCTGTTATTAATGTCTTCATATATTTTATTTTTGTCTTAGTTTTTTTCATGCATATTATAATAAATGTAAAATGTATGGGTTGAGAGTTTTTTTCCAATTAATATTACAGTAATTTTCTAATGTTATGAAATAATCTTAACAAACATCATTTCTTATACTTTGATATATTCCATCATCTGCTTCTGCCATACTTTAGCACTTCCTTGGTAATTTCTGATATTCAGTCTTTTTTCTGTGATTACCACATTCCTTGGACTGGATGATTTCAGGAAAATAAATATCTATCTAGGTCAAACCATAAAGGGATTTTCAAATGACTGTCTTACATTTAAATTCACATTGAATTGTGTTTTTTTAAAAGCTGGATCTTGAAGGAGGTAATGGTTTTCATCAGCACACTCTACAATGAGCTATCCACTTAATCTTTTCTTACAAATTAAGATTTGACTTACTCTTACTGTGATGGTATAGGTTTCTTTCACAGAATATGAAATTTGAAATTTTGAGTAGTAATAATGACAATTTAGATAAGTCTTTGAGTTGTAATAAGTATTTGTAATACCAATTTTAGAGACCATAGCAGGAATTTTATGTTGCCTTAGTAGTCAGCATTAATAAAAATAGTGTATACGGGCACCTGAGTGGCTCAGTGGGTTAAACCTCTGTGTTCGGCTTGGGTTATAATCTCAGGGTCCTGGGATCGAGCCCCGCATTGGGCTCCCTGCTCAGTGGGAAGCCTGCTTCCCCCTCTCTTCTCTGTCTGCCTCTCTGTCTACTTGTTATCTCTCTCTCTGTCAAATAAATAAATAAAAAGTAAAAAAAAATAAAAATAGTGTATATACCAAAATATAGAGTAAGTTTTTTATTCATTTATTCATTCAACAAATATTTTTTGAATATCTACTGTATGCTAGACACTGTATTAGAGATGTGGGATATAGTACTAAGTAGGTCTCTGCTTTCATGAAGTCTGGGGGGCTGGAGGTGGGGAGGAAGGGGTTACAGGGAGACAATAAATGTAAATATACATTATATTAGGTGGATAAGTGCTTTGAAGAAAAACAGCAGGATGTGGTGATGAAAGAGGGTCAGTTTTAGATATTTAAGAAATATGAAAATATTGGTTGAAATGCATAGAAGAATAGAAAGCACTTCAACTATATAAAGGAATAGTGAAGAAGATAGTTTATTATGTGTGATTTTTGTTTGTGATATTCCATGTAAGAATATTTCTTATATGAATTTTTTTTTTAAGATTTTATTTATTTGACAGAGAGACAACGAGAGAGGGAACACAAGCAGGAGGAGCGGGAAAGGGAAAAGCAGGCTTCCCGCTGAGCAGAGAGCCCAATGTGAGCCTGGATCCCAGGACTCTGGGATCATGACCTGAGCCGAAGGCAGACGCTCACTGACTCAGCCACCCAGGTGCCTCTCTTATCCGAATTTAAATTTAGCCTGTTAAAACTGAAACTTTATTTGTTTTATAACTAGTTTTGGTTGGAGATGTTGATTTGAAGTATTTTATTGATTCCACCTTATTTTATTCTGCATCACAATCTTGATTCTCTGTTAAGGTATTAATTCCTTGGAATATTGTAGTTAGTCCAGAGACAAAGAAAAATGCCTAAAATTGATTTTACAAAGGTGAAAAGAACATATTACATTCAGTTAGTAAAGGTAAGTTATTTTAGGGTTGCCTGGGTGGCTCAGTCGGTTAAGTGTCTGCCTCCGGCTCAGGTCATGATCCCAAAGTTCTGGGTCAAGTTCTGCATCGGCCTCCCCTGCTCAGCGGGGAGCCTGCTTCTCCTTCTGTCTGCTGCTGCATCTGCTTGTGCTTTCTCTCTATGACAAATAAATAAAATCTTTAAAAAAAAAATAAATTATAAGAGTAGGAAGATAACCATTGCTGATGTCTGCATTATCAGCATTTATAATTAAAAATATTCTCATGTGTGACTTTTTCAGTAGTCATTGATAAATTTTTCTGCATTTAATAGTAACTTTGTTTAAAGAAAATAAGATTCATATAGATAAACGGAAAGTGGTAAGTATTCAGTTGACCCTTGACAATGCAAGAGTTAAAGGTGACAATCCCCTGTCTAGTTGAAAATCTGTGTATAACTTTTGACTCCTTGGAAACTTAACTATTAATAGCCTACAGTAGACCAAAAGGCTTAACCATAACATAAATAGCTGATTAACTGTGTGTGTGTGTGTGTGTGTGTGTGTGTGTGTGTGTGTGTGTGTGTGTTTTACTGGATGAGCTTGATATTTATTTTGTAGTATGAGTATTTTTGAAATATAAATAATATTTAGCACTATATTAGTTTCAGGTGTACAATATAATGATTCAACATATATAGCACGTATATTATATACTCACAATAAAGTAAGCTACAGAAAGAAAATGTTATTAAGAAAATCATAACAAAGAGAAAATACAGTAGTACTCTATTTATTAAAAAAATCCATGTAGAAGTAGAACCGCACAGTTCAAACCTATGTTGTTCAAGGGTCAACTGTATTTTTTGAAATAAGAATTTCAAATTGTTAAATTTCTTGGACAAGATTATCACAAAAAAATAAAACTATTACAAAGGAAATTTTACTTTCAAATGCTCTTTTTCATGCTCTCCCTCTTCTGGAATATTTTAAGTAATGGGTTATGGATGACTTAGAAAACCTTATTTTAGAAAATATCTAATTTCCTAGGATCTAGTCAATAGTGAATTTGTATAAAATTTCTGTTATAATCTTAAGGAACAAACTCCAAATGACACTGTTAAAACCATTCACATTTAGTGTTCTTATATTTTAATATTTTTAGAAGTAGTATAATTTTCATTAAGATACCCTTGAAGACATAATTTATGTGAAATTTTTAAGATTGGCTTTAAAAAAATAAGATGTATATTTGAGAATAAGAATTATCCTTTTCCTTTTATTTGTAGTTCAGTGTAAAAGCCTGACAATTTTCTGAAGAATTTATTAATACATTAATAAGCAAATACTTAGGAAATTGCCAAGTGGTTATTTCCTTTGTTAATGCTGCTTTTTTTTTTTTCTTTCTTTTTTCTTTTCCAGTTTACAGATAATGACCCAGATCTGTACATGAGTGACTTTGGTTAGTCAGAGTGAACATTCAATAATGAGTGGTGCAGCTTTGGGACTCGAGATTGTTTTTGTTTTTTTTCTGGCATTATTCCTACTTCATCGATATGGAGATTTCAAGAAACAGCACAGACTTGTAATTGTCGGAACACTGCTAGCTTGGTATCTCTGCTTTCTTATCGTCTTCATACTGCCTCTGGATGTTAGTACGGTAAGAGTTGAAACCAAGTTTTGCAATCCAGAAGGCAATTGTAATCATACAGCATATTTGAGATATGTTAGTTCTTAAGATAGCTAAATTATATAAGGTTATACTGAATATTTTGTATTTCAATCTTACTATAGGAATTGGATCATTAAAAAGCATAGCCAGGAAGGTAATTGGTGGATAGGTTGATACCTTCCTGTATCCCTTAAGTCCTTGACAGCCTTCTGGTTTTCATTTTTAAACCATGTGTTCGTTGATTTAGACCATATACAACCGATGCAAACATGCTGCTGCCAACTCAAGCCCTCCTGAAAATAGCAACATCACAGGATTATATGCAACTGCTACCCCAGTTCCCAGGTATTTGCTTCCTGTTTGTTGGTTTGTTTATTTATTTTAAAAACTAGGGTAGATGAGAAAAATTGCTTTAAAATTGTCAGTTCTTACCATTTGGACTTTATAAAAGCTGATCCCCATTCTGTACTCATCCCCTTCACCCCACTTCTATCCTTTGCTAATACTTTTTTTTTTTGCTAATAGACTTTTAATTACTTTGTATTCTATCTAAATTTAAATCTTAAATAAATTTTGAGTATTTATTGATACAGGAGGCCTTTTAGTAGATGCTAAGGAGAAAGTTGGAGAAGATCTGATTTTTTTTAGCCCTGGTTCTATCTCTTACTAAGAATGTGACTTCCAGTGGCATTTTTTCTTCTCAGCCTCTCTCTGGTCTGAAAAATGGGACATTCATTTTCCCTTTTGCCCGATTTACAAGGTTGTATAAAGGGTAAGGAGCTTATTCTATATGTAGGATGTTCCTTTCATATTGTGCATCCTTTGTAATCATTATAGTTTTGTTTGTAGTTTTTTTTGTTTATAGTTTTGTTTTTTATTTTTACTCTTTTGAATATTTTATTTTTAAGTAATTGCTATACCCAACCTGGGACTCAAATTCACAACCTGAAGATCAAGAGTGGCACACTCTAGCAGCTGAGCCAGCCAGGTGCCCCCAAATCATTTATAATTTAAATTATCAAAAGGTTATGTTCAATTCATATCAAACCTTCCAAGTAAAAAACTGAGAAAAGTTGACTGGTTTACCATTTTAGCAGTGTTTTAAGTGGTGTGTGCATTTTTCTTTATGCAGCTTTTATTCTTTAACCTGACCTGAATAAGGGTAAATTTGAAATGTAGATGTTACTTCCCTTTGAAGCACATTAAAAATCAGATATAGATCAGCAGCAGTTGTGGCTGGACGCTCCCGGACTAAACAATATGCTTACAGTCTAGGAAGACCGTTAATGGAAGAATCTATGGTCCAATACACATATCTTCAGAAAATTCAAACAGAACTATATATAAATGCTGGCATCTCTCTCCATGGGAGCTATGCAACAGTGACTGATTTTTAGGGCTCCAGTTTCAGGAGTTAATCACCTAATGTCTTTCTCCTTCCTTTTCCCTCCTCCCTGAAAAATAACCTGCCACACAGATGGGGTGTGTAGTTTATTTGTTTTCTTTTGGTTTTCTTTATTTTCTTCTTTTTAGGGAGTGTGTATTTTAAAGCAGTCAGATCAGAGATTTAGTTTTATGATGCATTCACTTTTAAAGACTGTCACATTATCTATTTGGTGAACACCATGCCCTCTTTATGCTCAAGAATTAAAACTACGCTGAAAGTTGAAAACTTAAATGGGATTCCTCTTCTAGAACAAACTGTTTTATTTCCTTTCTGTGTGTTTTTTTTAGTTTGATAGTCACCTTTGAATTACAAGTTTTCTATGAAATTTTAGAAGTTAGAGTCTGTAATTTAACATGTGAATGTAAATGAACTTTGCCATACACAAATTAATTGTATAATTTAAGTACTCATCATTTATTAATTAGCTTTAAATTGTTATTAAACAGCCAACATCCATGTTTCAAGCCATGGAGTTACATTCCTGATGGAATCATGCCAATTTTCTGGAGGGTAGTGTATTGGACATCACAATTTTTAACATGGTAAGTGGCAGTGAAGGATAAAAATTTTTTTTGTTTTGGCTAAAGTTAGAAAAAAAGATTATGCTTTTTTCATGAATCTTCATATTTTAGAATTTATTCAAATGTTACTTATTTTTTCTTAAATCTGTATATTCTACTTTCTGCTCATTCAGTTCTCTCCCATCTTAAGAGAAAAAAACAAATAAATAGATAAAATAAGAAATAGAAAAAAAAATAACATTAGAAATAGAAAGAAGAAATAGAAGAATTTCTAGAAGAATAGAATAGAAGAAATAGAAAAAAATTTTTTCCTGTCACCATTCCCCTCTAGTTATTGCCTTCTCTCTTGACCTTCTTCAGTCTTCTTCCAGTTCTAGTTTTACACGAAACTGCTCTTGCTAATGTCATCATTGTCTCCTGGTTTTCTTTCTTTCTGCTTAGCCCAACCTGCTGAATTTCCTTTACGGGTTCTATTTCTGTGGCCCATTTCCTAAATGTTGGTGTTCCCTAGGGTCCCATCTTTGGTCACCTTGTTATCTGACCCTCCCTGTATAGCTCTAATTTTAGCTGTAGCCAGATGTATTCCAAATGTTTCCACCCTCTATAGCTTTGTCTTTATTTGTTTGTTTAAGAGAGGAGGTGGTGGGAGAAGCAGGGGGAGGGGGAGAGAGAGAGAGAATGTTAAGAAGGCTCCATTCTCAGCATGGAGCCCGTGATGGGGCTCCATCTCATGACCCTGAGATCATGACTTGAGCCGAAATCAGAGGCTTAACCGACTGAGCCACCTAGGCTCCTTGAAGCTTTGTCTTTCTGCTGTGCTCCAACACATTATTCACTATGTACTGAGCATTTTAGATACTCTGCAGACAACTAAGCTCTAAAACTGAAGCTAGTGAACATTGCAAGAGAAAAATCACACAGCAGAGCAGAGTAGCGCCCCTGTAAATTCATGTTCATTGAACTCATCTGGGGCCTCAGCATTGCCAGACTTTCCTCCTTTGTGTCTCTAGTCCACTTGCTCTTCATTCTCCACAGCAAGACTTCAAATCTCAAAGCTCTACTGTTCTCATTGTGGCTCTTTCTCTTTCCTTTACGTCCTGGAATCAATCACCTTCTCCCCTTGCAGAGGGCTGTACTTTCTACTTCACAATTAAAATAGAAGTCATCAGATGGCAGCTCTTTCAGACTCTCACCAGCACCCTTACCAACCCATTCTCTTCCCTTCCTCTCAAAGGATGAGTCCCTGTCAAAGTGACTTCAGAGTGAAATCCCTCTTCCTGAAGTACGGACTCATCTCCTTCAGCTCTTGTTACCTATACTTGCAGCTTCCAGTTTCAACAAAGCATACATAATTCTTTCATCCTTTTACAAAAAGAAAGAAAAAACCAAAAAATCTTTTAAATGCAACCCTTTCCAACTTCCTGGTTTCTGACCTCATCAATCTACTCATCACAGCTTAATTTTTGGAGGGAGACATATTTATTGAAGTATAAATTGGTACAAAAAAGTGACAAATTGTGTTTAGTTTGACTTTTTTCAAAGTAAATACTCCTGGATACCCAGCACTCAGATGATATTATAGAACATTAACAATGTTTATGCTACATCTAGAAGCTTCCCTCATACCCCTCTCCCAGTCATATCCTTCCAAAGGTAGCCGTGATTCTGACATCCATCCTTATAGGTTAACTTTGCCAATTTGGGCTTTGTAAACATGGAGTTGTATGGTAAGTATTTTTCTGCATCTCTTTTTGGGCACACAAATTCGAAAGATTCATCTATGTTGTATTGTGTATCAGTATTTTTCATTTCTAGAAAATCTTCTATGATATGAGTATGCCACGTTTATCCTACCCAGCCAAACTTCTCAAATAAATTGTTTACATATACTGTCCTCATTTATTCATTGCTCACTCTTTCCTCAACCCATTGAACCTTCTTTTCTAGTTCCACTTCTCCTCTCACACACAAGTCTTCATTGACTTGACTTCTTGGGAGCATTTGATTATTGTTTTCTCTCCACTTTGAAGCACTTCCTTCTCCTGTTTTCTCCTCCATATGCTCCTTGGTTTTCTCCCATCCTTCTCTGCTCTTCTGTCTCCATCTCCTTTGCTGGCTCCTCTTCCTCTGGTTTCTCTCCCTCTCCTTTGGCGCCTGAGTGGCTCAGTGGGTTAAAGCCTCTGCCTTCGGCTCAGGTCATGATCTTGGGGTCCTGGGATCGAGCCCCGCATTGGGCTCTCTGCTCAGCGGGGAGCCTGCTTCCCCCCCCTCTGTCTGCCTCTTTGTCTACTTGTGATCTCTCTCTCTCTCTCTGTCAAATAAATAAATAAAATCTTTAAATAAATAAATAAATAAATAAAAATAAAAGATAATGTTTTCCAGGGCTCAACCTCAGCTCTTCCCTTCTCTTTCTACATATTCACCCTTCTAAATCTCACCTACTGGTGTCACATCAGTACCACTGATATGGTGAGGACTCTTGAATTTATCTGTGTTTCCACCCCTCTCTCCTGAATTCTGAAGCTGGAGAGCCAACTAACTTCCTGTGTAGCTCCTTTGAGATGTGTCCTAAGTACTTCAAATCAGTGTATTCACAGCCATTCTTCTCCCCTCGTGCTTCTTATCACATCGCCATCCCTTACTCTCTCCCATGTAGTCCTAGTTTTTTTCCCTCTTAGTCCACATTCTTCTGCTGAAGCCTTATCAGTCTTCAGAAGACTTCAGTTTGATCATGTCTCTTGTAAAGAAAAAGGTTCCTCATCTGAATGCAGTCCAAAGTCTTCATAAAGACTTGAAAGCCTTTTTTTTTTTTTTCTTTTTTAGATTCATTGTAAGTCCCTCACACTGTTGTCCTCTCTGCTGGTCATTATGGCATCCTTTGCTCCCGGAAATGTGCTTTGCTCTTTCCAGAATTTAATATTACAAAAATACTCGTCTATTAAGAGTTCGTTCAATATTAATAGTTACTCAAAATCGTATTTATTTGTGAAAAGAACTACACATTAAAATTGAGACTCACATAATTCTAGTATTTTGAGATTGAATAGGCATATCAATTTTTTTTTTCAATTGTTTTTTTAATCGTATTTTTTCCAACCATCTAGGATTCTGTTACCTTTCATGCAGTCATATGCAAGATCAGGAGGGTTCTCCATCACTGGAAAGATCAAAACTGCACTGATTGAGAATGCAATCTATTATGGCACCTATTTGCTGATTTTTGGGGCATTTTTAATTTATGTAGCTGTAAACCCACATTTGCACTTGGAATGGTAAGAAAAGTCTTCTTAACATTGTTTCTGCGTATATTTGCATTTTTAAAGTTTATTTTTATCTTACGTATGCAGATAAACAGACATTTCATTGAGAAACATATCAAGTTATGTGTTTTATAGATTCACCCAAAAGAAATCTAGGTAATCTCTATTACCAAGAAGAAAAAATGGAATAATATATTTAAATATAGCTATTAGACAAAGTACTAATTACTAATGCCTTGTCGAATAGCTCTGTATTAGAAGTATTAACCCTTATGATTTTTTAAGTTTTTTTTTTAAAGATTTTATTTATTTATTTGACAGAGAGATAGACATCTCAGGCAAGCAGAGAGGCAGGCAGAGAGAGGGGGGGAAGCAGGCTCCCTGCTGACTAGAGGGCCTGATGCGGGCCTCAATCCCAGGACCCCGAGATCGTGACCTGAGCCGAAGGCAGAGGCTTTAACGCACTGAGCCACCCAGGCGCCCTGATTTTTTAAGTTTTTATTTAAATTCCAGTTAGTTAACATATACTGTACTGTTAGGTTCAGGTGTACAATTTTGTATATGACAAAATAACTAGTTTTCTTTTTCAATGGAACTTGTGAATATTTTTTTAAAGATTTATTTAGTTATTTTAGAGAGAGAGAGAGAGAGAGAAAGCAAGTGCGTGCACACATGTGAGAGGGAGGTAAGCAGAGGGAGAGGGAAAGACAGAATCTCAAGCTGACTCCACACTGAGCCAGAGCCCCATGCGGGGCTTGATCTCACAACCTGGAGATCATGACCTGAGCAGAAACCCAAGAGTTGAACGCTAACTAGCCTAGTACCCCACCTACGCACCCCAGAACTTGTGAATATTTTTTCTTTTGTTCTCACTGTAGTTTGAGGGCATGTTTCTCTCTGATGTTAGATTCAGAAATTATAATAAAATTGAAACCTATATTATACTTGTGATCTATATAATACATGTGAAGAGATGTATCTCAGAAATTTAGGAATGGAGCAGTTAATGATAATTCTCACTATTGTATTCCTGAGATTTGTGTAGGTGTGCCTCAACAGAAGTTAAAAATTTTTTAGGCTTTAAATTTTTTTGGCTTCTTTTGTTTAATACTGAGTAAGAGAGCCCCTAATGAAAAAATATCTTTTCTTTGAACAAAATACATATATTTTTTTTGCCAGGAATTATCCTAGATTCTAATTTTAACTATAATAAAAGCAGGGTTTCCTGTGTTAGCCTATTTCTGCAGTCACGCTTTAACTTCCTCTTAAAACACGCAGATTATCTTTCAGCCGTTGCTACAAGAGTAGCTGAAGCTTGGAAGATACAGTTTTTTTCACATAAAATTCTAGCTATCCATCAGGGCCATTTTCTGAAAAACCATTTAATGCTAGTTAGTTTTGTTTTACATTTTTTGTTGGAAAAATTTATCTATCACAACTGTCTGCATGTGTGTCCTCTTTCTCAGGAACCAGCTTCAGACAATTGGGATAGCTGCTGCAAATACATGGGGCCTGTTCCTTCTCGTGCTGTTGCTGGGGTATGGTTTGGTAGAGATTCCTCGGTCGTACTGGAATGGAGCAAAAAGAGGTTATCTACTTATGAAAACGTATTTTAAGGCAGCCAAACTGATGACAGAGAAAGCAGATGCGGAAGAGACTTTAGAAGATGTCATGGAGGTATGCAAGTTTGGTCATGGTTGGTTTGTTGCTGCTGCCGTTAGCACATTGATGGGCTTTACTCTGAATGTTCAGTGATGTGTGGTCCTTCAGAATGTCCCATCCGTTAGCATGACTTCTTATTGGCCATTCGGCTTCATGAGAAGACCCCTCCATCTTCCAACCCCCAGAGATTTGGTGTGAACATATTCAACAGCACAACGTTATGATTGTCATCTTGGGATAACTTTGAATGGTTCCCCTCCTTGATTCTTAAAAGTCTCCCAGATTAGGGGCGCCTGGGTGGCTCAGTCGTTAAGCGTCTGCCTTCGGCTCAGGTCATGATCCCAGGGGCCTGGGATCGAGCCCTGCATCGGGCTCTCTGCTCTGCAGGAAGCCTGCTTCTCCCGCTGCCACTCCCTCTGCTTGTGTTCCCTCTCTAGCTGTGTTTCTCTCTGTCAAATAAATAAAATCTTTAAAAAAAAAAAAAAGTCTCCCAGATTAGATGAGCAACTAATGGTTATGCTTACATACCTTCCCTGGTCCTCTAGACTCTTAGACATTCAGCACCCATTTTTTTAAGTGAATGAATAAATGAACTAAAGAATGTATGTTAGGATTAAAAAAATCTGTTGTTGGCTTTTTTGCATCCATCTCCCACAAAATGTAAGAATAGTTAGTAGAAGACATTGATTTAAAATGTAGGAGTAAATCTGCAAGTAGTATTCTGTTACATTTCCTCAAGCTATTAGCTGATGGTTATTATATTTCTCAAAAGAAATAATTTACATTTGATGATTTTTATATTTCTATCTGATGTTTATATTTGAAAATTGAATTTTTTGAAAAAATATGAAAATTTATATTTGGTAATAAAATCATTTTAAAAGGCTAATTTAAATTTGATAGTGTTCCCCTTAAAAATTGGCACTAAATTCAGTTGTTTCAGATTTGAGGCATATGTGTTACACCAGTTACTCAATATACCCTCAAGAAATAAAAATCCAGCTAATTGTGGCAAGACCTGGATTTGCCTAGGAGGAATCCTCAGTGGCTGAAGAAAGATAGATATTGTTGTCGTTGTTTGTTAAGTAAGAACCGTCTCCTGGGGAATAGGATGTGAAAAATTAGGACTCGCGTTGGTGCTTACTTTGTTATTTTAACACAGGTTTAAGGTGTACGGGATTTTAAAATTTTTAGGTAAGAGAAAATTTTCTGTGTAAATTAGAAACCACTCTCTATTGAATATATTTGGCATATCACATTGTGTAAATTTAAAGTGCACAAAATGTTAATTTGATACATTTATATATTGTGAGAAACCCCTTTCCCTAATGTTTTGAAAATAGCAGCAGGTCCACATAGATAGCAGAACTCCCACCCTTTCTGCCCCCATCAAACAATGTGATTTGTCAGGTATGAATTTCTTTTGCTATATATTTCAAGGGAATTTGGGATCTTTTATGTTTTCCTGAATATCTAAAATTTGTACATTTGAGAAAATGTCTTCATTACCTAATAAATACTTGTTTTCTCGATGTGTTAAGTGCTATGCAGAACTGGCCCTTAGGATACTCTCTAGGGTGGAAAATTAGAACAGTATGTGGCCAGTGTGATGTGAATGATACGAAGGCAATGCTGTAGTGTAGAGAGATTTCACTTCTGAATAGTGATCAGAGGGGGAAGTGAAATATGATCTGGGTCTTGAAGGATGGATAGAATTTTCATAGCTGACAGCATCCTGGTCAGGTATCAGGTTTTAAAACCAAATTAATTGGGGTGCCTGGGTGGCTCAGTGGGTTAAAGCCTCTGCCTTCAGCTCAGGTCGTGATCTCAGGGTCCTGGGATCGAGCCCGTCATCAGGCTCTCTGCTCAGCAGGGAGCCTGCTTCTCCCTCCTCTCTCTCTGCCTGCCTCTCTGCCTACTTGTGATCTCTTTCTGTCAAATAAGTAAATAAAATCTTTAAATAAACAAACGAATGAATGAATAAATAAATAAATAAAACCAAATTAATTGAGCATAACGTTGATGTGGGAGAGGTTAAAGCTTGTAAGGTTTGAAAGACAGGTTGTAGGCAAAGGAACGGGTCCATGAATGTCAGACTGAGAAGTCCAGACTATCTTTTTTTGAAAGCAGTGAGGAATCATGAACACTTTGCAGCGGGAAGAGACCTGACCGTGTATGTGGTTTCAGATGCTCTGTCTGATGGAGGTATGCAATATAAGGCATGGAACAAGAATAGTTCTTGTTTGAGAAAATCCATTCCAAGTACACTAGTTTTGAATACATCTTTGAATACAAATTTGAAAACAAATTTGAATCACCTTTTCTTGTAATTATTAATTATATTTTTCAGATATCCATAAAATCTCCCAAATGCAGTTTTGTAAAAACAAGTTTAGGGTTTTATGTTTTTCTCTGAAGTGCGTATATACATCTGTGTGTCTGTTATTTTTCTTTGAATCATTAATAAACTTCCAAGCCGTGTCAAACCATTCAAAACATATTTGCTAGAGGCCTAGGAGATTGCCTCTACCTTTTGTCATTTTTTGAGGTGGAGAATTTGGGGGAGGGAGAAAAAAAATGCCTCTTAGCCTAACTTAATAGATTTTTTTTTTTAAGATTTTATTTATTTATTTGACAGAGAGAGATCACAAGTAAGCAGAGAGGCAGGCAGAGAGAGAAGGAGAAGCAGGCTCCCTGCTGAGCAGAGAGCCCGATGCGGGGCTCGATCCCAGAACCCTGAGATCAAGACCTGAGCCGAAGGCAGAGGCTTAACCCACTAAGCCACCCAGGCGCCCCTCATAGATATTTTCTGCCTTGCCTAGTGATTAGGCACAGTAATGTCAGTGCTCAAAGTTATGTTATTTTATATGAAGAAAATAAGCAATATTTCAAATGCTTTCTACACTTCATAGAAGTTAGGAACTTTTAAAGGAACCTTAAATTTATAACAGCTATAGTAAATATCAATAGTTAACTGTTTCAGTACTTATTTTTGTATAATATGACTCAAGAAATTTTAAGGAAAAATACAGTATGTTCATATAGACTGTATGGTTCTTATTCAGGGTTGTGCTAACAAGTCAATAAAACTTGAAGGCGATTTAGTACTAGAAAACTGTAGTGCAGTGGTGATTCAAGCATCTTAAAAACCCAAGCCTTCTCCTGTCACTCCCACTTTTAGGCCTCACTGACTGACCTCAGATAAACGGTTACTTAAGCCATCTGGAGCGCTTTGCTTTTCTTCGGCCTGATCAAGTGCTGCTCAGGCGCTGACCCTCTTTTCCCCTGGTCACACTGTACTTCTTTCAGTTCCTTGAAACTCCTTGTGCACTTCTGCTTGGAGGCCCTCAGACAAACTGTTTCGAATATTCTTGGTCTCTCCCTTGGTTGGCTGACCTTACTCCTACTCATGCTTTTTATCTCAGCTTAAGTCATCAGTTTATCAGAAGGCCTCCAGTGCTAGATTACACACCACTTTCCATACCATTTCTTTTTGGATAATGTCTGTTTTCCTCATTAAGCTAAGCTCCTGACAGGAGCAGTGTCTACTGGTACAGATTATTCATAAGGTCTACATATTTTAAATTTTGATGGATATTGCTAATTTACCTTTCAAAGAGGTTATATAATTTTGCCAGAAAACCGTTCTTATTTTTAAAATTTGTAATTGTTTTTAGGGAGCTTGACTATCTTTCCAGATATTTATTGACTGATAGTATTTCTTTTTTTTTTTAAGATTTATTTATTTGATAGAGAGGGAGATCACAAGTAGGCAGAAAGGCAGGCAGAGAGAGAGGGGGAAGCAGGCTCCCTGCTGAGCAGAGAGCCCGATGCAGGGCTCGATCCCAGGACCCCGAGATCATGACCCGAGCCTAAGGCAGAGGCTTTAACCCACTGAGCCACCCAGGCGCCCCTGACCGATAGTATTTATGTGTCTTCCCAATTTTCGTTTGATTTGTAAGCACTCTCCATGTATTAAGGGAGGTGATATTTTTGGTCATAAACATATTTTTTTCATAATTTTGTCTATATGCCAGATGGTTTCCCTGCCTCCAGTTTTGTATCCCTTAGAGCCATTCTCTCCTCTACAATCAGAATGTTCTTTTTAATACCCTGGTCAGTTCTCTTGGCTCCCAGCCCTTGAACATGCCATTTCTTTTACCTAGAACAGTGGTTCTCACTTTTAAAAAAATTCATTAATATTATAGAGTATTATTCTTCTTCGGGAACTACTGGTTCTAAAGAATCCCCTCCCTGACCCATTTATACCTTTATACCTTTCATACTCACTAAATTGCTTATTACTTCACCACCACCACAATCTTTAAAGACCTGTGACATCATATCTTCCTACCACACCCTCCTGCATGGAGGTGACTTTACACCTCACCCAGTGCTGGCATCTAGTGTACTGTTAATAAACAAATGTGGAAAGAGTCAGTCAGTCGTTGGGACTGCTCGAGAGGACTATCATTGGAAAGGAGCAGGTGCTTTGTGACATTTGTTGCCTGTTGCTTCCTCTGGTTTCTTCACTGTATTTTAGGTAATGAGATAATTGAGCTTCCCGAGCAAGGTGGAGGAGCACAGCATCACAGTTTGTCTGATCCTTTGTGACTTTTTTATAATGCTTAGTCATCTTTGTGTACCAAGTAAGCAAATGATAAGGGAATAAATCTTAGAAAGTAGTAAAAATCTGAGGGTATAGGTATTGCTATTCTAGAACTATGTATTTTTACTTATGTTCTTAAGAACTTATATTCAGTGAATGGAGCTTCATGTATACGCTGAGTAGTCTGAGTTGGAATTAAACTTGTGAGGACATATATAGTACCTAGAATAGTCTCATTTGAAATGTATGCTATATAGAAATGGAAATATTTTTATTCCTCTTAACTGTTTTTATAGGAGGTTCGTAAAGTGAATGAAAGCATCAAGTATAACCACCCATTGAGAAAATGTGTTGATACAATACTTAAAAAGGTAATTAATCATATCCTCATCTTTTTTTCTTTTGACATATACATTTATAGAATAGAATATCATGATAAAATTATGAGAACAGCCTATGACTGAGGTCTTCTCATCTCCTTCCCATTTTCATGGAAATATTAACCATAAACCAGTAGTAATCTTCCCTTAGATTTTGTTCCAGTTGTTCTTACAAGTTTGAGATTTAATTATTGGCAATATTTTTCATTGAAATGTAGACGTAGAGGATATGTTAAGTAATGTGTAATAATTGCTATGACTCAGCGATGGAGATGGACCTTCACAGTTTCTAACTGTCATTGAATGTGCTCACTATAGGCATATCTTCTTAATAAACTAGAGCCTCAATAATCTCTTTCACTCACTTCCTACGTGTCAGTTTATGATATATGAAGTACATTGTAAAATGAATGACCCTATGAGGTATTTAACACAGATATTTAACAAGAAGCCATGCAATTAAGTTTTTGCTGCATTGGGATTGAATTTGGGGTATTTATATACGTCCAAAACGATTATTCCAAAAATGAGCTGCTCAGTCGTTGTCTTTGCAACCAGAGCACCACTGAACTATTTCTTTTCCTCTATTTTAAATCTATTATACTATTACTAGCTAGTAGTTCCCTTCAGCTAAGATGATGGTCATGAGAATCAATTCTCTCATCATTTCTCTTACATTGCTATCTTTTGAGATCGATTCAGGGAGATTAAGTAACTTGCCCAAGTTCAGGTCAGTAATGAATGACTAATAGAGCAGATGACTCCAAATCATGTATGTGTTTATTTTTCTGTACCACGCCTTTTAAAAATTCAGCATCTTGGATTTGTTGTGATTCTTCTTCATTTTTAGCTTTAGAAAAATAATTGATCTACATACTACATACATATGTACATCTACATAATCTAATCCTTTCAAATTGTGGTTGCTTCATGTAGGTTAGCTCCCTTACCCTACCACAGCAAGTATATCTGATCATAAAGGTTAATATTAATAGAGGCAAGAAGATACTCAATACATCTAAAACATTTTGAAGGAAATGTCAGCAACTAAAAATCCAGCTGTTTAGAGATGCCAATAAAGGAAGAAGATGTTTTTGAGAAAATTAGATATGCCCAAGAATCGAAGATTTTATAATAAAAATAAAATTTTAATTTTTTTGCAAATGAGATTTAAAAAAAAAAATCTGCTTGTTCCTTTTAGTGCCCTACAGAGTATCAGGAAAAAATGGGTAGGAACATGGATGATTATGAAGACTTTGATGAAAAGCATAATACCTACCCGAGTGAAAAGAGTCTGGTAAAACTACATAAACAGGTAACTTTATTAATAATAGCTTTTTTGCTTGCTGATGATCTTAGTTAGATTTATAATTACTGCCCACAAAAGGGGAATTTGGAGTCAGTGTATATTTGAAACTTTCTTTGATCCTGTGCATTATTCTTCGAAGTGTTTTAACTGTGTGTTTCTCAACGGGGTCCTCTTGGTATTTGGGGAGGGAGACTTATTCACTGAGCCAAATTGTTAAACATATCATAGAATATGAACATCTTTGGCCCAACCCAGCAAATGCCACTAACACTTCACCCTTGTTTTGATAACCAAAATATACTCTCTAACAGGAAAATGAAACACTTGGATCAGAACACTGACAGATATACCCCCCCCTCCGCCCCATTCTCTCTTTTAGGTGATTTATTCAGTTCAGAGGCACCGTCGAACTCAAGTACAGTGGCGGATTCTTTTAGAGCAAGCATTTTATCTAGAAGATGTAGCAAAAAATGAAACTAGTGCTACTCGTCAGTTTGTTCACACCTTCCAGCCACCAGAGCCAGAAAATAAGTTTATCCAATATTTTTATAATCCTACAGTTGGTATGTAATTTGACATAAATTTCAAAGTTTAATGATAATTTTTCTGAAGGAAAAAAGCATATATTTTCACCAGGCCAGAATTTAATTGTGTTTGTATTATTTGATGTATATCGTGTGGTAATATTATATATCTGATAAACCTCCCTCTCCAAAACTATTTTGCTGGTCAAATTTACAGATAATCTGTCAGTTTGCACTGTAACTTCACAGTTAATCAAAATCCTATTTAAAAATACATGCAATACATCGAGCATATTATTTATTAATAATATATACTTAGAATAATTAGAATTTTAAGCAATTTTACATCACAAGCTTGGGTCCCTTCTTCAGTCTTGATATACTATTAAAATATTTCCCTAAGAAATCCTCTTTGATTATTTACATCTGTTGGTCTATTTACATGACCTACACTAAGTAGTCATAATTATATTATTCTGTTTAACGATTATTTATGACACTCTCTTCAAATGTTATCAGCTTTAGTATGAAGAACTTAATGAAAACATGACAAGTATCATAGTATTAAAACTTCCATTTACCTTATTTATCTAAATAAACAGTTACGTTCACTTGATTCTCTTTCTCATGTTTGATCTTGAGTACAAAGACATAATGGCTAAAACACATTTCGGGAAACTTCTTCAGCAAAGATCTTTTCTAATTAAATAAAAGAAATACTTGTTTTCAATCATCCAAGAAATATTTGAGGACATATATGCTATCTGTTGTTGAGTACTTGGTATATATAAATAAATGTAAAAATGTAAATAGAAATAAATGTAAAGACAACTTCCTCTTTGTGGAGTGAGAAAAATAGGCAATGTACACATAAAGGTGTGAAGAAGGTGCTGCCGAGTAGGTAGTTGGCTGTAGAAATGGGAGTTCGGGGAATTCAGGGGAGAAGTCTGGCCTACGAGTATAAATCAGGGCATCATAAGTGTTTCAGTGAGCCTTGGGTCAGAATAAAATCAACAAAGAAGTGATCGGGATAGAGAAGACAAACTCTGAAGACCAAGCCCGAGGCTTGGGAGACTTCAGCTTGATGAAGAGGAACCAGGAAAAGGCTAAACGGGGAGTGGCCAGTGAAGTAGGAAGAAGAGCAGGATGGTGAGGTGTTTTGAGGCAAGGGTTATATCAAGTACCCTTCCAGATGTTGTAAATGGGTCTACTGTTGTGCACATGAAGCCTTGACCATTGGCTTTCAGAGAAGTGAGGTGGAGGTGGAGGGGATAAGAAAGCCCAGTTGGAGTTTAAAAAGCAATTAGAAGAAGGGAGAACAGAAAATTCTCAAAATGTTTTCCTTATAAAAGGGAGTAGAGAAAAGAAGTAGAAGCTGAAGGAGGATGGCAAGGTCAAGATCAATTATAGCATGTGATTTGGGAATGATACCGTAGAGGAAATGTAATGGGAGAAGAGAATGTCTGGAATGATGTTCGTGAGGAGGAAACATGAAATGGGAACTAGTGAACGGCGCAGAGAATGCCCTTAGATCAGGAACTAAGGCACAAATGTACCTGAGCAGGTACATGAGAGGTAGTGGTGGGAACTTGGGGAGGCTCCCTCTGCCAGCTTCTCAGTGAAATGCTGAGAATGAGTGTAGGGGAAGAAATTTTGCAGATTTGAAGAAAGAAGAAAAGGTACAAAATAGCCGCTAAGGAGAGAAGGCGTGGGAGAAGATAGGTGAATTGTAGTAGGCTAGCCAGGCCGTGCTCTGGGTCCACCCGAAGCTGGGGATTAAAAACTTAGAGTGCCACCAGTCAGCAAAGTTGTGTGTCTTCTGCAGGGTGCAGCTCCCAGAGCGGCCAGAGGGGTTGGATCTAACCAGGGTGTGGTTTCACTTAGCAAGAGAAGCTAGAGAGGGCAGAGGAATTGGGATGCTGGAGAGTAATTATCCTCAAAGACTGGAATCGGAGGAGCTCGTAAAGAAAGCAGTAGGATACCAGGGTGTTAAGGTGACAATACAAAAGTGGTAGAATGAATGGGTTATTGGTTCAGGTAAGGTAGTCAGTGGAATTGGAATATTGGGTGAAGATATTGCTTGGAAACATGGCCGCTGTAGTGAGATTAAAAGGGCGGGGGGGTATTGGCAGCAAGAGGTTTAGGGATGGCGGTGGGAATGAGTTGTGAAGGTGGGGTGGAGTTCGAGATCACAGGAGAAAAGGAGGGCAAGGATGTGAAAGACCCCAGGGTACTGAAAAAAGGATCACCCGTGTGGACCTTGAACTCACCAGGAATTGTGCTGAGAGTGAGGTTGAAAGATTTATTAGAGTGTGAGCCAAGAGCGAGCACCACACCTCAGTGAATGAAGTGAAAATACAGCCTTTTCAATTTGGGGAGCTTTTTTTTTT
>CM053607.1:22374597-22386912 GCA_028646535.1 Procyon lotor
CCCCCCCTTTGCCTCTTCCACCCGTGTCCCTGTGCAAGACCGGCCCCCCTTTCCTGCTCCTCAGCCCACTCAACATGAAGACAGTGAGGATGAAGACCTGTATGATGATCCATTTGATGGGTGATAAATAATCCTGCCGTACACCTAATAAGCTTATCTGCTGTATATACACCTGAGTGTCTTCGTGTGAAATTCGAACTGTGTGGCCAGAGCTGATACGTCTTTGTGTCGCCATCGTCATCACCTCAGTATTCCTAGGGCAGAATGTCATGTGCAAAACGTGCATGAGAAGTGGATAGCCTGTCCTTACGTAGGCATAAGGGGAGTGAGATTTAATATAAAATTAATAACATTATTCTATTTTATAACTGCTCTTGAAGGATTACATTACAGTATGCCTCTTGGGATTGGAGAAACTGTATCAGCCTGTTATCAGGGTAAGTGGCTTTTCAAAAAAAATGTAACAGTGTTTCTAATATGCCGAATGCTCTATGCTGTAAGTATTTTAAAATTAATGATCTGTTCACTGGTGTACATGCTGGGGCACTGAGAGCATATTACAGGCTACTATACAGCAATGATACTGCTGCTGCTATGGAATCAAAGCGTGAATAGTTATACCTTTAAATAAATATGAATTTGCTTTTCACATTATCTTTTCATTTTTGATGTTTAGTGTTAATATGTGTAACATTTATAGTGTTAATATGTGTAACTATAACAAAAATATAGTTTTGTTTAAGACAGTATTGATGTTAGCAGTGATACCTGATTAATCTTGTAAACAGTTGACGTAAACTTTTGGGATTGATAAATATAGTAAGTATAGTACCGGAAATGTATTTTTCTCTAAGATTGTGTTCAGGTCTTTTGTGGTTCTGTACACATTTTAGGATTATTTATTCTAGTTCTATGAAAAATGCCACTGGCATTTTGATAGGGATTGCACTGCATCTGTAGGTTGCCTTGGGAAGTATGTACTTTTTAACAGTATTGTCTTCTAATCCATGAGCAAAGAATGTCTCGCAGTTTGTGTCATCTTTCATTTTTTTCATTAGTATCTTATAGTTGACATAGTTTTGCTTTCATCTCCTTGGTTATATGTATTTCTAGGTATTCTTTTTGGAAGAATTATAGGTGGGATTGTTAATTTCTCTTCTACATAGTTCATTATAAGTGTATAAAAACAATATATTTCTGTATATTGTGTATTATGCAATTTTCCCGAATTCACTTACTCTGATAGTTTTTTGGTGGAGTCTTTAGGGTTTTCTATGTACAGTATCATGTAATTGGCAAATAGTGATTGTTTTACTTCTTCCTTTTCATTATGGGCGCTTTTATTTTATTTTATTTTTTTTCGCATTTGATTCTAGGACTAGGATTTCTTTTCCAATATTACATTGAGTAAAAGTGGTGAGAGTGGGCAGCCTTGTCTTGTTCCTTATCTTAGAAGAAAAGCTTTTGGTTCTTCACTGTTCATTATGATGTTAGTTGTGGGTTTGTCACATATGGCCTTTATTATGTTGACATTTCTTTCCTCTATACAAACTTTCTTGAGAGGTTTTATCATAAATGGATATTGAATTTTGTCATCTATTAAAGTGATCATATGATTTTTATCCTTTTTTTTTTTTTTTAAAGATTTTATTTGACGGAGAGAGCACAAGCAGGGGGAGAGGCAGGCAGAGAGAGAGAGAGAAGAAGGCTCCCTGCTAAGCAAGGAGTCTGATGTGGGGCTTGATCTCAGGATCCTGGGATCATGACCTAAGCCGAAGGCAGATGTTTAACCGACTGAGCCACCCACGTGCCCCTCTTTTTATCTCTTGTTAATGTGATTGATTAGTGGCTATTGAGGCACCCTTATACTTCTGGAATAAACACTGTAATGGGTTTATGATCTTTTTAATATATTGTTGAATTCAGTTTGCTAATATTTTGTTGAGGGTTTTTGTATCTATGTTTGTCAGGGATATTAGCCCGTAATTTTTGTTTGTTTGGTAGTCTTTGTCTAGTTATCAGGTTAATGCCGGCCTTGTAGAATGAGATTGGAAGTTAAGTGTTCCTTCCACTTCAATTTCTTAGAATAGTTTGAGAAGGATGAGTATTAACTTTAAAAAATTTTTTTTGCTAAAATTTGTCTGAAGGCATCTGGTCCTGCACTTTCATTTGTTGGCAGTTTTTTAAATTACAGATTCATTTCTTTACTAGTAAGTGGTCCATTAAGGTTTTCTCTTTCTTCCTGATTCAGTCTTGGAAGATTATATGCTTATAGGAATTTATCATTTTTTCAAGGTTGTCCGGTTTATTGGTGTAAAACTATTCATAGTAGTCTCTTATAATTTGCAGTGTCAGTTTTAAGTTCACTTTGAATTCTGGTTTTATTTAGGCCCTCTCTTTTTCTTGAGTCTAAAGCTTTGTCAGTTCTGTTTACTGTTTCAAAGAATCCATTCTTTCAGTGTTTTTTTGGTTTTGGTTGTTTTTGTAGTCTTTATTTCTACTCTGAGCTTTCTAACTTTAGGTTTTGTTTATTCTTCTTTTCCTAGCTCCTTTAGTTATAAGGCTAGATTGAGATTCTTGTCTCTTGAGGTAGGCCTGTATCACTACAAACTTTCCTTAAAAGCGCTTTTGCTGCATCCCACAGATTTTTGAGTATTGTGCTTCCAATTTCATTTACCTTTAGGTATTTTCTGATTTCCTCTTTGCTTTCTTTATTGGCCCCTTGGCTACTGTTTAGCCTCCACATGCTTGTATTTTTTCCATTTTTTTCAACCCTGTAATTAATACCTATATTCATACTGTTGTGGTCAGAGAAGACGCTTGCTAGGATTTCACTTTTCTTAGATTTATTGAAACTTGTTTTGTAGCCTGACATGTGATCTGTTCTGGACAATGTTTCATGTGCACATGAAAAGAATGTGTATTGTCCTGTTTGGGGATGGAGGGTTCTATATATATCTCCTAGGTCCATCTTGTCTAATGTGCCATTTAAAGCTACTGGTTCCTTATTGATTTTCTGTCTGGATGATATCCATTGATATAAGTGCAGTGTAAAAGGCCCCTACTGTTGGGGCACCTGGGTGGCTCAGTCGTTAAGCGTCTGCCTTCGGCCCAGGTCAGATCCCAGGGGCCTGGGATCGAGCCCCGCATCGGGCTCTCTGCTCTGCAGGAAGCCTGCTTCTCCTGCTACCATTCCCTCTGCTTGTGTTCCCTCTCTCGCTGTGTTTCTCTCTGTCAAATAAATTAAAAAAAAAAAAAAAAAAAGGCCCCTACTGTTACTGTATTACTGTCAATTTCTCCCTTTACATCTGTTAATATTTGCTTTATATGTTTAGGTACTCCTATGTTAGATGCATATTTATAAGTGTTCTATCATCTTGTTAGGTTGATCCCTTTATTACTATGTAAGCCCCTTGTCTCTTAATTAGTTTTTGTTTTAAAGTCTATTTTGTCTGACAAAAGTATTGCTACCCCAGCTTTCTTTTCATTTCCATTTATTTACATGGAATATCTTCTTCCTTCCCTTCACTCTGTTTGTGTGTCTTTTGGTCTGAAGTCTCTTATAGGCAACATATAGATGGTCTTTTCTTTTTTTAAATTTTTATATATTTAGCCACTCTCTTTCAATTAGTGCATTTAGTCCATTTACATTTAATAATTGATAGGTATGTAATTATTGCCATTTTGTTGTTTTCTGGTTAATTTTGTATTTTTCTTCTGTTGTCTTCCCTTGTGGTTAGAGAACTTTTTTAGTGTTACTTTTGGATTCTTTTCTATTTATGGTGCATCTGCTCAAGGTTTTTGGTTTGTGGTTACCATGAGGCTCGTATATAACAACCTATGTATATAGCACTCTGTTTTAATTTGATAGTTGCTTACATTTGAAAGCATTCTAAAAACACATTTTTACGGCCCCACCCGTGTTTCATTTTTGACATCATATTTTAAGTATCCTAATTACTGTAGTTGTAGTTGATTTTACGCTTTTTTTCTTTTAACCTTCCAGCTAGTTTTATAAGCAGTTGATCCACTACCTTTACTGTAGGTCTGCTTTCACCAGTGAGATTCTTTTTCTTTCCTAATTTTCTTCTAGTTATGGACTTTTCTTTTCCACTTAAATAAGTTCCTTAAATATATCTCCTAAGGCAGACTTAATGATGAAGAATTCCTTTAACTTTTGTCTGAAAAACTTTTTCTCCAATTCTGAGTAATAATCTTGCCAGGTGGAGTGCCCATGGTTGTAGGTTTTCTTTTTCTTTTCATCACTTAATATACCTTACACTTCCTTCTGGCCTGCAAAATTTTTGTTGAAGAGTCAGCTGAGAATCTAATGGGGGTACATATCTAGTTTTGTTTTGTTTTGTTTTTCTTAAGATTTTCCCATTATCTTTAGTTTTTTAACATAATTATTGTATCTTGGTATAGACCTCTTCAGGTTCATCTTGTTTGGGGCTCTCTATGCATCCTGGACCTGGATGTCTGTTTCCTTCCCCAGGTTTGGGAAGTTTTCAGTTATTATTGTTTCTTCATAGAAATTTTCTGTCCCCGTCTCTTCTCCTCTGGGACTCCTATAATATGAATGTTAGTACATTTGAAGTCGGAGGGGTCCCTGAAATTATCCTTTTAAAATTTTTTTTCTGGGGCGCCTGGGTGGCTCAGTGGGTTAAAGCCTCTGTCTTCGGCTCAGGTCATGATCTCAGGGTCCTGGGATTGAGCCCCGCATCAGGCTCTCTGCTCAGCAGGGAGCCTGCTTCCCCCTCTCTCTCTGTCAAATAAATAAATAAAAATTTATTTTAAAAAAATTAAAAAAAATTTTTTTTTTCTTTTTGTTCAGCGTGGGTGATTTCCACAACCATTTCTTCCAGATGCTGGTAGTACTTCTGCCTAATCTAATCTGCTGTTAATTCACTGTAGTGTATTTTTGTTATTCTTCAGGTCTGATTGGATCTTTTTTATATTTTCTACAAATTTGTTGAAATTTTGTGTTTCTTTCAAGTTTGGTAAGTATCTTTATGACCATTACTTTGAACTCTTTATCAGTAGATTGCTTATCTCTGTTTCAATTCTTTTCCTGAGGTTTTGTCTTGGTCTTTAGTTTGAAATATATTCCTGTCTCCTCGTTTTGCCTCTTTGTGTTTCTGTATGTTCGGTAGATCAGCTATGTCTCCCAGTCTTGAAGCAGTGGCCTTATGTAGGTGTTCTGTAGGACTCAGAAGTGCAGACCACCCTTATACCAGAACCAGGCACTCCAGGGTTGTCACATGTGGGGGGTGTGCACTCTCCTGTTATGGCTAGGGCCCAGCTGCTATGAAGCTGCTGGGCAGAGCTGACCCCCAGCTCAGCTGGCTGCAGTAGCCAGGTGCAGTTGCTGTAGACAGAGTGGTCAGCTGGGCTGCTCTCCCGAGGGAGGAGCTACTTTGGGGAGAGAGGAACATTGGGTCAGACCAAGGCGGCCCACTGGGTGTAGTGGCATGGGAGCTATTTTGGAGGGGCACCTGCTGAAGCAGGCTGGTTAGATGGATGAGGTCTGCAGAGGAACGCCAGAGTGGGACAAGGAAAGCAGTACTAGCGAGGTAGAGCCAGAAATGGTGCCTACCACCACTAGACCAGCTAGGTCCTTTGTCAAAGATTAATTGTATGTAGTATACAATAATTAATTATGTTAATTTCTGGGGCTTCTGTTCTGTTCCATTGATCTTTTGTGTCTGTTTTTGTGCCAGTACTCTACTGTTTTGATTACTACAGCTTTGCGATATAACTTGAAGTCCCGAATTGGGATACCTCTTCCAGGTTTGTTCCTCCTTTTCAGTTGGCTTGGCTATTCAAGGTCTTTTGTGGTTCCATACAAATTTTAGGACAGTTTGTCTCATTCTATGAAAAATATTGTTTTATTTTTATAGAGATTGCTTTAAATCGGCAGATTGCTTTGGACAGTGTAGACATTTTACCAATATTTGTTCTTCCAATCCATAAGCATGGAATGTCTTTCCATTTCTTTGTCATCTTTCATCAGCATTTTATAGTTTTCAGAACATAGGTCTTTTACCTCCCTAGTTAAGTTTATTCCTAGTTATTATTTTTGGTGCAATTGTAAATGGAATGGTCTTAATTTCTCTTTCTGCTGCTTCATTATTCGTGTACAGAAATACAATGGATTTCTTTATATTGATTTTATATCCTGACTTTACTGAATTCATTTATCAGTTCTAGAGTCTTTAGGATTTTCTATATATAGTATCATGTCATCTGCAAGCAGTAAAAGTTTTACTTCTTGTCAATCTAGATGCTATTTCTTTTTCTTGGATGATGGCTGTGGCTAGGATTTCCAGTACTATGTTGAATAAAGGTGTTGAGGGTGGACATCCTTGTCTTTTACTGACTTTAGGGGAAAGGCTTTCTGTTTCTCCCCCATTGAGTATGATGTTTGCTGTGGAGTTTTCATATCTAGCCTTTATTATGTTGAGATATGTTCCCTCTAAACTTAATTTGAGAGTTTTTATCATGAATGGACATTATACTTTGTCACGTGCTTTTTCTCCATCTAATGAAATGAGAATATTGTTTTTATCCTTATTGATGTGATCTATCATGTTGACTAATTCATGAATATTGAGCCCCCCTTGCACCATAGGTATAAATCCCACTTGATCATGGTGATTTTTTTTAATGTATTTTGAGGATTTTTGCATCTATATTCATTAGATATTGGCCTACAGTCTTTTTTTGTGCTGTATCTAGTTTTGGTACCATAGAATGAATTTGGAAGTTTTCCTTCCTACTTTTTTTTTTTTTTTCCTTCCTACTTTTTGAATAGTTTGAGAATAGGTATTATTAGCTCTTCTTTAAATATGTGATAGAATTCACCTATGAAGCCACCTGAACTTTTAATTCTTGATTCAGTTTCATTGCTGTCAGTCTGTTTCAAATTTTCTATTCCTTTCTGATTCAATTTTAATAGGTTATATGTATCTAGGACTTTACCCATTTATTATTTCCTTCCTTGTGCTGGTTTTGGATTTAGTTTGTTCTTTTTCTAGATCCTTGAAGTAGGCCTGTATTGCTATAAACTTCCCTTAGAATTGTTTTTGCTGCATCCCAAAGATTTTTTGGGTAACCCATTCATTGTTAAGTGGCATGTTATTTAACCTCTGCCTATTTATGGCCTTTCCAGATTTTTTTCTTGTGGTTGATTTCTAATTTCACTGAATTGTGGTTAGAAAGATGCATGGTAGGATTTTGATGTTTAATTTGTTGAGATTTGTTTTGTTGAGAATGTTTCATGTGCAGCAAGTGACTCTTTGATACAAAGTTTGTGTTAACTGGTTCTAATGATTTTATATAGTTTATTTTGATACAAAGTAAAATAAATGGAAATTCTTTACTTGAAGGCTAGTAAAACATTTAATATTTGAGTTAATGGGGCTATAATACATGTAAATATAAATACATGTGAAGCATCAAAAATAGTACTTTACCCTTTGCTTATATAATAAACCCTCGCGTGTGAAATATTAGCAATGAATGAACAGGGCACAGCACTGGAAAAGGTCTGAAACAGAACATTTTGGGAGAATCTGGTTTTCTAATGATGCAAGAGTTGAAAAAACAAATGTAGTTTAAAAAACAAAGATAACACTAGTTTAATTATGTTTATTCACATAGTTGCCATTAAAAGGTTAACTCATTCTTAAAACATTTCTTCTATTGTAATATCCTTTGCCTCTTCTCTCTGCCAAATAAAACCCCACCACATAGTAGAAATGTTAGAAGTTATAGTGCAAAGGGAGCAAATTATTTTTTAAACCTTTAAAATATGGCTGGTGAACAATTTTACAGAGTAGTTTGCCTATTAATATGTTACATTATTAACAGATCTGTGGTACTTGCTTGATATAAAGATGGAGCTGGAATTTTTGTCAAGAAGGTATTTAAACTTCTTAGAAGAGTTTTTATAAAGCACTGAAATCCCATAGCCTAAAGTGTTCTCTTCAGTTAATCATTTTAAATCAAGCCAAAATTAGAAGACACTGATTTTTTTTTTTTTGTATGCATCATGTAAACACTGGTCTGTCTATGCAGATACTCGTAGAAAAGAAAAATAGATTCTTGTTCTGGATATACATCAAAACCTAGATTACCTTTGTATAACACTTAAAAATTTGACAAGAACATGTTAAATGTTGGCAAAACTGATAGCATTCAATTTGATTATACATCCTAGCTTTCACAGAAGTTGAGCTCACAAGACTCAAGCTCTATTAGGATAGAGTCTTTCATTCACCAATGTATACCCAGCATCTGACACAGTACATGGAACAAGGTATGTGTTCAATAAATATTTCAGTGTTGAGTATAACTTTTTAACAGCAAATGAAAAAAAAGATACAACTCTGAATAAATTTGTCTCATGATGCAGCAATAGGTGCTTTTTGTAAAAAGTCTAGGATTACTTATAAGTAGATCAAGAATTAGGTAATTTCCTCTCAAACTAAAGGAACTCTCATAGGAGGGAGGGGGGAATAGAACCCATAACATTTTCTTTCACAAAGGTAATTTGTGAAACATGGAATATGAGCTAGGTGAAAACTACCATGATATTAAAAGTAAGGCAGTTCCAAAACTAAGGTTTTGCATATGTAAGAATCCCATTTTCTGACACTAGTCCTAATACTAGATGAAAATATTTAAAGGTTTTACCAAACTACTAATATGGCTAATTAGCTCATCCTTTTAGTCTTTGATTCCATGTTAAAGTTTTAAATACGGAAGAAGTCTGTTAAGAATCAAAAGCATTAAAAAAAAAACCCAAAAACTGTCTAGGACCTAAAACAGCTATTGGATAATACATTTGTAACAGTATCATGATTTTGTCTAGATATGCTTTTTCACCCAGCACTCTCAAAATTAACCTGAAAAGTCAATTATTAAATGAAAACATCAATAATTTCAAAAATGATTGTTTGAACTTCTTAAATCAATAAAGAGCCATAACAATATTTTACTCTGAAATTAGAAAAGTCTAAGCACATATAAAAAACACAGGTCAATGTCAGGATTTATCAAAATTCTCCATCAAAATTTTTTAAAAATCTTGATTTTTTAGGTACTATAAAAAATATACACTAATCAAATGATATGTTTGGACTGACCAATTCCGCAGCTGGGAAGGGAAAAAAACTTGTACAGTGAAATTTCAAATCCTTAACATTTGATCCTTTATTTGAGCCTACCCTCTCTCAAAAGATATCAGTACTCTTGGATACCAACTATAAGCAATATAGAAATTTCAGTGGTATCAATTCTAATCTGTTTAGTCCATCCATTTTCTAACAGCGAACAATCTTTTCTATCCGAATCCAAAAGAATAATGCAAATCTCACTTTCTTGGTCACCTTTGAAGCCCAGGGCCAACCAGTCTCAAGAATAACCAAAATATGTAGCTTTATGAGTGGTAGTCTGTTTCTGCAGTGAAAGCATTTTCCCAGTCATCAAAATTTGTCATCTGAGGAAATCTTTCATTGTTCTAGAAGCACAGTTCGAAGCTCATCTTCTTTATTGATCATCATCGAAGCAATTGCTCCATCATTAAACTCAAAAGAAGTACCTCCATCCACAACCATGCAGGCATCCCAACAACGAGAACGAACACACACCCTGAGAACAAAGAAACATCTCATTAAGTATTAAATTTTTTTGAAACTGGCCGATCATTTGGCATTGATTTTAAAAGTCAAGTTGTTCGGGGCGCCTGGGTGGCTCAGTGGGTTAAGCCTCTGCGTTCAGCTCAGGTCATGATCTCAGGGTCCTGGGATCGAGCCCCGCATCGGACTCTCTGCCTACTCTCTCCTCTCTGTCAAATAAATAAAAGTCAAGTTGTTCTTTGGTTTGAGAGCGTAACTATGTATACATGGATACATTACCAAAATCTAATACTCAGGATAGCTCCATTCACCCAAACAGTTAGGAGAGAACAAGTTCAGACTTGATGGAACTCACAGGCTTTTTTCATATGAAAAATGTTGAGCTTTTACTATTACAAGTACTAATATTGAACAAGAATATAGCTTTTCAGAGTTTATATATATATAAAAGTATATATACTTTTCAAAGTATAACACATGAAGAGGCACAAATTTGTAGTGTACGGCTCAACAAACTGTGTAGTCATTCCTCACCCAAATCAGGACTCAAATATTCCCCAGAAGCCCCCTTCTCAGAGGGGGGGGCCTGCCTCGGCTCCGCTCCTTGCTACACATGCACTATTCTAATCTCAGTCACCACAGTAGTAACAGCTCTCTTTGTTCTTAAACTTTATATATAAATGGAAGAACACAATAGGTATGCTTCTGAAATTTATCCATGGTTATTACCGGTAGTATTGGTGTGTTCATTTCATTGCTGTATGAAAATACCAAAATTTATGGCTCTCTTCTACTCATTGACACCTGAGTTTTTACTACTGGAAGTAGTGCTGCCAAGTATATTCTTGAGCATCTTTCATTGCAGACATCTGTGTACATACTGGTCTGTTGGATGTACACCTAGGAGTGGAATTGCTGGGTCAATGCATGTGCTATATTCAGCTTTGGTAGATAACTGCCAAACAACTCTCCACACTATTCCTAACAATACGTAAGTTGCAGTTACTCCCACCTTACAGCAACTAACATCTTAGCTCTTCTATTGAGTGTGTATGGTATCACAATAGGAAGTTTTAATTTGCATTTCCCACATGATTAATAAGTTCAAGGATGTTTGAAATGCCTGTCCAAAACTTTGGCAATTTTTCTACTGAGCTGCAAGAATTTTTACAATATTCTGGATATAAGTCCATTGTTGGGATATAGGAACTACAAATATCTCACGCTATGCCTTTTTTTTTTCCTTAATGTTGTCTTGATTAACAGAAGTTAATTCTAATATAGTTCAATTTGTCAGTCTTTTGTTGGTAAGTGCTTTATATGGTATGTTTAAAAAACTTCCAAAGTCATAAAGCTTATTCTGTTTATATAAGCAAAAATTAAAATGTCTAAACTGAATACAGATTTATTGAGTAATCAAAATTAACTCTCAAAGGAGTAAAAATTTCCTTAAGTGTTTTTCCTAGGAAAAAAATCAACAGTTTTTTTTGAAAGAGAATAAGTACACTGTATAAGCAGCAATTCAAAAAATAAACCATTCTTTGCCTGCCATAAGACAGATGACATTTTTCAATTCTTTGGTTCAGAAAATTGGATAACCTTTACAAAATTATATTTTTTATATTCACCCTTCAAAAAAATGTGGAAAAGGGGGGTCATCAGTTTTAGGGAAAAGGTGGCAGAAATGAGTCCTACTCAAAGTTAATTGCTATACAACTGAGGTTTTATATGAATGTTTATCCTTTTATCCCACAGCAAATGTAAAAAAAAGTTGCTTTCCAGTTTTTTTAAATTGGTAATTTGATCTTCTGTTTAATATATTAAAACAACAAATCTGTTTAATATATTAAAACAACAAATCCACATCACCCAATATTTATGCCCCTTCTATTCACTCATAGTTTCTCTAAAATGGTACACAGTATGTTAGAAAGGAAATACCATTCTCACCAAGGTGCAGCATGACACCTCATTAGTTGCACAAGTTCTATACTTTTCCTGCCTAAGTTTGAATGAGTGAATTTCATCAAACTGAATACTTTAAAACCAAGAGTCCTTTATAATTACAAGAAATGAAAGCACAGTCACAAGTCAGCCTTTGGAAGCTTACTTTGAGGTGAAGCAACGCTGACGACTGCTGGAGAAAACTCTGTTTGCTATTGGTTCTCGAATACTGAAAAGTATTTTTGGTTCTTCTGGACTGTAGAGCAGCGATTCATTATATTCATTTGTTACTATAAAGGAAAAAAGTATTAGCGCAGTCAATGAGAGATGGTCACTTCTGAGAAGTGCAAAATGAAAAGTGAATGCTATCCTCTTCCCAACTTAAAAGCAACTCTGTTCCAAAGGTCTGTTTGGCAGCAAGTTTCTTGGAACTCACAATACATTCCATTAAAAAAAGAAAAAAAAAATCCACCTTATAGATGAAGATTAGGTTCCAAGATTAGGCCACCTAAGCCTGTATCAACCACAATACAGCAGAAATAGACATACTGGGGGTGAGCTCCAAAACCAGTAATTAAACAGAGGTAAGGAACTAGCTTGAGGCACTCAAATGGAACATGAGCTCCAACAGTCCCTTGCCAAGTTTCCTTCCAAAATACCATGTCAGAGTGTTTATAAGTTAATTGTCTTGATATAAAATGCAGTCTTAAACAATGACAGGCAATATGCT
>CM053607.1:22387012-22399291 GCA_028646535.1 Procyon lotor
CCCCCCCCCCCCCGCCCGCCTGCTTGTGATCTGTCAAATAAATAAATAAAATCTTTAAAAAATCTTTGAGACCTGATTTTCATAACCAGGGGGCACATGAAAGCACTAATTGGTTAAAAACAACTGTACATAGAAATCAGGCTTATAAGAATGTTTAGCTGAACACTATAGTAAAATCATAAGACTGTCAGATAATCTAGCTTATTTACCAAAATTTCACTTAAATGTGGCTCTTTGAAAAAAATCTGTCAAAAATAAAAATTTGCTTCTCTGGACACACACACACACACACACACCCTAGCTCCAGGGACACCTAGCTAGCTCCAGTCACTAGAGCATGTGATTCTTGATCTCAGGGTCATGAGTTCAAGCCCCACGCTGGGCACAGAGACAACTTAAAAAAAAAAAAAAGTGCTAGCTCTAAAAGAAGTTCCAGAAATGTCTGTAACAGTGACTGCACCACTTGTTTTCACTATTGCTTCTAAGAACGGTCAAATTTTCAAAGGCGTAACATTCACACAATAGAGCAGAAAACAAAACAAAAAAAAAAAAAAAAAAACCACTATTTTATATATACCCTTAAATTTACATGCCTAAGTTTCAGTTGTCTTATATAATTAATGTTTTAAGTTAAATTATATAATGACTCAATTACTACAAACACCTAGTTTTCCTTTGACACAGATTTAATGTTAATCTTTTTGGTCTCCAATAGGGAGAAAGTCCATTTTAGAGAGCTGAAAAGGACTTCAGAGATTTAGTCCTGTTTTCAAACTATTAAAAGCCAAGCGTCTCCCCCAACAAAGGAAGTCTTACCTGGAAATCCAAAATATACACATAAATAAACTGACATTGTTACATATGTAAGTAGATGAACTATGAAAAAGTTTGTTTTTAAAAAAATAATTGACCTTGAAGTCTTAGGATACTCTTCAGTTAGAACTAGAAAGGAGAGCTTTGGTGGGAAGTCTGCACAAAAATGTTCCTGATAGGGAAGATGGGACTTTAGTGAGTTAACTTCATATGCAAATCAAAGGAATGTGTTTTCTAATTTAAGGATTTAAATATATAGAAAAAAATGTTTAAGAATAAAGTTAAAGACCCTATGCATTCATTACCAATCTACTTCCACTTCCTCATCTTACAGTCCAGGAAGTGGAGGAATGGAATCAGTCTTGCTCATATTTTCAGTGAATGATTGGCCTGGGATTGAACCCCGGGTCGTCAAACTCCGTGATCAGTAGTATTCTTTCCCAACAGGGCTGGTTCTCTCAAGGGAACCCTGAAGCAACTGGCAAGAGTAGGGAGTCAAAAGTTAAGGAGAACATTTTAGTGAATGTGAAGATAAGCATTCATAGCTCAGGGAATTCCATTTCATTCAGAGGATATTAATGGCATACTGAGTTTAGGTAAGCATTTCCCATTTGTGGGATCTATATTTTTCTATATTTTCCTATCCCCTGGACATGTTTGTAGTTAATACTGTTTTGACATATAGGTTGTATTTCATAGTTCACAAAAATGTATAAAGAGTCCAGCTCTAAGCTTTTTGCTACTTAAATATATGTAAAGGGATATTATATCAAGAGCTGGTTTGAGTAAAAAAAAAGTACTATCCTTTGCTAATTAGACAAGTTAACTTCACAATAACATCCTCAAGATCAATACAGAACTTAAACTGTTAGTAATTATGTTCATTAGTCACTGACCTTTCTCTACCAATTCTCTGTTCAATGGAAGACTTAAATTTCCTTGTCGTTTTGCTGTTGAAAAAGCAAAGGGGGAAATAAATACCTTTTTAAATATTTTCTGTCCTATAACAGCTAACATATAATAATACGTATACAACATTATATAGCATATTATAATTGTAATATAATAGCTATTTTGGTACTCACCAATATTTAAAACATCTTCCACAGCCTGAGTTGCAACCCTGTTTATATTGAATGACCTAAAAACACACATCACATAAGTTGTGTTTTAATTCCAAAAACATACTAAGAATGAAAAAGGAATTATCTACTAATATATACAAAGATCTTAGAATTGTCAAGAAAAAAACAGCCAAAAAATAATAGCAACTTCACCCAGTTTTAAAAAGAGGGCAAAGTAAACAGTTTACAACCCTATATGAAAAAGTGTTCAATTTTACTCCTACTTAAGGAAATACAAATTAAAGACTGACAATATATTGGTATGAGTATCAGAAGAACATTCTCATACACCGATGGGCTTATAGAAGTTGTAGTTGGAGGGCAATTCTGTGCTATTAAATTTTTTTTTTTTTTAAAGATTTTTTATTTATTTGACAGAGAGAAACACAGCAAGAGAGGGAACACAAGCAGAGGGAATGGTAGCAGGAGAAGCAGGCTTCCTGCCGAGCAGGGAGCCCGATGTGGGGCTCGATCCCAGGACCCTGGGATCATGACCTGAGCCGAAGGCAGACACTTAACGACTGAGCCACCCAGGCGCCCCTGCGCTATTAAAATTTTAAATAAACATTCTTCAGTCTACTAATTTATCCTAAAATATACTTTCGTCTATAATACATACACAAAGATATGTACGGGGTTATTTACTGAGCTTTGTTTATAACAGCATCCACAGGGATCAGGTTAAATATGTTACTATGTAGATATTAAAAAGAATAAGATAGAACTTTATGTGCTGATAATGGATATGTTAAGTTAAAACCCAAAGGCATTATGTAGTATATATACATAAACAGAAGTAATATATACAACAACAAAAAAATATATATATGGGGTGGTTGTGTCTGGAGATTAGTACTAGAGATATGAAATGGAAGACTAGCTTTTCATTTGATACCCTTTTGTACTATTTAACATTTTTAATGTGTAATTATATCTTTAAATTATAAAGCCGAAAAGATGAGAAATCTTTACTACTGCGTGATGCGTTGCTTAACCACTTAACAAATGTTAACACAAACATGAATCACTTTTTTTTTTTTTTTTAGATTTATTTGACAGTGAGAGGGAGAGAGAGCACAAGCAGGGGCTCGATCCCAGGACCCTGGGATCATGACCTGAGCAGAAGGCAGACACTTAACTGACTGAGCCACCCAAGAGCCCCCATGAATCACTCTTAAACGTAGCTCTGTCCTTGGGTTTACAAAGATGGTTATGGAAGGTTTTTGCTTTTTTTTTTTAAATTTCTTTCCAGTGATTTAGAATTCTTCTGCTGCCTCCCAACTCTTCTCACATAGCCTCAGTAGATAACTCAATGACCCACACACTATCAACATAATTCAGTGATTCTTAACCTTTTTGGTGGAGGGGGAGTAATAGATACTCTTGCATTCCCTACTAACCTACTATACCTACTAACTAACCCTATACCCTTCACATTTCGAGAAATGTAATATTTTGGGCATTCTCTTAACAATGCAGATACACAAATTTTCATACTAAAAATTTGGGGTCACTCACAGACCACATGCCTATGCTAAAAAAAATCTCAAAACTAGCCATTGCCTATTCTATTTTTCACCATTATCTACTCCAATTTCATGTTGCAACCACACCAAGCCCACTCTTGCCTCTGTACCTTTGCTCATACTATGTGGCATGAAGCAAAATACTGACTCATTGTTTAGTATGAGGTTTGCAATTCCTATCTCATTAGAGTTCCTGCCACACACTACAAAGCCAGGCATCTGTGGCACAAACTGGTTCATGGCAAGAATGCAATACTGAATGAAAACACCAAATAAAAAAAATTTGAGTTATATTCTAATTCTTCTGAACATTCACATTATTGGAAGATACTATTCATGCACAACACGTCTAAGCCTCATCCCATAAGCATCCCATAGGTGGATCCTCCATGCTTTTCCTCCTTCTCTGGCTTGATGTATATAAATAGAGGGGACTTTTGGAGTTTTGCTTAAAAGATGGTTGAGCCACACGATGGAAGGAGCCTGGATCCCTGAGTCACCACTTAAAGATCCACCTCCCAATTGAGGACCCATTTGGGACTTTATAAGAATAAGAAATAAACTTCTGTTTTGTTAAGTCACTGAGATTGGGGTTTTGTCAGTTACAATAACTGTATTATTTGAAGTTATACATTTCTGTTTCATATTCAAAGCAAGGACTGAGAGGTCACGTAGGAAAACTTCTCTCTCTGTATCAAGAATTAAAAGAGTAAAAGAAATAGGCTGTTTTATTCCTTTCTTTCAAGTGATTCCTGAGGTTGACAGTTTAGAGTTAAGTCCAGAACTTAAGAGTTCTTAAGAAAAGAAATCACCATTTTATTATTAATAAAAAGAATTCACCATTTATTAGCCACATGGCTTTGGGAAATTCCTGAGACTTTTTAATAATACTCTATTAATAAAAATAAAATCACTTCCAAAGTATTTTTGAAATTTAAATAATATATGTCTCAAGACAAAGCTTAGAAATGGTAGTATGGTAAATGTATACCTTTCCCTCAGCCTTTCTGGCCCGCAGGCTTCTGTTCTCTCTCCCCATTTTCTGAAGAGAACAAGGACAACAGATGAATGGGAAATGCAATCATAGCAAAAGAACGATCAGTAATGGGAGGGAGTAAGGCAGAAGGTGTTAGAAGCAAGCAAGGTATGTAGGGCTGAAGAGAAAAGAGGCTGAGTGGCCCAGATGGCAGGGACAGGATACAGTTAGAGACAGAGAGTTCTAGACCACAACACTGGAAACAACGGGAGACTTTAATAAGCAACACAGAAGAGACGGAAATCCTGATCTAAGTCATACTCGTGTCCAACATCAATAAAGGACTCAGCTATAAGGTGTGTGGCAGTGTGGCAGGACTATTTTACAAGCCTAATGGCTCTTATTCTTTCTGCTCTTCGTACTTTTAAAAGTTTGAAAACTAAAACTATCAAAATCACACATAGACACACATCCCAATGCAAAAGTCAAAGCTGATTCCCTGCCTTTCGCACTAAGATTAGCAAGTTTACCTTGATAGTTCTTCATACAACCTAGTGACACCCCCTTTGAACTGTATGAATTCTAGAGACAGCTCCTCCTCTACATTTAAAAGCTGGCAGTCAAAAAGGCCTTGGTTTTACAGTCAAGCACACCAGTGCCTATATTCGGTTTCTGACACTAGCTGTGACTTCCCCTTAATTATCCTTGCAAAGCCTCAATTTTTATCTTTATAAAACAGGGATACAACTACTTTCTTGCAGGATTTCTGTAAGAATATTGTCAATGTATAAAAAGTGCCTAGCACAGTTATGCAAAGTAGCAGGGGCTAAGTAACTGATAGTTTCTATTATCCATAAAACACAAACTACAGAATCAGAAGATAAAGTAAATCTTACTTAATCTATTCCATTTCCCCTCACTTTGCCAAAAGGAAACTTGTACAAGATCACAAAGCTAGTTAGTGGTTTAGCCAGAGCTCTAACTTCTAGGCTAGTACTCTTTTCAGTTATACCACCTTGGGGGGGATCAGAACATTGAGAGAGGAGAAGGATCCAGGAAACCATTTCTGATTCTCAATACAGTTTTCAACAAGTAACACATCACAGTGAACAGAAAAGATGTTATGATAAAGCAGTTAACTGTAATATTTTCATTTTATGAGAGGGTTGTACAATTTTATAACAGATTAAGTTTATTTTTTCAAATACTTATTGTTAAAAGTCATTTTAGAAATGTAGTTCTCACTGGCCCTCAGGAAAATGAGATCTTATCCATTTTTAAATAACACTTCTCATTTTTCTCCAAAATTCATTTATTTGACAAAGATGATTTTTTTAAAAAGATGTGAAGTTATAAAGTACTTTATGAATATGATATCTAAAAATTAATTCCAAATAATATAAGACAAAAGGAGACAGCAGGGGAATACAGTAAAAGATTAGGCATGTATTGATAATTATCAAAACTGGCTAATGGGTACATGGATATTGATTATACTATTTGGTCTACTCATATATAAATTTTTCCACAATAAAAAGTTTTAAAAAGTAATGCTGAAGAAGTATTACTCCATTTTAAACTATCCAAACTTAAAATCACAGTTCAATAAGTACTGTTTTCTGCTGTATTTGAACATGTAGTCATTTAAAAAAAAATTAAAGTACTATGCTATACACACAAAAAATTAAGGGAGGAAACACACGCACTTACACACACACACACAAAACACAAAGCCACAAGTCACCATCCCAAATGCCTCAGGTTGCTTAAACCAGCTGGTGTCAGCTAGTTAGAGAATAATGTGTTAAGTGCTATAATAGTGCTAGGAAGAAAAAGTGCAAAGGATGCACCAAAAAAGGGTTTCATTATCCTCATGAACTAGATCCTAGTAAAGATTTCCTATACAGAATGACATTTGAAGACTGGATTTTTCAGCCAGGGGATGGAAAGTGGAGAATGTTCAGGCATTCAATGCAGGAAGAAGTAGCACTGAGCAAAAACAAAAAGCCCAGAGCGAACATGTTGTGCTGAGCATCACAAGTAGCCTGCAGTGTGCCCAGTGTGCTGGCGGGTGAGGGCAAGGCAGCAACAGGCTGCGAAGGTTCCTTAGGTCTTATTTAAAGGGTCTGACATACAAACTGAGTAATCTGAACACAGTCAGAAATAAAGGAAACTTTTACATCACAGAAGGGATACAGCCAAATTTTCTACATTTTAGAAATACTACTCTGTTGGCAGTATAGGTGACAGCCTGAAGAATAAAGGGTAAGGCACAAAGAATATTCACTAAAAAGATGGGAGCCTTGGGCCAAAGAAATAGCAGGAGAAATTGAAAAAGAGGAGCAAAGGGGCGCCTGGGTGGCTCAGTGGGTTAAGCTTCTGCCTTCGGCTCAGGTCATGATCTCAGGGTCCTGGGATCCAGCCCCGCATGGGTTCTCTGCTCAGTGGGGAGCCTGCTTCTCCCTCTCCCTCTGCCTGCCTCTCTGCCTACTTGTGATCTCTCTCTCTCTGTCAAATAAATAAAATAAAATATTTAAAAAAGAAAGAAAAAGAGAAGCAAGGACTTCAGAAGTTTGACTGGAAGGATTCAGAGACTTGGATGTGTAAGGGGGAGACCAGGGAGACTCAAAAGTAAGAGCAAGGACTGGGGAGTAATGCTTTTTCTCTAGAGCATGAACTCAGGGTAACAGTGATCCTATTAAGGAATACAGGGATTACAGGAATAAAAACCTGAAAATAATATATTTAGTTTGGAATGTGTTGAATTTGAAGGTCTATTACTCTGTCCAGGAGGAATTTTAGGGTAGGAGTTTGTGCTCAGGTGACAAGAGAGCTACAGATGAAAGTCTGGGAGGCATCTGCATGTATAAAACTAAGCAGCAGCAGTGATTACCCAGAGAGAGGTGAGAGGGTAAAGAAGATACAGGAGCCCAAGTTATCTCCCGTTAGGCCTTTGCTGCACAGACCTCCAGGACATTGGCTGTTTTTCCTGTACTTGTTTTCATTTCTTTATTATTTAAAATTTTTTCATTAAAAAAAAAAAACTACAGTCCCCCAAAACATTTTTCATGTTCTTTTTTCTCTTTACAAACCTAGTGCAATAGGCTAAATAATGACCAAATCCAGGCTACAGCTTTAATCTAAGAAGTCAAGGCAGGACCTCTGGACCCAACTGATGAGTAAAGCAGAAAGTGAGCCAAACAACATACTACCACCAGGCTATCTCTTGCATATCAGAGGCTTTAGATATACCGAAGTGCAGCCTCGAGTAAATTACGTTACTTAAAATATTTCACAAAAGTCAATAAGCAACATCCCAGGTTACTCACCAGGCCTTTGATCCTGTTCCAGTACACAAATTGAGCCCTGAACTCTTCTGTTTTTCCCATGGACCATCATCAACTGAAATCTCATAGTAGGAAGCCCTATGAATTGAGAACATAAAACTGGATTTGCTGAACTTACGGCTCACAGAAAATAAGACAAACATCATTTCTTTAGAACTAATGAAATCTAAGTGGGCCAGCTTGACTCAGACATACCTGACTTAGTGGGCATGATGCTAATACCAATATTGATTAAGTGAAAAAAATTTCTAAAAATCTGCATATGTCCATCCTCCTCTGATCCATATGCTCCTTTCTATCAGTATTTTAACATTTCAAACAAGGGCTCCTGATAAATGTTTACCTACCACAGCTTCTACAGTTTTTATAGAATGTAACACACACATACAGAGCCTTATTTCAGAATTCAAAAAGAAAAAACCATTCATAGGTGAGTTTCATTCTTGGTAGCTAGTCTGGTCCTTGATCACTCCAAGTCTGTATCTAACCTTTTAAGCTGCCAAAAGGTTCTGCTCAACTTGTGTTTAAGTTATATACTAATGTGCCTTTTGAATTGATAGTAAGCTAAGAGAGGTAAAGTTCTAAAGAAAATTCTCAACTAGTACTGCATCGGTGGACAAAACTAGGAATAAAAGTAGAATTGTTATTTCTTTAAAGATTTCTATTTCTTTAAAGATTTCTGTTTCTTAGAGTATTTCATAAATATGAAATCAAATGGTTTTCTGACACCAGCAAAAATGACACTATTTCTTAACATATAAATTTGCAATTATTCAAAAAAACTCTTGAAACATTTAAAAGCCTACTTTGTAAAACTTTATCTTAAAATAATGGTGTCATTGATCACTGAGTTATTTTTGTCCAGCAATTAAAAAAGTTAAACTCTTAATATAGCTTTTCCAATAATGACAATTATTAGACCTGCTTGCAAACACTAACACTCAATGGATAATTTATCTCTTATTTTAACATTCTCCTGCCAAACTCAATCTGTAAAAATTTTACATGGCACAACTCCTTTTCATGTTTTCTCTGAAGTCACCATTCTTCATAAAAGATAGCAGGCCTTACATTCACATTTAATCTATTTCGTAGCTTTGTTATGTCTTCCTAGAAAATTAGGAATTTTAGGCATATTAGGAGCCTATTACATTCAGACAAGCCAGTCAACTCTATAGGAATGGCTGCTATTATGCCAGAATCATGTAGAAACAAATGAGATTAGAGGTAAGTGGGGACAGAAAAACAGGTGGAGAGGAAGAAAAGTACAGTCAGGTGAAGGGTGTTGAGCCCAAAACAATGAGCAAATTTAGTGTCATTCTCACATGCAGGTTTATCAAGATTAGTCAACTCAGAATTTTTGTTTCAGGGAAATTATTTTTTTAAGGCAGCAATAAAACTCACAGTCCCTTTAGAGTGGGTATACTTCTTCTTAAATTGTCCACTGCTACAGCCCAAGAATAAGACATTCTAGGTTAGAATAGAAAAGACAAAAAAAATTGGGCTTTTAAAATGTTCTTAAATCTAAGAACATTATAAATGAGGCAGGAATAATATTGCTGCACTTCATTATTTTCCAAGCAAAGCCCTTAAGTTTTCAAGGCCTAGTGAAGCCTCAATACAGGATCTGGAATTCGAAATACTGGGTATACATGACAGTTCTGATGCTAACTAATGATAGGACCATGGGCAAGTTATGTGAACTCTCCGAATCTCAACTTCTTCACTGATACATACAACTACCTTTCACACAGGGTTGTTATGCATGTGTAATGCAGTAATATATACGATACACACAAAGCCTGACACAAAGCAGGTACCCAATAAGTATTCATTTCCTGTCTAAGGGTCGAGCTCATAGATTCCTTAAAAATAAGGTCTAATACCTCCTATAGTGAAAACTTTCTCGTAGCATCAGAAGCAAAGCCACTGCTGTCCTAATCTTAGTAGGGATACAAGGTGAAGCTCAACACAAAAAGCAGCAGCATCAGACATTATTTAGGAGATAAACCAACCCAATCACTGCTGCCACAGAAAAAAACATTCAACCCCAAATCTCGTGGGACTTCACTGAATTTCCAGAAGTCTGTCAGTCGATCCCAGTTTTTCTCCTTTTATAAGTTATTTGAGTTTTAGTAAGTACAAATTACAAAGCAACACTAGTAGGAGCTCTTGGAAGTTATAACCTTTAAAATACACAATAACATATGCCATTAAATGGCTTCTCTAGATTCAGCACAAAATCACAGAACATTTTTACCTTTGTCATTTTATTATTTTTTATTCAAGTTTAATTAACATACAGTATTTTATTAGTTTCAGGTATACAATATAGTAACTCAACAATTATACACATTCCTCAGCACTTATCAAGGTAAGGACACTCTTAATCCAACCCTCTACCCCCTCTGGCAACCACCAATTTGTTCTCTGTATTTAAGTCCACTTTTTTCTATTTGTTTTCTTAAAAACCCACAAATGAGTGAAGTCAATGGTATTGACTTATTTAACTTAGTATACTACCCTCTAGGTCTATCCATGCTGTTGCAAATGGCAAGATTTCACTTGTCATTTAATGTAGACATTCTCCAATTTCATTTAAAGTTGTTGCTCTCTGCCTTATGTTTTTAGTAATCATGATTAGATATTATCACTAATTAGAATTACATTTCCTACCCTCTGTCACAAAAGTACCCATTATTCATTTCCATATTGCCTCAAACTTGGTATCAGGCAAAAGAAAACATTTTATGTATAGCATAAGTCTTATTACTATGTTAAAATAAATGTATTTAAACTTTATGTTTAGAGAATATTTTTGATTCCTTCAAAATTATGTATTTTATCACCCTCCAAAAGAAGAAGATGCTACTACTACCTTTATCTTTACATCCCTAGTGACTTGCATATGGCATGTAGCAGATACACAATAAATTTAAGATTACATTAATCAAAATAATTACAACTGAAAAAGATTCTACTGGATCAGGCTTTGTTCTTTTCAGTACTGAGTTAGTCATTGGCTAAAATATGGATATTTTTAATTAAGACAAATATTTCTCATCGTAATTAAACTTCTTATGAAGACAGGTCAACAAACAGAATTTCAGAATATACGGAACTCTTAGTAAACTAGAGAATTAACTACATGACCTTCAAACGGTCACACGGTTCTGATAGCAGCAAAGTGGGACAGAGACTCAGCTCTAATTTTCCACCCGTAATTTACTTATATCTACAAAAATAAGAAGGCAAGTTCTAAATGACAACCAAGAGGTTAATTATACATTATGGCAGTCATTTTATAGCTAGTTACTAATATACAAAAGTTTTGGGAAAAAAATTCTGACCATTTAAGGCAAATTATATTTACCCACAAAACAGATTTCATCAGTAATAAAATCATACTATACTTTTATACTTCTAATGAAGAACTTTATTAACCTTAGTTTTTCACTAATAATGGTTACAAATCTTAAACTGTCAATACCCTTGGCTTATGATGTTGCATAAAGGATACAATTACCACCAAGTAGTATTCTTGTCAAAAGTGTTTAGTCTGAATCTTATCATGCAAAGAAAAAAAAAAAAAAATCATACAAATCTAAAACAGATATTTTGCAAACCAACTGGCTTAGACTATTCAAAAATATTAGTATCAGGAATGACAAAACAGGTGGGACTAAGGAACGATTCTTAATTCTAAAGGGCCATGATGTTCAAATGAAATGTATAATCCTTAACTGGATCCTGGGTAAAAATAAGCAAACAAATCAGGCTTAAGGGACATTATTCAGATAATTAGTTGGGAAGTTTTAATATGGACTATCTATAAAATTTTTTTTTTTTTTTTTAAAGATTTTATTTATTTGACAGAGTGAAACACAGCGAGAGAGGGAACACAGCAGAGGGAATGGTAGTGGGAGAAGCAGGCTCCCTGCTGCGCAGAGAGCCCAATGCGGGGCTTGATCCCAGGACTCTGGGATCATGACCTGAGCCAAAGGCAGCCGCTTAACGACTGAGCCACCCAGGCACCCCTAATATGGACTGTCTATAAAATTTTTATAACAACTGCAAATGTATGCCTAGTATATCATTCTTTTAAACATTTATAAAGCACCTAGTATGATAGATTAAGAGCTCTATAGAAATGGAACCTGAATAACTTTGTTTCACCTAGGGTTTCACAAACTTTTTTGCTCATAGAACCTTCTTTTCTCTTCACATGTGTTATAAATGTGTGAGAAGGTTTTGGAAAATTTCATTAAGTAATTCATTTCTATCACTTATACCATATTAATTATTCACAGTTCTTAGGTTGTAGGGATCAAATAAATATCTAAAAAATACTAAAACATGAAATTTCAAACTCAAGAAGACAGGTTTAAAATTAAAAGTACCTGGATGATAGACTCTCCCCAATGAAAACTTCATTTAGTGCCCTCACTGGCAAAAGCTGGGGTCCTGAAGCCTCAGGTCCTGTAGTAATGGAA
>CM053607.1:22399391-22420530 GCA_028646535.1 Procyon lotor
GGGGGGGGGGGGGGGGGGGGGGGGGGGGGAGCAGACTCCCCGCTGAGCAGAGAGCCTGATGTGGGGCTCGATCCCAGGACCCTGAGATCATGACCTGAGCTGAAGGCAGATGCTTTAACCCACTGAGCCACCCAGGTGCCCCCATACTGTAACATTATTAACATAGAAATTAAATCTTATAGAGTGTTCATAATGAACCTTAAAATCACCTAACATGCAATGAAGCCTCTCTCTTCAAAATAAACCTTAATTCTTCTTGAAACAATTTTTCAAGAGTGGTGAAATACACTTATTCCATCTCATAAGATTCTTGTTGTCACACTTAATTTTCTGAAAGCTTCAGATGTGGAAATAATCAAGTACTTCCACAGGAGCCACTTCAGATTTAAGCAGCAAATTACATGCATAGCTCATATTAGAAACCAAATCGGTTCCATATTAGAGATCAGGTTTTTTCCTCAAATAGAAAAACCTCAACACTGTTTTTAGTAATAGTAGCACTGGAGGACCACCACCAACATCTAGTTACTAGTCTGTGGTGAAAATTTAAAAAATAACCAAACCTACCATCCCTTGAAAGTATACAGGTAATAAAAATGTATTCCTCACTAACTTGTACACAAATACAGTCCAGTATTTTTTTTTAAGCTGAAAAGTTAAAAAAAAAAAAAAAACTAAACTAAAATGTGTTTTAAAATGTGTAATCTTCTGTTCTAAATTAGAAAGCTAAATCAGGGATCAAACATGGTGGCATATTTATTTTTATCAAACCTACTCCTCTATTCCAAAATTCCAAATGGTAGCTTCCTAAGAAATGCTTCCTACCACCTTGATAAGAATTTAAATAGAAAAAATGAGATATACCTTGAAATCTTCCTAAATCTTTTCTCACAAAATGAAGCTATTAAAAACAAAAACGCTCACAAAAAAAGCCCTCTAAAGTAGTGCCTACACAACATAAATATCGTATAATTGTTACTAACAAAAATATTATAATAAGCATAGTAATTTCCAGCGTTACTACTGCGAAATCAGAAACTGATTCCAGATTCTTCATATATAAAATAACGGCCACAATCGCCACCACCACTTCCTCTCTCGAAGTTATAGGAGCTTTATTTTATCTCTAGTATTCTGACATACCTTGGTATGAAATCTTTTATCATTTGTTATGCTAAGTATTTGTGAGTACTTTCAATTCAAAGAATGGTGCCTAAGTTTTGAGAAATTTCTATTATTTTTTTTGAACATTTTCTCTTCTTTTTCTAGAAATACCATTAATTAGACGTGAACATCCTGGATGTTACTTTAGTTAATAACTATGTGATTTTGTTGGTTAGTTAATAACTTAGTTAATAACTATGTGAAATATATATTAAGTATAATATATACATATATGTAGCTATATATATTAACTTAATTTGTAAAACTAAACAGTAAATCCGAGACAAGAATCTGAGCGATGAATCTCTGAATACCAATCTATAGCTTTCTTATAAAGCTGCTGAATTTCAGAGCCAAATCTTGAACATCTCTGGTGATAGCAATAACTTCTTTTAGCTAGGAATAAACTAAGATTTCCACGTAAAAATTTAAAATCTTTAAAACATGACACGAACACATAGTTTAAGAATGGCCCAACCTATAATGTTACAAATCACCATGAAAAACTCTGAAAATAATGAGACAAGACAGAGACAAAGCATATATGTAAAGCTGGCTTTTCCTAGTAGGTTTAGCCAAGAAACAAAACACAGGAGAAAAAAAAAAATACATCTTTTTATACAGTCCACAGATATTTGGTATATCTCTTGGGGTCTTCCTGTATCATGAAAGTCTAAAATTACTGAAAAAAGTAGGAAAATATGGCTAAATTACAATCCAGAAAACTGAGAATTCACCTGAACACTTTTTTTTTTTTTTTAAGTTTTTATTTATTTGACAGAGAGAGAGAAAGAGAGCACACACCAGCAGAGGGAGCACCAGGCAGAGCGAGCCAGAGAACCAGGCTCCCCACTGAGCAGGGAGCCTGATGTGGTACTCGATCCCAGGACCCTGGTCATGACCTGAGCAGCCGCTCAACTGCTGGGCAGCTGCTCAACTGACTGAGCCACTCAGCTGTTCCCTGAACACTTATTTAAAAAAAAAAAAAAAAAAAAAAGCTGCATATCACCTTCTAGTAATATTCTCTTAGCAGCTTACAGAGATGTCTGAAATACAAATCTTAAGGCTGTGATGCAAAATTTCCCAAAAAAAAGGTTCTAATCAGGGGCACCTGGGTGGCTCAGTGGGTTAAAGCCTCTGCCTTCCGCTCAGGTCATGACCTCAGGGTCCTGGGATCAAGCCCCATATCAGGCTCTCTGCTCAGCGGGGAGCCTGCTTCCTCCACTCTCTCTGCCTGCCTCTCTACTTGGGATCTCTGTCAAATAAATAAATAAAATCTTTAAGAAAAAAGGTTTTAATTAACAACTATATGGTAGATATATTTAAATATGACTATACAAATGTATATTTATTAAGAAATCTATAGATTAGGTCATTTATTTCTGGTTTTTTTTTTTTTTTTTTTTTGGCGTTTCAAAGATTAAAGCCAAGACTCTTTCCTTAAATATCAACTATTCTCTTAAACATTTTATAATTCTTTCATAATCAACAAGTTTTCAAACCCATCCTAGAAAACATTTCTTCTGGAAATAGGCTTACTTCTTACTTCTGTATCTAGAGATATTACATTTTACACCTGAAGTAGTTCACTGTATTTTCTTAAATGTGGTCGGTAGCACTAAAATCCCCAAATAAGTTAATTATAAATTATTACTTCTACAAATTAGAAGTCAAAGGAACAAGAAGTTAAATATTGCCCAAACACATCTAATTCCCAATCTACCTACTTTCATCACGAACTCTTTCAATGTTGAAAGCTCTGCTATGTTGATTCAAACTTAGCTGCTGTTCATGAAGGTCCACAGGAACAGGGTTTATGCCAGTCCCTTCAAGGTACAACCTGATTCGCTGCCTCCATAACCACCTTCCAAGAATGAAGGAAAAGCAAATATGTTAAGATAAAAAGTAAACTTGGGATGAGGCATTATAATTTCACCAAATTAAAAAATTCATATTCAAAACTAGTTATTCCACGAACAAATTATACCAGTAACACCTAAAACCCACAGGTTCCTCCTCAAAGACAAATCCATATTTAGTTCTCCTTTCAAAAATAATAGAAATACCTAATATATTTGTACAAAATCTCCCACATAACTTGAATTAAAGTCAAATTCTTTATCAAGTATCCATGAAATCTAAGATACTGAATTAGAGATAGCTGTGTTTCGCTCATACAAAAGTATAACATGCAAAAACAAAAACAAAAATACAAAAAAAAAAAAAAACCCCACTCTGAGATTAAAACAATATTGTGTTAAGGTGGTTAGATAAACTCCCTCTCCTAGAGTTCTATAATGATTCTTTTTACAATAAAAAAGAAATCAGGGTGCCTGGGTGGCTCAGTGGGTTAAAGCCTCTGCTTTCGACTCAGGTCATGGTCTCAGGGTCCTCGGATCGAGCCCCTCATTGGGCTCTCTGCTCAGCAGAAAGCCTGCTTCCCCCTCTCTCTCTGCCTGCCTCTCTGCCTGCTTGTGATCTCTATCTCTGTCGAATAAATAAATAAAATCTTTAAAAAAAAAAAAGACAAACTTTTTTAACATTTAAGATTATACCTAAAACTTAACACATTTTTGAGAGAAGGAAAAAAATTGTATCAAAAAGCCAGTGGGACAGATTCTGCTAGATTAGTATATAAAAATATACTCCCACTTGGTAGCTATACACTGGACATTTGTAGAGGTGCCAAACTTGTGAAATGACCAAAAACTAGAATCATTACTAGTGATTCCAGAAACCAAAATTTCATACAATTTCAAAAAAAAAAAAAAAAAACCAAAAGACAAAGAGGTTTCTCAAACAGTAAGATCCTAGTCCAAATCAGGAAATAAAAAGTCGTCCAACTTGGTGCTCTCTATTACAATCACCAACCCCATCTCAGCTGCCCCCTCTACCCTTCTCTTTTCAGGACAGCCCGACCACTGAACAAATTAAATGAAAGAAATATGACAAAGCATCTCACTACTTAAGAAACACTTAATATGTAAAATAAAGATACCAGGAACCTCAGAATGGTTGAGTAAATCCGATCCTCAGCCATTCTGGATGGGAGAGGACAAAAATATAAAATCTCAGAGAATTTGAACTTATTTTTAGCCAGTAGTTTTAACTACCTTTGTACCAAACTGCTAAGAACATATAACAACATTAATAAAACTGAAACATGGCCTCTATCTCACTGATGGAGAAAAACCCTCTACTTGCAGTTGGGTTACAGGCCAAGTGGCTTTTGTCAGGGTTTCTCTACACAGTTCCAGTTGGACTAGAAGAAAAGTAGAGGTCTGTGACTCAGCTAATAACAGAAGCCATGAAGAGTAATACATAACTATGCACTAAACCAAGTATTATCTAACTTGTTCTGTTCAATAGCATTTTTAAAGGCACATAAGTATATTTATAAAACAATTATAAGAAATTCCTACCTGAACTCACCACGATAGAACTTCTGTAAGGCTTCTGGGAAGGAATGTGTGTATCGAACAGGAAGACATAAATGACCCTCAGACCTTTAAGAGATTTAGCGGTGTAAACACGGGAAGAAAAGGAAGAAAGAAAAAACTTATTTCAAAAGGTGTCACTAAACTACAAAAACCAGACATGAAATTTTATAAATTTGTGTTCTAGACTCCATTTTTTTTTTTTTTTGCCACAAAATTTTCTGTACTTTCAGTAAGACAAAAGACCAAATAGAAATAGTGGTTTTACATCCAGCTTCAATGCCATAATATACACTACTAAAGTTTCCACATCACAGTGAAACACATCACTGTGAAACACAGTGAAAGCACATTGCCAGCAACTGATTACCCTGCAAAATCATCTAATGGTATAGTGGTGTTTGCACCCTACCTTTAAATTACTTAACTATAAACTTTGGGCAAGTCACTTTAGCATCAGCTTTCTCATCTGTAAAAGGGTGATAAAACCACTAATCTCAAAAGGTTATTCTGAGGAATCACACTATATGTGAAAGTGAACCATAAATCCCTTTTAAATATTTAAGATACTGAGTCATAAAGAGAAATCATAAAGCTAATCCAATCCTTAATTTATTCAAATATATAAAGGTAAACTTCCTTCAGGGAGTTAAGAGCTTGACATAGAAGACAAATACTTTTTAAAAAATTACAAGTTACAGTATTAACATCGCCTATATCTGATATAGGAAGATGAGAGAACGTGGCACCTAACAAGAGGAAAGGTATCCAGAAAGTTCAATCATCATCATTTACATGATGCTTTAATCTTGAAGGAAAGGTTGAGAGGAGACTTGGTAAAACAAACTCTTAAGAACTATACATTACCTTATAAGCATAAAGAGCAAAAAAAAAAAAGGCTTTTACAAAGTTGTGACAGATCAATTTTTTTATCTGTGAGGATCAACACTGAAATTTAGACTAGGCCCTAAGTTTTTTAATTTTCATAGTCACTGCAACACTTCTGCACAATGCTAAGTGTATAGAGGGTATCAACAGTCATTTGATAGTCATTTCATACCTGCTAGGGTCAACTAGAGTCTACAACATCTGAGAGAGAACCATTTCTCATGAGATTATAGTCAGATCTCAGCCAGCGTTGCCAGCACCTGCAGGCTTGAGTTGGTCTGGAGGGTTCACTTTCAACGGGGCTCACTCACATGGCCGGCAGATTGGTGCGAGCTACTGGCTAGAGGCCTCACTTCTTCCCCAGGAGAGCCTCTGGCTGCTTGAGTATCCTCACATCATGCTGGCTGACTTACCCCAGAAGGAGCAATCCAAGAGACTAATACAGAAGCTCTAATACCACTTATGACCTGGCCTTGGAATCCACACACTGTCACACAGGCCAGCCCTGACTGAATACAGAAGCAGGGAGGGAACCACATAAAGGTGTAAATGCTAGGCAGCTACCTTGCAGACTAGTTCCCTATGCCTTCTAACCCATTTTAATTATTAAGCATTCACGTGTCATAATTATTTATTGGGCTCAATAAACTGAATGCAAAATACAGACAACACAAACCAAAGTTATATATTTAATTTAGATGAGTCCATGTAAGTGAACCATCTTAGAAGGGGATCCTCCAGCCCAAGTCAAGCCTTTGGGTACCTGCTGCCCCTGCTGACTATAACCTCATGAGAAAACTCAAGCCAAACCACCCAGCCAAGCTCCTAAATTCCAGATACACAGAAATCATGGGCAATAAAAAATGATTACTCCTGTTTAAGCATCCAAGTTCTGGTCTGATTTGTTATGCAGCATTTGATAACTAATACAGAGGAGAGGAAATTTAAGTTGGCCATTAACTTCTGGGCTTATTTAAGGCTTGTGAGTCACCAGAGTACTTAAGAAAAAGAAGTCAGGCAAACTAAATTACCAAACAAGCTAGGAGGCTTAATACATTGCTGGCCTGGAGACAAGAAGAGAAACCAAAGGACTTCTAAAGCCTATTATTCTAGGTAGAAATTGGAGAAGCAGCACTGCCTGCTTGCCAGTTTCAAAATTCCCACACACTTGTATGAATACTAAGCCAGCTTTTTGAAGGAAAATACATTTCAACAAATTGTATAAAATGTGATCACTAAAGAATCTCTGAATGATATAAAAATATGCCATTTAGAAGTTCTAAAATATAAATGAATCAACACTGAAGACAATCAAAAAATAATTACTGAACCAATGATCTCAATTACTTATACTCAAGAAATATTAGTCAGCTAGGTTGGGGTCCTAGCCCTACTCCCTAAGATCACTTAATCACTCATTTCAAAGGTTTATTGTTTATGGACTATGTATAATACTGTAACAGTGACAGAGGAATTAAAATACAATCCTAGGGGCGCCTGGGTGCCTCAGTCGTTAAGTGTCTGCCTTTGGCCCAGGTCATGATCCCAAGGTTCTGGGATCAAGCCCCGTATCAGGCTCCCTGCTCGGCAGGAAGCCTGCTTCTCCTGCTACCATTCCCTCTGCTTGTGTTCCCTCTCTCGCTGTGTTTCTCTGTCAAATAAATAAAATCTTTAAAAAATAAATAACCATGAGAGACTGTGGACTCTGAGCAACAAACTGAGGGTTTAGGAGGGGTGGGAGTGGGGGGCTGGGCGAGCCTGGTGGTGGGTATTGAGGAGGGCACATATTGCATGGAGCACTGGGTGTAGTGCATGAACAATAAATCTTGTAACACTGGAAAAATAAAATAAACATTTTGGGGAGAAAATAAATAAATAAATTAATTAATTAAATAGAATAAAATAAAATACAATCCTATACTCGAGAAATGTATAGTCTAATGAAGAGACAAAAACCAAGCAGAAAATAATATGCTCTCTACAGAGAATGGAGTCCAGGAGAGGCACCAGTCTTCAATGAACCATTACACAAGTACACAACCAAGGAAGTGGTGTAAGGGCACTCTAGGCAAAAAAACAAAAAACAATATACCCCTTCTGGAGAACTCTCACTCTTTCACATCCCACTGTTTTAAGTATCAACAAACCTCCTCACCAGAGGAAAAGCCTCCACCCGTGGCGTTAGCAGATGCTCAAACTTGACATTTGCACTTAAGGGCAGCTGTCAGAGTGGGTGACAGTGGTACTGGGTGAAAGCAGTCAAAGGTGAAAACTTCTAATTATAAGATAAACAAATACTGGGGATGTAACAATACAACATAAGGACTATAGTTAAGACTGCTGTATATTTGAGTTATAAAGAGTAGATCCTAAGTTCTCATCAGAAAAAAAACCAGTTTTTTCATATCTGTAGGAGATGGTAAATGTTAACTAAATTTACTGTGGTAATCATTTCACACTATGTGTAAGTTATTCTGCAGTACACCTTAGATTTATGCAGTCTGTATGTCAGTTATAGCTCAACAAAACTGGGCAAAAAAAAAATGCAATTAAAAAAACAAAAACAATAAAAAACAGCCTTAAGAAGAATCCTAGGGGGTTCCTAGAGGGATTCAATAATTTTTTCTTAACTGAAGAAAGTATAGCGTCCATGAGTGAATGAGGATCAACGAAACTAAAAAAGCAAAGAGACAACAGATGGTGAAAGATCATACCACTATACTAAGGAATTTGCAATGTATTCTGAAGGTCACGGAAAACCCAGAAGACTTTAATTTAGAAGTAGATACAATCAGATTTGTACTTCAGAAAGAACATGAAGATAAAGTGTAATGGATGGGTTGGAACCAGCAAGACTGGAAGCTCTTGCAGTAATTTAAACAACCAGTTATAAGGGCCTCACTTAGCAGTGAGATGACAAGAGATGGACTCGAAGGGAAGATCCCAGGAACTCAGCACTAGAGCCACAGACCACGGTGATACAAGAGGGTCCCAGCTTCAGGTTATGATTCTATTCAAGTACGGTAGGGGAAGGCTAAGAAAACAGGTTCGTCTGTAGACATGTTGCCTTTTTTTTTTTTTTTTAAAGTAGGATTCATGCCCAACGTCAGACTTAAACTCATGACCCTGAGATTAAGGGTCCTATGCTCTAAGACTGAGCTAGCCAAACATGTTACATGTTTAACGCCACTCTCATGTTAACGGATACTCTCAAGTAGAGGACAGTATGGCTACAATAGCATGAAGAAAAAGAAAAGTAATAGGAGAAAGGACACAGAATAGTCAGGATCCAGAAAATGTAGTGTCTTGTATGTCACTGTTAAGGTGACAAACTGTCCCAGTTTGCTTGGGACTGACAATTTTTCCAGGACATGGAACTTTGAGTGCAAAAGTAGGAAAGTCCCTGGCAAACCACGATTAGCTGGTTCCCTTGAGTCAGAGTAAAGAATTAGATATTATCCTGGGTTATATATATCCTGGGGAGCCACAATAAGATTCTGAGCACAGAAGTCACTTAATATAATCAAACTTTCATAAAATGATCACTCTGGCTGCAGTGGGGAGAGAATGTAAATAAGGATAAGAGTGGAAGCAAGATCGATGTTGGCTATAAATATTTTGGAATCAACAGGATTTAAGTTCAACTACAGATATTAATCAGTTACTCTGGAGACAGTATAAAAAGTTAAAGAAACATATGGCCCCGAATATGTGAAAACACCATTATTTAAGCAGTGACTTAAATATAACATCCTTCACAAGAGACAAAGTAGTAGCCACCAGGATAGGAAGAAGGGGGGAGGGAGGAATGTCATAAATGCCAAAGAAGTACAGATGCAACAAAGGAGCAAAAATTTCCCAGAAATCAAGTAAGACAAGGACTGAAATGTTCAGTAGGTTCAGTAAGCAGGACATCACTGGTAAGGCAAACGGAATGTCAGTGAACTGGCTAGAGGCAAACCAGAAAAGATGGCAAAACAGTAACTTAAGTAAGGAAGTGGAGATATTAAGCTTGGGGGTAAAGAGAAGAAAAAGAATAATAACCAAGAGACACAGGGTAAAGGATTTATTACATTTTCTTAAAAGGGGATAATCTTGAACAAGTTTTTAGACTCAGAGGAAGCATGTCGGAGAGAGGGGGAAGAAAGGGAATAACAGAAACAGATTTTGTTTCAAAGCCAGGGAAAAGTTGAAAAGTCCAGTGATTTCCATTTCCTTTATGAGGTAAGAGAAGGCTAATGCTGAAGGAGAAAGGGTAAGGAAAGCAAGAAGCATAGAGAAGTTAAATAACTTTGAAGTAGCTACCGCAGAGAATGGAGAAGAGAGAGGAAGATCTGAGCCACACAGAAAGTTTTTTTGAACAATTCTGAGGGTCCAGTTCTAAGTGCTAGAAATGACAAGTGGAAGTAAATTTGGGCCCAAACAAGCCACCAAGCTTAAGTTTCTATTCCCCGCCCTCAGATGGCCTCAGCAGTGCTGATCAAGTTATAAAAAGGATCACAGACTAATGTAGGACTGAAGAGAAAGGCAGTGGTACAAAATGTCTGAGATTTGTCAAGAGGGGCACCTGAGTGGCTCAGTTGGTTAAGTGTCCAATTCTTGATTTTGTCTCAGGGTTGTGAGATGGAGCCCCTCAAGGGCTCTGCACTAGGCATGGAGCCTGCTTAAGATTCTCTCTCCCTCTCTCTCCCCCTTCCCCCAACCTCACACACGCACTCCTCCTGCCCGAAGGAAGGAAGGGAAGGAGGGAGGGAGGAAGGAAGGATGGATTTTGTCAAGAATGTGAATGAAGTGAAGGAAAATTAAAATAGAGGGGGCTTAACACACTAAAAACCAAAGGGCAGATTCAGTAAGACTGAGGGAATAAGACTGCTGTTAAAGATAGGAGGCTGTGGTCAGAGTGGAATTAAGATTTCAGATATGAGGCAACTCTAGATGATCATAAAGTCCAGGTATGGTCATGGCTGCCGGTGGCTAGAATAGAAAGATGCCAAATGTCAGCAAAGCTGAGGAAAGGAAAAAAGAAGTGGGGACAGGGTTTGGTCCCTTCATTAAGGCAATGAAGTCACCCAGAAAAATCAGCAGAGGCATAACCAGGAATGTAGATGAGGGACATAAGGAAGGGCAGAAGATGGGACATTAACTCATCCCTTTTCAGCAATACCAAAGGTCACCAACACCCAACTAGGTCAAGGGCCCAGGTCTATTCTGCCAAAAGGTAGTACTCCCAGACTACCTAGGAAGTCCAATGTGAAGACTCCTCCATCCCATGTCACAATTTTCTACCACCGATGGTAGTTAAATGCATATATATTTCTCATGCCTGAGCTATATACAAGAGGTAGGTCCTTGAAAACCAGCACACAGGAGAAAATTCTACTGACAGTAGAAATGAACTGTACATGCCTGAATTTCATCTCTAAAATGTTTCTGGTACGTGATTCTAACACTCATGACAACCAGGAGCAACGATGCTTCCGCTTAATCATCACACAGCACAGTAAACTCCCTGGAGCAATAGAGCACAGCGATGTGACGACGGTAGAGAAAATAAAGAGCTCCCCACAGGTAAGATTTACCAGAAATAGTATGAGAAGCAAAGAAGAACTGTATGTATGACACGCACACACCAAACTAAAAGACCATGTTTTTCCTTACCGTTCTGGATCAGTGTTTACTCCAATAACTGGTTTCAGTCTATCTAAGACCTTACTTGCTGCCAGAAGCATCGTGCCATCACCTAAAGGACATAAAACATAACCAGATTTGTTACAAAACTAGTTTTTAACATCATCTTGAACACAAGTCCTTTTGCTTTAATAATCGCACTCCTACTCCATCCTGCTGACCACCACAGTCTATGCCACTTCCTTTCTACCCACTATCCCTAATCCAGAATTTCTCGACAGTGGCAAGGCTGACATTTTAGGCCAGATAATTCTTTGTTTGTGGGGGGAGTCCCCTGCATTACAGGATGTTTAGCCATATCCGTGGCCTCTACCTGCTGGATGCCCTGTAGTCGCCCCCCAGCCAGGAACCACTGCTCTAATCCTATCATTCTATTAACCAAAGCTCTTTCCTTCTGCCTTAACATCAGTCCAAATTCATACATTATTTTAATAGCATACATCCAACAAAGTGTCCAGTGCAGATTTTTCTAACAAATGATATCAATTTAAAGCTTTAGCAACAATGTTCACTTAAGAATAAAGCTCAGGAAAGATAGTTATAAGTATATTGGAGTCAGAGTGGGATGGAATTTATCTTATTGAACTCTTAATTTCAACTTTTTTTTTTTCAAGATTGGCATAACTAAACCAAAATATAGTTACAACTCATCCTTTGAATCCTATTTGAAGTCAAATGCACATTTTACATATACACACAGAAAAAGACAAAGAACCTCACAATAACATCATTCACTACAAAAGGGAAATGTTATATATATAGCAGATATTTTAAATCTTATCGTAAAAATCCCAAGATGCATCTTGTAGTAGGATTCTGAAGGCTTCATTACAGCTAGACCACAGGGTATCTGGAAATGCGTAGTCAACAGCATTTCTGTAGTCCAACATTTCTACCTCTGTAAAACTATTACCTCCTGCAGCTATGACAGCGTCTGCCCATCGAACAATCTCTTCATCATATTCTCTCCTCTTTACTAGACGAACCTCGATTCCCTCATTCCTAAGATGAAACAGTAAAGGTTGCATAAAATGTCCACTAATAACATGAAGGTTTTGAGAGATAGGTTATTACAATGATGTAAAAGAAAATCAAACTTGTTTTATAAACAAATTTATATTTAGTTTTGCAAGATTAACTTCATTTTCATTTATTTAATTACAATAGCCAATTTACTATGGTCAGGAAGCATATGAATAAACCAAAAGTTAGTGACTATTCCAAATCTCTATGTCCTTCAAAAACATCTTGTTTTTGCCCCTGACAAATAGCAGTACCAATAGGTAAGAATTTTGTTTCATTTTCTCTATTCCTCTGATGCTAAAATTCACTAATACAAAATGGTCAAGAAGTGTAGTATCTCAAGAGACTTTTTAATTATAAAAAGTCATTATTTTAAACCAACAAATATTCATTGTCAGACACTGAAACAGTGACTAAAATACTTTCCATGTTGCATGTTCTGACACTGATTCTCTTACATACATATAAACGTATTCACTGCATTAAGTTCCTATAATTTTTAGACAAAGAATATTTTAACAAACACGTATATAATCCAGTATTCAGTTTAATAAGACATTACACATACAGTTGAAGCCTAATGGATACAGAATTATCTCTGTAGAAAAGGCACTTCTCAGACCAAAATTAACTGAAAATCTGAAATTTTCAGAGTACAATAAAAATTTCCTTAGAAACACTATATCAACTCCATTTACCACGATATAATTTTCTGAAAATGATCTTATAATGGCAATCTTTACTAAAAATCTTGGGATCATCTGCTAATAAAAATAAAAACTGGAAGTCCTGAATAGCCCAAAGATTCAATCCCATTAACTTACCGTAAACTATCTAGAATATGCTCTACATTTTTGGTGTGAATATGATGTCGTTCAAGCAGTCCACTGTAGCTAGAGCCTTTCAATGCAAGCTATATCAAGATAAAACAAATTGTCTCATTACATGACATATATCACACATTATATCTCTTTTAAAAGCCCTATAAAAAATATAATGAGTTTAAGGCCCATATTTATGACTACGGGTTTAAACTGAACTAGAAAGTCTGATTTCAGAAAATCATAATTTGGTTTCAATACCAAATACAGCATTAAGTTTCCTGAATCATGTAGTTAATAGGATCTCAAAATTTGCTTATTTTCAACTTGAGGGTTTTTTTTTTTTTAGTGAAAGTGATTAAAGCACATTTTATTTTTTCAGTGTTCCAAGACTCATTGTTCATGCACCACACCCAGTGCTCCATGCAATATGTGCCCTCCTTACTATCCACCACCAGGCTCACCCATCCCAACCCCCCTCCCTTCCAAAACCCTCAGTTGTTTCTCAGATTCCAGTTTCTCATGCTTCATCTCCCCCTCCAATTTCCCCCAATTCACTTTTCCTTTCCTTTTCCTAATGTCCTCCATGTTATTCCTTATGCTTTCAAGTAAGTGAAACTATGATAATTGACTCTCTGCTTGACTTATTTCACTCAGCATAATCTCTAGTCCCGTCCATGTGATACAAAGTTGGGTAGTCATCCTTTCTGATGGAGGTATAATATTCCATTGTATATATGGCCCATATTTTCTTTATCCATTCATCTGTTGAAGGGCATCTTGGTTCTTTCCACAGTCTGGCAATTGTGGCCATTGCTGCTATGAACATTGGGGTACATATGGCCCTTCTTTTCACTACATCTGTATCTCTGGGGTAAATACCCAGTAATGCAATTGCAGGGTCATAGGGTAGTTCTATTTTTAATTTCTTAAAGAATCTCCACACTGTTTTCCAAAGAACTTGAGGGGTTTTTTTAATGAATTTTTAACACATCGCATGTGGCTACCTGAAGACCGAAGATAAACTAGTATTTTAGAAGGCAGTTAGATGACCTTTGTTCCACTTGGATTTGCAGCTCTCTTCTGTTCAGATTTATGAACTCTATTTGGAATTTACCCCACGCAATCCAAACAAAGGCCGAGTTAGCTCCCTGAAATTGGATGACTTTTAGATATAACGATACATATCCTTCAAGATTTATCTTTCCTAGTCCACTGGAGTGCATTTTTACAACGTCACTACTTCTTTTAAAGTATATGTCTACAAAATAATGCATAAAGCAAAATGTTGAGAGAGAAGTTCAGACACATCCTCAATGTATATCCATTTAATCAACTAGGAAATTTGTCTAGTAGAGTGAAACTAAGAATTGAAAAACATGTTATTTTCTTTCCTTCTCCAACTTCCCTTATACCTTGCCTCTTAATGACACAGTATCAGTTTTTCAAATACCTGTCCAAAATACCATCTTATTCTTTTTAGATATTACTGAATTATAAAGTAAAACCAAATTTTAGATAGCATCCTTAAGATGTATTTTACCTTCTAAGAAATTTATTAAAAATAACAAAACATGGAAGATACATATATAAAGAAAATTTAAAATATATAATCTTATTGTTCCAGGACAGTTTATGTTAATATTTTTATATCTACTTTTCCAGTCTTTTGTTTATGAATAAGGGGTTAAGAGTTTTAAAATAGTTTTGTCCTTTCTCTATAATCTAAAGGGAAATGTATGCTCCTCAAAAGAGGAGGTAAGGACACATTTGGCTATTTGATAATTAATACACAGATGTTAACTCACAAGGATCCACTAGATCTGATAATCTGTACACTTTGAAACTTAGACATAAGCTTCATATTTAGACAGATCATACCAACATCAAAAATATTTTTTAAAGGGAAGCAGTGACCAAAGTCATAATTAGATAATCCTTCATTTAATTTAAAAAAATCAACATACAATAGGTTTGAAAAACTTTTTTTTTTTTTTAAGATTTTATTTATTTGACAGAAACACAGCAAGAGAGGGAACACAAGCAGAGGGAATGGTAGCGGGAGAAGCAGGCTTCCTGCAGAGCAAGAAGCCCGATGCGGGGCTCGATCCCAGGACCCTGGGATCATGACCTGAGCCAAAGGCAGACGCTTAACGACTGAGCCACCCAGGCGCCCCTGAAAAACTATTTTAAGAGTAGAATTTCTGAATATAAACAAACATAGCATTAACATTCAGATTATTATACTAACGTTACCCAATTACAAATTAACTAAAACCGTACTAACCATCCCTCAGTAAATATGGATCACGATGCTCTTCATCTCTACTCTCTCTCCCTGGGGATCTCTAGTTTCCAGCCCTTCTGGGAGAGATTAGTATGCAGAGGACTCCCAACTGCTAAACCTGGCCTCTCTTTAGGGCTTTACATAAATGTATCCAACAGTGCATCTGACATCTTTCTCTGGATATCTAACAGGAATCTCAAACTAAAACACTCAGTATCAAACTCCTGACTTTTCTAACAGATTAGTTACTGTGGTATATTATTCTGTTACAATAATTACCTGTCATGAGCCCATTTCAAGAGTGAATACATAGCTAGAAACTGAGCTCTAAAAAAATTCAAATATTTGAGTGCCTACCACTGTACTAAACATTAGTTTAGCTCAATCAGATGTATTTAATGGGGCACTGAAAACTGCCAAGGACAATGAGAACTAACTCAAATGTATAAGAAGTCTATTAGAATAGTTTCATCAAATGTACTGCTTCTAACCTGCTATAGATAAAACCTAAGGGTAGCTGGTCCTCAATTTCCTGTCCAGATGTTTATCTTATGTTCTAGTTTTTGGTTTGGACAATATAGAACATGTATCCAGGAATATAGGTCAGAAATCCTTATGATAACTGTAAATTCTAGTTTGGTTGTTGAGAAGCTTTTGTGCTTACTTCCTGGTTTTGCGGCAAACTCCAGAAAGTCAAGATTACTCAGCAGTTGAGTGTTAGGAAACTGTGCTTTGAGGTGGTGAAAATAATTTTGGGGCACTGACAAAAAACTTCAAGTTTTCCATGATTTTAATAAGTTTTGCTAGCAACACAAAAATTCCTAAATTTCCCAACCTAAATACAAAATTCATTTAGTATCAGAATAGTTAATATTGAGGCAGAAATGTCATTTCATAAATTCTGTTCCCAAATTGCTTCTTGTGAATCCTCTAGTAACTCATGTTCAATACATTTATTTAGACAATACTAGTTCTTATATTAATTATCTTCTCTAAAGATTTAGATGATTGGGCTAATAAGCTTCATTAACATGAACTGGCTCAATTAGGCAAATACAAGATAAGGCATTTTATAAAATCACTTAGTAAAAGCATCATTTAGAAAGCCTTAAATCACTATTCAACTGGCATGAACAGTTTTTAAAATTTTCTTTTAATTCAAAAGCTGGTAAGAATTTCTAGCTAATCCTCCAAAAATAACAAGACCTCAAAGATTTAAAACCATACTTTAATCAAAAACACATTTTTTATGTCCTACAATGAAGAGATTAGAGAAATTACTGAAATTTAGAACACATTCTCAATTCTGCAGTGCTATACCAACAGTACTAGCAAGTTTTAATACTCACCCCCCCAAAAAAAACTGTTGATGTGCATTAAAAAAAAAAAAGTTATAAGATTATTTTCCAGAATGCTTGGAAAAAGCAATGTGAATCTAAAAGATCTATAGTCTGACATATTTCAGTAAAAGAGGAAAAAAGAGTTTCACTTAAACAACAAGAGTTTCTCCTACAAAATTTACAAAAGCCAACATCACTTCTCACCAGGTAGTTCCAAAGGTAAGATACAACAAAGCATGAAAGGAATAAAGGAGGTATCTGAACCAACAAAAATCTGCCTACTTTAAAGTTAGACGTGGTAGTTAGGCTATTTCCTAAATGATCCTGCCACTTTTATTAAAATATCACAGATATTTTTACTTGAACAAAGCTGTTTATTACAAATACAAATATTTAAGACTTGGTTTACTAGTCAGTTGAATTTCACTACTTTGTACTCTATGTACTAATTCACATGAAAGCTCAATAAGAGAAGGAAATCGGTCTTTTTAAATTTAACACATAAGAAATGCATAAACTTGGGGCGCCTGGGTGGCTCAGTGGGTTCAAACCTCTGCATTCAGCTCAGGTCATGATCTCAGGGTCCTGGGATCAAGCCCAGGCTCTCTGCTCAGCAGGGAGCCTGCTTCCCCTCTTTCTCTGCCTGCCTCTCTGCCTACTTGTGATCGCTCTGTCAAATGAATGAATAAAATCTTTGAAAGAGAGGGAGGGAGAGGGAGGGAGAGGGAGGGAGAGGGAGGGAGGGGAAAGAAAGAAAGATGCATAAACTTTCTGGGACAATGACCATTTGGTCCATAAACTCACGAGGCATAATTTAAGCACTCTTAAAAGCATACCCACTTAACTAAATGGTACAATTAGTGTTATTCAGAATTGCCTTAAAATGATTTGTAACACCTAGTCAACAGCTAGAAAGTAAACTATTCCGTATAGCATGGTCAGGCCTGCTACAGTGAAGCTATAACTAAGTATTTCTTTAGCTATATTTGGCATCTATCTTGGATCATTTCAGTTTCACTCTCCTTTCTCTCGTGTGTGTACCTTTACTTCCTCCATCATTGTCTTTCTACTTCTGCATTCCTCTTTTTATTCTGTTTACCTACTCCTTCATATGTTGGGATTGCTCAAGGTTCCATCTTTGACTTTTTTTTATCTATTCCCACTTCATTTTCCTTGAGTTACCTCCCCACTCCAGGGACTTGATCTCCCGAGTATGCACCAGTAACTATGAAATATATACTGTCAGCTCATGCCATTCTCTTTTGAGCTACAGGCTCAAATTTTCAAAGGCCTACATTAAATCCCCCCACTGGTGGATCAAGTATCTCTCACCAAAACCATCCAAATCCGAGGACATATTCCTCCTTCAAATTTGCTCTTCCCCCATCAGTTAACAATACTTATATAATCAACAGAATAAACCCAAGTATCCTGTTTAATTCTTCCCTCATATTCAATCTCCATGTGGCAAAGTACAATAAACATACCTGTAAACTGCTTCTCTAATCTGTCCTTCACATTCATGCTGCCACCGCTTGACTTCTGGACAACATCAACTCTTATCGGGTCTCATGCAATAGCCTGCCTCCAGAACTGCTAATTACTTCTTTAGTCTTTTTCCCATTCTGCCAACCTAACCACTATCACCAGAAGCACGGTTTCATACTAGTCCTAGAATGCTAAAGTCTCAGAAAAATTGACCCTCCACTCCCCTCTGATGGGGAAAGAGTAGGAGTGACAGTTGTATTCTCCTGCTAAAAAAAAAAAACTGAAAATTACTAGTACATAAAGCCCATAAACTCTTGCACATGACATTTAATACCTTTATAAGGTCCAGCTTACCTATTTAACCTCTATATACTTATTCATGAACAATGATTTCCAAACTGCCCTTAAAATTGTTGTCACATCAATTTATTGATCACAACCCAAATTACTAAGAAAAAAAATACTACATCTTAACCAGCTCAATTGTTTCATGTTATCTTTTATTTCAAATGAGTATATGGACTTAGTCATGATGTAAAATTTTTCTGACTGTGGACTACAGTCAAAAACTTTTTGTTGGCAAAAAGGTTAACTTCCCCCTGTCTTGCTAGTACTATTCTCTCCCATTCACATAGAAATTATTCCTTATTCTTTAATATTTAATTAAAATATCCTGAACTTAAAAGATATCATTTCACACTTAGCACACTAGCAAAAATGTAAAAGTCTACCAAGTCTACTCTTACCCTATGAGAACATGGGGAATTATGGAGCTGTTCAATGCTTATGGACATACTGTTTGTACTTCTAATTGCATTTAATTAAAAAACTGGGAACAAATTATCCAAACAATGTAATACTAGACAGCACTTAAAGTGAAATAACACATATCCATAAGTTTCAAAACAAACAGTAGAAAAGCAAATTTCTAAAGAATGGTACACAATCTAAAGAATATATAATTGGTGTAACTTTTTTAAAACACAAAACAATAGTATACTTTTTAGGGACATGTAATATGCATTATATAACTATATATAACATAGGCATGAGAAAGATCTATATAGGTGTATATATATGTATACATATACATCTATAACAGCTGCAGGCTAGCGGTTACCTCTAGGGACACAGGGACGGGGAAAAGGTGGAAGGATGGGGCTTTAGTTATAATATTTCCTTTAAAAATATTTCAAGCAAATGTGGCAAACAGTAGTTAGAGATATAGGGGTCTACTCTGGAAGTTTTCTATGTGGTAAAAATACTTCATAACTGAAAATCTAAACTTTAAAAAAATCGCTAGAAAGTCTACTTAAAAGTTGAAAAAATTCAAAGGTCTTCTTTTTCCTTTTTTTGCCTTTCCCCAAATTATTCTCTCCCTTCTCTGTATTTCCATGAACCACTTATAAACAGTTATAACACAATTTAATGTTTTCTTCAAACATTTGGGAACCCTTTTTATTCACCTGTGGTTCCCCAGAACCTGTTAGGTGCTCAATGAATGGGTTGACGAATAAATATTCAAAAGTGACACCTTAAACAAATTAAGCTAACCAACAAAGCTCATGAATGTTGGTTAACAGTGACACTGTAAGCTTATATTTTTAAAGATCATAGTTTTATTTTCTCCACTACAAAAATACTTAAAAGAAAGTAAAAAAAATTCAAAACTGTCACTTCCTCTGAGAGTGGCTTAAAAACAGCAACAAAAACTACGTAAGCAGGAGTTAAATTCAACAAATCTTCGGTACCTTTAGTGGTCTATTTTATAAAGGAACCTACTTTGAAGTGACCACCATTTTAGGTACATAATTTAGTAAATAATAGTGCCATTTACATAATGATCATTATTGTGGCTGAAAAATTAGAATTATGCTGCTTTAAATTAATTATAGATTAACTTGATCTTCCTAAAAATTATGAAAGCAAGGAAAAGCAGACATTATTATACCTATTTCAAAGTCAAAGAGGCTGATAAATAGAGGTTAGGTTACTCACTTAAGTTTATAAAGCTAATAGACTGGTGCCAGGATCACAACTTCTATCTCCTGCTTTTAACCCAGGACTTGCCCACTACATACTCCTAACATTCCTACTTTAGCTGTATATTTCACTCCTGCTTGAGAACTGTAAATACTCATTAGGGCCCTAAGGTTCAATTTAATGATTAAGTTACATAGGCCAAGAACTATTCTGTTCCTATGTCCCAATTCTACCAACCAATCAGCTAACCTCTCCTTGAATGAAAATGTCTTACAAAGGTTGTTCAAATTTCCTGCAGAATCCACATCATATACAATGAACTTTGCCAAGGCAAGAAATAACCCACACACTTGCTGATATTCTGAAATACACATTTCTGTTACATATTAACAAAGATTACTGATAGTGAAAAAGTTAACTTATACTCTACTAGCTGAGAAGATATTAATGTGCATTGATACTTTACTCAAAACGTAATTCATATAATTAAAAATATAGGAAAAGGGATTACAGTAAGGAATTATGTTATCTACAATCTCATGGCTGGCCACATACACGTTGTTTCTAAAATCTTCCTCAGGTAATCCTGATACAGTGAAGAGGGAAAAAAAATCAGGGCTCTAAAGCACATCAGTCAATGATTATGTTAACGGTAAAATTTCAGCTACTGTAATGTTCAACCCTTTTACATCTTCAGGAGTCTCCTATTTAACTGCAAATACTTATGGAAGAGAGTATACCATAAGCCTCTATTTTCCAAGTTGTATTACACAAGATTTGACATGTTTTTCTGCCCTCCCCTCAACCAAATCCTATGGTCAAATAAAAATCCTGTCTCATTTAGGTTTATGTTTCTCAAACATAGCTAACCATGAAACTGTTCATGTACCAACTCATGTTGGTAACCTCAACCTTAGGCTTTCAGCAGCTAAAATCTTTTGGAAGAATGATAGCTGGTGGGGCATCTGGGTGGCTCAGTGGATTAAAGCCTCTGCCTTTGGCTCAGGTCATGATCTCAGG
>CM053607.1:22420630-22499425 GCA_028646535.1 Procyon lotor
TATTAGGAAGATACAATAAAGAACACCTAACATAACCTTGGTAGAAGAGAGGGCACAGCAAGGTTACCAAGGAAGGCTCCTGTGGAAGTAATGTCTAGAGCTTGACCTCAAAAGGTGGCTAGGAATTGGCAAGAGGAAGGAAGAACCATTAAAGCAAAAGAGGCTGCAGAAGTAAACACAATAATAGATGCAAATCAAACCATCCTGAAATACCATTTTTCACCTACCAGTTTGGTATGACCCCCAAAGTATGATAAACTCCCTATGGGGGGAAAAACAGCACCTTTCATCCACTGCTGGTGAAGGTATACATTGGTACAGCCTCTAAGGGAAGCAACCTGATAATACCCATTAAAAATTCAAATACGTTGGGGCGCCTGGATGGCTCAGTCGTTAAGCGTCTGCCTTCGGTCCAGGTCAGATCCCAGGGGCGTGGGATCGAGCCCCGCATCGGGCTCTCCGCTCTGCGGGAAGCCTGCTTCTACCATTCCCTCTGCTTGTGTTCCCTCTCTCGCTGTGTTTCTCTCTGTCAAATAAATAAAATCTTAAAAAAAAAAAAAAAAAATTCAAATACGCAAGCTTTTTACCCAACAATTCTACCTTTAGATATTTATCTTCAGGCTTGATTCACACACAAATAAATACAAATGTTATTATAGAATATATTTTAATAAATTAAGACACGTACATAATGGAATACTATACACATTTTAAAGAAAGAACAAGGTGATGAATAGCTTTAAGAGTATGATCAGTAAGTAAAAAAGGAATGAGACAAAAATATTTCACTGTGCTGATTTGTATGTATACATTCTTTCTGGAAGGAAAAACAAGAAACTGATAACACTGGCTACTTCCAGGGACAAAAACTGTGTGCCCAGTGACAAGAATAAGAGAAAGACTTTTCATCGCATACCCTTTTGTATCTTTTACATTTTGAACCATTTTAATGCACAACTGATACATAAATAAAATTAAATCAGCACACCACCTAATAAAAATAAAAGCAGTTTGAAATTAATGGAAAATGAAGCTCGAGACAAAAATTGATCAGAAATGAAGCTCAAGTGATAGATAGGAGCCAGTTCATGAAGGGCCTTATTTGGCATACGCCGTAAGGATCATAAAGGTTCCCATACAACAGTGTTTCTCAAAGTGTGATCTGGGGGCCACTTGCAAACCTGGAGAGCTTGTTAAAAATGCAGATCCCTGGGCAGAGCTAGCAAACTTAAGGTTGTGGTTCAGAAAGGCAGAGTCCGCAGTCTCCACAAACTGAATCGGAATCTTGGGGTACTAAGGTTGGGCATCGTCATTTTAACAAATTTCCTAGGTGATTCTACAGGTTTATGGGGAGGGAGCTTTTGAGAAGTTCTAAGCAGAGGAATAAAGTGGCCAGATGTTCACTTTAGATAGAGGACGTTGGTGCCTGTATCTTAAAGATTTGAAGGAGTGAAATTCTGTTAGAAGGCCCTGGAAGTACTCCAGATCATATTCTTTAATTTGATAAATATTCCTATACACTACATTCAATGCACACCCCATGTGTGCACACCCCATGGCAAAATTATCTGCCAACAGGGTGCCTAGGTGGCTCAGTGGGTTAAAGCTTCTGCCTTCAGCTCAGGTCATGATCTCAGGGTCCTGGGATCGAGTCCCGCATCTGGGGAGCCTGCTTCCCCCCTCCCTCTGCCTGCCTCTCTGCTTACTTGTGATCTCTTTCTCTGTCAAATGAATAAATAAAATCTTAAAAAAAATAAAAAAAGTATCTGCCCAAGAACTATAACCTAAGGTAAACCATCATTGTCAGGATATACAGTAAGGGAAACAAAATCCAAGATGCTACATCTCCTAAATATGCTAAGAAAGCAATAACTAGGAATAATTCAATCCAGTAATAGAGGGACTACTAAATGAAATTATGCTATCCTATTATAAAGATAATTTTAAAAAAACTAAAAATGGCAACCATTAAAGAAGGTGCTTCTGGGGTTGGGGTGGAGGGAGAGAAGAGTGGAAACAGCTCATGTCTTATTTGGTATATACTAAAAAATATATACATATATATATTTTAAAGAGTTTATTTATTTATTTGACAGAGATCGCAAATAGGGAGAGAGGCAGGCAGAGAGAGGAAGAAGCAGGCTCCCTGCTGAGCAGAGAGCCAGATGCGGGGCTCGATCCCAGGACCCTGAGATCATGACCCGAGCCGAAGGCAGAGGCCTTAACCCACTGAGCCACCCAGGTGCCCCTACTAAAATATTTTTAAATAAAACATACTCTTTGGCCAATAAGCCATATTTACAATGTCAAAACCCTTTCCACTCAGCTTTGATTCACTTAAAGATCTAATTTGTTGAGTGCCATGGACCCTATTAATAAAAATTCCACATCTCCAAACAGCTGCATCTCTTATGATGTAAGTAAATCGTAATAAAAGTTTAATTAGCCCTTGCAAAATAATGAGCCAGTAGAGGTAAGGTACCTTCAAAGGCACCTTCCTAGAAATGCACAGGAAACATCATTGCAAGATTTAAAAATCTTGTAGTGCAACCAATATGAAAGAGTAACTGGAAGTCAGACTTTGACCAACTTTGAAAGATAGAAACCTACTCTGAACGGGCTTTAACAACTAAGAAGTATTTCCTCTATTTAAGTTTCTACAAAGTGAGAAAAACAAGAGGGTTGAGGGTATAAAATTACACTGACACTCCATCCTTCATGAATTTTAATAAGACCTATTCTGCAACAAAAGCACCACCTCCACAACAAAAGAGAACCTTCCAATCTAAAACTTTAGGTTACCAAGACACTACAGACATTAATTAAGAGGTATGGTGCCAGAGACTAAAGTAAGCACATGGCTACTCTTTTTTATACCCAATTCACGTGATTTGTGTATCTTATTATCTTTAACCCCAACAAAACAGCAAACAATATTAACCAGCTTATCAGTCCTACCACAGAATCCCATTTTAGAATAACTTTACACAACTCAGTATTTGGCTTGGACTCAACCTAATGCTATTCCATTCTGAATTCTGCCTTTAATATAAATGGTAAAACAAACTCAAATCAGTAAGGAGCTAATCCAATAAAACAAAATTGAAATGACAACTATTTCACTGCCTTGCAATTACAAAACCGGGTGTTCTATAGTACAAGTTCTAAGTTTTCTTATCCCAAACAGTACTACCTAGCCAAAGACAAATATTTACCTATTAGAGATTTCTCTTTAGATACTAAGATTGGGTACACTAGGTAGTTCAATTTCTAAAGACGTATTGATTTGCCCACATTTTAAACCTTTTGATTAGTAGCAATCTAGTTTCAAGGTCCCAGAATTCATCTAATTCAGAGGGCACACATTTTCTTGAGGACTTGAAAAGTTATCCAGAGTTTCAAAATACCAGCACCAAAAAAGGCCTTGAAGACTATCTAATCCAATCCTACTAGTTCACATAATGACCTAGGCGAAAGCACTTTGAAAATCTGATGGTCCTACGAAAAAGTATCATTGTCACACATGAGGCCCAGAGAAGTGAAAAAGACCCCTAGAAAGTTAACCACACAGAACTGGGCCTAGGACCCCAAGATCCCAACCCCCAATCCCACTCTTCAAACAGGCCAGTGGAGTGTACTAATTTAAACTCTTCTAAGAGGTTTCCATAAAATTGTATTAAGAACATATTTATACATATATTTTAACCTTCTAAAAAGATCTTGCAAAATTGAGTACAATCCAAGGAACACACCTCTTTCCCCAAATAGAAACAATGTGCTTGTTTCTGACATTATCATTCCCTGCCTCACCCCCAACTTCACTCCCTGACAAAATTACTCCAACATCCTACTCAAAGTGATTGATTTCCTCTTGTTAAATGACACAACTGTTTTCTATAAATTACTACATCTTCAAACGCTAAAGGAAAGGAGAGAAAACAAACCTGCACCTAGCATTTCCATCTAATGAAAGCAGGGGCCCTCCTCAATAAACTCATTAAAGAATCAAGAAGTTTAATGCTGAAAATAGATTCAGTACTTAAGCAGACATGATTTACAACTTCATTTTGATACCTGTACAAAACATTATAAACAAATCTGAAGATTACAAACCATACCATAAGTTTAAAACAGGCTGTCTACTCCTGTAGAGAAGTCTACAAGATTTGGTTATAGGCATGTAATTCCAAAGCTTTTTGGTGCACAGTATCAACAATCAGAGATTTCCATACTGTTCATGGTAGCAGTTTCACTCTCCTTTTCCTAAAGTTGGTGGGTAGAGAGCATGGGATCTGAAGTCTCAGAAGGAGAGGGAGGAGAAGGATATTCGGGGGTTTTTTCCTTGGATAGATTTATTTCCTTTTGCAAAGATATTAATATCTGTACTAAACAAAGTCTACTGTGGAGATACTGCTACGTTATGGACACAGGCTTTTTATCTCATAATTACCAAGTTCACCTGCAATCTATCTTGCCCTTTCTACTTAATAGCATATATTCAAAGTCAAATTTCCTCCCTTACTCAAAACACGTGTGCTTTTCAAAACAAACTGCTAGAACCTTGTCTGACGACCACGTTCCATCACGGAAAAGGCTCACCCAGACCGGCTTTCAGGAGCATCCCAGGCCTCTCAGTCCAGCAGAGTAAAAGGGGGTGTGTCCGCGGTACCTTAGCCCTTCCTTCCACCTCCCGCAGCCAGGCCCCAGGCCCCTTTTCTTGGGGAGCGGTTTCCAGAGGGTCCGGACCTCAGCCACCCGCCCACCTTTCTCGGGGTTGTTGTTGCTATTTCCAAAAGGGAAAACGGGGTGGGGCTGGCGAGGGCACAAATGAATTCTCAACCCCTTCCCACTGGGAGCTCCTGTTCCCCCCTCCAAGTTTTCCTCCCCTGTCCTGGGGGTCTCTGAGTAACAGTGACCCTCTCCCTCTCTCTCCGTTTGTCTCTCAACACACACGAACAGAGGGCGGGGAGTCTACATGCGAAGCCAGGGGGAGTGGAGGGCATCGAGCCGGGAAGGCAGGGCATCTAGGGCGCCGGGGAAGAAGGGTGGTCCCGAGAGGTCTCGGCACACCACAGAGCCGCGGCCGAGCCCGGGAGTGAACGGGGCCGAGTCCACACACGACAGGGAGGGGGAGCCGCCGGGACCCACCAGCTGCTTCAGGTCTTCCTCCGAGAGCTCCGCGTAACGGTACCGCTGCTGCTCGAACTCGTACCGGGTGGTTTTGGCCACCACCACCACCCGCGACGGGCGGAAGCCGCCGTCCGGGCGGCTGCCACAGCCCGCCAGCTCGCGCGGCTGCCCCTGCCCCAGGTGCCGCCGGCCACCGCCGTCACCGCAGAGCCGCGGCCGCGCGGCGGGGCCTCCCGCGCCCGGCCCCCTCAGCACCGCCGCCCGGCCGCCCGCCACGCGCCTACAGCTGCCCAGCAGGAAGCCCCGGTAGCAAGTCATCCTCCGCCCGGCGGGGCTGCAGGCCCGGGCTCCCGCCTCGGCTCCCCGCCACCAGCACTGCTCGCCGCCCGCGCCGCCCGACTTCTAACTCCCCGCCGGGCGGGGAGAGGTTAAGTGCACCGCTGTGCGTGGCCCGCGCCGCGAGGGGGACGTGCCCAGACGTTGACGGGGGCGGGGAAAGCCCCGCGGCGGGGAGGCGGGAGAGCCGGAGCCGGGGGGAAAGGTGGGCGGGGAAGAGCTAGAAGCCACCGAGCGGTGGGTTTTGTTTGTTTGTGTATCGGTTTCCATCCACGCCTGCGCAGTGGCCGCTTCGCCGCCCGGGGGCCCACCTCCGGCTCCACCCCCTTCCCTGGGTGAACACCAAACCCGCCCCCCACTCCGCCCGCACCCAACTCTGTGGGCCAATCAGAGCCAGCTGCGGTTTCGGAGCCCGAGGAGGTTTGGGGATTGGCTGCGGCCGGAGGAAAGGCTGGAATTCTATTTGGCGATTGAGCTGCCTTAGGAATCCAGCTGGAACCGGTCTGAAGCGGCGCGGGGCTGTGGGTGGGGTTTCGTGCGCCTGGCGGGAGAGCAGGTACCTTTGGGCACTTTCTCGCTTGCGTTTCCTTAACTGCACTTTATCGGCCTGTATAGAACTAGACCCTCTCATTATCGAGCAGAAGACTGCATTCTTTATTCCTTCCTTCAACCAAATCAAGCCGGGTGGCCGATATGACCAACGCTGGGCTGGAGGCCGAGGAGACTGACCAAGGACCCTCTGCACAATTTGTGCGGCCCAGTGCAAAATGAATATGCAGAGCTTCTTGCTCAGAAATTACTAAGCATTGCAAGACAGACGGCAGTAATCCGGGTGCCGGGCTCTTCTAAGCGTGGCCCCTTGTGGGACTGCGCAAGTTACAGCCCCTGCGGACAGCCAAAAAGCTATCAGCCCAGAAGGGAGAAAGACGGTAGACTTTGAGGAAATTAGAAGATAATGGGTAGAGGAATCTGGCCAAGTGGAGCATTTCTAGATGGGGAGATAAGATGGAAAAAGTAAATAGGTCAATAGAGAAAGGTAGGAATGTTAGTAATTTGGACAGCAGTTAGCCTTTTGAAGGCTCTTAACTGGGAAGAAGTGAGTCCTGAAAACAGTGATGACCGTGTCTGGCTTGGGCCTGTTGAGCGGATTGGGAGGCCAGAGGAGAAGGGAGACTTGGCGCTGCAGGAATAGTTATACGTGGCCCTGGGTTGACTTAGTAGTAATGAAGTGGAAGAAAACGCTCTCATTACGAGGGGAGAATCAAATGGCAGTCCACACCCTACTGTTCTTCCCTCCTGCTCCTTACATCAACTTGCTTGGACCCCATCTTAGCTTCTTTATGGTCCTAGCATTATCAATAACCAGCCTGTGGACTTTGGGCAGGTCACTTCATCTCTCTGGGCCTCAGATTCCTCATCTATAAAATGAGGGTGTTGAGCTAGAGTGATACCAAGGTTCTATGGAGCCCAAATTGATCATGAATGTGGACTCTTCCTTTTCAGCTAGCCTCCACCAACATTCATTCATGGACTCATTGAATATTTATGGAGTTTCTCCTGTGTGCCAGGTGATATATTAGAATAGGAAATAACACAATGAAGGCTGATGTCTACTTTTAGTAGGTCACTGATCCCATCTGGTCTGGAACTTTGCCTCACAGCAGGTGCTAGTGGTGACTTGCAGTGGAAATTTAGCACATCTCTTAACTTGTATGGGGTGTGTGTTACTCATGCGTAACTTGAACGTTCTCAAGATCCTTTCTCTTCTCAGTATTTCAACACCTTATCATGAAGATTTCCACCGAGAAACAGCATGAGCAAAAGTATGGAGCAATGAAATGCAGTTCTGAATTGCTGGAGAGTTTAGAGGGAGGCGGGCCACAGTGGCAAGTAAGGCTAGGGAGGCAGACATGGGAAAGACATGGAAAGTGTTATATTCATGCTTAGGAGTTTGGCTTTTATCCTGTATCTGCTAAGAAGCCACTAAAAGGGGAAAATGGCATGCTTAGCTTTGACAGGAATTTCTTAGAAGAAACGAGCAGGGAATAAATACCTGAAAGATACTCAACCTTACTAGAAATTAGAAAAATACAAATGAAGGTAATTTCACTGAAATAGTCTTTTATAGCCACTAGGTTGGCAGAAATTAAGAAGTTTTGGCAAACTTCTAATTGTTTGAAAACTATTACATCAAGTCTTTATTAGGCTACACATTTGCCAGTTATTTCAGTAACTTTTCCAATGCCAAGTTTCCGAGTATCATCTCAGAAACTTTAACCCACTGAGCCACCCAGGTGCCCCCTAGAAACTTTAAATGTGTTCACATGTTCCAGTTTGTCCGCTGCAAGTCTGATGTCAGAAACCATGCGGTACTGTGAGTGTGATTTGTCTGTTACAAAACAAACAGAAGTGCTTGCATTCATGGATTTAATATGAGTTTCAAAACCCTCAAACTATTAATCTGTAATGTTACTGAGTTTCAAAAACTCAATCCCATCTCTGATGGGGCTGATAGACTTTTCTAGTGAGTGAGCTTGCCCAACCACCTGGTAACCACATCTCAAGAAGCTTGGGGTTTCTCAAGCTTATTTGTTCTCAACATTTTATGGGAAAAATTATATATCATTGCGATATTCACAATTTGAGGATTTATAAAGGTTAAGTTGTATCCTTCCAACCCATTTCACATATATTCTAACGCTATGAAAGATACACACACATCCTTTTTTTAATGACATCCGCATATTCTAAGACTTGTATAGGATATTAATCCTTGAGGCCAAAAGATTCCTGGCTTTGACAGTAATGGATGTAAAATAATATTTTAAGAGAGAACATTTTGGTGACCCATAATTAAGCTGAATAACTGAGTAGAGTCTTAAGTCCTATTGAAAGAGAAGAATGTTCAGGTTATTTGAATGTAAGATATATAATTAGATATAATATTAAATATGTATCTAGTATATTGGGGAATATTTAAGTAAATTTTGACAAAAAAAGCAGCTTTTAGCAAAATCTAAGATGTATGCTTTGAAATCATCTACCTTATAATTTATGAAAATGATTATCATGTATGATGATCTCTTCACCTTACAGAAAGGTCAACGTGTGTAGAAAAGCCAAAAAGAGGAAGGTTAGGTGAAGATATAGGACAAAGAGAAACTGTAAGATGTTTCTACTTCTAAAAAAAAAAAAAAAAAAAAAGATGTTTCTACTTCTATTACCCCTCCAAAATATTACTAAATATTTGCATAAATATTATAAGAAGGAATAGTAGAGTGGATTGAAATGGTTTGAAGATCCTAAGCTAAATACCATGTTTCTGCTGTCGGTAACCATGTCATAATCGAGAAATTTTCACTTTTTCTCTCGGCCTTTCTGATATTCTTTTTTTTATTCTGTTGCACTAACATTAATGAGCAGATAAGTAATTGAAGTAGTCTAATTTTTTTTTTGCTTGGTATATGCAGAGAAGTACAAGGAAAATTAAAGAAAGAATGAATTCAAGTGATATTGAAATATTTGAGGCATTGAGAAGATACTGCTTTATCTCCACCCCAAAGTGAGCACAAGCATGAACATGTCAGGAAGATAAGGATCTCTGTTCTCTGCTTTACTTCAACAATTTAGTGCAATCACAATGTTCCCATATCAGCTAAGATCTTCTAGGAAAAGAGAACCAATTCTTTAATTTCTTCTCCAGATGTCTTCCTGTTTATTTTCACTTCTAAAGAAAATTTTCCACTGACTGTGTTCAGCATCAGAGGCATTTTGGGGGGTTAAAAAAACCCAACCAACTTAAACTATTGCTTTCTCATTGTTTTTATTCTTCCTTTTATGTTAGAGCTATTCTTTGATTTTTTTCCTTCTCTACTTTTTCTCTATTCCTCTCTCACATTTATTTTTCTTTTCCATTTCCTGAATCGTTGCTTAATTTAGAAAGATACTATATTTCCTCTATAGTCACTATAATGAATGAGCCTCTCATAGTAGCTAACTTTTACTAAGTTATGGCGAAAGAACAAAACTCTGAACAATTTGTATACTAACCAAATTAGAGTCTAAAAGAGTTAATTGAACTTTCATATGCCAAACTATCAGGCATTAGCTCAGGTTTGACTATATCTATGTGTATGTATGTATGAATCTACCTATCTATATCTAAATAATTGCTTTTATTACTATAAAAGGAACTGTAGCAAAATAATGTAACTTTAAAAAATGTGTAATCACATGTATATATCCAAATGAATATTGTTCTCCAAAGTAGCATTTAGTGAAGACAGACCCGTTATTCCAAATATGTTGTCATTGTTCAAAAACTTTTCAGAAATCATTTTGGAATTGTAAATCCTATTCCCTAGTTATGGACTGAATGTTTATGTTCTCCCCCAAATGTATATGTTGATGGCCTAACCCTCAACGTGATAGAATTCAGAGATAGGCTTTGGGGGGTAATTAGAGTTAGATAAATTTATGGGGGCAGTGCCCTCGTCTAATGGGATTAGTGCCCTTATGGGAAGAGACACTAGGGAGCTTGCCCTCTCCTTGCCTGTGCTCGCACAAAGAGGTCCTGTGAGCACGCAAAGCAATGACAGAAGCCTGCAACCAAGAGCAGAGGCCTCAGAATAAGCCCATTTTGTTGACCCTTTGATCTTCAACTTCTCAGCCTCTAGAACTGCAAGAAATAAATTCATATTGTTGAAGTTGCACAGTGTGGTATTTTGTTATGGCACCCCAAGAAGACTAAGATGCTTCTAACAAAGGAATATTTAGAAATCATGATCAAAAGTCATTTTGAAGTCATGGGGTGATCAAACTGGATTGAAAAATGAAATATGGCTAGAGGCCCTAATTTTTGTGTGTAACTCACAAAGTGTCTCTGAGACAAATCTCAAAAGAGGAGCATCAGAACTTTGTTGCAGAATTGTTGAAATTATTACAGTCTACCACAGTAACAGGATTTAAGAAAAAATTTCATTTGGCTATATATGAATATATTTGTTTTTTTAAAAGGTCTCTACACAGCTACACCCATTAGAATATTAATGACAATTTAATTACACAAGGCAAAGGACAAGTTAACATAGTTTACTTTTTGTATACTTACTGTTTTGTTACATAGTTAATATATTTTGTTCATCCCTTAGACAACTATTGAATGCTGGACTGTAGTCAAGCATAAACTTGAGAAAGTGTAACGGATACAGGTCCAAGAACAATACTATCTTTAAAGGAATTGATACCATGAATATGTAATCCTATAGTATTAGTAAATCTAAAGGTTTAATGAAAATACACATTTCCCGGAAGAGAAACATAATGAAATGTTAGCAAGCAGTTACAGTGTTTTTGGAAGAAATGACTAGAAATCTTGTAAAATATTTGTTTTATGACCAATGTATGACTGAAAAAATATTTTAGTTAGATATTTATCAAATCCAGCAATTTATTTTAACTATTATATCCACCAATGTGATGAATAGTCCAAATTAGTTATCAAATCCTATTCTAAATTAGCCTCAAAAGTGATAAATTTTGAACTTCCAAAGTCCATGTATTTCTTAAATTCTGTCATTTTCTCCACAATAAACAAAATGTAAAACCTTGCAATTACTGGACTATACAAGAGAAAAATATTAATTGCAACAAATTATCTTTCATGAACTTTGCTATAAAAACTCTTCAAGGAATGAATAGGATTTTCTCATTCAGTTAGGATGGCTTAGAATTTTCAGTAAGGTGATCAATCCTTTTGTAGATGTTGTCACATTGACAGAAGATGGCACTCATGAACAGGCAACAGACTGTCTGTGGGTCCACCTAGAAGGATCTGTGATATAAATTTAAAATATAATAAAATGTTATATTTGAATTAGATTTAATATTGAACACACAACTGAGCATGAATATGCATGACTGTGCTTACTATGAGGAAATACGATATATAGAATATACATTTTCTATGTAACATTTGGAAATGTTGCTAATTTTAAACATGACATTTCAGATAATTAAACTCTTCCTTAATTCATGGGCAACAAAGTTTAAAAAAGCAGACTTTTTATTGTTTTCCTAACAGTTTAGCATTTGTATGCAACACCTCCTGGAGAAAATACTAAGTGAAAAGGGGAAAACGGCAGAGGAAGGGTGAGTTCATATGATTGACATTTACTTTGCACTATTTCCATTGTTTCTCATTTTGTACAAAGAGAATTGCATAGTCCTCTTTCCTAAAATGAAATATAATAAAGTATAGATTTCCTAAGTGTGACTTTCGTTGAGAAAATTTTGCCATTTAATCCTATTTCAAATTAACATTTCTGACAGATACCAATTCATTTTCTAATAGACCCCATCTTATTATTGACAATATAAGCATTATAAAAGGTAATTTTATTTATACATCTCATGTATGTTAAAGAATAAGAAACCGTCATTTAATAGCGACAAGAAAAATCATATTTACTTAGTTCTCTCGCTCACTTGAGTCAAGCAGTTTATATTCCTAGGCTGCACATTTCGTGCATTTTTCTTCTTGATTAAATTCTTTGTATTAGGCAAAGGAAGATATTTCATCAAGTTTGGCATATGTCCTTTGATAGATTATGTATGATTAAATTATGTGTTTAATCATATGTATTATATTATGTATTAAATTATGTACGATTAAGTTACCTTTAAGATTTAAAATGATTAAAAGTTGGAAAGATGCTTGCTCACATACTGTTTTTATAAGTCACTCAGTTCTCTGTAGAGCAGAATTCAGGCCTAAATGAAACTATTACTGAAAATACTTAGCCCCGTTTATATAACAAACCTGGGCTTATTATTTACTTGACCATGTTTCTCTCCAAAAATAATAATTGTTTTTTAATCTACTCATCAGGACAAGTATTGAAACCTAAAAATCTGCTAATGTCTGGTTCCACTTTAACCTTGCTCAATTCATGAATCCTGACACAATAAAAAAAAATAGTATTGTTTGCCCTAGGCAAAAAAAAGTCCTTGAGAATAAAGCAGTCAAATTCCAAAAAGGAGGTAAATAGGAGTCTCAGTATTTCAAGTCAGATCTGTCTGCTGGGCTCCTTTGTAATGTGCTTTTACCTTTATGATATATTTATCATTTCTTCTATCTATTATAGCCACTAATAGGAAAATGAGAACAATTGATGAGAAATATGAATAAATGGGTTAGTTTCAGTCTATCAATGTAAAACTTTACAGTATTTTTATTAAATTTATATGCAAATGACATATGGGCATCACAGTGAGGTTGACTTTTGGCAAAATCCTAAAGAAGGCCATATACAGAAGACAATGATTTCCAAACCCATTCCTCTGATCCAAAAAGCTAGGACTCTAATTCCCATCCCCCTTAAATAGATTAGTTCCACTTTATAAAAATCTATTTCATGTATTAGGATTTTGCGGAAGATTTCTTTCTTAAACTGCTGACCTAAGAAAACCTATTTACCTGATCTATTTTTAGCGACTTGGAGGAAATCATCCTCATCCTCATCACAACTTTCACAGTTTAATTGTTGGTGGACTGTTTCTGACTGGCTTTCAGCTTGATTTACATCTTTCTGTTTATTGAAGCTCCGAAGGGCAACCAGCCGATGATGTATTGCTGCATACAGACATCCCGTGTCTTTGGCACTGGCCTGCATGAGGAAAATTAAGTTGTTAAGAATATAAATAGGAGCTCAGTCAGTTAAGCAGCTGACTCTTGATTTCAGCTCAGGTTATGATCTCAGGGTGGTGACGGCGAGCCCCATGTCGGGCTTCACGTGCTCAGCAGTGAGTCTGCTTGAGATTCTCTCTCCCCTTTTCCTTCTGCCCCCCAGCCTCCCCCCAAATAAATAAAATATTAAGAGTATAAATAACTTAATAATAGCCACATTTTAGATATTTTCAGTCTTTCACTATTAATAAGGAAGGGATCATATGGCATAAACCTAGACTATAAATAACCCTAAAAATTAAAGAGTAAAAAGCCATTCATCTTGAAGCAAATCGAATCTGAAAGTGAATAATCTTATAATGGGTCCAAATTTGTGCATTTTAAAGTGAGAAATGAAATTTTGTGGTTTAAAAAAAAATTTTAAGATTTTATTTATTTATTTAATTGACAGAGAGAGAGAGAGAGAGAGAGGGAACACAAGCAGGGGGAGTGGGAGAGAGCAGCAGGCTTCCAGAAGAGCAGGGAGCCCGATGCGGGGCTCCATCCCAGGACCCCGGGATCATGCCCCGAGCCAAAGGCAGATGCTTAACTGAGCCACCCAGGTACCCCGGGATTTAAAATTTCCATTTGAATTTAAGACTATCCTTTCTCTACTGTTTTACACTGTAGAAAATTGCAGGGTGGATGAAAAAAGACCGCCTTTCCTTTACATGACTGTGTTTAGACATCCCGTGCAAGCCTCCCAGCTCAGTGGAAAAACAGAGCTCATTAGAGCAATCTATAATATTGCATCATAGAACTTCAGTGTGCCGTCCATTGGGCCACAGAGCCACCCTTACGATACTGTATCAGAAATACATCAGAAGTCTTTGCTCTCAGTATTTTTCTCTGCAGTTTTTATGGATGCTGTTAATATAAAAAATGATGGGAACAATAACATTGGTGTAACAGTTATGGTTACTACAGTCCTTTTCATTCAATCCTTACAAGAAAACCATGAGCGAATTATGTATTTCACTCCTATTAGCAAAAGTGCCAAGCACAAGTATTCAGTATATACTCATTTCCCACATCCCTCTACAGATGAGTAGAGTGTGGCCCAGAAAGGCACAGTGACTTGTTTGAGTCTATATAGCTAGTCAGCAAATTGACTGGGCTCGAATCCCAGATCTTTGTTTTCAAAGTCAGTGCTCTTTTAAGGTAACATGGCAGTGGTTTACATTTTTGTATCTTTTCTTTTTTTCTTTTTTTTCATTTTTGTATCTTTTCACAATTTCAAAGAGAATCTAGGTAAATTTTTCTCTTTTCTAACCCTCTAGAAAGCTACTTTTCAAAGCCAAGAAATTGAGGGTTGAACAAACAACATGCCAACTTTTTGGGAGAAGTGTTGAAATTATATTTTTTTCATTTGCATGTTCTTAGTTCCCTTAATTACTTTGGGGGGAAAATAACTAAAAGTTAAATAGAATATTTTTGTTCCTCATATTGTGCTAAATATTATATGGTAAATGTTGAGAAAATAATTGTTGACTCTTGACTGATTTCATTTTTTACATTATATGCAAACGTGTAATTTTTCCTCAGTAAGTTAATAAATATTGAAAGAGTATTTGCAATTGAAATATAAATACTACTCTGCCACCTTGACTTTCTAACATTAAAATTTAAATATGTCTTCCACTCGTCAATATATTGCCTTTTGCCAAATTCATTGATATATATTCATTCAAGAAATTCAGAACAAGAAATTAAAAATAAAATCACAATAATGTATTTTTTGAATAACAAATTTTCAGTGCTTAAAAGAATTATTATTCCTAGGAAGTACCATAAGAAAATGCTTGAGAATGAAAATTGATTCAGTCTTTCTGAAGAGAAATTTGTCGAGACAAGTCAAAATCTTATCCCAAGAAGATTAACATGTATGTACACAGAGAATTCCTCACATCTTTCTTGCAGAATTTATAATAATGAAAGACAGTAAATTACCTAAGTATTAAATAAAGTGGAATTAATGGAATAAATTAGAGTGCATAATAGAATTCTTTTCAGCTGTTAAAATAATTTTTAAAGAATGAACTATTTAATGACACGAAAACACTCATTTTCATTGATGAGTGAAAAGGTTACATATGTGTACTTCATAATCTAATATTAGCATTCTAATCTATTCAACCACTTTATAAAGTGTATTATTATTATCTTTATTTGGCAGATGAGTAAAATCGAGTTTAGGAATCTAAATAACCTACCTGAAGATCATATAGTTTGTACAATACATACATATGTATGCACACACATATATGCTAAAATATAAGACAAAAATGTTAGCAGTGACCATCCCTAGGAAAGGAATTTGGGGTGATTTTTATTTGCATATAGTTTGCTTATCTCTAGCAGATATCCTACAATTTACGGAGTCAGTGGGGGTCAGATATTGAACAGCACGATCCCATCTTAGCTAATGGTCTCAGTCTCAGAATCAGCTACAAGCAAGCTGCTTTACTCACTCAAAGCCAGGGGACCCAGCCTGGCAGAGTACCAAGGATTGTCTCCCTAAATGGTAAACAGTGTTTGGACATTCTCTTACTCTAACATCTCAATACTCAACATCACTTACACCTAACAGTACCTTTACTGGTAGTTCATAAAACCTTTGGTTTTTCATCATTGGGCACTTGGTAACTTTTTTTTCCCATAACTATATGGGAGCTAATTTACTTGTAGTTACCCTCTGCCTGAGTCACATGAATACTCAGTCTTCTCCAGTCCTCTGGGTCTCAGCCCATGTGGGAAACCTAGCCTTTTTTTCTGGTTTGATCCCTGTCAGCTCTGTCTCTTTTGTGCCTGGATCTTGAATTTGAGGTCAAGCTTTCCTGCTGCTGGGGAAAAGCTAAGGCTGTGCTCCCTCCTGTTACCTTGGAGACTGACTCATGTCCAGAATGGGAATTTGCTCTTGGACTGTGGGTTTGTTTTTTGTTTTTTTTTTTTAACTTACTAGCCTTGTGTTTTTCCATTTCTCAGTGGTTTCTTTCCAGTGATTGCAAAGCCTTCTCAGTTTCAGCATTCAGTGTAAGCACTGGGCTGTGTATTCCACTGGACTCCTAGGAGCCAATCTTGACAGAAGTCCCTTTGGTAACTTAGTAAGATTGTTGACATAATTTCAATGGTAAAGAAAAATGTGGAGGTTTGAAGGATATATCAATATCAATGTCTTGGGACATATACCAATTGATTACTGTAGATTTTGGTGTTAATCTATAAATTTCATATAAAATTCAGATGTTATATTAAACTGTAAACAACCAGAGTGAATGGCTGAGGTTTATTTTTTGGCTTTTTGGGCTTTTTTCGTCTTTTCTTTCTTTTTTTTTTTTGTCAGTGGTACAGGTTACAATGAAATTAAACAAATTAGCAATTGCAGAGATCAAGAAATATAGTAGGATAATTCTCTATCGCTGAAATTTGTTACTTACCTGAATTAAAAACACTCTGATGCTATAGTCTTCTAAATCAGTAGCTGTGATTCGCAAATTTTTGTGGTTCGCTCTTTGAATCTCCATTTGAGCCCAGAGTTTGCTGTTGAGAATCAGCCTCAGGCTGCCTTGGTTGCGCATAACTAAAATGGGAAGGTGAATATATAAGACTACAAAAGAGTTGATTCCTTGACCTTCCTGGGGAATTTGCCATTTTTGAAAGCAAAGTCAATCATTACAGTTGTTTTTCAGACTGTATTTTCACTATCAAGTTGCAATTTGGCTTGATTATAAGTTGGTTTTCTAATCGAGCTTTATTATGTTGGAGGACTATTTTTAGCTTAAAAGCCAGAATTATTTTTTTTACTATAGTATTAAAAAATGATGAAAATTTTAGAACTCCTTTGAGGATCTAGTGGTCTGAAGCATATTTATCCAAGAATTGTTTACAATGGTGAAAACTGGCTTTAGGCATTCAAAAAAATGGAAGTAGCTAAATAAATGATGACACGGCCATTCAAGATAATATTATGAACCCATTAAGACTTGGGAAGAAAGATAATTACTGATGTGGAAAGGTGATCATGGTATACCGTATAAAAGGTAAAATCAGGTTACCCAGCAATGTAAACACCATGCATCACAAATTTGGCAGGCAGTAGAAAGAGTGGCATGGAACCAAGTAGAAAACAACTAGCACCTGCCTTGGGGATAATACTTGGTTGGGTTATTTGGAAACCTGTCTGCCAGTTATAGAACGGAAGACCCCATTCTTATTCTTTCAGTCTGAATTCCATTCCTTACTGGACTCTTGAGCTTGAAATCTGAAGCTCAGTAAACATCCATACGCATGGATTCAACTTCTACCAAGGGTCCCCTCCACAGCTTTGACTTTGCAGTGTTGACCAGGAAGCCTACCCACCCTGCCCAAGGTGCTCACTTTTAGTTTGGGCCTCTGAACAAAGCCCAATGTGACTTTTCGGATGCCAACAACTTCCTGAGTGTTTCAGTCTGACTCCAGATTCTCGCCGTCACTCTGGATGTCAGTAACCACACACAGGGTTCGATAACCACACACCTTTTTTTCCTGGGAACCTGGCCCTTTATCTCAACCCACGCACCCAATGTAGAATTCAAGAAGAAACGCCAAGGCAAATATTCTCTTTTAGAAAAACTGGTTTTTCCTTCAAAAATAATGTCATCATATGGCTTTAAATCACACGGAGATTCCCGTTGAGGTGTGTGCTGGGCTCGCTCATAGATGCTTAAGTGCATTATCTCATGGAATTCTCCCAGTTGCTCAGTAAGTCACGGAGTACTCGTCTCCCTGTTGGAAACTGATGTAACAGGGGCAGGTAGAGATTAAGTGCCTCGTCCAAGGTCATTAGTTAGTCAGTGATAGAGGCAGAACCGGTGTCCGCTCCAACCAGGAAGCTGCTATTTAGCACATTAGAAACGATATTGTTTTTAACAGTCTGATTTGTTGACTCTTTGATAACACATCTCCAGAAGATGATGTGTACCTATTGGCAATTTTACTCTGAGAAAGCGTGCGTGGCTTTACAAAACGATTCCTTACTTAGTCTTGACTGGAATGTTCCACAGTCACTGCTTGCTGTGTCATTCAGCCTCAAAGCTCCTCTGCCCCTTTCAATCCAGGACTGTGTTGTTTTGTTGAATATAAAAAGCTTGCAGTTGATCTAAAGGACAATTTTTTAAAATGTCAAATATATTAAAAATTTTTTTTCTCAAAATGATTTCTTTCCTATGCTGTAACATTTTTCCTCGTCTGACTTTACCAGAATAACCTGTTAATGATTTGTAAACCAGCTTTAAAAATTTATTTAACTTTTAAAACATGCAACTTTTGAATAGTTCAAACATCAAAAAGCAAAAAGATGTACAAAGTGGAAAGTCCTTCCCAACCCTACTTCTCCATCTGTCAGTGTCTACCCCCTGCAACAGGTGATTGCTGTTGCCAATATTTTGTTTATCCTTTTAGAGATATTTCTGTTTGCATGCATGCTAATACATATGTCCTTTATTTTTTCCGTAAATGGTAGAATGCCATGCATACTTTCTGCATCACTTAACAATATATTTATGTGTACCAACTTTTAAATGAAATTTAATGTTATTTGAGCTATGTAACTTAGGTGAATGTAAAGGAATAGTGAAACTATTTGCATGCTTAAAAATTTTTGAGGAACACAGTATCAGTAGTAGGATGTGGTACCCCAGAGTACCATACTATAATTTTATGTTTACCAAAATTAAGTATTACTGTGTACAAGAATCACCCAGATGACTTGTTAAAAATATAGCATGCCAGGGCTAGTAAACTAGCAATTACTTCACTTAATCTTGGTTTAATCTGATCTGAGAATTACACTTGGAAGCATACTTGTATCATTAATGTATCAGTAAATCATCGGAAAAGAGAAGAGAAATGGAGAGATTTGGGGGTAAATGCAGATGGAGAAAGGGAAAGGGAAACCTGCACCTTGTTGGAAAATGATTATGTCATAGTAATTACATTTCCTCTGCTTCAGCTGATCCCTAGGCCAATCAACATTCAAATCCTATGTATGATACTGTATGCTACATCTGTATACAGTATATCTATTTGCTTTATATGAAATCCAAACTTATATAGAAGAACTTTTCAAAGATAAACAGAATTTTTTTTTATTATCTTGAACTGAAATCTATTCATCTAATCATTTAAAAATGTCTAGGGGTAAGTAGAACTTTTAAAATGATAGGATGATAGCACTGATTTTTATTAAAGTAGGCATGAAAAGTATAAAACATGGGTCTGAAGTTGTTTTAAGACAGAGTGCCTGGCTGTCCTCTTTCTAAAAGACGAACGGGGATGCTTGTAAATCCAGTCATCCAAATTCCTAGAAATTACACGTACTAACGTATGAACACAACAAAATGTTGGCTTAGTCTTTGGAAGCCTCTCACATTTTTATCGAAGCAGCTCTGCCTTCATGAAAACGATACTTCTGCCTTTATTTGTAAAGGCGTCCCTGCTTATAGACACTTGACTTCATGTACAGACATGCTACCAGAGAGAGCACCAGGTGATATACAGACCTTTAACACATTATGCTCTGCTTCTTCCCCTGTTACAACATCGATTTTCTCCAGCAAGCATTTGGGAGATGGTATAGAAGAGAAAGCAGCAGCTGATTCAATTAAGGATGTACTTTTAATAGAGTCGGTGCCTAAGAAAAAAAATACGGGGAGAAGACACATAAAAGACCCCATTTTCTCTACTGTACAAGCTCTTTCTTGTCCCTGTGAATATACATGTCTCCTTAGTTTTTTATAACAATGAGTGCTTCCTGGGGCACCTGGTTGGTTCAGTCTGTTGAGCATCTGCCTTCGACTCAGGTCATGATCTCAGGGTCCTGGGATCGAGCCCCGCATCGGGCTCCTTGCTCGGGGGCAGCCTGCTTCTCCCTCTCTCTCTGCCCCTTCTCTCCCGCTTGTGTGCACATGCTCTCTCATTCTCTTTTTCTCTCTCCCTCTCAAATAACGAAACAAAATATTTTTTAAAAAAATGAAACAAAAAAACAATGAGTGTTTCCCCAAAAGTGAAACTACTCGAATTTAGATAAATCTCTTTAATGATTTCTCATAGTCTCAAGTAAAAAAATTTTAAGCTTATGTATCATACAACCATATTTGTATGCTTTAATTTTTACCAAAAAGTTTTAAAGCACTGCATTATTGTTTTTGTATTTGATAGATATTAAACAAATGACATGGGAAAACAGGAAACACACTAGTTGAATCAAATTTTTTTTTTAACAAATGAAATAATTCTTACTTGAATTTGGAGAGTTGACAGGAAATTCTAGAGTGGATTTGAATGGTTTTTCCTTGGTGTAGGAGTCATTTTCAGGTTGAGGTTGGGTGAGATGTTGAGTATCCTAGGTGAGGGGAAAAAATATATTACTCAATTGTATTCCTATTGCTTTCTTTCTTCTACTTCAACAAGGCAAACAAACTCCACTGCTATGTTTTTGTTTTCAGTTCCCTATGTGCTCAGCAGGGAAATCCTTCCTATCATGTCACAGGACCTTGGTCCTGATTCTCGGGAAGCGTAATTGAGTTACCACCAGCCTACGTCAGGTGGGATCTCATTCCAGGGACAAAGGGAAGGTCTAGAGACCCGAGATGAGGTAGCAGCTGTTCCTGGCTACCACCAGACTGACCTGATAAAAGGAGAGGCAACTCTCATCTCTGTTGCAAGGTATTTCAGTATTCCCAGCACTTCACTTTCTATCCAAAATAATCATACAAGTTACCCAGAGAACCCACTCGCTGTCTCTGAGTTCATCTTAATTTCTCCGAGACAATTTCTGCCAACAATCGCTTTTAAGGCTGCACACCTGCACACCCTGCACAGGTGTTCTATCCAAGGCCAGTGAAGAAAAACTGAGCAATTGCCCGGCCATTTATGATCCCGGAGAGCCCCCTACAGAACAGGGGGAATTAGACCAGCACTTCAGAACTTGGGTTTCTGTCTTTTCCTTTATGAACTCAAAATGCCTCCACATTATTTAGCTGAATATTTTAAGATCTTCTGTTAAAACTGGCAGAGATGGGTGTGATTATACCCATTTTAAGAAAACAAACGGGAAGGCAAAAAAAAAAGTCTCATGACTCACTGGACCAGCACACATGGTCAGCAAACGAGTCAGGAGGGCATTCTGACCCCCAAATCACAAGGTCACAGGATTATAGGATTAACCAGAGGACACACACAAGTGATCGCTGTAGCTCCTGGTATCCTAGGATGTTACCAATTTAGAGAGACAGGAAGCTCCGTTTCCTTTGTAAGCCAGAACAGAAGTGCCCACAGGAAATGTACACGGGTACCTCCTCAAGCCAAATTTCTAATCCCAATGGTAGTTCTTTTGCTCAGGTATGTCTCTGTCTCCCCTTCGATCGTAAGCCCCTCTAGAATACAGTGTCTGCCTTTAGCTTTGCATAACCACTCACCCAGGTGTTTTCCAATCTTGGCTGTACATTCGAATCACCTGACACCTAGCCTCACCCACAGACTCTGATCTAATCGGTCTGGGGAGATGCCCGGGGAAAAGGAAACCCTTTAGAGACTCATGAGATGATTGTTACTATGCAGCCAAACTTGAGTCCAATGCCACAACTTTTGATAATTGTACGAACACAAAACACGTTTGTTAAATTGAATTGAATGCTAAAGTTGATCCCGTGAGGCTTGGAATGTATTTTTTGTGTGTCTGTGACATCTTACAGAAGCTGTGGCTAATCTAGTGCCAAATTTAGGACTAAACAATATGGAAGAAATGTGCCTGAATGTATCGCCTAGAACTTCCCTCTGGAAGTTGGTCCATTCTGGTTCAGATCCAAAGATGTGGGTCAACAGCCCTAGAAGTGTGGAGTTGCCCTTCACCTTGAGAGTGACAGAGGGTGCCCCTAAGCTAAAAAGCCAGGACACTACTCTCGGAATCTGGGTTTAGCCTGAGACTAGTGTAGAATAAACCAAGTCTTAGAAGGGGTTGATTTGTGAAAGCCCTAAAAAACTTGGAATAGACAGGCCTCATGAGTTGGTCCTTTGTTATTCTGAGCCTCTATGCAGGTTACAAAATCTGTGTGGCCTCCTCTGGATCCTTGAAGTAACTAGTAGTCCTCATGCACGCTCACTGTGGAGGGCACAGCGGCGACCGCTTCTTGGAGGAGGATGCCCGGTACTAAATAGGGATGCTGGTAATACTCCTTCGGGGTGTCCACTTGGCAAGTATATTTCCCTAGGCAAGTAAAGTACTGTGATTTTCCTCTTAAAGCCTGAAAAAAAAAGTTATGATAATGTTTTTCACCATAAAAACTTGAAGGGGAGAGTTGTGGTTAACAAAAAAAAATTGGCAAATGGTTTTAAGTGCATCTTGTTATGAAAGATGCTATTGAAAACCTGATATTAAAATATCATTACCAGTTAAGCTCATCTATTGCAGATAATTCTGGGATTTTTCTCGGGGATCTTGGGTGTAACACACATTGAAGAATTATTTAATATTTCTCATCAGTAATAATGTTATAATTATATAATTCCCATCCTCTGTGGGTTCCTGCCTGTTATTCTAACAACTAGAACTTGCTTCCCAGGAGAATCTTTGCGGTTAAAGAAAGAAAACGTGACTTTGCACTCAGGAGTTAAAGTATGCTCCAATTTAACATTGTTTTAATTAATTTGCCTCTGGAAACTCAAAACGACAGCTTTTATAACAGAAACATTTGCCAAATTCTTACCAAAACTCTTTCTACCATGTTTTCTCCAAACACGAAATCAGAACTGCAGCTCTTAAAAGAATACTTATTTTCCTTTGCTTGACATCTAAGGAAAAGAAATGAACATTTGCCCCTTAAAATATATGGATAAAGCCATGTCAGACCTTAGCACATGAAATAATCAGATGATTTAACAAATTTATGTAAAGCGTAAAAACATCTGCTAACTCTTGTTCATCTGCAGTTACTGAGAAATGAAGGAAAAATTGAGGTCCTCCCAGGGATGATATTTAAAATATTTGACAGCTGTGACAGCACTAGTTGAGACCAGTCCAAACACATGTCCATCACTGTGCAGGCCGTGTGATCAACCATGGGCTGGCTCAGACCGTATCTTTATGCTTTACCAGCATAGCCTCTCCAATTTCTCATTTCTTCTTTCCCCTTCCCCAAGTGGCCAATGCTCTCAGCCACCAGGGGTCTCCTGACCAAAGGCACAGCCAATCTATCTTGTTATACTTGAGTGTGCTTTTGTTTAATTTGGGTTTTTTCCTCCCAGACTGTTTCTGTTCTTGTTGTTAAAAGTGTTTTACATGGGGGCGCCTGGGTGGCTCAGTGGGTTAAAGTCTCTGCCTTCGGCTCAGGTCATGATCTCAGGGTCCTGGGATCGAGCCCCGCATCGGGCTCTCTGCTCAGCGGGGAGCCTGCTTCCCCCTCTCTCCCTGCCTGCCTCTCTGCCTACTTGTGATCTCTCTCTCTGTCAAATAAATAACTAAAATCTTAAAAAAAAAAAAAAAGTGTTTTGCATGATGAGAAACTCAGAGATAAGCAGCTCTCTATCTGTAGGCTGATGTGCTCTGGGGTCCCCATGGCACCCCTAGTGTGCACTGTAGGTAGGTGCTGTGGTACCCACACCTGCCCTAATCATGTGAGTCTGGTTATGGCTATGGCTCATTTTAATCTTCCCTTAGATCAAACATGCCTTCATTGCTGATGATACTGGTAAATACTAACTTTCATTTTGCACATTTATACTGCTTTATTTGTTGTTTATCCAATGCATGTGAATAAATAAGGAAAAACACTAAAAATAATGAGAAATGGCGGGGGGGTGGGGTGGGGGAGAGAACACCAGAGAATGGGGAGGCTGATCTAGCAGCCAGATAATTAATTCCTAACTAAATAAAAATTTAGCTGTATGTTTTTGAAATATTCTCACCTAAGCTAACAAAACAATGGAGATAATCCAATATTAATATGATAATCTTTAAATATTAGAGACATTCTGAAAAGTCTTTTAAACTTGTGTCCTTTATAAAATCTCAAATAGAAATCTTAGCAATTTGGGGCACCTGGGTGGCTCAGTTGGTTAGGTGTATGCCTTTGGCTCAGGTCATGACCCCAGGGTTCTGGAATCAAGACCCACATAGGGATCCCTGCTCAGTGGGGAGTCAGCCTCTTCCTCTCCATCTACCTCTCCCCTAGCTCATGCTCTCTCTGTCTCTCAAATAAATAAATAAATAAATAAATAAATAAATAAAATCTTTAAAAAAGTAAATCTTAACAATTTATCTATGTAGCATCAGAAAGCTATTTTCCATAAATGATTATAATGAAAAAAGAAAGCAAGAATAAAAGGGTATCCTTTCTGTGTCCTCATCATTAACTTACCCTACTGCAGGAGCACCTAAACAATTCTGGTTGGTAGTCAGCTGGCCTGAAATTCTGGCACTTGGTAAATTTTCACTTAGCAAAGAGGAGTTCCCCTCAGAAATCTGAAAGAAAGGCAATCTATCAGAAAGTTCCTTTCCATTCCCTTACTGAAGGAGCATGAAACAAGGAAACAATAGTTACAGTTCAATGTATTGAAAAGTTATTATGTTCAAGTATTACCCTAAGCATTTTTGTACATTAGCTCATTTACTCCTCACAATATCTCTGTATGGATTGCGTGTCTATTATCTACATTTTATAGTTTACAGATGAGCAAGCTAACCGAATGAGTTTAAATAACTCGGCCAGGCTTGGGCAACCAGGAATGGGGCTGACCTTAGAGCCGGGGTCTATCCGCATCAGGGACTAGGGACTGTACCCTTTGCCATCACATTCAGAAATCTCACTTCCTTTTGTCACTTTTATCTTTTTAGCTACATGGAATTAATTCTCATTTCTAGCTTCACAAATATATCCTTCAGGACTGTTTAATCCTGAAAATACCCTAAGATCTTCACCAGCATGGCCACCAAACATTAGAGGAAATCCCGTTCATCTCTTCATCTAAAAAATTTTGACTGGTAACTTAATTAGCTAGTTACTCTGTCTGCTGTATATGCAAATGTTTATTACCTGATTAATGTATAAATGAAGGCGTGAACAATTTTAGAACTGGAAGGAGCCCTAGAAATGATCAGATCTAGTATCTCCAATGTTTTAAGAACACCTCCCTTCCCCCAGCAGGGGTTTGCGAAGATGTTACAAGGAGTTCATATCTTTAAAGGTAGATGGGGTCTGTTTCCACTTTAATTTTATATCAATCAACAAAAATAATTAGGAGCATTTTTCCCTTTGTAATAGAATTTGAGAGCTGAGAAATATGTAAGAAGAGAAGATATGTTGCTGGTTAGCAAAGATCAAAGTGCATGCTCATGACTCAGTCACTCAGATGATTTATCTCGCAGCCCAAATGGTAGGTTTTATTCTCATGTACTTAAAATAGTTTTTATTAGTCATATATTGTTCAAATTGTACATACGTGACAATAAGGAAAAACACCAAAAATAATGAGAAATGGCGGGGGGGCGGGGTGGGGGAGGGAGAGAACACCATAGAATGGGGAGGCTGATCTAGCAGCCAGATAATTAATTCCTAATTAAATAAAAATTTAGCTGTATGTTTTTGACAGTGAATTAAATTATTCACTATTTTATTCACTATTAATGACAGTGAATAAAATTGCTCTGATTTTACATGCAAGTTATTTTAAGGAACATGAAAATAGTAGTGCTATGAAATTCACCTATAGATAATTTTCACTAGATCTATAAGTTACATTATTTTGTCAGAGTTCTTAAGTTGCATTTTATATAACATGTCTTTAAATCTTCAGAGGTCATTATTAGACATTATTAGACATATTATTAGACAGAGAAAATTCAATAATGAGCATATCCAGTTAAGCTGTTCACTAATAAGGAAAAAGTACTCTTCATATGTTTGATTTATTCAAGAAGAAATGACTGCAGGGGACCTGGGTGGCCCAGTGGGTTAAAGCCTCTGCCTTCAGCTCAGGTCATGATCTCAGGGTCCTGGGATCAAGCCCCACATCAGGCTCTCTGCTCAGCCTTTTCTCTCTGCCTGCCTCTCTGCCTACTTGTGATCTCTGTCAAATAAATAAATAAAATCTTTAAAAAAAAAAAAGAAGAAATGATTGCAAACTATTACCTGAAAATTTCTCTTATTCTTTATCATTTAGAAAGAAAATGCAAGAAAAATATTAATAAATTTTCTTTTTAAAATACATAATGCAAGATTTTGATAAACCATGCCAAAGAAGAAATATTGATTTACTTTTTATATCATAACATGTAATAAAAATTTAATCTATAATGTTCCAAAGTCATATGCAATATTATAACATTTTAGAAATTAGTCCACACGTCATGCTTTTTCTAACATACCTTAACACAAATTAAACAACACGCATCACTTCTTAAATGGATAAAAGTAAGAAGTTATGTAATATAATGAAGACTATTAGGTTATATTTAAATGGAAACTTTTAATAATCTACTGATTCAAAATTTAAAACATGTTTTACTTAAAAATCATGCCATATACCATGTAAAAATAATGAAATGATTTTTAAAATTCACAGTGAATCTCCTGAGATCATATACAAAGAAAAAGGTTTGGAATCACAAAAATGTTGTCAAAGGCTGACCAAGTTCAACTCTCTCACTTCACTGATAAAAAGAGAAGCTTGGATTCTTTGACCAAGAATGTAAACATAAGTTAGACAGGGGCAGTGGTAGGATTAGTACTGATCTGATTCTTTTTTCATTGCATTGATGAAATGACTGGCATTTTTAATTTCCATGTGTCACTGTCTTTCATGTTCAGTATTGAAAAACAAAACAAAATAGGTGACCAACCCTCAACAGTTCAGCTGGAAACAAGTGAAGAATGGAATTACTCTGAAAATCTTGGGTGCCATTTCTCTTAAGTATTGGCTTCTGGAAGACACAGCAACAGAATATCCCCAAACCCATATCTGCATGGCTTGCCCAAAATGACAATCTCTCTAGAAAGGCCCACAGTGAGGGATTCAGCCACCCACAACCATTGGAAGGGAGACTATTTCTGTCTGCAGAAGCTTCCCGGGTCCTCCCTATTCCCAGCTCTGTGCGGGTAATTCCCTGCTCCCGTTATCCATTAAGATGGGACTGGGTGGAGCCCCAGTGTGACCTAGACTGGCAAAGCCACACTGGGATGCCCACCGGCTGGGGATGCAGAAAACACCTGCTCTGCTTTTGATTTGTGGCTCCTGGTCCTGGCCACCTCATTTCTCCCCGTGTTCTCATGTGGGGTCAGTGCCCTAGAACAAGACCCCAGAAGTTTCTATCATAAGGAACTCAACTGTACAGCGAGGAGAGCTGTACACAACCGGTTTCTAGGAACACCTTTCCATCTTAAGAGGACAACTTTGATAAGGTCACAGAGGGCTATTTGCTGTCTATCGTCTGGGTGTTTCTCCAGCCTGGCAGCTGCTTCAGCAACAGAACTAAAGTCAGGCAGCCCCTAACTCTGAACATAGGGCCCAGAACAATCTACTAAATGAAAGGTGGAGACTTGATGTAAATCTCACCATAGGAGGTTTTCTTACCTTATTTTTTGTTTTTTCCTTAGTCTTACAGGATTCCAAGGTATTGTGTCCAAATGTTTTTCTTAGTTTTTCACACCTTTGAGCTTGAGGTGGTCGCAAAATAGCAGGTCTTAGGACATGTTCAGGATGTTTCACAGGACCTTTAAAAGAACAGAATTAAGGAGTCACTATATCTTTAGTGAATTACTTCTTCCTCCACATTTTGACTAATTTAACATCTATTTTCTGAAGTCCTCATTAAGCGAGGGATCAGTGTTAACTGATAAATGTCAAAATAGCCAGTGAATTGCTTAGTGCTTACTTCAGGCCTAGCTTTTACCCAATACCTATCCATTTTGACCCTGGGACTTGGCTTACCAAATATGTTTTTTCACGTTATGTTATTCAACCCTACCTCCAGATCCCAACACACACACAACAAATTAAACTATAAATGGTAAAATGTAAAATTTCCGAGGTTCTTATAATGAACTACATACCTTGTTCTGTACTGTTCATATCCACATTTCTTTGAACAAGAGTTGAGGTCATAAAAACATTGTTTTTCTTCACTGTGAGAAAAAATATTTAGCACATTTTAAATCTAAGAATCTTTCTACAGAATTTGGGTTTTAACAGTCCTGTACTAAACTCACCAGTAGATGTCGCTGCTGGCACTAATAACTGTAGGCAGTGAGCAGAGAAGGCAGTTCGCTAAAAACGGGTGATGGCAGAGAGTTCTGCCACATCGTTCTGCTTACTTTCAGAAATATAAATGAAAATTGGTCCATAAAGAAGAAAAGGCATTCTTCTTTAGAATTATGAAAATGAGTACTGAAATGAGTACATATTATAAAATCTGATAATAGTGAACCCTCTGTGTGCATTGATATGCATTTCTTATAAAATATTATGAAACTATTAGCAAATTCTTCCACTTTCCCCACTCTAGTGATACCTAGAGAGAGGTGACTGTCGTGCTAGGGGATTTTTCTATCAAGTGCGTTGGTGGCGTTAAGACTATGGTGGTGGCTGCAAGCATAGGACTATTATACATTTCAAAGAGATCACCTACCTCTTGGTTGCAAATTGCAGAAATAGCAACCTTTGAGCATTTGATTAATAGAAATGAGAAAAGAATAAGAACTGCTTCTTCTAAGTATTAAAACATATTATAAATGTCGGGCTAGAATTGCTTCGCTAATTCAAAGTTCAATTAAATGCTGTATGATCTTTATTATTAAAAACCAGCAGCAAATGGGCCATATCAAATTACACTATTTTTTTCCATTCCAATACCACCAACATTCTGCACAACATAAAATGGAATGGTACTTACTGATATCAATGTTCCTTTAGTTAATCTTTTTGTGTGTGTATGTCTAATTTAAAATAATAATGAATTGAAGCAGTTATTCAGATAACTTACATCCATCCCTTCACTTTATGCACAAATACAATAAAACAAATTACCTAAGATTAGGACTCCTATTTCTTTTAATGTCTGTAACTTGTCAGTCAGGTTTAAAGAGGGTCTACTGAGCTTGAAAATATTTCTTCTGTATCTGAAAGGTATCTGACATATATGTTGCTCAGTCATGTTTAGAATTTTTAATAAGAATATAGATTCATTAGTTTGAAAACCCAATGGTTCCCAGGTAGAAAGGGATAATTTAGAAGGAAGTGTGTAGTTTGTATTTTTTATTTCTTAGTGGCAAGCTTAACTTGGAAAAGGCAGCTGGTTGTTCAGTAGAAACAAAAACAAAAAGAACACAAAATTGTAATTTAAATGAAATGTTCCAACCATTTCAAATATTTTATGAAAAGAGATTTCATTAGCAAAGCACTATAAATGTCAAATAAAAAGAAGTAATGTTTTAGTAAAAAGGTTAAGTAATCATTCTAAAAAAATACATGACAATAAAAGGAATCATATTCTAAACCTTAGAATATTCACCTAAAGCATAAACTTTAGAATAAGAATTTAAAGTATAGCTGTACATTTTGAGTACTGTATATATTATAAACTGTACAGATGAATAATAGTGAGTGAAATAAAGCAAATTATCTATCTTGTGGAGCTGCATTGTATAACATATTACTATCATAAACATAAATTTCCGAAAAGCATCATCAAATTCAAAATTTCTTTCAAAAATAGATACACTGGGGCCCCTGGGTGGCTCAGTGGGTTAAAGCCTCTGCCTTCAGCTCAGGTCATGATCTCAGGGTCTTGGGATCGAGCCCCACATTGGGCTCTCTGCTCAGCAGGGAGCCTGCTTCCTCCTGCCTCTCTGCCTACTTGTGATCTCTCTGTCAAATAAATAAAGTCTTTAAAAAAAAAATAGATACACTGTCTGGATTTGTGGAGTTGGAATTCATATGGCATTCTTCTAATCATAATTTGCTAAAGTCTGTATTTTATTTGCCACTAAAATGCCAGCATTTTATAGTAGCTGAGTAAGAAAGCTCACCATCAATGAGAATGGATTTTGAAAAGTCAGAGTGTCAGGCTTGAGATTCTGGAAGCTGTTAATTACCTGGCCCAGAAGGGGGGAAGGTCAGGAGGTTGGTGAAGGATGATGATCTCATTCGATTCTGGGACAAGGTGGATGCTAGAAGCAAATTGCAAACCGAAGTCAATGAGAAAATGGGTTTTTGTGTGTCTTTTCATTTGGACTTTTGCTGTTTCAGAAAAATTTCTGTGTCACTAATTTAGAAAAGGTTTTGCATTTTTTAATCAATAGAAATAAAATGTGCCTGTGGTGAGAATTATAAATTAATTTCTATTCAATTCGATAAATATAGGAGTGCTCACCATGTGTAAGGCACTCTATCAGGCAGGAAGACAATCTCAAGGAAGGCACAGTGGAGGAAATAGACATACACAGAGATAGCAGTCTTACAAGACAGAGAGGGCAATGAGGTCATGTATAAAAGGAATCACAGAGTGCTTGGAGTGTAGAAGAGAGGCAAACTGAGTTACCGGTTTACTTGGAATACAATATATGGTGAAGTTCTTAAAGTGTTCTTTTCAAGGCAGACATCTGTTTAAGTAGATGTCTTAGAGAGAAATGTCAGTTTCCCCTAACTACAAAGCTAATGCATATTTAATGTGGACACTTTGGAAACACGGCAGAATGAAGAGTGGGTAGGAAACCCCAAATTGCCTGTAATCCCATTACCTAAGATAACCATTGCTAACATTATGGCTGATGTCCTTTCCAACTTTCATGCCATGAAGATAAATCGAATTTTTACAATCCATCTTATAGACTGCTATTTTCACCAGTAATTTATTATAAACACTCTCCGACGGGTACACTTTTAAACATTTCCATTTGAAAAGTTTCTCACTAATTTCACACTCAGAGAAAACATAACAGTGAACAGCCAACAGTCAGGCCTATACTTACCTCCCTGGTACTGAGGATCTGTAGTATGCAAAGTAAAAGACGAAGACCGTACGCGCTTTCTTAGAAAACCATTGCATTCTGCAAGAAATTCAACATGAGGGGTAAAATTGCCAGCAATAACAAATTATCCTCATCCCAAGATGTGGAAGGATAAATAGAATGACCTTTTGCCTACATACATCATCACCTGCTAACAGGTTATCTCCTGAAGCCCAAGTTTAAACGCTGGGCTTAATAGCTTGGTGATTTTAAAGTGATAGGCATCTCTTCCTCCTAAGAAACACTTAGAAACAAGTGGCTTTGCCAAGAAACTGCATATGACTTTTGAGATTGTGTAGGGAGGGTGTTTGGTAGATTGAGACCTAGGCACTAGAGAAACAAGGGATCTTAGCATTGCTAATGTCAGTGTTCTCAGGACCCACGTGTTATCTTTCAAAACAAAAGCTAGTTTATTTTGGTGTTTAAACACCAGCAAAACCTTGAAGTTTTCCCCAGTTCTTGCCACATGCCAAAAACTTGTGCCTGCTTCTTTTCTTTGTCTGAAGACTGGTTTTGAAATACAGGATGTAAGTCATTACCATGCTCGGCTACTTCGTCGGAGGAGTCTTCTGCAGGTCTCTGGAAGGAAATAAAGTTGCTAATGAGAGCTGAGTGTTTGCTGGGTCAGAATTAAACCCTGTCACTTTAGAAGAGAATTCTCAAAAGCCACGTCTATTCAGCTAGGTCAGGGCAAAGCCACTCACCTTTGCTCCTTTATTCGCTAGGCATATATTCAAGACAAAGCAAAGTCTTAGTGGAGCAGTTTTGTATTTCAGTGACTGCAGAATCCCTTGTTGGAACTTGTTTAAAAGGAAGATTTTGAAACGCCAGCTCTCAAGATCTGAAGCCGTCGGCCTGGGGTGAGGCCCAGGAAACTGACTTTTTGACCAGGGCTTGGGGGTTGAGCTTCTCTTTAGTGAGTTTTGTGGGTAGTAGGGTAAATGATTTGGATAAGCAGGAACGAACAACAGGAAAGTATTAATCGAGCTAAAGTGGGAAAGCTACTAATCTTACTGTTGGTCTTTCAAGGCAGGTGGTTTTAGTATGATACAAATAAGATCCTTAAGTTTCCTTTTAAATCAAGCCTTGCAGTTTAGAATTTATTTTGTACCCAGTTTTAAGCGAGGTCAGTGGTGGAGACCCATGAGGAGTCTCAACCCTGCTAACCTCTTTCAGTCCCGTCCCTTTCCAAGTCACTCCAAAAACCCTATAATTTTGATAAAGATGGCTTGTTATTCATAGTTTTAGACAAGGCAGGCTTCTGGCCTCCCATTTGGGTCAAATTGCTGCCAGTAAAAACCTACTATATAAATATTCTAGAGGCACTGCTCTGCTAAGTGAAGAACAAGAAGATAAACTAAGGCAACCATAATATCATTCAGCGTCACTAGCTTCTTGAAACATCATTTTGTCAAAATCAAGGTCAAACGAAGAAAACAAGCTTGATCTTACCTTAAAAGTGTGTTCTCTCTTTGCAAAAACAAATACTGGTTGAGCAATGACAGATTTTTCTGTAAAAGAAAAAGAACAGACAAAAAGTCAAACTACATCGAGTCAAACTACATTAATGCCAGCTAAGAATATTTGAAGATTTTTTTGTTTCATTTTGTATTTTTCCTGCCTTTGGGTAAAATCTAAACTATTTTTACACAGACACTATAACTTGGGTATTTACAAATGATCTTAACAGTTAATTACAGAAATAAATACTTAGGGAAAGCAATAATAATGTGTTTCCATAAACAGTGAGATCATCCCATTAAAAGAACACACTTTAAGTGTTTAAGGAAAACAAAGTATAATTACCTGCATTTAGAATATCATTAGGATATCGTGATTAACATCTTTGCTTTTAGAATGAAAAATTGCAAGGGGTGAAAAAATCTCATCTAAGAATAGTTCTTCTACTTGGGTTGAATCTCAAGGTAAAAATGGTATAAATCTATTGCATTCCATCCTCAGAATGATCCAGAAATAATCCATATTTCTTTGGTTGGACTAGTTATATACTAAGCCATGTTTTCAACATTTAGACTAGGAATCAGTCTTAGTCTTTTGTCTTTAGTCCTGCTAACTTTGTTAATCTTTTATATTTTCCTACCTTAGGTAAGATAACAGAGAGAAACTCATTTACTGTAGAGTAGTATAAATGAGTGATAACAACTTTAAATACCAGCACTCTGGAATTCTCAGGGAAAATGACATGCTTATTAAAAGCCTGGGCCCTGGAGTTAGGTAGGCATGTGTAGCACTAATACTTGGGGAAATAATATGTTTGTACCTTTAGTTTCTTCATCTGGAAACAAAATGAAGATTATAACAGTACTTACCTCACAGAGTTTATGGGATGGATTTTTGAATGTAAGTACTTTTTTCTTTAAAGAAAGGATATTAAATATGTGGCATGCCACCAATCCCCATTCCAAAATTCTTAGCTGACATGGCCAATTTATGACAATTCTTTCTTTCTTCCTTTCTTTCTCTCTCTCTCTCCCTTTCTTTTTTTCTTTTTTCTTTCTCTTTATCTTTCTTTCTTTCTTTCCTTCTTTCTTAAATTGAAGTATAAATGACAACACTTTCTAAACAAGCCCAAATATGATCTCAGAATTTTCTATTATAGATTTACAGCAGCCATTACCATATATTGTCCTGGCATACAAGTCAAGGTAATTTGCCATCCCTGGGCTGAATAAATAAAACTCTCACTGAGGAGTATCAGGGAACTACCACACAATTACATTTTTTTATATGCTAGAAAGGGTTCCTCCAGTTCCCCATAATAATCCCAGAAGAGAGTGCCAAAACTCTGCCAGACCACCCTTCCCAAGCTTGGGGCCCTGTGACCTTGGGTACCTTCTTTCAGTCCAGCGAAGTAAACTGTTCACTTTTTCATGCAAGTGCTTACCACACTGTCTGCCCTTGGAGTCAAGCGAGCCCCAGCAGAAAATGCACAAGAACGTATTGGCATTCCCATCCATATTAAAACTATAGCTCAATGCTTTGTTCCTTCTCGAACAAGCTCCTCTTCCAGCAATTACACTAGATTTAAGAAATGAGAACTCTAGTGACTTTGAAAGAAAATAGTCTTCCTGAATGTTCAGGGGAATACTTATGAATTAAAATTATAAATTGGCCTCTTCTAAATTGGATTCAGGATAGTTGTGCCTAAAATAACATGAGGAGGCCTAATCCTAGACAAAGGACATGTTGATTTTCCCTTGATCAAAATATTCAGCTAAACACAGGCAAAAGCAATCTTCCAGGCAGTGTGAAGAGTTACTTGCAGCTTAGAGTACATAATGTGGAGTAAGTACATCACTTTTATTCATTAATTCAATGAATGTTTATTGAGCATCTTTTTTGTGCCAGCCACTGAGTTAGGACAGAGGGATACATCTTCTGATTGAAGGTACAGTGGCCTCAGCATAGCCGCCTTCTCTCCCTGACACTGCGAGGCACGGTGGTTGGAAAGCAGAGACTCTCCACATCTCCTCCATCTGGATTCTCCCAAACAACTCTTTTGGCTCCAAAGACAATGCCAAAAGTAAGCATTTATCGAGTCATCAGATCCATAACAGCTTTCTTACTTGACCCAGTAGGAAAATTTCAAAATAGAAGCAAGGTTCTTATGATTTTGCATTTTTTAATTTATCCTCTTTTCTTTCTGATGTAGTCATTAATCAGCCCATTTATTCAAAATATGTGTATTGAGGGTTGACTGTGGACAAGACACCTTGCAAGGCGAGAGAGGGAGAGGACAAGTGGTACAAGATGAAGCTGAAAGTGAGTGAATATAAACTTCTTTTTCTCCCCATCTAATAGGTACCACAATCTCCCCCTGGTCCAGTTTTAGGTGGATTGTAAGGCCCTGTCCCTGCCCTTATTTCTGTTTGTTTAATTGACGATCTCTGACAAACCTGCTCCATCTAGGAAAGTAACTGGAGGATTTTCTCAATGAATCATCTCAGAGAGGGAGGTTCAAAAGGATCTATGGAGTCAAAATCAGATACAGAAGAGGAGGAAGACCCTGAACACAGAGTACCATTGACTCAGCATCCCAGCGGGAGTGGGGGTGGGCTCCGCCAGGGGCCCCACGTTTCTGCTACAGTTTCCCCCACAGAGTCCTGCACACTGCCTCTCTGCTGCGTTGGTGGTTTAGGAAAGGTGAAAACTGAGTCGTCCACGCTGGATAGAACCAGGCTACCCTAACCAGGGTCAGAAAGGTTATGGAAACAGTGTTGGCAGGAAAGAGAGCGGCAACAGCCCCCCTGCAGAGGGGCAGGCTCTGCCAAATGGGTCACTTCTTAATTGCTACCAGGACTGGAGTTATCCACTTGGACGGAGGCCCTGGCAAGTCCTGCATTTTCCTCTCCCCTTCTTCCTGGACCTATCCACATGTCCGCCACATCCTCTTCTCTAATTTCTCCTTGTGCACTCTTATCCCGGGCTCCAATACTGGGCTTTATGCCCCTGCCTCTTTTACTTGTGTCCAGCTCTGGGTCTAGTCAAAGCATGGAATTTGGGGCTCTGAGGTTTAATAGTCCTAGAGCTGTTTTGTTTTCTTTGCTAATTACTCTAAGCCTCAGCTTTATCACTTCTCTCTGTATATATTTTAAAAAGGTTGTCATGAGGATTGAAGCAATGTATGCCCATGGGAGCACCTGGTACAGCTTCCTCTTCAAACCTGTTTAGGACAAAGCAGAACCTCATCTATCATCTATGTATCTATCTATGTATTTATCTATCCACCCGTCCGTTCTCCATATATGCACACATCTCTCCATATATCCAGATATTTACAGTATATTCCATATCTACCAATCTATCTATCCATCCATACCTAAACATATAGCAATATATCAGACTACAGGTTGCACAGAAGACATTCACTAAAAGTCCAATTTCCTGCCCTCCTCCTCCTCTCCCATCCGATGTTACATGAAGGCACCCTGTGCCTCTTGTTAGTCTGGGGAAAATGTCTCATTGTTCAAGGTTCTTTCTTTTTCCTTTCACGCATTACCTTATTTTTTACCCCTAGTTTTCTTCTCACTTCTCATTGAGCTCCTATATTTCTCCTTCTTTTATAGTCAGGAAGTTTCTGAATTCAAGCTGTGGCCCATACATAGTTCTAGAGATTGTTGGTCCTCACCACGTGGTCTAGGTCGACCAGTAGCATTATAGGGTGCTTATTAGAAATGCAGGATCTCAAAAAAAAAAAAAAAAAAGCAGACTCTCGGGCCCCACCCCACTCCTACAGAATGGGCATTTGGATTTGACACCATCCCCCGGTGATGTACATATATATTTAAGAAGTAGTCCTATAGATTACTCATGGTTTCTATCACCCGAGACCAAATTTAGGAAGATGGCAGTAGAGACTCATGGAGTGACTAAACCTCCAGATGTTCTGAGTAACCTGACAATTAATGAGAAAATGATTACTACTTAAACCACGTACTACGATTGTTATGACTCAATGTAGCATGAAGTCAAGGGCTACTCTGAAGACTTAAAAAGAAATCCCTGTAGTAAGGATATTAAAATATTGACATTGATATTGAAATTGGTCATTCAGCTATTTTGCTTGAAGCAATTAATGATTTCCTCTCTGATGCAAAAGTTGGTTTGCTGCTTTGATGTGTTTGAAATCTGACTTTTTTTTTTTAGAAAAGTGTTTTTAGAAAATGTCTCTGCTTGAGATTATTATTATTGTCTTAAAGATTTTATTTGTTTATTTGACAGAGAGAGACAGCGAGAGGGGGAATGCAACAGGGGGAGTGTGAGAAGGAGAAGCAGGCTTCCCGCTAAGCAGGGAGCCAGATGTGGGGCTTGATCCCAGGACCCTGGGATCATGACCTGAGCTGAAGGTAGATACTTAACAACTATGCCACCCAGATGCCCATTTGCTTGAAATTATTAAATGTTAATTAAAATGTTCATTTCTGCAAGGCAAAAAATTAAGCTAAAAGCATAAATTACATCAAAAACCTTGCTATCGTACTGAGATTCTTGAACAAAAATCAGAAACTTCTAGGGCACCTGAGTGGATCAGTTGGTTAAGTGACTGCCTTCAGCTCAGGTCATGATCCCGGAGTCCCGGAATGCTGTCCCACATCGGGCTCCCAGCTCCACAGGGAGTCTGCTTCTCCCTCTGACTTTCTCCCCTTTCATGCTCTCTCTCATTCTCTCTCTCTCTCAAATAAATAAATAAATCTTAAGAAAAAAAGAAACATCGAAAGTTTCAACCCTAAAAATGATCTCTTCTGTAGAAAAAATAGACAAATCATAGCAAGTGACCTTAATCTCTGTACGGGACCCCAGAAAAAGGAGACACAGAGGGTCTGAGTCATAATCTTGATTTTTTTAAAAAAGAAAAAACACAAACTCAACATTATATTAAAATATTCCAAGACAGTTTTAATAAGGGTGAGTTGCAACCCCAGGAGATAAAGGAAAATCTGTGCCAATTTACAAGGGAAGCACAAGCATGAGACATTCTGTACTTATTTCCAGCCATACATGGAGGAGCTCTATAAAAATACAAAAGGAATGGAATAAACAACAAATTACCCACCTACCAACATAGAGAAGAGTAAGCCTTTATCTTTACAGAGCGGGTAGCAGGGTCACAGACTGACATTATGACACTCTTGGTTCTGTGTTATGAGATGCTTTGTACTGCCTTGAAGATAAAAGAACCAGGACCCCAGAGGAAAACAGAGGCAGTTCACACAGGAAGTTTCCAGGCTGATTATAAAACACTAGCTCAACTTGAGACACAGGATGAATGGACCCTGCTGGAGAAATTCCAGTCCTGGTCATTGCTGCTGAAGTCATAACCAATTTTGTGTACTATAAATACAAAACTGTTGTAATAAATACAGTGCATGAAGTAGAAGGGAAAAACACTCACCCTTTCGATCTATTTCTAAATTTTCTGAGCTGCTTTAAGTTCTTGTTGAAAATGAAGCTAATGACTGCTCATTCTAAGAAAGCTAGCGTTTCTAGTTTTGATTCATTATGAGAAGCACACACTAGAGACAAAAAGAATCAACATGAGAATAGCACGGGAAAGCTATTCCTTTTCTTGTCAATACCATGCTGATAAAGAAATCACTCATTTTCAAAATGGGAATCATAGCAGAGTAAGAAATTAGAGACGATGAGAAAAGTCTCTCTCAATCCACTGAACACAGCCGACATCACCCAGTTTATCCAATCCGTCCAATTTTCTGAACTCATCTGCTTCTCATGCTGATAATCTTCAAGGGATCTGTTCATTGCAAGTTCTAAAGAGTCTGGACTCTTTCCTCCACTGGTTTGTACATTGATCTAGAACTAGATAAACACAGGCCAATTTTGGAAAACCAAGGCATAGAGATAGTGAAAGTCTCCAGTGTGAGTAAGAAGCAAGAAGACTATGAGGTTGTGTCAAATGCAGACCTTGCTACCCTTTTGGAGGTAGGACCAAGCCCTGAGAATTCTGTGCTGAATGCCCCCACCCAACCTCACCTCTAAATTGTGCTGCTTAATTTATTATCCAGTTTCATGTGGCAGTGGGAGATAGGAGAGTCAGTGAATTAATTTCATTTGCATTTTAGAATCTAGAGATTTATAGTAGCAGTAATTCAGTTGAAGAAAAATTCTTATTTTTTAAAGTCTCTTACTACGTGAATGTCTGTATAAATAGAGAAGTGCACCAATTAAAAAACAGATAATTTTAATTAAATCGTTTGGTATAGAACATCTGGCAAAATCTCTCTGTCAACCAAAACACAATGGTGAGGGAAAAAACTGGCTTTATAGTTTTGAGAATGTTCTGCAATTGTCTCCCAAAATATATGGTCATCATGTGCAGTGTACTTATATTTGGGGGTGATCAGTGACTTTTAAAATAGATATCATAGCATACTCCTTTAAATTTTACTATTATTCCAGTGTCAAAACATAACTCTTTGAATTATTTCTTTTTCCATTCTTAAAGACAGTAGCTACCATATGATATGCTTATGCATGTCATGATTAGTCTTTTTTTTTTTAAGATTTTATTTATTTATTTGACAGAGAGAGAGATCACAAGTAGGCAGAGAGGCAGACAGGGAGAGAGGGGGAAGCAGGCTCCCTGCTGAGCAGAGAGCTGGATGCGGGGCTCGATCCCAGGATCCTGAGATCATGACCTGAGCCGAAGGCAGAGGCTTTAACCCACTGAGCCACCCAAGCACCCCATCATGATTAGTCTTTATCCTTTTGCCTTTTGAAGTGTTTAACTCAATATGACTTTGAGAAGTAGCACAAAGGGGTGCCTGGGTGGCTCAGTCATCAGGCGTCTGCCTTTGGCTCAGATCATGATCCCAGGGTCCTGGGATAGAGTCCCACATCAAGCCCCACACTGAGCCCCACATGGAGCCCCCCATGGAGCCCCCCATCGGGCTCCCTGCTCAGCGGGAAGCCTGCTTCTCCCACTCCCCCTGCTTGTGTTCCCTCTCTCACACTCACTCCCTCTCTGTCAAAAAAGAAAAAAAGCATAAAAAGTTAGACCTCGGTGAGCTCCCAAAATGCTTCTTTTATGCACTGATGTAATAGAAAACCTTACATTTGCATCATACTTCACCTTTATAAAACATTTAAATACATCAGATTTTGGTGACTAAACAAATGCGTACTCGGGGGCCAGAATGCAGGGTTTCAGAAGTCTAAGCTTTGGCAGAAAACAGACCTGAATTCAAATTCCGTCTCCTGAACATCCTAACTATGAGCGAGGGCAGATTTCCTCAGCTGCAAGAGGGAGAGTATAAAACGTTCTTCACAGAGTTGTAAGGATTAAGCAAGTTAATGCAGACAAAAGGCTAAGCTCTGTGGCAGACAGAAAATGCTCAGTAAGCTGCTGCTCTTAACTGCATTACAGGAGTCTCAAAAGGTACGTTATTACACACGTGTGCTCATCATGAGTAACGAACGGCTCTAAAATTACCAGATGTGCCCAAGGTCATACAGCTGATACTTAGGGATAAAGCACAGGAGAGCAGATTCCAAATCTCGAGCTTTGTCCTATAGGCAAGCCCCCCCATCCCCCACCCCCCACCCCTGCCTTCCATTGTGAATAAAATGACTACTGGGCGGCTTCCTGTCTTCTGACACTGTGACGTGCCTGGGCTGAGACAACTCCCCTCCCTTCGTGGTGGTGCAAGCCTCACTGAGAGACGGTCTCCGACCGTGTCAGTCTGCCTGCACTTCTGTTTTGCCCTCTAAACACTGTAAGATGCTTCACTTAGTCTCACTATTGTCTGTCCGCTGTCTGATGAAAGAGATTTTTGGAGAATGTCAGCAGACCAGTGGCCTGGAGAGCCTTGCCCTCTAAAATCTCCACTTCAAAGTATATATTCAACCACTGACAAAAATAACTCAGACGAATGTAGTACTTTTGACAGAGCATACCGACTTCTCCATAATTTGAAGGAGCTATTTTACTGATAAATGAAACAATTTTGTGATAAGGTTATTTGCGATCTTTGATGACTTGCATATGTTTCCGGCAACAAACGTGGGACTTCTGGACTGAGAATGCCAAAAGGGGCTATTTGTTTCTCTCTCGACACTGTTCCTTTATGCCCGTGGGGTAATAGAGATGGGGAACGCGTCCTAGGATGTGCTTGGTCAACTTGGTACCATTTGGAAATACATATTTCATTTGACAGCGTTTATAAATCACATATTTTACCCCCAGAATAACTTGCAGTGTGAAACTGCTTCCATATGTTAGGAATGGGTCTCTCCGATTTGCTGAGGGAGGGGGACTAGAAATACCGTCTAGGTTTTATGACATGTTGAAGATTAATATTGAACAGGCACATGCACAGGTTTAAAATGGTATCTTTTTATTTTAAGTAATTCTCTAGTGTTTCTGGGCTGCTAAAATTAAAGAGGTGATTTTGACACAAGGTATCTTATTAGGAAGAATTAAGTCACTCGTCACATAGACTATTAATAAGTCAATATGGCTGAAGCATGGCTTCATACGTTGAACTCAGATACATTTAAACTCTTCCTCTTCAGTAAAGGAGCACACTATTTTTAAATTCCTCCATGATTCCAAGGACACAGGCCGGATGAAGAAGTTTGATTGCAATCTCTACTAATTCCAAATCTCTTTTCCTTAAACTTATTCCTCTTTGAGCCTTTGAGCAAGCAGGAGAAAAGGCTCCTTGTTTTCTTGTTTCCACAGGAATAAATGGATGTTATTCCCCTGAGAACAAGACTTTGGAGGCCTAGGCCAGAAGAAAGGAGCAGAGCTGCCCACCCAAGGCGCATAAGCCCCGAAGGCCCGGACCTCTTTCTCTTCTTGGGAACTCGCAGAAGCCGGCAGGCGGCATTCATCAGCACTGAAATGCCCTGCAGGCCCTCCTCGGGCACAGAACTGGGCAGGAAGAGAGTGCCTGCTGCAGATCCCTTATTGCATTCATTGATGTCAGAACTAATCTGGCAGAAGTAAAGGCCAGGTAGCAATTTGCAAAACATACCGGAAACATGTTGCTCACCATCCTACAAGAGAAAAACACTTTTCAAATTTATAGGACTTGAAAAATTCTCGAGAAAACAGAGAACGATTCTTTAAATTTGTTTGTTTTCTTCTTCTTCTTCTTCTTTTTTTTTTTTACTGTGGGAAAAGATACATCACATAAAATTTGCCATTTTAACCATTTAAAATGTACAGTTCAGCGACATTAGGTATATCCACATCGAGGTGTAACTATCACCACCATCCATCTCAAGAACTTTTACATCATCCCGAACTGAAACTCTGTCCACAAAGCACTAACCCCTCTTTCCACTCCCCTCACCCAAGCCCTGTAACCACATTCAACTCTCTAACTCTGGGAATCCAACTGCTCTAGGATACCTCGTGTAAGTGGAATCCTGTAATATTTGTCATCTTGTATCTGACTTATATCACTGAGCATAGTGTCTTCAAGGTTCATCCATGCTGGAACACGTACGAAGAATTTCATTCCTTTATAAGGCTGATTAATATCTCAATGTATATATGTAGCGCATTTTGGAACTTTTTTTTTTAAATCAGCTTTTCTTCATTTGCCTTTTCTTCCTTTCCTTGTACTCATTTGGCTGCATACTTCTCTCTAGCGCCCGTTCCTTGCCTCCCCACGTTCCCCCCGTCCACATTTCCTGTCTCTACCCCATCTCCTACATATTCACCATTTTCTCTACATGCTTACTATTAAGATTATTACATAAGTAAATACTCTTTCTACAGTATTTTTAAATGAGATAAAATGCAAGTTTATCTCATCTTAATTTTTTATCCATTTTAGATACTTTTCTTATGCGGCCCTTTTATCATAAAATTCTCAGGTAGATGTAGAAAGAATACAGTATGAGCTCTTTGCCCTAATGATTGATTCTGAGGCACTTCTTTCCTCTGGTTTCAGTTTTGTAGTGAAGATCAGTTGGACAAACTGGAGTTTGAAGCTCTAAGATCCAGTGATTGAGGAATATTAATCACTTGAATGAGCTTTCGGAGGAAAAATGTATTGATTCCTTTAATAAACATGAATTGCCTGCTATGAGCAAGGTAATAGGCAATAGCAATATTTTGAATTGAAGCCTTAAAATATGAGAAATGTCTACAAAGGTAGAAAGACAATTGATACCTCTATTACGGTATTTTTTTTGAAGGTTTGTTTTCTAAATCTTTATATGTTTTTTTCTCTGTATATTTGTAGGTGGAGTTGTTTTCTAGAAGTCCCTCAAAATCTCCTTTGCTTTGTCCTACTTTCAAAACAATCACATCTACTAATTCACTTTAGCTTTTTCAATTTTCAGAAAGAAAAAATGGCAACTAATACCAAAACATTAATGCATACTTGAGAATGAAGTTCATTGTGACAGAGTTGGTCTTGCTGGTCAAACAGCTTCTCCTAATCAGTAGCGCTGATTAAGTCTTACCTACGCTCAGTTTATAGAAACACACATGCGCACGAATCTTTATCTGTGACTCCATTTCTCCGCAAGACAACTAAAGTTTATCACAGACAGACCTAGACCAAAAATGTCCATTTCCTGCAAGAAGGCATTCTCCCTGCTGAACTCCTTCCTCCCCAGATGGTCACATACTTTCTTCACGAATTACCTCCTCTCATCAGAACAAGAAAGGTTGGTGCCCATTATTTAAAGTGGTCATTACAGATGCCTACCCAAGAGGGACAATCAAGTTACTGAGCTACAGTGTCTGGAAGTCTGGTCGTTTTTCTGCATCTGCTGAGGGAAAGGAATCTGTGTCCTGTTAGCCTTGGGTTCTTTCTGGACCTGAAGCCCATCCTGCACTGATACAGGCCACTTATAAAAAAAAGCTCTTTCTTTTCTCTCCTGTTTGAATTTATAGGGCGATTTTCAGTTCCTCAGTTAGAGTTTAACCCCTGTCTCCTTCTGGCCCAACACACGGATGCAGGTTTCATGCTTTTTTGATGTGGCTTCATTTAGCCTCAAAAACCACCTTCAGGAGCGCCTGGATGGCTCAGTGGGTTAAAGCCTCTGCCTTTGGCTCAGGTCATGTTCTCAGGGTCCTGGGATCGATCCCCGCATCAGGCTCTCTGCTTGGCAGGGAGCCTGCTTCCCCCTCTCTCTCTGCCTGCCTTTCTGACTACTTATGATCTCTCTCTCTCTGTCAAATAAATAAATAAAATCTTTAAAAAAAAAAAAGCCACCTTCAGACTATCATCTCTTGACAGTTGTCTAGATCTTTCTCCTATGATTCACTTACTGGCCATCCTCGCAGGGTGAGTCTTCTGATCACTGGGTAGAAGGAATGCAGCTTTTTACTGAATACGGGCATTCACTGCATTTTGAATCCTGACTTTTGGATATTATGCTAGTTTGACCAACAGGTTTCATTAAAAAGCAACTCAGGTGTGAAACTTACCTTGCCTGAATGTTAAGATGTCAAGTCAAGTTAATGATTTAAGGTAAGAGTTGAGCCAGCAACTTTGAATGGACTTTGAATGGAGTCCTCAGTTTAAATAAAAAAAGCGAATGATAATAATGACAATTATTTAGCCCCTTTTTCATTTGGAGTTTTGAACACCTCTTGTGCATTTTGTTAAAACCCAGATTGTTTCTCCAAGGCCGTATCAGTCCAGTTCCAAAAGTGGTACAAAGCTATCTTTCATGTCTTGTGAGGGGTAAGGGATGGAGACTATGCAGTTACTTAGATTTAAGTGACAAATACTCGTCCAGGAGGCAGACCACCTGCTCTGGGCTGACAGATCTGCACTGACATTGCTGTGTTTTCTTACCTGTTTGTTTTAGGGTCAAATACACCCTTTTGGGAGACAGTTGGATGTGGTAAGCAGTTTATATAGATATTAATTGGTGAGCTGAGCATCTATCTTGTGCCCCCATAAGAGGAAGTGAACATGGCTTAAAGCACAGGCTCTGGAGTTTCTTGGGTTAGGATCTTGGCTCAAGATCCTAGCTGTGAGGTCTTGATGTTACCTTCCTCATGGGACTTTCATAAAGAAATGAGCTAACACATGCAAAGTGCTTCAGACAGAGCCTGACACATGACAAAATGTGATTTGTTTATAGGTGACATGGTGGCTGTGCTTGGTCCCCAGTAAGAACTCAGGTAACTAGTCCCAAAGAACTTCTACAACACAGTTGAGGAGACAACATCCAAAAGAATGAAAGAATTAGGGGCAAATCACAGAATCTTAGTTTTGAAAGGGATCTGATCAGTCTCCTAGGAGAACTTACCCTCTGACATGTCTACAGCATCCTCAACAGATGGCCTTCTGTAACACAGCATCAGGGTTAGAATGTGTGCTGTCGGGCGAGCTTCCCAGCCTGTGGGCAGCAGCCCCCTGCTATAAGAGCTACCTGGGGGCCAAGCTCAGGGTCCTTCATCTCATAGGCTCAGCCTCTTGTCTTCGGCGCCAAAATGTCGTGCAATTTCAGATCATCTGTGTGGTCCCATGTACCAGAAATTCAGTCCTTTCTACTCCTGGGTAGTACTCCAGCCTATGGACATACCACAGTTTACTTATCCATTTACCTGCTGGGTAAACTTGGGTTGTTCCCATGTTGGAGTGCATAGATATTAACATCCACTATGAACATTCTTCTGCAAGCTTTTTGTGGACATATCATGTCCATTTCCCTTGGGAAAATACCTCAGAATGGAATTGAGTACCACAGGGTCGGCATAGATTTAACTCTAAAAGAAACTGCCAGACTGTTTTCCAAAGTGGTCATACCACTTCACAAGAGTGAATGGGAGCTCTGGTCACTTCACATTCTCCAAAACACAATAGCACCGGTGTTTTTAATTTTAGCCATTCTGGTCGATGTGAAGTGTTATCTCACAGTGTTTTTAATTTGCATTTCTCTGATGACTAATTAGGTTGAGTGTTTTCTGAGGTGCTTATTGGACATTTGTATATCCTTATTCTAAAGTTTCTTCCAGATCATTTACCTATTTTTAAATCAAATTGTTGACATTGAGTTCTTTACATATTCTGATTGCAAGCTTTTTTTCAGATCGATATATCACAAGAGTTTTCTCCTAGTCTTCTTTTTTCCTTTTTTTAAAAAAATATTCTATTTTATTTATTTATTTGAGAGAGAGAGACAGAAAGCAAGAGAAAGCATGAGTAGGGAGGAGGGGGAGAAGCAGGCTCCCCACTGATCCGGGAGCCCGACGGGGGTCTCTATCCCGGGACCCTGGGATCATGACCCCAGCTGAAAGCAGATACTTAATCAACTGAGCCACCTCAGTCTTCTCTTTTTGTATTAATGCTATCTTTTAAATAACAAATATTTTTAGTGTTGATAGTCTAGTTTATCTATTTTTTTGTGTGTCTAAAAATTGCCTATTCCAATTTTGTGAAAATATTTTCCTACGCTTTCCTCTAGATGCTTTATGGACTAAGCTTTTGTATTTTCATATTTCATCTCAAATTAATTTTTGTGTGAAGAAGGTAATGAGGTCCATTTTTAGTAACGTGTTTAGTTAGCCATTTGTTCCAGAGCTATTACAAAAAATACTATCTTGGTATCCTTCTTTGAGTTATCTTGGTGTCCTTGTCAAAAATTAATTGGCCAAAAATGAATGAGTCAATTTCTGGGCTCCTTCTTCTGTTTTAGTAATCAATTTTCTATCTTTATACCAATATTACACCATCTCGATTATTATAGCTTGAAATCCAAAGCATAAGTTGTCAACTTTGTTCTTCTCTTTCAAGATTCATTTAGCTCTTTTAGGTTCTTTGGATTTCCTTATAAATTTTAAATTAGCTTGTCAATGAAAAAGAAGAGCCTGCTGGAATTTTGATCAAGATGGCATTCACTCTCTAGATCGATTCGAGGAGGATTGATATCTTAATAATATTGAGCCTTCCAATTTGTGTATTTAGTTCAATATTTTCACTTTTCTCTGCAATGTTTATTTGTTTTAAGTGTACATACAGGTCTTGCACATATTTTATCTTTAAGTATTCTTTTTTTTAGATTTTAGTTATTTGACAGAGAGACAGTTGTCTTGCACATATTTTATCTTTAAGTATTCTTTTTTTAGATTTTAGTTATTTATTTGATAGAGAGAGAGAGAGACAGAGACAGAAGGAACACAAGCAGGGAGATTGGGAGATGGAGAGGGAGAAGCAGGCTTCCCCCTGAGTGAGGAGCCTGATGCAGGGCTTGATCCCAGCACCCTGGGATCATGACTTGAGCCAAAGGCTGATGATTAACGACTGAGCCAGTTTTGCTTTTTTTAAATAAAAAAGGTACTACTAAAATAATACTTAAAAATTTTTCAATTTCCAATTATTCTTTGCTAATTATAGAAATACAATTTTTTTTTGTATACTGACTTTGTATGCTATTATCCTGTGACCTTGGTAAACTCATTTATTAGTTCTAGTATTTTTTTCTTTCAGTGGATTCCTACATGTTTTTCTATACTAACTATCATCAGTCTGTGAATATAGTTTTACTTCTTTCTTTCCAACATGTAAGACTTTTATTTCTTTTTCTAAACCTAGTACACTGGCTAGGATCTTCAGTCCTACTCCATAATGTTGAATAGAAGTGATTATAATGGACATCCTGGTTTTCTTCTCAATCTTAGTAGGAAAATGGTAAGTCTTTCATTGATAGTGAAAGTACTACATTAGCTGTCAGTTTTTTTAAAACGTTCTTTATCGGGTTGAGGAAGTTCCCTTCTTTTCTAAATCCTTTTAGAGTTTTTATATGAGTGGCTGTTGAATTTTTTTTTTTTTTGTATCTTTCTGGCACAGTGTTAATCATAATATTCCTTTATTATCCTTCTAATAGCTAGCTGTAGGATCTGTAATAACACACTCTACCATTTCTGATATTTGGTAATATTTCGTTTCTTTTTTATAGAAGTTAAGAGTTTATTATTTTTTTAATGTTTCAAAAAATAACTTGAGAATCAGAGATAAACACAATATTTCCTTCTAGTTTTGGTTTTAGGAATAGGAAAAATGAAGGTTTATCTTGTATTGTTTTTGGTTTTTTTTAAGTCCAAATTCAGAAATGTAATTTGGGGGTACCTGGGTGGTTCAGTGGGTTAAAGCCTCTGCCTTCGGCTCAGGTCATGATCTCAGGATCCTGGGATTGAGCCTGCATCGGACTCTCTGCTCAGCAGGGAGCCTGCTTCCCCTTCTCTCTCTGCCTGCTTCTCTGCCTACTTGTGATCTCTCTCCTCTCTGTCAAATAAATAAATAAAAATCTTAAAAAAAAAAAAAAAGAATTGTAATTAGGGATGGCTTTGGGCAGCCACGGCTTTAAGAAAATTTTAGCAAAATACACATACCACAAAATTTAGCATCTTAATCATTTTTAAGTGTATAGTTCAAAAGTGATAACTGCATTCACATGTTTGTACAATCGATCTATTAATCTTGCAATACTGAAACTCTACATCATTAGTTAATAACTTCCTAGTCCCCTCCCAGTCCCTGGCAACTGCCATTCTGCTTTCTGTATTTGTAAATGACTACTCTAGCCATCTCATATTAGTGGAATCATATAGTATTTATCTTTTTGTGACTTGCTTGTTTCATTTGGCATGATGGCCTCAAGATTTAATCCATGGTGTAGCATGTGCCAGAATTTCCTTTCTTTTTAAGGCTGAATAATATCTTATTGTATGTATAGACCACATTTTGTTTATCTATTCATTTGTCAATGGACAGAGGGGTTGTTTCCACCTTTTGGCTTTTGTGAATAATGCTGCTATGCATATTGGTGTGCAAATACCTGTTTGAATCCCTGCTGTCCCTTCTTTTGGGTATATGCCCAGAAGTAGAATTGCTGGATCACATGATAATTCTATTTTTAGTTTTTGAGGAACTACCATACTGTTTTCCACAGCAGATGCACCATTTTGCATTCCCATCAACACTGCATATGGGTTCTAATTTCTCCACATTCTTGCCAACACTCGTTATTTTCTGTTTTTTTTTTTTTTCTTTTGATAGTAGCCATCCCAATGAGTGTGAGGTAGGAAAATGAAGTTTTCATTACATATATTTTCCAAATCCCTATATATGTATCATCTATTAAGGAGGTTTTCATGGGAAGGATTCCTGAACTGGGTGAGAGCTTGAAGATAATCAAATCTAATAGAATATGAACTCTCTTTTTTCTAATTATTTTAAAGTGGTCTATATTTGTTTCCACGAATCTGAGCCTTTAAATGTGAGTAAAATGGTTTTGCAAACAAAACTCTTTCTAGCCTCCTTGGGACTCCCTTTGGTGAAAGAAAAACAGAAATATGTACACGTCTTCTTCTTTGATCCTCATTCATGTAGGCATGTGTCATCCAAAAGACGCCATGTTGTCTAGGCCATATCACAGTTTTAGAATCACAAAAAAGGAAAGCTAATACAAATCTATTTTGAAAAGCATAATATATATATTTCACATTATTTTTTCATATAAAAGATATGAAATTCTTTGCCACTACTGGGCTCCCTTTCTCATGGTTTGTCTTCAATTCTTAGCATTTAAATTTTGGGGTGTTCTAAATTAAGTTCACTCATAAATGTTCACAGAATATATTGAAGGGAGATTGTGCATTTGTAGCAATCTGTAGTTTAGACTTCAGAGCAAATTTGATTGCACAGTAAATAGGCCACTTCACCTTTATATTTATATTTACTGAGTTCAAAGCTAAATTAAGTGCCTTTTGAAACCCTCAAGAGGAGTGTGGCTAAAATACAAAGAATGAGGATGAATACAGCAAAGTCAGAACATTATAGAATTAAATCACTTTTTCTTTCACCCAGAAAGTTGAAAAAGTATCATTAGCTGAATTCTTATTACTGAATTCCTCTAAAAAAAAAAAACCAAAACACATGACAGAAAACAAACCTGGGAAAAAACTGTCTTTGCATTTCTGGTGTCTAATACAGCATCCAGCCATTGGTAAAAACTGCACTGAATGAGTAAGTGACCAATAAGTGATCTATGTTTTTTGACTTTCAGGAAACTGTCCTGACATTAACAGAATTCATCCAGAAAATCATGGCCAAAGTGTGATGTAATAAAGAATAGATCTGGTTTCTGTTCTCTTATTCCTTGCATAGAGTTTCAAAACACTTTGGACTTCCCGACCAGGTGTCAGGATCTGTTTTGTTAATGAGATGACTCCAGGGAGGGGCTGGCCAAGCCAAAAAGATCAAGCAACTAAAGAGTTGGAACTTATAGCCCTACTCCCTACCCCCAACCTGCAGAGAGGGAAGAGAGATTGGAAATTGAGTTCAATCATAGTTGATGACTTAATCAATCACACCTATGTAATGAAATCCCATATGAAAACTCTGGACACCCATGCTTCCTACTTGGTGATTTTACTGATGTTCTGGGAGAGTGGTAGACCCAGACTCCACAGAGACAGAACTCCTGTACTCAGAACCCTCCCACCCCTTGCCTTATGTATCTCTTCAGTTGGCTGTTTATTTGTATCCTTTATAATAAAATGGCACAAGGCTTTCTTGGAGTCTATGAGTCATTCTAGCAAAGTTTCAAACCTGGGAGAGTTGTGGCAAGCCCTTCATTTGCAATCATCCAGGCAGAAAAGCAGGTGGCTTGGAGACACCTGAAATTTTGTAGCTGGTGTTTGAAATGGTCGGGCTCGTGAGACTGAGCCCTTAACTTTGGGAGTCTTCACTGACTGGATAATACCAGAATTGAATTTAATTGTAGCACACCCAGTTGGTGTTAGAATGAACAAAAGCAGAAGAAATCCTAATGCAGCATGAGTATTTGCAGAGTAAGTTCTTTGATATGGACCAACAAAAAAAAATTAAACATTGTAACATTAGGAATCATAGATTCTATGAGACAGCTCCATAGAGCAGAAAGTGCACTGAAAGTAGGGCTTAATAACTACATAACCTTAGAAAAATCATTTGACTTTAAGGATTCCCAGTTTCCACATCTTTGAAATTGAGGATAGTGACATCCGCTTATAATGTTTAATTTTATGTATCAACTTGGCTGCACCATAGTGCTGAATATTTGTTCAAACATTATTCTGGATGTTTTGGTGAGGGTGCTTTTGGCTAAGATTTACATTTAAACTGGTGGACTGTGAGTAAAGCAGATTGCCCTGTAGAACACTGGCGGGCCTCACCCAGTCAGCTGAAGGTTTGGATATAACAAAAGACTGACCTGCCCTGAGCAAGAGAGAATTCTGCCAACAGACTGCTTTCAGATTTCAACAGCCACATTGGTCAGCTCTTTGCCTGAGACCCCAGCCTGCTGGCCCACATAGAGGATTTGGGACTTGCCAGCTTCCCTAATTGTATGAGGCAATATCTTTAAACAAATTTTTTTAATTTCTAAAAAATTAAAATTTAAAAATTTTTAAATTTTAAAGACTTTTCAATTTTTAAGACCATTTAATTCTTAAAGAATATTTATTTATTTGAGAGAGAGAGAGAGAGAGAGACCAAGCATGCAAGTGGGGGTAGGGGCAGGGGAGAGGGAGAGAATCTCAAGCAAATTCCACACCAAGCATGGAGCCCCACACTGGGCTTGATCCCAGGACCTTGAGATCATGACCTGAGCTGAAATCAAGAGTTGGATGCTCAACCAACTGAGTGACCCACGTTTTATTTATTTAAAATAAATTTCTATATGTCTATCTCTTTCTCTGTTTCTGTCTACACACACACACATACACATGCACACATTATAGATTTTGTTTCTTTGAAGAATCTTGATTACTACACTACCTCACCTGACTATTGTAAGAATTAAATAAGGTAACATATTGAAAGTTTTATAATTTTTAAAGTCTTCTAGAAATTTACTCTATAAATTTTAAAGTATACGGCATTATAAAACATAAATATGGTGAAATTTGCCTAGTACCTACATGTGCTGTGTACTGAACAGTGTTGAGGTTTTGTAGACATAGGTTAATGTTGACAAAGGTGGTCTCAGATCAGAGTTAGAGATCAGTGGATTTCAACTCTCCCAGAAGAAGCTATCAGATAGCAGCAAATTGAGAGAGGAGTCTCCTGGGCTTCCGTTCTGGACTCTGCAGCAGCTGTTGCTGTAGCAGGTAAACACTGTGTGGGCTGGACGCCATTGCTTAGTTGGCCTGATTCAACTCATGCACCCAACGACGGGCACAGTGCTTTGCATAGTCATTGTTTGGAGAGTTGCTAAAGAACAAGTGACTTTTATCTATGTGATCATCCAAGAAACAAGGCTTTATAACATCAAGCACCTCAACGTATAGCATGGAGGGCTAGAAAGTACGCATGTGTTGAATCTGGTTGTGCCCTTGGAAGAGTTAAATGCCAACTAATTATGGCCTGTATATTAAGTTAAAAAGCTGGAATCTTGGGTGGCTGGGGGTAGGCCAAAGCCACAAACTCAGAATGCCCCGGTGAATAAATTCACAGTTGGACCTCACTCTCTGAAACTAATGGCTTTGCTTTCTCAGACTTTTGCTGAACTTTGCATAATAGCAAGGTGCAAAGAGAGCTTGGAGGAAAAATCAAGGTTGCTACACTCGATGAACATTTTCAACTCCCACGTAGTAACTAAAATGCTATTTAGCAGCATAGAAAACACTGCCCAGTGTCACTTGTCAGTTCAGACCTCTAGAGCACAGCTCTTGTAGCTGTCAGTGGCCTGTCCGAATTACATTAACATGCTTTGCAACTTCATGGATTGTGGTTTATGTGGGCTGATATTTTGAGACTTGGTTGTGGAAGAATATGGTTGCTTTCAAAACATTCTAGGCAAAAACTTCAGTCTGAGAAAAGAGACCAGACTTCTCGTCTTGTTGGTATTTTAGGAAGTATGTCATCATAATGATATTTCCAGTATCCTCTGGATATGGCCAATAAGAGGAGGGAATATTAAGACAGACTGCCTTCAGAGAAAACAACAGCGGGATAGTATTTCCACTTATAAAGTTGGGAAAAACTTTTAAAAATATTACCCCAGTATTACTGAGAATATAAACTTCTAATTGGAGGACCAATTGGCAAAAAAAAACCAACACAAAATCTTAAAAATATACATATCCTTTGACTTCACAGTTTCACCACTAAGAACATATCCCAAGAAAATAATCTTATCTCTCCAATGATTTATCCATCAGCTTATGTGAAATACAGTGTTGCTTGTAATAGTGAAAAAATAGAAATAAAGTGTCTCCTCATGGAGAACTGCCTAAGGAATTTTGTTACATCTATTTAAAGGAATAGTATACAACTGTTAAAAATAAGGTTGTAGAAGTATATATGACATGGAAATCTGTTCATAATCCATCATTAAATTAAAAAGCAGAAGTTTACAAAACAACTATATATAAAATAACTCTATTTAAATATCAAGCAAAGGAATAAGTTGAACATGTGCACAAAAGAAAAGGCTAGAAGACTATACATTAAAATGTTAATAGCAACTAACTTTGGGTGATGATTTTTACCATCTCCTTATTGCTCCCCCTGGCAAATTTTATAGAATAAATATTATATTAGCAACAGAGGGGGAAGGTTACTTTAAGCATTTAAAACAAAACGAAAAGCCAACAAAAACCTATGACGATTTAGAGTTTACTAACAGAAGGGTAAAAATTTTACAGTGTTATGATTAAACTCTGGCACATTCCAGGACTTGACATGCTAAGGCAATTAGTTTAAAATAGCTTATAGAAGCCCTGATGATACAGAATGGTCTTAAAAGTTTTTGCTGTTTCCATTTCTTGTAAAGCATTTTCTACCCACACTATGCCAAGCCTTGTACAGCATGAAGTCCAGGAACGAATGCAGGGAGGTGGCAAATGTCAGCGCCCAGATGCCACCTTAGAAATGGGGAGTGTTCAGCCCATGAGCCAACACTTACCATGCCACTAAAATCTAAAACAGTGGCTATGGAAAACTAAATCAAGAGCTGGTAGCCTGAGCCATACATAGACAGGTCCATCACCGGTTATCGAGGGCAAGTTAGAAATGTCTGGGACCAATCCTTAGCCTCTAGGGCTAAGGATGATATCATCCATGGCAGCACCCTGCCTTTCCCCAAGTGTCCTTTGCTGTCCGTGACAGAATGGATTGGAGGGATCCTCTTGGCTATTCATGTCCACCATCTGCCACTAATCGATGCAGCTGAGTAGTGGATGTGAAATTTCAAAAAGACTGATGGTGAAAATGGCTGCCAGGTGGATAGTTCAGTCTGAATGAGGACCCATCACATGAAATGTGACGCTTTCCCCTGTCTGTCTCCAGCTGTTCCTACACCGTAACAGGAAAAGAGTTAAGAATATATTTATTTTTCCCACAGATGAATGAGTCAGAGACCCAGACAAAAATTAGGTTTAAACTCTAAATCCAAAAATGTGCCACTAGTGGCAGGACGGGGAAGACAGTTTCAGACTAACTTAAAGCTACGTGCAGCAAATTCCCCTTGTAGCTGATTCTGCCTTGCCCAGATGGGCGTTTTGAATTACACAAGTCTAGCATACTCTAGAAAACTGATAGTGGCCAGAAGTTTAAGCATATAAGCCTCCGAGTGGCAAGTCCAAGGAATATGCATTCTTGATAGTCTCCCACAGTCCTTTAAAAACCAATAGTGGATCCAAGCTAACTCACCCTTATGCATCACTAGTATGTCTAGTCTCCGAGTTAAAAAAAGATGGTAAAGCATTTCGCAACCAGAGGTCCCCCAGGTACTTCCCCAGCCTGCCGTTCTTCCTGAAATGCGAATGGCCGGGACATCACTGAATACACAGCCCATCAGCCTCGCTGACTCACCTTGTGGTCGCTGGTCTTCTGGAAACTTCGGTTTACAGGTGTACAAACTGTTAAACAAGTGGCTGCTGCCTTGTCTTTGTGTGGTAGACATGGTGCTGGCGATATGGCTGTGGCTGCAGTCTTACTAGGGCATTTCCTTCCCTTGGTCAGTCACCTAAGATGGTCTTCATCAGATACCCAGAGCCACAGAGAAACATGCAGCTCCTGTCCTTGACTGTGAAACATGTACTTCTCTAATAAACTTCCAGGTGCTTCCGAGTCATAATTCTTGAAATAAATATTGACCAGTATAACTTCCCCTACATATAAAGATGCAGACTCGTTTGGATAAAAACACAACTTAGTCCTTCTTTCATTTCAAAGTGCTTTGAAGTTTTCCCTCCTTCTAGTGTAAAATCCTACAAAATAACTATTTCTAATCAATTACAGTTTTGGCAATTCTTGCCTCATCTGCTAACATGAAATCTAATGCCTCTGGTATTTAGCGAGAGCTTTCTAGAGTAATAGTCGCAAAATTTAAAAAGTGCTGCTGAGTTAAAGCAAATGATTTCTAAGCCTGGTCGGAGTTACCCTCGGTGACAGCTGAAAGTGAACGGTTCTTAAGGGAAGCTGAGGGAGGAGGAGCCAAGGGAGGGAGGCTGATTAGCATAAAGAGGCAGGCAAGAAATGGCATTGGAGTTGCTCTGAATGATAGTGACCAAAGCAGGGATTCTAAAAAGATGCCCTGATGTTACAGTAATCACATATCTGACTTCTGCTACTTTGTAATTTAAACAAAAGCTCAGAGCAGGGGTTTACACTGCATGGAGATTCATTTGCACATGCAACAGCTAAAGGGTATAACCGGAACGGGTAATGAGCTCATGGAAATATACTGCTGGAACTTTCAGTTTCTGTAAACACCTCTGAGCCTTCAGAAGGGGGGCAGTTACGGAGCAGCCTGCCTGCCAACACAACTATTTGGAGTTCTAGAAGACCAATAAACAAATAAAGCATTATCTTTCCAGCAATCTACCTCTCTTTCCCCTTAGACTCTCAATTTCCACTTCTAGGTTATAAAACACAGCTTTCTCCAGGGTTTTCTTGTGCTGCCATAGCATATTTCATTAAAATATTCATTGAAGTAATAGGATATTGGATTATTGTTCAAAAAACAAATCCTGAGCGCCTTTCATTTAACTGGGAACCCTGCTATCTCTGAGGTTGTAATGAATGTTAGTAGATCCTGCCCTTTAAGAGTCACAGCTCAGTAGATTCTGAAGCCCACCAGGTGGTGGGCTGGGGCAAAGGAGGAAGACAGAGTGTTCAGCCTCAAAGTCTGGGTGGGTGCAGCTCCCTGGCATACTTGGAAATTGGTGCTAAACCTGACACCTTAACTAGGTTACCCCCTAGCCAGATCTGAGTGAGTCCTCCTTCTACTTTGACGCAGTTAACAATTCCCCAAACAGACTCTGAGTTATGAAAAGTCTTAAGATTTGTGTGCTTGCTCTTTCACAATTACTATTATTTATTAAACTGCTTTTAGTATTTCAATAGTTTACCTATTGCAGTTTTAAGTCCCTCACAGCACAACAGTTTGTAGAAGTATGTAGCTGCTTGGAAAGAGATTGCTGTTACCAGAGAACCATAGTTTCTGCTTTAGTGGTTGGCATTTATCTCCTACAGTCATGGTGGAAGGCTGGTGGAGGCATAAACCTATCGATATTCTAGGGAGTTGTGGACCTCACTAATAAGCTTATTGTTATATAGGTAAGCCGAATAACCCACAAAACTGTAAGCCAGCCCTTGAGAGAAATGGATTCTTAAAAAAAGTTTTTTTGTGAGAAATTTAAAACAGGGGCACCTGGGTGGCTCAGTGGGTTGAAGCCTCAGCCTTTGGCTCAGGTCATGATCTCGAGGTCCTGGGATCGAGCCCCACATCGGGCTCTCTGCTCAGCAGGGAGCCTGCTTCCCTCTCTCTCTGCCTGCCTCTCTGCCTACTTGTGATCTCTCTCTCTCTCTGTCAAATAAATAAATAAATAAATAAATAAATAAATAAATAAAAAGAAATTTAAACATACATATGAATAGGTAGAAAGAATAGCATAAGTCCAATGTGCCATCACTTGGATTCAATCATTATCAACTCATGGTCAATCTTATTTCCAAATCTGTTTCACCACAGCCATTCCTGCTCCTCACCCACCACTGAATTTGAAGCTTCCCAGAGATCATTGCATTCATAAATATTTTAATATGTATTTCTAAAATGCAAGGACTTTGAAAAATAGAGCCACAATAAAATTGTGGCACTTTAAATTTGTTAAAATTAATTATTTGTTAATTTAATGTAGCACTTTTAATATTTAAACACAATTCCTTAATGTAATTGAATATTCAGGTGGTGTTCTTATTTTCCTGGTGTCCCACAATTAAAAAAAATTTTTGCTCAAATTGGGACCCCAAGGTCCACACACTGTCTTTGACTGATACGTGTCATAAGTCTTTTTCATTCTGTAGGTTTCTCTTTGAGAGAAAATATTGCTTAGGGGTTAATACCACATTTATCCTGATTTATGTCTGACTTTTCAAGGAAGCCCCTAGACACCTCCATTTTTGTTATGCATGGGTGTAAAGCTGAGGGGCAAAGAAGGGAAAATTAATGGTCAACTAACCACAGAAGCTAGAGCAGACAGCTTTCTAGCCCTGGCGCTCCATTAGTGTACTGTGTAACCTTGAACCAAGTACTTAGCATCTCTGAGTTTGTGTTTTTGTTTGTCAAATGAAACAAACTTTTGGTAAGTGACACAAGAAATCATTCAACACTCACTCTAAGAACATAGAGAAAGGAGAAAGGAATAGATTTAAACCTAAAAATATGAGTAGGATTGAGACATGTATTTGATAATCTAAGCCCTCGATTTTCAAACCTGGCTGAGTAATTACTCTGGGAATGTCAGAAAGATAGTTACCTGGCCCCAACTGCAGAGTCAGAGATACGGGGTGGTGTCTGAAATATATATATATATTCTTTTTAAACTAACTACCCCCCCAAGGTTCATTGATATAAAATGGACACATAACATTGTGTAAGTTTAAGGTGTACAACATGGTGATTTGATACATTTGTATCTTGAAAGATGATTACCATTATAACATTAGCTACCCCTCCATTCTGTCACATAATTACCATTTGTTTTTTGTGGTGGGAATGTTTAAGATCCACTCTCTTAGCAACATTCAAGTACATGATACAGTAGTATTAGCTATAATCACGATCCTGTACATTAGCTCCCCAAACTTGTTAATCTTATAACTGTAAATGTTTACTCTTTAACCAGTATATTTCCATTTTCCCCCACCCCCAGTCCTGGTAACCTCCACTCTATCCTCTGTTACCATGGGTTTGACTATTCTAGATGGAATATTTTAAAAGTCCTCTTCTCAAGGTAAATAAGCAAAATCTGCTTAAATAGATCTGGTTTACTCCATTATTTCATTCATTATATCTTTCCTGAGGGCTGATAAAACCAAACAAGAACTCCCTAGACAGAGTTTCCAGTGCCAAAACATAAAGGACTAGGGACAATACCAGGGGAAACTTTTTGCCTGGTTCCTCTGTGTCCCACGGTCATGCATCACTGAGTCAGCGCTGGGCAGTGACCCTGTGAGTGATTGAGTTAAGGAGATTTCTGGGCTCCTACATTGCATATTGGGTCACATGCCTGCTCTGGGAGGAGTATCTGTTTTGATTCACCAATTTCCACTGGAAGTAAGCCAGTGTAGCTGAAACCAGAGTTTTATAGGAATATATAAAATAACATCAGCTATATCAGCCATAATAAGAATCTGCTATAGTAAGCTATACTCTTATTTTTCAGAAACACTACTGACTTAGTCGTTCGTAATGGACATGCTATGCTTTGCTTTCTAGTTGTAAGTAAAAGCAAGGAGTCAGACTATAGAAAGTGAAGTCCAGTTGGGTCAAAAAAACCCAGGTGAGGGCGCCTGGGTGGCTCAGTCATTAAGTGTCTGCCTTCGGCTTAGGTCATGATCCCAGGGTTCTGGGATCGAGCCTCGCATCGGGCTCCTTGCTCGGCAGGAGGCCTGCTTCTCCCACTACCATTCCCTCTGCTTGTGTCCCCTCTCTCGCTGTGTTTCTCTCTGTCAAATAAATAAAATCTTAAAAAAAAGAAAAAACCCAGGTGAATAATTTGGCATTTTTTACTCACAATTTGAGTAAAAATGAATTAGAATTTCTATGAAATTCAAACTTCATTCCTTGTCAACTCTCTGTGACATCAAAAAGATGCCACTTTGAATGCAAGCTGGTACAGCCACTCTGGAAAACAGTACGGAGGTTCCTCAAGAAGTTAAAAATAAAACTACCTTACGACCCAGCAGTTGCATTACTGGGTATTTACCCTAAAGATACAGATATAGTGAAAAGAAGGAGCACATGCACTCCAGTGTTCATAGCAGCAATGTCCACAATAGCCAAACTGTGGAAGGAGCATATGAACAAATAAAGAAGATGTGGTCCATATATACAACGGAATATCACTCAGCCATCAGAAGGGATGAATACCTCCCATTTACATTGACACGGATAAAATTGGAGGCTATTATGCTAAGTTAAATGAGTCAATCAGAGAAAGACAGTTGTCATATGGTTTCACTCATATGTGAATATAAGGAATAGTGCAGAAGATGATAGGGAAGGGAGGGAAAACTGAGTGGGAAGAAACCAGAGAGGGAGACAAACGATGAGAGACTCTTGACCCAGGAAATAAATTGAGGGTTGCGGAAAGGGAGATGGATGGGGGGATGGGGTAACAGGGTGACAGGCACTAAGGAGAGCACGTGATGTGATGAGCACTGGGTGTTATAAACAACTAATGAATCATTGAACATTACATTAAAAACTAATGATAAACTATATTTTGACTAATTGAATTCAAATTAAAAAAAAAATGCCACTATTTTTCTTGGTCTGGATTTTTCCTTCTCTCTTGTATTCTCTTTGCTTAACCCATGTCTTTGTACACCCAGAGGGGTAGAGTGGAATGGCACATCACAGGTAAATAATCTTAACAACTGGTGTGTTTGGGGTAGATACTGGAAGAATTGATGTTTTAGGATGAGAATTTATAGCTCAGAATGCACATAAATATAAATGCATATAAATAATATAAATGCATATAAATAATATAAATGGTCCTAAGTTTATAGGAGTTTTTGTCTTTCAGTTGAACCATGTTTAAAAAGTAGGAGCAGGTGCATTGTTCATTAGTATGTAAGTGAGTTACTTGTTTAATTAATAACTTGCCTTGTTTCAAAAATATTTATGATACTTAGTTACAAGTATGTCTACTCTTTGGAAGTATTTGGGCTGCTTTGAATGACAAGTATAATATAAATAAAAAGCAGTGGTATTGCATTTTTCACTCTTATCCTCAAAGGATAGGATAAAAGACCCTCAAGAGAATGCAAACATGAAAGCTATGAGCCCTTGGTCAGAGCCTCACTATGACCCCCAAAGCACTGCAGGATTATCACATGGTCATTTTAGTTCAACACTGAGGAACTAGTGTTAAGACTAGAATTTCTATTGATTTTAAGTGACAGACATTCTTTCCCTTGATATCATCAGATGGTAGATTTCTTTTTTTTCCTAAATCACTCTTCCTTCCACCAAAGATGTGGTGGAGGCAAATTTTGAATTTCAGGATCTCATGATGGCTTATGCAACATGTATATCATAAAACACCAGCAAGGCAGGCTTTTGTGGCTGTCTAGAGTTGTGTTACTCTAAGTCACTCTATGTTTTTAGCTCAAAGAATTTCTCAGGTAGCACAGTTGGCTGGATTCAATAATTGCATTTGTCAAAACACAGGCGATGCAAATGGGGGTACTAGAGATTGTTCTGCTTGAATACTCGTTCCTCCCCATGAGTGCAGGAGGCTACCCTGGCATAGCCCTAAACTGCTTACTTATTAAAGGTGCTCACTATTCTGAAATTGCTACCATTGATCTTTAATCCGTTGAACACCAACATTTGGGTCTCCGTTATCAGAAATATTGCCTCACTCCCTAAACATTGTCTTGGCATTTGAAACAAAATTACTTTTGGCCCTTTCACAAATGAGCCTCAGCTTTGGCTGCTGCAGGGCTCCCTCTGGAGGTCAGCAGAGTCCAAGGTCAGTTAGTAAAATAACCTTGGCCGCAACGCAAAATAAACCCATGTCTTTTCATCCAGTGCCTCCAGAATGGGGTCTTGAATTTGTGAGCTCAGGAAATGATTATCTGTGTCTGAGGTTGTAGGAAAGTTACCTGATTTTTCTCCCAATGCGTGAAATTTGATTGTCACTGTATCTAATCTCTGGGCTGGTATTTAATCTCTGTAGCTTTACATTTTTTCTGGCTTTATCGAAGCCTTTCAGCCAAAGTGAAAACAAGACAAAATAAAAGCAAAGGGCAGAAAAATGCAGAGTTTTATTTTATTTTTTTGTTTTAAGTGGCAAGGAAACCCAGAGTATGGTGGCTCTGGTTCCATAATGTCCACCCTCTGGGTAGGATCAAATGATCCTACAGAGTCTGAATTCTACCTAAAAGTGTTTGAAGTACACAGGCACGGGGTCAATGGGCTTGCAGCAGAACTGAACTCTTTGAAGGTAAACATTCATTAGCTGGGATCATTTCCAAAATAAAGCAAATTAACTTGCATCAGACCAAACTTTTGTTACTTGATAGCAATTTACATTCACAGGAATAAAATAATAACCAAACTATGTTCCTCCCTCCCTACTTCCCTCATACCTTCCTTCTTTCACTAGTTAGCATGTTGGTTCTTTCCTTCCTTTCTTCTTCTTCACTCTTTTACTCTATTTCTTCTTTCATTCATTTTCCTTTTACGTTAAGTGGCATAAAATATAATTTTGATATATTGAACATGAAATTATATGTCTGGAATTTGCTTCAAATAATTTGAATGAGGAAAATATGGAAGGTATAGATGACATAAGACACGCCATAAATCCTACTGTATCTTACCAGTGGTTATAGGGGAGGGGTGCCTGGAGGAAACAAAGTCACTTCCCTTTGTTGAAACAAAACTAAAACTTGAAGAAATGTATTTTTTGTTCAGTAAGCATGGGATGGAATCCCACTGTTCCTAGCCACAAGGGGTCATTTCGACTGAGAAGTGAACAGTGGCGACACAAAATTTTGAAAACATTTGGGGATAGGAAACATTGGCCTTCAGTTAATTGGCAGGTGTTCTAGTGAGACTTTGTTTTTGTTGGTGTGTGTTATGTTGTAAGTACACATATATGCACTAGAATTGCTGCTGAGTTTATAAAAATCAGAAAAGATAACTAATAAAATCTTGGGAGTTTTTGTGTTTGTTTGTTTTTTAAAGATTATTTATTTGAGAGAGAGAGAAAGAGCAGGAGGGAGAAGGAGGGAGAATCTGAAGCAGACACCACACTGAGCATGGAGCCCAACGTGGGACTCAGTCCCACTGCTGAAATAGCATGACCTGAGTGGAAACCAAGAGTCAGACACTCAACCAACAATCACGTAGATGCCCCTGATAAAATCCTGCTTTTTGTTAGGTTATCTCAATAAAAACTCACCGGAACCAAATGCCAAAAAAAAAAAAAAAGAGAGAGAGAGAGAGAAGCCTTGCCATAAATGGATAATTATTAAGACTAAGTGATGAATACATGGGACTTATTATTCCTTCATGACTACTTTTATATACATATTTTTAATTTTGGTGATAAAAAAAATTAAAATATAATCACTTTTAATGAACCTGATTGAAAGGCTACAAGGAATGGGCAATGTGTTTTATTAGGACGTGGAAAGAAACTCTCCAAATTTCTTTTCCTCTTTAACTTTTTACTCTCTATATTACAAAATATATAGAAAGATAGGAAATTTTAACATTCATAATGTATCTGCTGGGCAGCAAATGAATACAATTTATAAACAAACAAATGCAAGACACAGCGAAACACCTGCCATTGGCCAAGGGGCATGACCATTGATCTCAGAGGCCTCTGTGGCAGGGGATTAAGGTTGGACCTTACATGAAGATGGCAAACTCATATTTAAAGAAAATCAAAGAGTCATTTTACTCATTACTTCTCAACTGCAGAGATGTTACCTTCTATACCATTCTTCTAATTTGATTACTATTTTATTATTTCTATTCAAAATTTCTATCACAAATGTAATTAGGTTGTATCTTAGTTTGGGATGGTGTAACAAAGTACCACAGACTGATGGCTTATCAACAACAGAAATTTATTTCTCCCAGTTTGGAGGTTGGAAGTCCAAGATCAGGGCACCAGCATGGTTGGGTCCCGGCGAGGACTCTCTTTGCACTGCAGGCTGCTGACTTCTGTGTCCTCATATGGTGGGAAGAAGGGGAGGGAGCTCTCTGGGGTCCCTTTTAGGAGGACACCAATCCCATTCAGGAGGGCTCCTTCCCCATGACCTCCTTACCTCCTAAAAGCCCCACTTAACACCCTCCCATTTGGAGGTTATGATTACAACATATACATTTGGAGTGGGAGAGGCCACAAACATTTAGTCCACAACAGATTGCATTTTCAAGGATGGAAGAGGTTTTTAATCTAAATTCAGCTCCTTGGTGGAGCTGAAAGAAAAAATAACTATGAGCTTTTTATATTCCCACATATATGTCTTCAGAGACCTATTCACAATAGTCAATATATATCAACTAACATTTTACTGTAGGACTACAATCACTTCTTGCCTCCCAAAATACACACACACACACACACACACACACACACACACACACCCCTTATCTCCCTGGTATTCATCACTGGTATGTGAGGATCAGGTGTTGTAGCTCAGATATTGATCTTCAACTTCAAATAACAACAGTGCCCAGTGTGTGTGCTGGAGCATGGGGGCTCCCTGAACAGTTAAGTCAGTACTGGGGCCACTGAAGTTACTCCTTTGTTATTCAGCGAGGACAGAGAGCAACTGAGCTTGAAAAGATTGGAAAGGATGTATCATGTACCCATGAAAAGGATGGAAGGGTCAGAATACAGGATCCTACTCATTATCTCAAGGGTCGAGTGGGGTAAATCAAGAAAGGGTAAATCAAGAAAGAATCAGCCTTCTACTTTTGATTCTTCAAAATATTTTTCAATTTGGAGGAGCTCAAAGCTCTCCCAGGAACTCTGAAGCCTAAATTTAAGTGTTATCAGCACAATTAGATAAAACTCCCGGTATGTTTTCATGGATATTAGACATACCAGTTGAATCGGCAAACATATACTTCGTTGTCAGCTTTCCTAAGTAAACCCGTGTAGATAATCAACCCTAAATAAACATTTAAAGAAGACAATAGAGAAGAGATTATTTAAACTTACCGTAGAAAAGACTAATTAAAATAAGAAGCTGAGCACACACTTTAACATTCAGGAGCATCTGGGTAGCTCAGTTGGTTAAGCATCTGCCTTTGGCTCAAGTCATGATCCTGGAGTCCTGGGATTGAGCCCCACCTGGGACTCCCTGCTCAGCAGGGAATCTGCCCTCCCTATGCTGCTCCCCCTGCTTGTGCACATGCTCTCTCCCTCTCTCCCTCTCTCTCAAATAAATAAACAAAAATCTCTAGATAGGGCATTTCAGATCATATGAATAGTTATACAAAAGGATTATATATTCTCTCTCTCTCTCTCTCTCTCTCTCTCTCTCTCTCTTTGGTTTCAGGGCTCTTCTGATTTGTATAGTGTATATTTCTCTAGGGTTGTTGTTGCCATTTTAGTATTTTGTTCTCTTGTTAATCTATTCTTCTCTGGACAGAATGACAAAACAGAATAACTCACCTCAAAAAAGAGAACAAGAGGCAGTACTGACTGCCAGAGACCTAATCAGAAGGGACATAAGTAAGATGTTGGTACTAGAGTTCAGAATAATGATTATAAAGATAGCAGCTGGGCTTAGAAAAAAGCATAGAAGATACTAGAGAATACCTACCTGGAGAAATGAAAGAACTAAAATATAATCAAGTCAAAATAAAAAAGGTTATGAATAAGATGCAATAAAAAAATAGAGGCTCTAATTGCTAGGATAAATGAGGCAGAGGAGAGAATTAGTGATATAGAAGACAAAATGATGGAGAATAAAGAAGCTGAGTAAAAGAGATAAACAACTACTGGATCATGAGGGGAGAATTTGAGAGATAAGTGATACCATAAAGTGAAACAATATTAGAATAATTGAGATCCCAGAAGAAGAAGAAAGAGAGAGAGAAGGGCAGAAGGTATATTGGAGCAAATTATAGTGGAGAACTTCCCTAAGAGAACTTCTGGGGAAGGAAACAGGCATTCAAGTCCATCAGGCACAGAGAACCCCCTCAAAGTCAATAAAAATAGGTCAACACCTCGACATATAATAGTAAAACTTGCAAATCTCAGAGACAAGGAGAAAATTCTGAAAATCTGGACAATGGGTCCATAACCTACAAGGATAGAAACATCAGACAGGCAGAAGATCTATCCACAGAGATCTGGCAGGCCAGAAAGGACTGGAATGATATATTCAGGGTGATAAATGGGAAAAATATGCAGCCAAGAATATTTTATCCATCAAGGAGGTCATTCAAAATAGGAGAGATAAAAAGCTTCCAAGATAAATAGAAACTAAAAGAATTTGTGATCACTAAACCAGCACTGCAAGAAATATTAAAAGGGATCCTTTAAGCAACAAGACAGCCCAAAATTAACATAGATCAGAAAGGAACAGAGACAATATAGAGAAAGAGCGACTTTACAGGTAATACAATGGCACTAAATTCATATCTTTCAATAGTTACTCTGAATGTAAATGAGCTAAATGCTCCAATCAAAAGACACAGGGTATCAGACTGGATAAAAAAGCAAGATCCATTGATATGCTGTCTGTAAGAGACTTATTTTAGACCCAAAGACACCTACAGAGTTAAAGTGTGTGTGTGTGTATGTGTGTGTGTGTAAACGATTTATCATGCTAATGGATTAATGGATATCAAAAGAAAGCTGGGGTAGCAATTCTTATATCAGGCAAATTAGATTTTATTTTATTTTTATTTTATTTTATTTTTTTAACCCCCAAGGGGGTGCATCATTCCTGGAAGTACTGCAATACCAGGTTGATGCATGGAGTGGATGGAGCAAGCTCCTATTCCATCTCCCTGCTCCAAAAATCCATTTAATATATTGTCCTCGGATAGAGGACGTATCAGATATTAAACTGATAAGAACAGATACTACACTTGATCTTAGCCAAAAGGCCGAGAAGTAATCAGGCAAATTAGATTTTAAACCAAAGACTAATAAAAGAATAGGAAGGACACTGTATCATAATTAAAGGGTCTATCCAACAAGAAGATCTAACGATTATAAATATTTATGCCCCTAATATGGGAGTACACAATTATATAAACCAAATAATAATAAAATCAAAGAAACACATCAATAATAATACAATAATCGTAGGAGACTTTAACACCCCACTCACTGCAATGGACAGATCATCCAAGCAGTTCAACAAGGAAACAAGGATTTTGAATGACCCGCTGGACCAGATGGACTTCACAGATACATTCAGAGCATTCCATCCTAAAGCAAAGGAACACACATTCTTTTTGAGTGCACATGAGACATTCCCCAGAATAGATCACATACTGAGTCACAAATCAGGTCTCAACCAGTACCAAAAGACTGGGATCATTCCCTGCATATTTTCAGACCACAGTGTTTTAAAACTTGAACTCAATCAGAAGAGGAAATTTGGAAAGAACTCAAATACACGGAGGCTAAAGAACAGCCTACTAAAGAATAAATGGGTCAACTAGGAAATTAAAAAAGAATTTTAAAAATTCATGGAAACAAATGAAAATGAAGTCCCAACTGTTCAAAACCTTTGGGAAGCAGCAAAGGCAATCCTAAGAGGGAAGTATATAGTGGTACAAGCCTTTCTCAAGAAACAAGAAAGGTTTCAAACACACAACCTAACCTTAGGAGCTGGAGAAAGAACAGCAAATAAAGCCTAAACCCAGCAAGAGAAGAGAATTAAAGAACATATTATGAACAACTATATGCCAACAAATTAGGCAATCCAGAAGAAACAGGTGTGTTCTAGAGATGCACAAACTACAAAAACTGAAACAAGAAGAAATAGAAAATCTGGACAGACCCATAACAAGCAAGGAAATTGAAGTAGTAATTAAAAATCCCCTAACAGGGGCACCTAGATGGCTCAGTGGGTTAAAGCCTCTGCCTTTGGTTCAGGTCATGATCTCAGGGTCCTGGGATTGAGCTCTGCATTGGGCTTTCTACTTGGCGGGGAGCCTGCTTCCCCCTCTCTCTCTGCCTGCCTCTCTGCCTACTTGTGATCTCTCTCTCTCTCTGTAAAATAAATTAATAAGATCTTTTTTTAAAAAAATCCCCTAACAAACAAGAGTCCAGGGCCAGATGGCTTGGCAGGGGACTTCTACCAGATAGTAAAAGAAGAATTAATACCTTTTCCTCTGAAGCTGTTAAAAAAAAATAGAAATGGAAGGAAAACTTCCAAACTCTTTCTATGAGGTCAGCATTACCTTGATCCCAAAACCAGACAAAGACCCCATCAAAAAAGAGAATTAGAGAGTAATATCCCTGATGAACATGGATGCAAAAATTCTCACCCATATACTAGCCAATAGGATCCAACAGTACATTAAAATGATTATTCACCATGACCAAGTGGGATTTATTCCTGGGCTTCAAAGGTGGTTCAACATCTGCAAATCAATCAACGTGCTACACTACATTAATAACAGAAAGGACAAGAAACATATGATCTTCTCAATAGATACAGAAAAAGCCTTTGATAACGTATAGCATCCTTTCTTTTTTTTTTTTTTTTAAAGATTTTATTTATTTGACAGAGAGAAACACAGCGAGAGAGGGAACACAAGCAGAGGGAGTGGTAGCGGGAGAAGCAGGCTTCCTGCCGAGCAGGGAGCCCAATGCGGGGCTCGATCCCAGGCCTCCGGGATCATGACCCGAGCCGAAGGCAGATGCCCAACGACTGAGCCACCCAGGCGCCCCTATAGCATCCTTTCTTGATTAAACTCTTCACAGTGTAGGGGTAGAGTGAACATACCTTAATATTACAAAATCCATCTATGAAAAACCCAGAGTTAATGTGATTTTCAATGGGGAAAATTTGAGAGATTTTCCTCTAAGGTCATGACATTACAGGGATGCTCGCTATCACCACTGCTGTTCAACATAGTACTAGAAATCCTAGACTCAGCAGTCAGACAACAAAAAGAAATAAAAGGCATCCAAATCAACAAAGAAGTCAAACTCTCACTTTTCTCGATGATATGATGCTCTACGTGGAAAATCAAAAGACGCCACCCCAAAATTGCTAGAACTGATATAGGAATTCAGCAAAGTGGTAGGATATAAAATCAATGCACAGGAATCAGTTGCATTTCCATACAGTAACAATGAGACAGAAGAGAGATTAAGGAGTCAATCCCATCTATAATTGCACCCAAAACCATAAGATATCTAGGAATAAACCTAACCAAAGAGGCAAAGGATCTGTACTCAGAAAACAATAGAACATTCATGAAAGAAACTGAGGAAGACACAAAGAAATGGAAAAATGTTCCATGCTCATGGATTGGAAGAATATTGTTAGGATATCTATGCTACCTAGAGCAATCTATATATTTAATGAAATCCTTATCAAAATACCATCAATTTTTTCACAGAGCTGGAACAAATAATCCTAAAGTTTGTATGGAACAAGAAAAGACCCTGAATAGCTAAAGGAGTTTTGAAAAAGAAAACCAAAGCTGGTGGCATCACAATTCTGGACTTTAAGCTCTATTACAAATCTGTAATTATCAAGACAGTATGGTCTGTTTAATGGAAGAGAATCCAGAAATGGACCCTCAGCTCTATGGTCAACTAATCTTCGACAAAGCAGAAAAGAATATCCAATTGAAAAAAGACAGTATCTTCAACAAATTGTGTTGGGACAATTGGACAACCCCATGCAGAAGAAGGAAACTAGACCATTTCCTTATACCATACACAAAAATTGACTCAAATGGATGAAAGACCTAAATGTGATACAAGAATCCATCAAAATCCTTGAGGAGAATATAGGCAGCAATCTCTTTGACCTTGGCCGCAACAACTTCTTGCTAGACACATCTCCAAAGGCAAGGGAAACAAAGGCAAAATGAACTATTGGAACTTCATCAAGATAAAAAGCTTTTGCACAGCAAAGGAAACAGTTGACGAAACCAAAAGACAACTGCAGAATGGGAGAAGATATTTGCAAATGACAGATTTCTAGTATCCAAAATCTATAAAGAACTTATCAAACTCAACACCCAAAGTACAAATAATCCAATCAAGAAATGGGAAGAAGACATGAACAGACATTTGTGCAAAGAAGACATCCAAATGGCCAACAGACAAATGAAAGAGTACTTAGTATCTCTCAGCATCAGGGAAATACAAATCAAAACCACAATCAGATACCACCTCACACCAGTCAGAATGGCTGAAATTAACAAGTCAGGAAATGACAGATGTTGGCGAGGATGCAGAGAAAGGGGAACCCTCCTACACTGTTGGTGGGAATGGAAGCTGTTGTAGCCACTCTGGAAAACCATATGGAGGTTCCTCAAAAAGTTGAAAATAGAGCTACCCTATGACCCAGCAATTGCATTACTAGGTATTTACCCCAAAGATACAAATGTAGTGATCCAAAGGGCTCCTGCACCACAATGTTTATAGCAGCAATGTCCACAATAGCCAAACTATAGAAAGAGCCCAGATGTCCACTGACAGATGAATGGATAAAGAAGATGTGGTATGTATATTCAATGGAATATTAGGCGGCCATCAAAAATGAAATCTTGCCATTTGCAACAATGTAGATGAAAGTAGAGGGCATTATGCTAAGAAGTAAAAAAGAAAAAGAAAATTGTCATATGACCTCACTCATATATGGAATTTAAGAAAGAAAACAGGATAATATGGGAAGAGAGGAGAAAATAAAACAAGATGAAATCAGAGAAGGAAGACAAACCATAAGAGATTCTTAATCATAGGACACAAATGGAGGATTGTTGGAGGGGAGAGGTACATGGGGATGGGGTATCTGGGTGATGGACATAAAGAAGGGCATGTGATATAATGAGCACTGAGTATTATATAAGTCTGATGAATCACTGACCTCTACCTCCGAAACCAATAATATATTATATGTTAATTAACTGAATTTAAATAAAAAAATAATAAAAGGCCATAAAAGGAAAAATAAAAAAGAGAGGGAATATGGAACAATAAAGTGGAATAAACCATAGTAAGAAAAGAAGTTTGGCATCAGTAAAAATGAGTAACATCGGCAATCATTATTTATGAATCAAAAAAAAAAAGAAAAACAAAAACCTGCATGTGGCACAATAGTCGTTATCCATAGGATAAATGATAACATTTATGACATCGCAATGACAATTTAAGAACATGAGTCTTAAATTGTCACTTAAGATTTTTAATCTTAAGATTTTTAATCTTAAGTGACAATTTAAGAACATGAGTCACCTACCTAGAAAAAAGTCTTTTAAACAGGGACCAGAAAGAGAAGTGGAGCTGAAAGTGCCTTATGACTACCCCCCTTCCACTTTTCACATGGAAAGAGACTGGAGAGAAAAGTAGATCCTCTTGAGAAAGAAATGTGCTAAAGCCTTCCACAGCCAAAGTGCTACTTTGTGATAATTGGAGGATGTTTTCAGGATGCCTGTCTGCTTTATATCCATGAACCCAAAAGTCTGTCAATACAACCAGAGTACTTACACAAAACATGAAACCAACCCTTAGGAGAAGCCTAAGGGTTGGGAATAAGATTCATATGGCTGCATAGGAAAATCCTGCTGTCAATACTAATCAAGCTAAATCTTCACTCCTAAATGTGAATGGTCAATGCAATATCATCAGATGTTTGAAGAAAGCCAATAAAAGAAAGGAAATGCACCAGGTGCTCAAACAGAACAGATGACCCTGGGGAAAAAAATAGAAATAATGCAGGAAATCAAAGAGAACTTGAAAAAATAATTTCAATGATTGTCCTCAGAACAGAAAGGATGTTACATCCATAATATAAGAACAGGTTGCCATACAAAAATGAACTACCAGGGCACTAGAAAAATTCTCAGAAATAAAAAATATGATTGCCAAAAATTCTTACACCTCATTTAATAAGTGAACTAAATAATGAACACGATTAAAGGCAGAATTAGTCATATAGAAGGTAAAGTTAAGGAAATTTCAGTATGCAAAACCCAAAAAGCAGACAAAAATTATGAACAATTGAAACATTAAAAGTTCATCCAGGAGGTCCGTGTACTCCTCAACTTACTAGTTGTGACCTTGGGCACGTTACATAATGCTAATATCCAGCCTTAAGTGTGTGTTTACTGTTTGCCAGCACTGTTCTAAGTCTTCACCCATGTTAACCCATCTAATCCACTCAGCAGTCCTCCGTAGGCTATCTTCCCATTTCCCATGATCTACTACATCCTTAATCATCCTCCACTGGAGAAGCTGGAGGCTCTGTAGTATTTCTACCTGATAAATTAATGTTTTTATAAAGTACCAAGTAAGGGACATAGAGATTCCACAATCTACCTTTCATCCTCTCCTTTCAAATGTTGACCAGGGATCCCCTCTCTGCCTCCCCGCAAATATTGTTGTGCCCGTGGTGGAGAGAAAACACAGAAGCAACCAGTCACACAGTCAAGAAGTGTTGGAGGCAAGAAGCAATGCCAAAGGGGAAGTGGTAATGCATGGACATGGGGTTTTGCCCTAAGCAGAGCTTCAAATAATACTGAATTAACAACCTCTAAAAAGAGAGAGAGAGAGAGAAACCTGTAGATTTTATATGAAATTCTAAATTTCAGTTTCTTATGTCAAAATCTTCCAATTTTCTTTTCAGAAAAAGGCAACAAGTGTGTTAGTTAGGATAGGCTGTTGTAATAAGTAGGCTCTAAAATAGAGTGCCTCAAAGAAGATAGAAATTTCTTTACTGTCTAATAGTACAAAGATGAGCAGGTGGTCCAGTCTAGGTAGGTGGCTTTATTTGAGATCATCCAGGGTTTCTGGTGGCTTCTATTTTGTTGTTCCCAAAGAAACATTTTTATTTACCATCTTTGATCTCATTTGCCCTCTTTGATTTGCCAGAAAGCAAATTCTTTGCCTTTCCATAGGTATTCAGATATGGAATAAATGAAGGCAAATTTAAATCTCTAGCACCTTGCAGATGATGAATAGAAATTCTGAAGCACTTTTATAAAGCACTGTTTTGAAGACAATAAAGATACAACAAAACAAAACAAAAAACTAATGAAAAGTTATATACAGACCATTATATGTGACCTATAGTGAGGTGCATGGTACTAAAAGAGAGGGAAAATAATCAGTCCTCCTTCTTCATTGGTACACAAATGCATCATCTGTACTTCACTGCAAATGTCACACCTGGTCCCTCAATTTTCTTATTCGCTCTGTAATAGACATTGTTGAGTGCCTGCCCGGCAGCCATTTCCTTCCTCCTTTTTGTTGACAGAACTCTACTCTAATGCAGCCATGTGCCCTGGGAGAGGTGGGTCTCATCCCCACCATCAAGGGTTGGTCTAAATCATCATCAAGACCCCACTTTCTTTGCATTAAAAATTCCTGAGAAAATAAATGCTCTGCATCACAGCCTTGCTCTAATTTATACCACGTCAAATCGCTTTTATAACAAACAGAAGAGTTCCTGAGAAAAGATGAGGTATTTAGCATCATACTTCCAGGAGAGAGAAGTCCTTCTATCCACACCGAATGGCGTGGTGCCATTCCAGCAGCTGCCTCACCTTCCACACTAACACAGCTGAGAGCAGCAGGATACTCGTCTTTGGAAACCACGTACACATTGCCAATATCAATACAATACTTGTTTGGCTCCGACCCTTCTGCACATCCATGCCTCTTCTTAATATTGTATTTAGTAGTCACTGGTATAGGAATCTGTAGCCAACAAAGACACACCTGGGCTTTTCGTACTCTGCACTCTCTCTCTGAATCACCCTCTCTCTTGCCTATTCATTTTTCTTTTCTTTTCTCTTCTTTCTTTTTAGATTTTATTTTTATTTATTTATTTGAGAGAGAGAGAGAATGAGAGAGAAAGAGAGCATGAGACGGGAAAGGTCAGAGGGAGAAACAGTCTCCCCGCTGAGCAGGGAGCCCAATGTGGGACTCCATCCTGGGACTCTAGGATCATGACCTGAGCCAAAGGCATTCTTTTAACAAACTGAGCCACCCAGGCACCCCACCTACTCATTTTTCAAGGATCAAGATCAAGTGTCTTCTGGGTAAAAGATTCCCTGGCACTATCTTCTCCAGGATAGAGTAAATCATACTGGCTTCCTGGCTGGAATGGTATTTTGGATATCTTTCTATTATTGAATACACATATTTCCTGATAATTTTCTGTATACATATGTTTCTTCCCACAAAGATAGGAATGCATTGGGCCCAATATATGGTGCTTTTAAATTAGAAATAAAGGACAGAAAGAAATGGGGACAATAAGAAAGAAAGGAGGGAAGGATGCAGGAAGGGAAGAAAGAAAAATGTTATGGCTTCTTTCTGTTTTCTCATTAAGACCATGATGAAATAACCAACTTTTGGCATGTTTAGATCTTAGCAGATTGTTCCCCAAATGGTGAAAATTTCTGCTCCATCCATGGTTAAGAAACCAGATGGAGAAAATTGCAATTGATTTTTTTTTAAATAGTTGGGGAAAGTTGATTCATTAAGTGGTTGACATAATAATAAATGAAAAGAATAAAGTGCTACTGACCTAAGAACCAAAGGCAGACTTTAAAACCAGTAAATGAACTCAAGATCATTAAATTAGAAGGGCTCTAAAATCAGTCAGGCCTGCTGGAATTAGGGTTTCACCCTTTGCTAACCTATGATCTTGAGCAACTTTTTATCTTCCAGCTTCCATTTTTGCATCACACAAAATGAGTGCAGTAATACCTATCTTAAAAGATTAATATGCAGTCTACAGTAGAAGAAATAACTGTACCTGGCTCAATGCTGGGCACAAGCTGTTTAGATGTCAGCATCTTTCTCTGCATAGCAAGTACTGACTTAGAATATGTATATTTCTTACCATATTTATATATGGTAAGAACAAACCACTGTCTTGGCTTGTTTAGGATGAGTCAACTCTCTATAGAATAACCATTCTTGGGAAAATTGATAAAGTGGAGTTACCGAATTTGAGCCCTGTAGATTGCAGGGATCTCACTCAACAAGAGGACATCAAGATTTTCTGTGGATAAGGACCATGTTTAATTCAACTTTGGGTCCCAAGTGTGGAGCACAGAGACTGGCACACCTCAGGTGGCAATCAATTTCACTGGCAGAATGAATTAATGAAATCATACTCAAGGTCTCATCTGAGCCAAATTGCTAAAATTTATATCAATAGCAGAACCCAGAACTCCTGGCAGGATTTCTCTCCAATGACATATTTTTAAAACCTGCATAAAACCAAACAGAAAAGCAGTAGGCTTTATTTTTCCTTGACTTTCTCACATTCCCATTTTCTCTCAGGGTGAGGAAGCCTTTTTCAGCTACATGGCTGAGAGATAGCCAGCCTTTCAGTGTGGGAATTTTCCAGCTGCATGAGAGAGCTTCATTAGAAACCATCTCCACTCTTGCTCTCAAACAAAAACAAAAACAAAAAAACCGAACAACAAACAAACACGGTTATTTTTGCTTTCTCTTTTCCCAACTCTATTTTTATGGGTTGTGAAATGTATTTTAAAAATTATGTCATTTTTATGACTTACAATGCTCTAAATTAAATACCATTTGAAGGATGTTAACTAGATATGATGGAAAGATGGAGTATAGCTGCCCATTGTGAACCAAAGAGGAGAACCCCATTGGGAGTCAACTAATATGATTTGTTTAGTCAGCATTTTGGCAGATCCAGTAAATTACAGACATAGCAGATACCAAGTAGAATTATCTACAGTGCATTTCAGAGAGTCAGCCATGCTTGGGATAAGAAATAATATTTCATCCAAGGGAATTTGTGTTATGAAATAGAGTCAAGTATGTTTGTCTAAAAACTGTTATATAAAAATATATGGTTTCTCCCTCTTTGTAGTTCATTTGAAACAAACTTTATAACCGTCATTTTGAGTTTAAAAGTAGGAAAGCAATTTGTAGTTTAAAAGAGACTAAGACTAACAGGAAATGATGATGCCTGAACTGTTTAGCTGAACAGGGCAGAGATTTTGGAAAAAGTCCTTGTGTGATTTGGAAAGCTGGTTCACAGCCTGTGGAGTCAACCTGGTGTTAAACTCTAGGACAAAAAAAAAAAAAAAAAAAAAATCATGAACGTCATGAAAAAAGTGATGTCCTCCACCCTGCAATGTGTACCAAGCCTGGTCCGCCACAGCCAGGTACTGACCGGTCCTTGGATGGCTTCAAAATGGCAATCTACAATGTTACTTCTTCCCCCTTGCAACGAACCTCTTCCTGGGGGAACAGAAATAAATGCGGAGTCTGTGAGGACCAGCCAGGTGAGAAACAAAGACAATGGAGCAAATCGGAAGTGAATTTGATGCCTTACTCCACCGCTAGAGGGAGGTCTACAGAGAGATTCCAGAGAAAGACCAGGGATACTTCTTAAAGCCATCTTGGAGTGCTAGAATGCTTTCCACATCCTCCCACTCTTGAGAAGAGGGAGCACTCACCACGGTTTCTTATAAAGAGGATCCCCAGGGAACAGCCTGTGAAGTTGAGGGATAAACCTGAACATAGAAGTTGGCACCAGGTTCTCATGGTTCTGAGTGGCAGAACCCATATGCACGTCTGGGGATGCCAGGGCTCAGGCAGAGGGATTAGAGAGGGGGCAGGACAAGTCAGGAACAGCCACAAATTACTCCCAGTGTTCCATGGAGCCAAAGTGGTTCTAGCAGGGAATCCAAGCTTCCCAGGACCCCAGAGGTCCAACACGATGGTCAGAAGCACAGATCAGCTTGCTAAGAAAACCCTCATTCTCCAAAGACCAAAGAAGAAAAGGTTTCCATACCAACCCTAGTCTCAGGTAAGAGGCACCCCTGTTCTGGATCCCATCTTTCCATCTGCTGAATGGTGCTGCTGCCACTCAGGATCTGAGGTCAGAGGTGGTGTAAAACAACATAAAACCCTAAAAGTTTGCTCTCTGACTGACACTATGCAGGCCTCGGGGAAAGCTTCTCCTCTTCCCTAGATACTCGAAACAGACATCTGTGTCCCCAACTGGGAAGGTTTGTGATCTGCGCTCTTGCAAAGGCTGCTTGGGTGTGTGGGAAGGATTATAGCAGTGCATTTGGTGAAAACTCTTGGGGAGAAAAAAAACAAGTCAATTAACTTGTAAGTCCTTCCTCTCAAGTAGTGTGCATATAGAAGTTTCTACTATACTGAAATAACAATTTCCTCATTGTGACAACTGTCCATTTTCTTTTTTCTCTTCATTTTTTGTTAGTACTTCCAGAGGTACTCATGAATTGGGCTGCTGTTTTCAACAGCTATCCTGAGAGCTGAGAAATAATTGCAGTATTGCTCATATGACTCTTAAATGTATATATATTGTAGGACTAGTGTAGCAAGCATGAAGCACAATTACTTTCCTTAATATTGGCAGTTTCATGGACATTAAACTTTAGAATTATCAATAGTTCTGCTTCTATAAAAATATCTAATAAGAATTAAAAATTTTTAAATTTTCAGTTTTAATGGAATCACTTTGATTTAAAATTTTGTGAAAAATGAACTGATATTCATAATAATTTATAGTTTGCCTTTTAATCTTAAAAATAGTTTAAAATATTTTAGAAGAAATCTTACTTAACATAGGAAACATGGGGAAAATATTTTATTTGTTTATATTTATTTCAAATTTTCCTAAAAAGTCATCCAAATTTTACAGTTTGAATATAATTACATTTTACTTTTTAATCCATGTATTCATTAGTGAACACAAGAATACAAGTTATAGGTGAAAGTTTTGATTGTATCACCGTAATTAGTGACTTTACTTGAAATGATGGCTCAAAAATTTAGATTCCAGGAAACAAATATATACTAATTTTTGAACTATTACTCATCCTAACATTGACATCCCATAAAGAGACTGCCTGCATGTACAACAAAAATTAAATTTAACTGTTTTCAACTGATACTTTGCTAACTCTCAGCTTTATATGTATTTTTCTGATTTGTCCTTATATTTTGAGTTAGAAGGATAGAACATATTTCATTTGGCAGTTTTTTAACCGGATTTATAACTCTTAAATATATAGACTTATATTTAGTCTGAAAAATATAAGTCTATAGACTTATCTAGACTATACAGGGTTGTAACCCACAGAGCAGGTATCTTCCTGGTCAATCCTTTGTGTCTGTGTTCCAAAATCCTGGCAGATTCACCAGTTAATGCTGTACCGTTTCTTCTCTCCCTGTCTATGTTGTCATGGTCCTAGATCCTGTCAACTGATTAGGTCTTGTGCCTCAGGTGCCTTGCACATCAGCTTATTTACTGAGAGGTGTGTATGACAACCACATCACTGACCTGGGGAAATTAGCTTGTGTCAAAGCCAATTAGTCTCACTGTTTCCACTTTAATGAAGCAGATCAATTAAGAAGAGGGCTACACTGGAAAATTCCTGGACCTTCCAGACCAGCAGTCCTTGAGTATTATGTGGTTAGGCACCAATTTCATTCATTCATTCAACAAGCATATACTGAGCACCAACTATGTGCTGGACCCTGGAAACAGAACACTTAATAAAGATACAATCTCAACCTTCAAAGAGCCCACAGCTTTTTTATTTGTAACCTTAGAAATCAATTGTTTCTCAGATGCCTGTTTTTAGTACCCAAATTTACCACTCTTTTCTAGACTTTAGAATTTGATAAGCCAATATTTATTGCAGTTGGAAGAATGATAAACTTTTTATTTTATAAGGTAAAAAACAAAATCAGATGAAAGTCCTTTTAACACACAAAAGCAGCAAATACATATTAGCATAAGGAACTGACATTTAAATGAAATAAATTAAGCTTAACGAAGAACTCTACATTGTTCTTTTTTTTCTCATTTTGTTACTTCCCAACAAATCTACTTCCCAATAAATCCCAACAAATTCCCAATAAATCTACAAGATTTCCAATAAATCTACAAGATTTATTTAAATTCCAAATTCCAAGATTTATTAAATTCCAAATTCCCAATAATTCTACAAGATTTATTTAAAACCAAATTCCTTCCTCTCTTTCTTGATAATGAATAGTACCTATTATCCTTTTCTAAATAAATATGCTGGAAACTGGGGTGCCTGGGTAGCTCAGTCAGTTAAACAGCTGCCTTTGGCTCAGGTCATGATCTCAGGGTTCTGAGATCAAGCACCTCATCAGGCTCTTTCCTGAGTAGGGAGCCTGCTTCTTATCCCTCTGCCTGCTGCTCTACCTACTTGTGCTCTCTCTCTCTGGCAAATAAATTAATAAAATCTTTTAAAAAATAAATAAATGAACAAACAAATAAATATGCTGGAAACTGAATTGTACTTCTGGCCAAGATGGAGTAACATGGTCAGATTTATATTTCCACCTTAAACAAGCAATAAGTGAAGAAAATATATGAAACAATGGTTTCCAAGACACTAGCTATCATGCAACGATGAGCAGCAACTTCCAAAAGAAAGGAGAAAAATGATGTGAGTCCTATGGTTATCCCAGTTTGCTGTCTTAAGACAGATTCCAGTCTGTAGTGTAGAAAAGGCAGACACAGGTAGAAACTGGATGACTCCCTGGCTTGAGATGGAGCTGAAAGTGTGTGGTGAACAAGGTAGCTAGTTCACAGGAAAAAGTACTGGGAAAAAAGGAGCTTTGCAGACAAAGATACTTGATGATCTGCAGAGTTTCCCTTGAATCTTCCCTTGAGTCATCTAGTACTAGGACTAGCAAATGCATGTGAGGAAGCTGCCTTAGGCCAGGGACAGAATCACCTGCAAAGGTAGAGGAAGAGTACCTGGCACCCAAACAGAGTCAGAATAGTGTCTGCACCAAGAAATCATGATGGAAAATCTCACGATTCATAAAGCATTAGGCAGAGTACTTAC
>CM053607.1:22499925-22551976 GCA_028646535.1 Procyon lotor
AAAAAAATATTTTCAAAAGATGTATCTAATAAAGGACAGTTATCCAGAATATACAAAGAACTTTTACAAACTCAACCATAAGGAAATGAACAAAGTGATTTAAAAATGGACAAAAATCCTGAACAGATACCTCATCAAAGAAAGTACACAGATGAGAAGCAAGTGTATAGGAAGATGTTCAACATCATATATCTTAGAGAATTGTAAATTAGAATAATGAGATACCTCTACATACCTATTGAATGGCCAAACCAAAACACTGACAACATCAAATGCTAATGAAGATGTGGAGTGCCAGGAAATCTTGTTTACTGCTTGTGGGAATGCAAAGTGGTATAGTCACTTTGGAAGACAGTTAGGCAGTTTTGTGGGTTTTATATATATATAAAACTAAACATATTTTTACCATATGTTCCAGAAATTTCATTCCTAGGTATTTACCCAAAGGAGATGAAAATTATGCCCACACAAAAACCTACACGCAGGTGTTTACAGAAGCTTTATTCATAATTGCCAACACTTGGAAGCAACCAAGATGTTTTTCAGTCAGTGAATGCATAAATAAACCACGGTACATTTAACCAATGGAATATTACTTACTGTTTCTAAAAATGAGCTATCAAGCCACGAAAAGACATGGGGGAGAGACTTAGATGTATATTACTAAGCGAAAGATGCCAACTTGAAAAAGCTACATACTATAATGACATTCTGGAAAAGGCAAAACCCTGGAGGTAGTAAAAGAATCACTTGTTGCCACAGAGTTAGAAAAGGGGAAGGGATGAAGAGGTGGAGCACAAAGGATTTTTAGGGTACTGAATTTATTCTGTATGATACTATAATGGCGGATACCTGTCATTACACACTTGTCAAATCCTATAGAATGTACAAGAGTAAAGCCTGATGTAAACTATTGATCTTGGGTGTTAATGATGTATCAATGCAGGTTTATCAACTGTAACAAATGTTTATCACCCTAGTGCAGGATGTTGATAGTTAGGAAGGCTATGCATATGTGGGAACAGGGGTATATAAGAAATTTCTGTACCTTCCAGTCAATTTTAATGGGAATCTAAAATTTCTCTAAAATATATAGTCTCCTTAAAAATAAAATAAACAGTAAAAACAATGCTCAATCCAAAAGAAGGCAGAAAAAAGATGAAAGACAACAAAGACCAGATGGACACATAGGAAAAACTAGCAAGATGATAGATTTGAACCTAATTATATCAATGATCACACTAAATATAAATTGGTCTAATACCCTAGCAGAGATTGTAGATTAAATTAAAATATCATACTAACTCTCCACTGCTTCCAATAAACCCACTTTAAATGTAAAGACACAAACAGATTAAAAGTAAAACAATGTAAAAAATATACCATGCTAACACTGATAAAAAGAAAGTTTGAGTGGTGATATTACTGTCGAAGTCCATTTCAGGTCAAAGACTATTACCAGAAATAAAGAAGAGCCTTACATAATGTTAAAGGAGTCAGTTCACAAAGACAGCTTAATGATCAAAAATGTTTATGCACACAATTAGAGATCTTCAAAATATATGAAGCAAAAACTGATAGAATTACAAGGAAGAAAAGCAAATATAGTCAGAGATTCAATACCTCTCTCACAATAGTTAATAAAATAGTAAACAGAAAACAGTAAGGATATAGAGGATCTAACAACACTATCATACAATTTCACCAACTCATTTATAGAACACTTCACCCAACAACCCAGAACATACATTTCTTTCAAGAATACATAAAACATTTACCAAGAAAGACCATATTCTGAGCATTAAATAAACCTCTGTGCATTTAAAATTATTCAAGTTATACAAAGTATTCCTGTAACCTCAATGGAAATTAATTAGAAATCAATAACATAAAGATATCTGGAAAATTTCCAAATATCTGGAAACTAAAAAATATACTTGTACATTATCTATGGCCCTAGAGAAACCAAAAGGAAATATAATGTATTTTGAACTAAATGCAGATGAAAACATGACACATCAAAACTTGTAGAATGCCACTAAATCAATATGTGGGGGAAATTTATGGCAGTAAATATCTATATTAGAAAAGAAGAAAGGTCTCAAATGAATGACTTCAAAGTCTTCCTGAAGATATGATTTTTAAATAGAGAAAGTGAAACCCTAAGTAAATACAGGAAAAGGAATAATAAAAATCAGAAATCAATAAAATAGGAAACAAGAGGGAAAATCAATAAAACCAAAAGCTGGTTTTTGAGAAAAATATTTATAAATCTTTGGCACACTGATCAGGAAAAAAAGAAAACATAAATTACCAATATCAGTAATGAGAAAAGTGACATCTCTACAGATATATAGATATTAAAAGGATAATAAAGAAATATTATGAACAACTTTATGCCAAGAATTTTGACAACTTACAGGTAATTGACAAATTCCTTGAAAAACACAAGTTCATTTCAGAAGAAATATATAAGTTGAATAGTTCTATATCTATTAAATAAATTGAAATTATAAATTGGATTTAAATTCCACACATACAAAAAAAAAAAACTTAGATGGCTTTGCTGGTGAATTCTACCAAATATTCAAGGAAGAAATAATAACAATTAGACACAAACTTTACTGGAAAGTTAAGTAGAAAGGACTATCTCCCAACTCATTTTATGAAGCCAGCAGTACTTTGAATACTAAACCAAACACGTGACAAGAAAATAAAATGATAGATTAATATTGCTCATAAAAATAAATGCCAAAATTCTAAGCAAACAAAAAAATTGTAGACCAAATCGAAAAACACGTGAGAAGGATCATACATCATGATCTAGTTGGATTTATCTCAGAGAAACAAGGTTGGTTTATCATTTGAAAATTAATTAATGTAATTCACAATATTAAACAAGGAAGAAAAACCATATGATCATGCCAACAGACCCATAAAACCTTCTTTTTACTAACTCTTTCTCTAAAAGTTTTACAGTTTTGAAGAAAAAATCTTTGTGATCTTGGATAAGGCAAGGATTTCATAGATAGGATACAAGTGGCTCATAGGCATGAGTTATAAATAAATGACATGATATGATATCATAATGATATATTCATAGACATGAGTCATTTAAAAATATGATATATTGAACTCTGTCAAAATTAAAAACTGCTCCTCAAAAAATACTGTTAAGAAAATAAAAAGACAAACTATAGACTGGAAGAAAACATCTGATAAAGGACTTACATATAGAACATAACAAGGAACTCTCAAGTTTTAATAAGAAGAAAACAACTCAGTTTTTTTTTAAAGATTTTATTTATTTGACAGAGAGAAACACAGTGAGAGAGGGGACACAAGAAGAGGGAATGGTAGTGGGAGCCGAGCAGGGAGCCCAATGCGGGTCTTGATCCCAGGACCCTGGGATCATGACCTGAGCCGAAGGCAGACACTTAACAACTGAGCCACCCAGGCGCCCCATAAAACAACTCAATTTTTATATTTTTAGGATTAATTTCAATTTCACAAAACAAGTTTTTTAAAAAACAACTCATTAGGAAAAGACAATGTGGAATCAGAATTTTTCTCAAATAAACTCTTCAATTTTCAAGCCACTGTGGCTACAAGATATAGCTATATAACAACTAGAATTATAATTAAAGCTAAATAAAGAATATATAGTTAATCAGTAAAATAAAACCTATAACCTAACAAATTGCAAAGAGATATGCAGAATATTTGTAGAGTGAGTCGAATATTAAGATATATTCAACAATGTCTTAAACTATTTTGGCTACTCAATAACCTGATGCACTTGATCTTAGCCAATAGGCTGAGAAGCAGTTCTTAATAACCTGATGCAAAAAAGAAAAAAAATTTTTGGAGTAGAGTTAGGGAGATGGACAGCATGTGCACAGTACTTTCACTACTTACTCATGAAAACATCAAGGTCAACTCCTGAGAGTTGGGGAGAGGGATGTCAGTCATCAATGGAAATGTGGAGAATATAGAGAAGGCTAGAGTCATCATATGCATAGTATGTCATGTAAAATACATTCAGAAATTACCAGAAAATCCAAATTAAAACTACTTTGACCCCATTCTTCTTAAGCCAGTGAGAAATTTCTTAAAATTGCACTTTATTAATATCTAAATTCAGTTTTCTGAAATGCCTCCTGAATCCAGAAATGTAAAAGTCCTTGTTGAGGTAGTGTTCTCTCACTTACCCTCATTCTCTCATGCTCTTTAGTGGCAGGGAATGGGAGGATGTGTTCAACATAGCTAAGAAATCCTCAAGACACTAAAATGTGACAGAAAAGCCAGCATCAATAGCTTTAAGGGTAGATCCACACTGAGACTATTTTGGGCCTAATGATTCATTCTTTGCAGTTCTATATTACTTTATAATGATCACATATATTAAGAAAAAAACCCAAGGCAATCCAAATGTGTATATCATATACAGACATGTGCACACACACATACACATGAGAGAGAGAGAGAGCGCCCGTGTGTGTGTGTGTGTGTGTGTGTGTGTGTGTGTGTGTGTTCATATGCTATGAACTAAGAGGCCCAGATTTAATCCTCCAGCCAGAATTTCTGACTGCTTATGGTGTCTGTGATGAGTTGTAGTCTTCAGTTAATGGACTAAGTGGTCGAGGGGTTCTTGTTTCTCTTATATCCTTTGATGACACAAGAACTATTTTTAAGCCTCCCATCAAATGTTTTATTGAGGAGGCTTCTGGGGATTCCTACAAGATCACACTTGTGAATCTCAGCAGGAGCTACCCAGCTATAGCAAGCTATTGGACTCAGATTCAAAACATCACTGGTTGAACTAGAGTCAAATTCTCCCAAAGAAGAAATGGAAATTTAAAGAGTTCCAGAAGCAAAGTTAGAACAATTTTTAGTTTTATGCTAAATTGTATGATTAAAAAAAATAACAAATCTATTAAGCAATCTTTGTGCAACATCATTGGTTCTATGAGAAAGAATAAGTGTTAGAATACTAAGTTCTTTTTACCTTTTTAAAAAATACTAAGTTTTATGTGTTCATGCCTTAATGTCACATGCTACATTTTTATGTACAGTTTCAGCTAAGGCTTTTTCATTACATCTTTATACCTTTAAGTATACTTTCTCTAGATATTTTCTTTTCCTTGAAAAAGAAGCATAATTTTTGGGGGCACCTGGGTGGCTTCATAGATTAAAGCCTCTGCCTTCAGCTCAGGTCATGATCTCAGGGTCCTGGGATCAAGGCCCGCACCAGGCTCTCTGCTCAGCGGGGAGCCTGCTTCCCCGTGTCTCTCTCCCTGCCTCTCTGCCTACTTGTGATCTCTCTGTCTCTGTCAAATAAATAAATAAAATCTTAAAAAAAAAAAAAAGAAGCATAATTATTGCTTTTGTTTTATTTCATTTTTTTAAGATTTTATTTGTTTATTTGACAGAGAGAGAGAGATCACAAGTAGGCAGAGAGGCAGGTGGGGGGGCAGAGGGAAGCAGGCTCCCCACTGAGCAGAGAGCCCAATGCGGGGCTCGATCCCAGGATCCTGAGATCATGATCTGAGCCGAAGGCAGGGGCTTTAACCCACTGAACCACCCAGGTGCCCCGCTTTTGTCTTATTTTAATAAAAGTAAGTGCAAGCCTGCATAATACTCCAGTTTTGCTGTGTTGAGTTATCAGCAAAATGCAATGAAATGGATTCTAAATAAATAATAAACTAAGAAATACTGTAGGATAAAGCATGAATTTTACACAGTTTGAAACACTCATCATCCTCTGCTTGGGATGGGACCATACCTTCTCTATCTTTATCTGACTCCTAACCAGAACAAAGAAATACAGAGATACTTGAAAAAAAATTAATAATTAATGGATTTCTTAAGACAAAAACAGAAGAGGACACGAACCATAAGAGACTCTTAACTCTAGGAAACAAACTAAGTGTTGCTGGTGGGGAGGTGGGTGAGAGGATGGGGTCATTGGGTGTTGGGCATTGGGTCATGGGCACTTGATGTAATGAGTACTGGGTGTTATTGGCAAGAGATGAATCACTAAATTCTACCCCTGAAACTAATAATATGGTATATGTTAGTTAAATTGAATTTAAATAAAAATCTTTTTTAAAAAAGAGAAGGGCGCCTGGGTGACTCAGTCAGTTAAGTGTCTACCTTTGGCTCAGGTCATGATCCCGTGGCCCTGGGATCGAGTCCCACATTGGTTTCCTGTTCCACAGGGAGCCTGTTCTGCCCTCTGTCTCTGCCTCTCTCTCTCTCTCTGTCTCTCATGAATAAATAAAATCTCTAAAAAAGTTTAAAAAATAAAAGAAGAGAAAAAAATAATAGATTTCTAGTGCCAAGGGAAGAGGACTACTCAAATATCTTTGACCAAATAAATTCTCAATTCATTTAAAAAACTTTGCCACACACCTTCTCAAAAATGGCTTAGAAACCCATTCTAGGAGAGGTAATGTCTATATACTCAATTATAAATAATCTCTGAAGATGAAGTATTCGAATGAATCATTGTTTTCTGACTTTTGTTTTATGAAGTTCACTTTTCAAATATGATTTTGATGTTTAGCTTTTCCAGATTCAAAAACATGAGATAGTCCAGTGAAGCCTTTTGCTATTTTCCTTTGTCTTTAACATATATCATGACTTTTGTCCCTTTAACTTTGTATGAGTGTTAATATTATCTACCTACAGTTACCAGAATTCAGTTTTTATCAAAATAAGTGTGCTTATACCAGAAATAAGAAAAATAAAGCTGATCAGAAGACTATGGTCTTTTTACTATTTTTCCAGCTGCCCCTCTTACAACTTACTGCCTGTAGCTTGGAACAACATTTTTCTTCCTGCCTGTGAGATCCTGAGATGTTGGATTTGGTGTTTGTTTATATGTTCTTTTACTCCAAACATCAAGAACTAGGTCACTGGGCAATTAAACAAAATGAGGAGATAGCAGTGAGCAGAACAGCCTCTGCTCTTCAAAGCCTGTGCCAGATGAGGCACCTGGCATAAGAAGTGAAAGAAAAAACAGGAGCACCTGGGTGGCTCAGTGGGTTAAGGCCTCTGCCTTCAGCTCAGGTCATGATCTCAGGGTCCTGGGATCGAGCCCCGCATCGGGCTCTCTGCTCGGCGGGGAGCTTGCTTCCCCCTCTCTCTGCCTGTCTCTCAGCCTACTTGTGATCTCGCTCTCTGTCAAATAAATAAATCAAATTCTTGAAAAGAAGAAAAAAAAAGAAGCGAAAGAAATATAATGAGTGGTAGGTCAGGAGTGGTCCTTGGCACTTCCCTCCAATGTTGGGGAGCTTGTGAAGGATAGGACCCTAACGGATAAAGTGTTAGTGAGTCGGACCGTGGTGGTGACTCACCTTCCCCCCATGAGTTTTCACTTGGTGGGGTAGGAGCCACTCCAGGGACAGTCTGGGCTCCTGATCTGCTGCTCCAGGCGGACTCTCTTTCATCGTGTCTCACCTTCCTCTCCTTCTACTAGCCCAGCCTCGTTTCTGGATGAAACCTTCTTTCCTTTCTCTTGTTCTTCACTTCCTTCATTTCCTTTCATTAAACCAATTGAGGACTTTCGTACACAAGAGTCCTATGAATAAAACATATCGTCAAGCCCAGGTAAAACCCTGTGTTTTGAAATGAAATGAGCTCAAATGAATACACAGTGACAGCAACCTCTCTCCAAAGCCCTTGCAGACACTTAGGCCTCTCCTCTAGGAAGTCCCCCTCTGCCTTTTCATCCTATTCTAATTGACTCTGCTTCTCTGTAGTTTCTCCTGTTGCCCGCAGCTGGACCACTTAAATTAACACACAGACGCACTTATCCCCTCCGAATGTGACCAGTTCAGACCATGGGTGGATAAGATTTACGGATCCCTAGCCCCACTTCTCCTAAAATGAGAATGAGAATAAACCAGGCTGAAGTCTGGGAAAGTACCTTATTATTATGGTCGCTGCTGTTACTTTCAGAAAACCCCCTCCAATGGCCTCAGAGCAGACCCTCATTTATGAGCTATTTAACAAAGAGTGTTTCTCCACATGAGACTCCAAATGAACTGCCTTAGCCTCACACAATGTGTTTCTTTAAAATTGCCAGTGTTCTGGGCCTCACAGTCATCATGTTTAAAATCTCTGGGGTTGGGGCCTGGAATTCTGTGTTTTGAGGACTCTCCACAGACAGTCTTGATACACACTAACGTTTGAGATTCTTACAGGTCTCAAATAGAGTTAAAATACATTTGCATGTATACCCACATTTTTTAGAATTATTGTTTTGTTTCTCTGAGTAGATGGGACCAGAGAAACTAGTCAAGAGGAAATCCTTTTTTAAAAATTACTCTCTAGAGGCATCTGGCTGGCTCAGTCAGTAGAGCATGTGACTCTTTATCTCACAACTGTGAGTTTGAGCCCCACATTGGCATGGAGCCTACCTAAAATTAAAAGTAAAAAAAATTTTTTTAAATTAAAATTACCCTCTCTAAAGGAATTAGTATTGTGAAACTTTGTGTTCCTGTAATAGGAACTTTAATGATGTATCTTGTCCACATTTGCATGACTAATGCAAGTCCTTCTTTATACCTCACCGTCGATCTGGATGGTGTTATTTCATTTCTACCTAATTCTATTGAGCAAGTAATCATGTATTTATCCAGCAGCCAGCTGTTAAGAGTCCTCTATGGGCCAGTCACTGCACTGGGATAGGTGATGATTTTAAGGACCTTACAAATTGAGAGAGGTGGGGTGGAGGTAGTTTTGGAGTCTGATAGATAACTAGGAAGTTCCAGCACAAGAAGGCAAGCATCATGTTGAGACATGCGCAATACTCAAGTGAAATAAACTTACAAAAGCAAGCCATTTCCTAACCTCAGGACTAATCTCCAAACTCCTGCAGCAGCAGAGCCACGGTCATGGGCGAGGTCTGTGGTTTCTGTCATCGGTGGAAGGCTCAACTCACCATCTGTGTTAGTAAGCCTCCAGAGAGAGGAATGTTCACACACAGAAGACAGTTAAGATATAATTATAATTAGGACAAAATATCCCCAACCTTAAGGGACTTTTCCTAACAGGGGAAGTATAAAATTTTTAAAAGATTTATTTATGTATTTATTTGTTTGTTTGTTTGTTTATTTATTTATTTATTTATTTTGAGAGAGAGAGAAAAGAACACAGTGAGAAGGGGCAGAGGAAGAGGGAGATAGAGACTAAAGATTTTTTTAAAAAGATTTTTATTTATTTTTTTATTTATTTGACAGAGATCACAAGTAGGCAGAGAGGCAGGCAGAGAGAGGAGGAAGCAGGCTCCCCGCTGAGCAGAGAGCCCGATGTGGGGCTCGATCCCAGGACCCTGAGATCACCTGAGCCGAAGGCAAAGGCTTTAACCCACTGAGCCACCCAGGTGCTCCACATAGAGACTTTAAAAAAATTTTTTTAACTTTTTATTTAAATTCAATTTTGTTAACATATGCTGTATTATTAGTTTCAGGGGTAGAATTTAGTGATTCATCAGTTGCATACAACACCCAGTGCTCATTACTTCAAGTGCCCTCCTTAAGATCTATCACCCAATTATCCCATCCCCCTACTTCCCCTCCATCAGCCCTCAGTTTGTTTCCTATGGTTAATAGTCTCTTATGGTTTGCCTCCCTCTCTGTTTTCATCTTATTTTATTTTTCCTTCCCTTCCCCTACGTTCATCTGTTTTGTTTCTTAAGTTCCACATATGAATGAAATCATATGGTATTTTTCTTTCTCTGACTTAGCATAATACCCTCTAGTTTCATGCAAATGGCAAGATTTCATCCTTTTTGATAGCTGAGTAATATTCTTATATGTATATATGAATGTGTGTGTGTGTGTGTGTGTGTGTGTGTATACACACACATGCATACACACATCTTCTGTATCCATTCATCTCCCAATGGATATCTGGGTTCTTTCCATATTTTGGCTATTATGGACATTGCTGCTATAAACATTGGTGTGCATGTGTCCCTTCAAATCACTATGTTTATATCCTTTGGATAAATATTTAGCAGTACAATTTCTGGGTCATAGGATAGTTCTATTTTGAACTTTTTGAGGAACCTCCATATTGTTTTCCAGGGTGGCTACACCAGTTTGCATTCCCACCAACAGTGTAAGAGGGTTCACTTGAAAGAAAGAGTTTGAAGTACATTCTTATTTTAAAAAATATTTTATTTATTTACTTGACAGAGAGAGAGAGAGATCACAAGTAGGCAGAGAGGCAGGCAGAGAGAGAGAGAGGGAAGCAGAAGAAGCCCTGATGAGCAGAGAGCCTGATGCAGGGCTCGATCCCAGGACCCTAGATCATGACCTGAGCCGAAGGCAGAGGGTTTAACCCACTGAGCCACTCAGGCACCCCTCTTAAGCACATTCTGTGCTGAGTGCAGACCAGACACATCCATCTCAAACACTGAGATCACAACCTGAGCCAAAACCAAGAGTTGGAGGCTTGATGGGCTACAACACCCAGGTACCCCAAGCATCAATGTTTCTACTATTCCCCTTTCTTTCAAAATATTGGTAGAGATAGAACTCTGCTTAAAATTCAAATAAAGATATGCTCAAGAAAGCACTGTAGTTTTGTAAGGTTTGCTGATTCTTTATACTGCTAGGAGTGGAGTCTTGGTATAAATGACCCACTGTTCAGCAGAATACCTTAATCAGTATCTGGATTTGCTGACCTATGCCCTTATTCTGGTTTGGCTGGGTGGGTGGGAGTTAGATCAGGGTTTCTCAATATCTGCATACTGACACTTTACACTGGATAATTTTTTATTTTGAGAAACTGTTCTGTACATTGTAGGATATTTAGCAGCACCCCTCACCTCTACCCCCTGGATGCAAGTAGAACCGCATGCCTAGTCATGATGATCAAAAATGTCCGCAGACATTGACAAATGTTCTCTGGGGAAGAGGAGGCAATGTTGACCCCAGCTGAGAGGCACTGAGTTAGACAAATAAGCTGCTCTGCACTAGAAATTAACAGCAATTTGGAGATGTTGCTGGCATCTAGGGAAAGGGAAAAAGGAGAGGCAGCTCCTTTTATATATAGCAGCAGATCTGACTTGAGACATCCCCAGTGATAGGGGAGTCATTGTTTTTACAAGAAGAGTAATGTCTAATAAAATTGTAAATTTCAAATTGTTTCCTATTCTATGCTGAACGAAAATTTTTCTTTTTTAAATCCACAAACGTCCCGTAAAATTCTATTGTATAACAATAAGGAAATTGTAGCCTCCTCTGATTTCACTGGTGAAATCAGTTGACACCACATATCAGAATTCTGGACAGTGAGCAATAGTGATATGAATAGAGGCACTAGTTCACCCTAGGAGCTGTGGAAAGGAGCCGAAGAGCAATAGAGAAGCCACCCTGACTTACTTAAATGTAGATTTGAGACATACTCCTCTTTTCCCCAAATACTACAGGAAGGAAGGTAACCATCATGGGGGAGGACATAGGCAGATGCAAGGAAGAAAACTGATGGCAGTAAATTGTATCTTTCTCTTTCACGTAAATGTCTCTGAATATAGTAGCAGGTGATCATAGTTCAGATAGATTAGGCACTATATTTTCTGCCTGTATGGGTAAGGATTAGACAACCTCTTAGAATTTCTAAATGGACGATTTTAAAGCAAGACATTGTCACCAACTAGAACCCAAGACCTAGCCTTTAGTGGTCACCTGCTTGTACTCACTAAACTTTGTCTTACATTGTTCCTTAAGCTCTTCTTCCAGACTTTCCTCTTAACTCAGGCAAATGTAACCCAAAACCACCCCTCCAGGCGATGGTGACTGCCTTGACAAGACCTCCAGTGAGCCCAGACCACCCAGACCATTTGTGCTAAACTGGACTCATAACTCACACCTGCACGGATGGACAGTGGAATGACCTCTGGATTGTGGTACAACCACTTCTACCTCATTATCATACTGAAACATCTGCCTAAGGAGGAGCCTCAGCCTCATTTACATAACATACAAAGTATATATAGGCATGCTTCCTTTGGGCGCATGTGCAACCTTATGCTTGCCTCTGCATATGATGACAAGGCTTCCCTATTAATTTAATATTTAATTTATTAAATTTAATTAGATTTAATATTCTAAGATTCTAGATTTTAAGATTTAAAATTCATCCTAACTCTAAACAAAAGGAACCTGTTCACCCTCTCTTGGCGAGTCACTGCTTTGGAAGCCATTCCCTGTGATGTCCTTATTTGCTGCAAATAAAAGTTTTATTTCTGTGATAACTCAACCTGGTACAGTTTCTGACTCAGCAAGGAGTGAACTCACTTTGGTTCAGTTATGAATTTAACACCAAAGCAGTAATAAATAAGTACTTTTGATTTTAATTATATTTTAAATGAATAAGTAAGGTATTTTTTAAATGATTTATTCAGGAGAACTATAAGAACATAGAAAATAAGTCCCTTGCTTTTTTTATACATGGTTGAATTAGGATGAGAAGAATATGGATAATCCCTTCTTTAGCTCATTTACTTTTCAAAAGTGATTATTACCTTTTGAGTAAAAAGTATATTTTTATATATAAAATAAACAAGATAAGTTATTGCAGCAGATATAGGAGCAGGGCTGATGCAGGGCTCGATCCCAGGACCCTGAGATCATGACCTGAGCCGAATACCTATAAATCTGGTACATGGATACATTAGGTGACCCTAATACACCTTATCACAATTCAGAAATTTTAGCAAATGGAGTCAAATAGGAAACATATAAGATTATCTTTCTGCAGAAGTCACTGTAACAAGGTAGCATTTCCTTAGGCTGAATGTAGGAATAAGATCTATAATGTTATCAAGACTTGAATAAATATGAAGGCAAGAGAAGCAGAACCCAGAATTTTCCACTTCAGTTAGTCCTGAGAGATGCTCTGAGAAATAAAAAGTGCTCAAATAAGTTTGAGAAATGCCATAGAATAGATTCCCTTCTTGGAGCTTCATGATTCACATCAATACATAAAGACTCTGAGAAATCCCACAGGGGTAAACAGTCTAACTTCACTTAACCCACCATTTTCCAAGCTTACTTATTATTTTATAGGGTACACTTTGCAAAAAGGCTAATAAGTGGTTTTAACATCTGAAGAAAGAAGGAATAAACATAAGTATGTAGAGAAGGAAGAGGGAGTTGGGCATGAAATCAAAAAAAGAGAAAGCCCTCAAGATTAGAATGTGTGCTTCCTTCAGCACTAGGGAGGGGAAACTCTGATTGCTGAATGTGAGTATTTGGTTTGATGGTAGGCACACACCTGATGGAGATGGAGATGCCAAGACTTTCTAGTTTGATACAACAGCCATTAAGCCATAAGCCATTAAGATCATACAGATATAGGCACACATTGTTTTATTGCACTTTTCAGGTTTTGCCTTTTTTTTTTTTTTTTTAACAAACTGAAGGTATGTGGCAACATTGCATTGAACAAATCTACCAGTGCCATTTCCCCAAGAGCATTTGCTCACTTTGTGACTCTGTGTCCCATGTTGGTAATTCTTATAATATTTCTAATTTTTTCATTATTATATTTGTTATGGTGATCTGCAGTCAGTGATTTTTTTACTGAAATATACTTGACATATAGTGTTGTGTCAAACATACATATGTTTCAGTACACAGCATAGTGATTTGACAATTGTAATCAGTGATCTTCGATGTTATTATTGTGATTGTTTAGGGCCCTATGAACTCTGCCTATAAGATGAAAAACTTAATAAATGTGTGTGTTTTGGTGTTCCGGTTGTGCCTCAGTCTCTCTCCCTCTCCTCAAGCATCCTAACTCCCTGAGAAAAAACAATATTGAAATTAGGCCAGTTAATAACCCTACAATAGCCTCGAAATGCTCAAAGGAAAGAAAGGGTCACATGTCTCCCACGTTAAGTCAAAAGCTAGAAATGGTTAGGCTTAGTGCGGAAGCCATGATGAACACTGAGGTAGGCCAAAAGCTAGACCTCTTGTGCCAAACAGTCAAGTTTGTGAAAGCAAAGGAAAAGTTCTTGAAGGAAATTGAAAGTGCTAGTCTTACCACATGAATGGTAAGAAAGTGAAATGGACTTTTTGCTGATATAGAGAAAGTTTTAGTGGTCTGGATGGATCAGAGAAGCCACAACCTTCCTGTAAGCGAAAGTCTAGTCCAGAGCAAGGCCCTTACTCTTCAATTCTGTGAGGGCTGGGAGAGGTGAGGAAGCTGCTGAGGCAAAGTGAGGCAACCAAAGGCAACCAAGGGTTGGTTCATGAGATTTAGAAAAGGAGCCCATCCTCATAACACAAAAATGCAAGATAAGGCAGCAAGTGCTGATGGAGAAGCTGCGGGAAGTTCTCCAGAAGATCCAGGTCAGATCAATTAATGAAGGCGCCACTCTAAACAATAGATTTTCTGTGTAGGTGAAACAGCCTTACACTGGAAGAAGATGCCATCTGGGACTATCATAGCTGCAGATGAGAAGCCCCATGCCTGACTTCAAAGCTTCAAAGACAGGCTGACTCTCTTGTTCAGAGCAAGTGCAGCTGGTGACTTTAAATTGAAGCCAACGTCCATTTACCATTTTAAAAATCCTAGGGTCCTTAGGAATTATGTCAAATCTACTCTGCCTGTGCTTTATCAGTGCAACAACAAAGTCTGAATGAGAGCACATCTATTAATAACATAGTTTACTGAATATTTTAAGTCTACTGTTAAGATCTACCACTCAGAAAAAAAATATTCCCTTAAAAATATTACTGCTCATTGGAGAAGCACCTGGTCACCTAAGAGCTCTGATGGAGATGTACAATGAGATTAATGCTGTTTTCATGCCTACCAAAACAATATCCATTCTGTAGTCCATGGATCAAGCAGTAATTTCAAATTCCAAGTTTTATTATTTAAGAAATACATTTTGAAAATCTACAGCTCTCACAGATAGTGATTCCTCTGATAGGTCTGGGTAAAGACAATTGAAAGTCTTCTGGAAAGGATTCCCTATTCTATATGCCATTAAGAAATTTATGATCCATGGGAAGAGATACAAAATATCAACACAAACTAGAGTTTGGAAGAAGTTGATTCTAACCCTCATGTGTGTCTTTGAAGGGTTCAAAACCAGCAGATGTGGTAGAAATAGCAAGAGAAATAGGATTAGAAGAGGAGCCTGAAGATAGGACTGAGTTGCTGACATCTCATGACAAAACTAACAGCTGAGAAGTTGCTTTTTACAGAGTAGCAAAGGAAATGGTTTCTTGAGATGGAATCTCTTCCTGGTAGGGATGCTGTGAAGAATGTTGAAACAACAATAAGGACTTACGTAACCTTAGTTGGTGAAGCAGTGGTAGGGCTTGAGAGGATTGATTCCAATTTTGAGAGAAGTTCTACTGTGGGTAAAATGCTATCAAACAGCATCTCATAGTACAGTGAAATTGTTCACGGAAGGAAGAGTCAATCAATGTAGCAAACTACGTTGTTGTTCTATTTTAAGTAATTGCCCACCCACCCCAACTGTCAGCAACCACCACGCTGATCAGTCAGCAGTCATCAACATGAAGGCAAGAACTTCCATCAACAAAAAGATTACAACTCACTGAAAGCCCAGATGATAGTTAGCTTTCTTTAATAATAAGGTACTTTTTAATTAAGGTATGTACATTGTTCTTTTTTTTCCCCCAAAAATGTTTATTTTATTTTTTCAGTGTTACAAGATTTATTGTTCATGCACTACGCCCAGTGCTCCATGCAATACGTGCCCTCCTCAATACCCACCACCAGGCTTGCCCAACTCCCCACCCCCAACCCTCCTAACCCCTCAGTTTGTTGCTCAGAGTCCACAGTCTCTCATGGTTCATCTCCCCCTCTGGTTTCCCCCCATTCACCTTTCCCTTCCTTCTCACAATGCCCTCCATGTTTTTCTTTATGCTCAGCACGTGAGACCATAAGGTAATTGGCTCTCTCTGCTTGACTTATTTCACTCCGCATAATCTCTTCCAGTCCCATTCATGTTGATACAGAAGTTGGATATTCATCCTTTCTAATGGAGGCATAATATTCCATTATATATATGTACCATATCTTCTTTATCCATTCATCTGTTGAAGGGCATCTTGGTTCTTTCCACAGTTTGGCAATTGTGGCCATTGCTGCTATGAACATTGGGGTACATGTGGCCCTTCTTTGTACATTGTTCTTTTAGACACAATGCTATTGCACCCTTAATAGATTACAGTATAATGTAAAATAACTTTCATATATATCAGGAAATAAAAAAATGATTTAACTTACTTTATTGAAATATTCACTTTATTGTGGTGGCCTGGAACCAAACCCACAAGATCTGTGAATTTTACCTGAACTCCCCTGAGATTATACTCAGCAAGTAGACTGTGGCTATGATTTGGCTTTTTATATAATTTTATCTGGAAAAAACCAATGACAATCTTCCAGTGCACTTGATAATTTCTCTTTGCAAATTATTAAATTAGCCCTGCAATAGTCTTTTATGAGCTTCATCAGCCAAGGAAGTCTAGCTAATCCTAACTACTTCAGGGAACTGTGGAAAAAGAATCAGCATTGTACCCACAAGCTCAGGACTGATCTTAGGTTTTAATGGTTCTTCCTAAATAGTCATACTTCCCTTTTTAAGGCCAAACCCAAATGACCTCCTTTAAAAATAATTTTCCTTGGTGCACCTGGGTGGCTCAGTTGTTTAAGTGACTGCCTTCAGCTCAGGTAATGCTCCTGGGGTCCTGGGATCGAGCCCCACATCAGGCTCCCTGCTCCATGGGGAGTCTGCTTCTCCCTCTCTCTGCTCTTCCCCTTGCTCGTACTCTCTCTCTCATAAGTAAATAACATTTTTTAAAAATTATAAAAAATAAATAAAAATAGCTTTCCACTCTCCTGTTTAACTAAAACCAAATGACAAAGGTCCGTCCTGGAAAAGAAAGCCCTTACTGCAATGGCAACAACAGCAACAACAAATGCCATTGCAGAAGCCCATGCTTCTTACACTGAGATGTGCTTTACATCTGCTACAAGACCAGGATGATTTTCTAGGAGTATTCATTTTGCTCAATCTAAAAATTACTTTTATGTTGAGACAAACATAGATACATTTTGGAATAGAATAAAAAAAAAACCCTACATCTTTAGGATAAAATGTGAAATATCAAAAATGTCACACTTGTGGAGGGCCAATTTGGACTCTGTCCCTGAGACTGCCCTGAGTCGGGGGGTGGGGTTGGCTCAGTTGGTTAGGCATCTGCCTTTCAGCTAGGGTCATGATCCCAGCGTCCTGGGATTGAGCCCCTTGTTGTGCTCCCTGCTAGGTGGGGAGGCTGCTTCTTCCTCTCCCTCTGCCCCTCCCCCTTCTGCTAATACTCTCTCGCTCACTCTATCTCTCTCAAATAAATTAATAAAAATATTTAAAAAAAAAAAAGACTGCCCTGAGAAAGGGGTGGTGGCATGGCAGTACTCATTGGTGACCTTACTGGAGAAGATGGGGGGCCATAGCTTAAGCAAAATATAAAAAGAAAGCAAAAAAAAACCCCTAACATTTCTTCAAGCACCCACCACAGACCAGGCATTTTAGATAAAGTATCACACAAAACTCCCTGTGGCACTATCTCCTAGACATGGTATCCATTTTATAAATGCAAAGGTGGTAGCAATGGTAGAGCCAGAATTGGACCCAGATCTTCTATCTCTATGTTCATTACATTGGAAGTGTTTTAAACAGTGGATTGCAATCCTTTAGCACAGGGTTTGCAAACTGTTTTTTGCTAAGGGCCACGTGGTAAATACTTCAGGCTTGGTGGCCATATGGTCTCTATCACAACTACTGAAGTCTGCCCTTGCAGTGTAAAAGTAGTCATAAACAATACGCACACAAATGGGTGGCTGGGTTCCAAGAAAATTTTATGACACTGAAATGTGAATTTCTTTTCATTATTGTGCATCATGAAATGTTCTTTTTCTCTTGTCCAAGTATTTAAAAATGTAGAAATCATCCTTAGCTCGTGAGCCATACAAAAACATCACCACAGTTTGCCAACTTCTTCATTAATGAATTGTAAAACTCAATTTACTTGTTGCTTCCAACATTAAAAAATTGAAAAGACTGGGGTGCCTGTTGGCTCAGTTGATGAAGCATCCAAGTCTAGATTTCAGCTCAGGTCATGGGTTGAGGCCCATGTCCTGCTCCTCACTGAGCATGGAGTCGGCTTGAGATTCTTTCCTTCTACCCCTCCCCCATGAGCTTGTGCTCTCTCTCTCTCTAATAAATAAAATCTTTTAAAAAACTGGAAAAGAAACAAAATAGAAAAGAGAAAATATCACAATATATCAGTGGTAGTTGTATCATGAAACTTCTCTTTGTTACCATATTTTTTCAAACCTGAAAACATTAATTATGAGAGGTACCTCTAAGAAAGAAAAAAATGTTTACAATTATAAATGTAAGATCTTATCATATATAACATACATCTCAATTCAGAGATCTTAAAATGTGAAAAATTATGTATGAAATTTTGAAAAATATGTATGAAAAATTGAATTCAATGTATGAAAAATTGAAAAATATTTATGAAAAATTATGTATGTGAAAAATTACGTATCTTAACAATGGTAATACAACAGAATACAGTTTTTACACACGAGTGTGGAAATGTGTCTATGTGTGGGCACACGTACTATTTGGTGATATAAAATGTGTAGTTTTCACCATGAGTCATAGTCAAAAAAGCTCAAAAGCCACTACCTATACCAAGATGTCTTTTGGAAATAGATGAAGAAATGAAAATAAAATTTTAAAAATGGTTCAGATTCCACCATCTTAAAATGAATTATTTTTCCACATTTCTTTCTGGTTCTTGCCAAAATTCATGATTAATTTTAACTTAGTTGTAATCATAGCTGCTTTTTCCTGTATGTTTCCAGGTCACTACATAATTTTTATATTTATCATTTTAATGGATGCATCATATCTAATGAACCTGATAGTTTCTTAAGCATAATTTACTAAGCCATTCTCCTATTGTTCAACTGTTAGGTTACTCTCTCTTTTTCCATAGACTTCTAGTGAACACCTTTGGATTCTAGCCTTTTCTTTTCTTAGATTTTTGATTATTATGCCACATGGTACAAATGTTTTCATGACTTTTTAGATGCTATGCCAAATAGTTTCTTAAATGGAGAGTAATCATTTACATGTTAAATGCCTCTCAGCATTGTTTTAAACTTTGAAAATAAATGTTAAAAAAAATACAAATTGATGCTCTCCTCATTAAAAAAACAATTGATTTTACATCTGGAACTTTAAAAATAATGATTCTCCTCAAAGAAGTAAATCCCAGGAATTAAGTGGAATGGTAGGTCCTTGTCCTCTCAATTGCTTGCACCCTACCAATGAGTGGGACAAGTCACAAGCAAGGACAAGCTACCCCATGCCCCACAGCATAGGATTGTTCTTTAGAAAGATATGAAGGATCAAAGATGAAAAGATGGCTTTTATAATGTCTTCCTGAGTCATTGGAAGATTATACTATTTACAGAGTTACAGAAATTGGGAGGAAAATCCACTTTTGAGTGGGATGTGCTTCATCTCATCTCAGATATGCTGAGTTCAAGATTTCCAAGAGTGGAACATGGGATAGGAGAGGGTGGGGTTGGGAACACAGTACTGGAACCTTTGGCATAAGGTGACACTAACTGTATCTATGATAGGAATATACAGAGAGGGAGAGCGAGCGCTGACAGATTTTGGCTGGTCAGCAGGAAAGGCTGAATTTGCCATTAAAGATATCTGTTTTGACCCTTTCAGAGTGCATATTGGAGGATGGGGGAAATAGAAGCACATTTCTTAGGGGGGATGAAAGCAAAAATGGATGTTGTAAATGGAGTCTACTTGGGTCCAGGTGGAACTTAAGGCAAGGGCAGTCGAGAGGGAGTAGCAGGCTTGGGCAGAGTTTATTAGCAGGAGAGACACACGTGGAGGCCTGGAGGAGGAGCGGGAAGAGGCTGCGAACAAAGATGCTTAATTAGAGGGGGAGCAAGTGCACTATTCATAATCTTGCTGTGGTCAGAGTTGTACAAACTCATGCACATGAAAGACTCTGAAAGCTCACCTTAATCATATGCTGTCTAACAGCATACTTACTTTCAAACTTTCAAACTATATGACTTTAATGAAGAATAAGAAAAATATATCCAAGTGAAACAAAAGTTACACCCTGGTATTTTCTCTTCTATTATCTTCCATTTTTCATCCTTCTCCATCTTCCCCATCTCCTCTTCCCCCACTTTTCTCTTCCTCCTCCTCCTCCTCCTCCACCTAGTTGAGGCCCACTAAATAAATTCCATAACCTACAATTTGGAGAACACTGATCTACAAGGTGGCTCTCAAAGCAACATTCATCTTGGGGAGAGTTGCATTATTTCAAAAATTTCTCACAACATGTAAACATATTTTACCACACTGCTTTAAAAATGCAGAATTCAGATTCATATCAAACTCTGCTATACTATATAAAGTTCTTCTTCCTTCTACTGCAGACTGACAGAGCTAAATACTTCCCCAGCCTCACTTACAGCCTCACTTGTGGCTAGTGGTGGCGAGACACCCAAGTTCCGGCCAATGAGACATAAGCAACTGCCTGCTGGGATTTTTGGTAAGCCTTTGTTGTCCTGCTGCTGTGGCTCTGGGCCTCTTCTTCCCTCCCTGAATGTGAAAGTCCTGCCTAGAATGGGAGCAGCCGCATCATAGTCATGGATGGAAGATCAAAAGATTCACAGGGACACTCATCGTGATGTTGCTGGACCTCTGAAACAATGACAACCCCACCTCGTGACACTTTTCGTATCACTAAACTTCAGAACAAAATGATCTTCATATACAGAACCCCAAAAGAACTCGATGCCTATCCCTTCTGTTCATGCATTCACCTTCTCTTCATAAGAGCTGGAGGGCCCAGCCAGGTACAGACCAACCTCACGTGAAACAGAGAAGACCCAGCTCAAACATTGCCCCTAAGAAACCAGAGAAAGCAACGGATGGGTCACAAAGAATTTCTTGTTGCCCAGAGGCCTTTGATGACTGTGGCTGTCACACTTGTTTCCATAAGAATTGGGGCTCTTGCTGTAGTGTGCTAGTTTATTGCAAGTTTTGAGAGGATAGATTCACCCTGAACAGAAAAGATCCTAACTCCAGTCCTGTCATTATCACTCCCTGGGCTTTCTCCTCCTCAGGACTGGTGCCTTTGCAGGAAAATCTCCGTGTCCCTGAAGGTCCCATTGGCACCAAGGGAGGCAGATGAGACATGGTGTTTGGGTTCCCCAGGGAATCCTGCACTGCCCAGGGTACCTGGCCATGTGGTAAGTCTCAGGCTTGGTCTTTTTGTATCTCCTGTCTCTGGTCCTGCTGAGAACATCAGACCTCTCTGGATGAAGACCATTGTCAGGGCTAAACCATTCTTTGGGCCACTGTCAGGCTCAGTGTGAATCACTGTAAATCAATCAGCGGCTGTGACACCACCTGTATCAATCAGGAGTCTCCCAAGAAACAAAACCAATAGGGTGTATATATTTACATACAAATATAAATATGTGTTATATATATTTAGTATGTTAAATATAAAATATACACTTTAAATATATATAATACATAGAGAGAGATAAAGAGTAAGGGAGGGAGACAGCAAGAGATTTATTTTAAGGAATTGGCTCATGCCATGGGCAGGGGGAGGTCAGGATTCTGCAGAGCAGGTCAACAGACTAGAGATCTCAGGGACAACTGATGTTACAATTCAAGACTGAGGCAGAATTCCTTCTTCAGTCCTTTTCCTAAGATATTCAACTGATTTGATGAGGTCCACTCACATTACTTTACTCAGTCTACTGATTTAGATGTGAATCACATCTAAAGAAATATCTTCACAGCAACATCTAGACTGGTGTTTAACCAATATCTGGGTACCATAGCCTAGCCAAGAGGACACATGAAGTTAACCATTACACTCCCTTAATAATAAACCACCCTTCCCGTTCCTAGTCTTCTCCAAATAGGAAGACAGAGGTGTCTGTGTCTGTCTGGCTTTCCAAGTACTTCTTTGCTACTTCGATCAGACAAATTAAGATTTTCCTCAAAAGGAAATGTAGCAGTTGGAAAAATTCTTTGAATTTAAGAGTTTTTTTTAAGGAGCTTGGAAATAATGAATTTAAAAGCACAGCTTAAAATATTTCAGACTGTAATTCTAATCATCTTGCATTTGTAGTTTGTATTGAAATAGCTGGCACCTATTTTTTTCTGTTTAAGAGTCCTAGAATTTCTGGCACAAAGGAACAAGATACGGGAGAAGATAAAAGTTTCATATTTGCATGCATATAGATTTCAATTTCCTTATTTGCAAATTAAGGGAATTGGATTAAATTATCTCTAAAATATTCTTCAAATCCAGTCCATAACCATAATGAGTCTATAGCCATAATGAGTATCGTAGCCATCTGTCCTGTAGAATAGAGAGTGCAGGTACTTGAAACGGAGCAGCATACCAAGTATTCACATATGGCAATGACTCAAGACACTGAGTATGGGTTCTGCTCTTTTTCTTTCATTGTCATCACTCCCCAGCCCCACCCCCGCCATTCCATCATGACTGCCAAGAACAAAGTAAATTATCCGCAGCCAGGCTCAGTGGAGAACTTGGATGAAACTGAGTTGAGCAAACCAGACCTGATTTGTGACCTTTGCCACTAGGATATATTAAAATGGCTGGGAGAAGTGAGACTAGCTCTTTTTGGAGAAGTGAGAGTTTGTGGAACCTTCCAGTGCTATGGAAGAAGGTGGTCAGAGAATCTGCCCTCTGACTCTTGAAGGCATGACTCTGAAAGATAGGGCTGCGGTGTATTTCTCATCTGGAGCCCTCTGGAGGGCCAGTAATGTACAGAGGTGCTCCACATCAGCCACAACAGGTGAGAGACAAGGTGAGGGTGTCTGGGCACAGTTCACGTCCCCATTCTGGTGTGTGGCAAAGGTGTGTGAGCATTCCATGGGCTCAGCAGGAGCTCTGGAAGTTGGCAAACACACAAGCTGTCTTGCCACCCAGATCTATGTGGCCTGATGAAGGATCAGTGTCATAGGAGACTAGAGATGGGCCTCTGGGTGAAGGGAAGAAAGCACATTCCTGTGGGAATATCCACACTTAGAGCTGTGCAGAAGGTCACATCAAATGCACCACACCTGAGAGCTCTCCACAGACAAGGATGAAAGTGGCTGGAGCCAGCTAAGGAGTGACCACAAACTAGATGCAGAACCTTCCATCACCAATATGAAAGTGTCCTGAAGCCTCTTCTTTTCCTTTGTGAGGCTGCAGCTCACATCAGCTCAGGAATGATCGACAGGAAGAGAAGGGATGAGCAGAAGCTTGGAGAGAGTATTGAACTAGATGGAAACTGATAATGATAATCGTGGATTTGACTGAATACATACTGAAGAGAGATGATGTTTTAATTAGAAGAAGCTTAAAAACATAGAGGATTCATCTGACTTCTCTACATTGTCCTGTTGCCAGGAAAATATGGGGGCTAATCCAAGGAATGTGGACATAGGTATAAAAATAGAATAAGATTCATATTTGCACATCACTGTGTTGTGACTTTCCAATTCATACCTGCTGTATGGAAAGTTTTAGAATGAGTATTCATATAAATTCAGTGGTATCTTTCAAAGATCATATGTAAGCATGGCAAGTGTTTGCCATGTCCATTTATGCCACGTGGCTTCACGTGGGTTGATTTAACCCTGCCTAGGGGAGGGCTGGCCCAGTCAGTAGAGCATGCAACTTTTGATCTTGGGGTTATGAGTTTGAGCCCCACAATTTGTGTAAAGATTACTTAAAAATAAAAATCTTTAAAAAAATAATCCTTCCTGAATTCAGCGTTGCTCTGATAATTTTGACAACCTTCTCAATGGAGAGAAGTGCTGAGATGATGAAGGGGGATTAGAGAAAAAAGAAGAGGATGGAGTGGTCACTAGAAATTTTGTCTTAACACTATGGGCTTCTGTTTTTTGGGGGACAGGGGAGGGACAGAAGGAATCTCAAGCAGGCTCCATGCCCAGTGCAGAGCCCAGTCCAGGGCTCAATCTCACAACCCTGACCTGAGATCACAACCTGAGCTGAAATTAAGAGTTGGATGCTTAACCTCTGAGCCACCCACGCTCCCCCTGGCTTCTGCTTCTTAGACGGACAATTTGACCAAGGAGTATTGGGCATGTTATTTTTCCAGGAGAGGCAATATTTATATCCACAGTGACCAACACACAATTCCTGGTACCCAGGAAACGGTTATTACCTTTGTTATTTGCTGATGCATCATCTTTCATTGCCTCATTCCTAAGAGACTGTCTCTTAAAATGCCTTAGTGGACTTCATACCTGATTTTCTGCAAGAAGTTGGGTGCCAAGGGTGGCCAAGAGACCTTCCAGTGTGCAGGGCACCGCTCTGGGCATCTGGGTAGATTCCTCAAGCTTCTGACTCATTGACTATGTGTGGCCAGTAGCACTGCCTGCATTTTCCCCCTAGGAAATTCCTAAGGGAATGTACCATACACTCTGTGCTAGTGTATACTAGTAACAGAGCACTTTACGTTTCAGCATTTTCACTCTATAAGGCTTTTTTTCTGCTTCATTGGTTTTTGGTTCCTTGTTTCAGAACTCCTATAAGAAGTAACGAGTAACCCTGGCTAGTTAATGGCTGATTTCATGTGCTACAGATACTCCTTTGGGCAGATCACTGGACTTTCCTTAAGGCTAGCTAATATATCAAAAAGCCAAGTAGAAAGAGTTCAGGGGCTTTTTAAATTTAAATTTTGCTCACAGGGCTATATACTCTGAGCATTTTTAGCAGAGTATGAAATTAAATGAAAGCTGTCCCTACTGACTTTAGAGCCCAAGTTCTTCCCTTTGTGCCAAACTGTCTCAGACGTCCTTGGCCAAAGAAATAACACACATTTTTTGAAAGAAGGATATCTGTTAACTCAAGCAGTCTACTGTTCAGTTATCCAAAAAAAAAAAAAAAAAGCAAAGGGGTAGGATTTGGCCAAGGATGACAGAGAAGGGATCCTTGAGAAAAGTTGGAGTCAACTAGGTGAAGAATGGTTCAGAACATCAGAACATCACCCCAGGCAGAGGAAACTGCATGTGCAAAGGCACTGGGGTAGTACAAGGAAACACAGTATACAAAGAACTGAAAGAAAGCCACTATGATTGGAATAAAAGGGCAAAGAGCACCTGGACAATACCACTCACTTGTGACATGAAGGACTTTCAAGTTACTACTAAGGTAAGAATTTAGTAATTGGATTACTGGAGGTGAAGTTTTGACTGAATGAACGACATGTATGACTTAGAGGTTATTTCTAGAGTGGTGTTTGAAAACCACATGACAATAACTAGTTAACAGTTATTCCATGCCTACTTTATGCTATGTACTATATTAAGTACTTTCTGTTGATTATCCCATTTGTATTCCACAAGAGCCCCAAGTATTAGCACTGTTTACTGCATATTTAGAGATGAGGAAACCAAGGCATAGATAGGTTAAGTAACTTGTCTCAAATCATGCAATGGACAATGATAGAGTCCAGATGGAACTGAGTTTTCTCTGTTTCTCATTCTGAGCTTTGTCACTATATTATTTGTAAATATTTGCCCAAGACTGGTTTTCCAGTCACAATTGGGAGGGGGAACATAAAGAAACTAAAATTTTCCTACAGTAGATATCCAAAGTGAGCAAGATGATCAATCCATGAAGTGTGGGGAGAAAAATATTTGAAATTCTATTTTTTAAATCACCACTTTGTTTAGTTTTTGTCTGTCTTATGTCTATGATATGTTGGTACAGTAGTACATACACGTGATTTATAAAGAAGTTAATATACATATATGGGGGATAAAGGTCCATCTTTTTTTTTTTAATGATAAGGATGAGTAATGAGAATATTTAGAAAGGGGTGATCTAGAGAAAAAACATCCAAGCTGGCCAGGAACAGATGCTAGTTTGGAGGGAAGAAGACAGAGAGAGAAATATCATGGCTGAGAGGCAGGGGAAGGGGTATGTGTTGCTCCAAAGGTTAGAAGTGGAATCACAGGTAAAGCCAAAGGGAGAAAGATTCCAGTTCAACAAAGACAAAACTTTCTAACCATGGGAAGTGGCTTAAAAAATGGCACAGGCTGCTTTGTGACCCAGTGAGATCTTGGACTAAAGATATTTGTTTGGAGCTTGGACTACTGTATCTGGGCCACTGTGCTGAACATTCCTGCTCAATTTTTCTCTCTCAAGGTGAGACTGCACAATTTTTCAGGCTTTTCCAACTCTCAAAGTCTTATAGGTTCCATGATTTTTAGAGGACACACTGCAGATGGTGGAATAGATGACTTTAATTCCTCAAGCACGGCAGGCGCATCTCACACACTGTTCTGTGCCCACTCTTGCCTTAAGGCCTTTGTGTAGCTCTGCAGAGATGCTCTCTCCCAGCCATTACCCTCATGGCCAATTTCCTTGCCTTTCTTTTCCCAGTGTTTTCAATGAGGCCTGCCCTGGCCACACTATTTAGAATTACACCCTGCTGTCACCCCTGCTAGCTCTCCAAACTCTATTTCCTTTGCTCTGCTTTCTTTTTTTATTGCACTTATCACCCCATAATGTGTTGTGTAATTCACTTTGTTAATTCATTACTTGTTTATTATCTCTCTCCCTCTGCCAGCTCTATGGGGTCAAGGATTCTTGCCTTTTTTTGCATCCAAGCACCTAGAACAGCTCCTGACATGGTGTAGGCAGTCAATAAATATTTGTTGACTAAATAAATAGTGGAACAGGAGTGGGGAGTCTGAGCTTAGGCTCTTCTGGGACCTGGTTGAGCAATTTTGGGCAAATCAGTTAGTCAATCTGGGTCCCTGTTTCCTCTGAGGGTCCATACACCTCTAAGAATAACTGTATAATTTTAAAATTCAGTTGGGTAGCTTGTTGTTTGCCTCTTAAGAATATACTAATTAATTCCAAATGAACACTAATACAAATATAAGAAAATATGGCATTTATCCCTTTTGAGCCACAGTTTGTTCTTTATTTAGCTCAGCTGCTAACCTGAGCCTTTCACACGCAGATTCTTTGTTGTTCTGAGAACAATTTATTATTGGAAACACCATGAAAGATAAATCTAGTGACCAGCACATGTTTACCACACTTCCTCTAACCTTCATGCTGGGGATTTTCCACTGCTAAGTTACTGCTTAGGGGAAAATTTTAGAGCAGCAGGAAAAAACATTGATGGTCTGCTTCTTTTGCTGGTATAATTTACCTTGATTGGCCTCTCTAAGCACACCGGGGGATATATCAGCTAGTACTGACTGTTTGATGGCTTTTTTTTTTTTTCCAAATCCACACACATTTTGTGAGATTTGCTATTGTTTTCTGATGTGCCTTGATGGCTCCACATGAGCATGAGGAAAGCATTTTATATGCACTCTATGAAAGTAATAGCTACGAGATAATCCTATCTAATAAATATACTGTGTTCAGTGAAATGCAAACATACATGATAAACTGAAGTAGTGTTTTCCCATGGAATAAAAAGCCTCAAGGATCTAGAAAAATAAAGGCAAAACTGTTCCAAAGGAAGCAGAAGGGAGGCACTGGTAAAGTTAAGAGCAGGAATCACTAAAATTGAAAACAGAAAATCAATATGGAAAATCGATACATCTAAAAGTTGGTGCTTTGAGAAGAGTGATAAAATTGACCAACTCTGGCAAGACTGACAAAGAGAAAGCAAAGACAAATTACTTATATAAAAAATGCAGTAGGTTTTACACTGCCCACTCCCCCACCCCCAGACATCAAGAGGATAATAAGGGAATTCTGTGAACAGATCTACACATGAATTTGACAACTTAGAAGAAAAGCACTGATTTCTTGAAAAGCACAAATTATCATAACTCATCCAACATGAAAGATATAATTTGAATAGTCCTATAACTATTAAGGACATCGAATAGATAATTTCAAAAATCCAACAACAAAAAACTTCCAGGTCCAGATAGTTTCACTGGAGAAATGTACCAAATATTTAAGAATGAATTAACAATGATCCTACATAATCTCTTCCAGAAAATAGTAGAATTAAAAGAAACAGCTCCCCAGCGTTCAGAGTTAATTTAGGTCTGAAATTGGCTAACATTTGGATTATTTAGACGTTCATATCCTGTCTTTCCTTAGAAACTGGCAATAAGATTTTTCTCCTTAGGTTGTCTGACATTCATAGGAGGTTCCTGATAAATATCCATTGAGGAATTTTCCCAACACTTTGCCCATCTAGATATAATTACAAAAGAAGTGGCATCAAGGTCGTCTTTCTGGGTTGCATGACATTCCTATTTATTTATTGTCAAGCATACTAGGATTGCTTTTGTTGATATGATCCTGAGATGCAGTTTTTATTTTTTTTTTATTTTTTTATTTTTTTTAAAGATTTATTTTTATTTTATTTATTTGAAGCAGAGAGAAAGAGAGAGAGAGAGCATGAGAGGGGAGAGGTCAGAGAGAGAAGCAGGCTACCCTCGGAGCAAGGAGCCTGATGTGGGACTCGATCCAGGGACGCCAGGATCATGACCTGAGCCGAAAGCTGTTGCTTAACCAACTGAGCCACCCAGGGACCCGAGATGCAGTTTTTAAAAAGTGCTAACACAAAATAGCTAGTTTAACTAAACTTCCAGATAAGAGTCTCAATTTGAGGGGCACCTGGGTGGCTCAGTCGTTAAGCATCTGCCTTCAGCCCAGGTCAGATCCCAGGGGCCTGGGATCGAGCCCCGCATCGGGCTCTCTGCTCTGCAGGAAGCCTGCTTCTCCCACTACCATTCCCTCTGCTTGTGTTCCCTCTCTCACTGTGTTTCTCGCTGTCAAATAAATAAAATCTTAAAAAAAAAAAAAAAAGGACTCTCAATTTGAAAATTCTTTGGCATAGCTAAATGCTCCAATTGTAGCTCACAATATTGTCAGTTACTGATTTCTGTAAAAGAAAACTCCTGAACTTAATGGCTTAAAAGAACAATGATTTAAAAAAAAAAAAAACAGTGATTTATTATTTCTCATGATTTATGAGTTGAAGAACAGTTTTTCTTCTAGTTTTGTCTTGGGTCAGTCCTGTAACTGCATTTAGAAGGCAGCCAGGGCTATGAACTGTCATGCCTTCATTCTTCTCCCTGCGTCCCCTCCATATGGTAGTTGGGCTTCCTCACAGCATGGTAGTCTTGAGGCAGCATTCCAAGATGACTTCATCACATGCCCGACACTTTGATTGAGATGGCTGGACTAGCTGATGGCTGGCCATACTGTCTCTTCAGCAAGGTAACTGGACTTTCTGACACGAAGTCTTAAGACACTAATAAAGCAAAGGCTGCCAATTTTTAAAGTGTATCATAGCCTAAACTAGACTATCATCCCTTCTGTCACATTATGTTGATCGAAGCAATTCACAGTGTCAAGCCAGATTCAAAGGAATGGAAAAAAAAACTCCATCTCTTGATGGAAGGAAAGCAGAGAATTTGTGGCTATCTTTAACAACCTCTAAATTACTTATATTCTTCCCATAAGCAAAATACACTCACCCCTTCCAAGACCTATAATATTATCATTCCAGTGGCATTAGGCTCAGACTTAAGACCCAGGATTTTGTCATCTAAATCAGGTCCAGATATAAATAAGCCACCTAAGGTGTGGTGCCCTGAATGTGGACAATCAGTGTAGCTCCCATCTATGCAGAGCTCTGTGAATTAAAAAGACAAGTTATCCACCTCCCCAAACACTCAACAAACAAAAAGGAATAACAATAATGGACACTCCCATTCAAAAAGGAAGAGAAGGAGAGCACATAGCTTCCCTGTTTCATAGTAGTTTTGAAATCCACAAGGGCACAAGTTGTCAGGGTCTCCTACTACAGTTCAGGGACTGTTCCTTGATTAGGGTCCAATTCTGCTCTCTGAGTCTTTTTCCAGCCCACTGTTTTTGGTGGCTCTTGTTTCCATCCTCTGCATCTGGCTCTCTCACCTGAGAACTTGCTTTTCTATAAGAATCAAATTTACAACTGAATTGCTTTCTTTGCCTAGTTCTGTCTACATAAATTTTGGAGTCTAGAATCTCATTTTATTTTGTATTGCCCTATCCTTTTTAGTCTAATCTGGTGATACTTTTGCCAATACAATTCCCTCTAAATTTTGTATGTTTTCTATGCATCATATTACAAATTCACTTCATTAAATAAAATTCACACCTATAAAATTCTTCAGGATAGGCCCCTTTTTCCCTTTGACTGCAAGTCAGGGTGCTGTGAAACAATGCTCTTAAGATTCTTATATCTTTCTGAGGTCTTAACAAAGGGTCACACAAGCACAAATGAAGATCATACAACCTTGATTTGTTCTTTACATGGGCCCAGGTTTTACTGTCAGCATTCTGGACTTGACCTTTACCCTGAGTCCATCTCTAACTTTGAAAATCTTTTGACACAAGGAAAGGCTAGAAATTTTCCAGCCCAGCAAGTCCAGAGCTGAAAACATTTCCCCTAAATTCTGTTTTAAAAAGAAATAGTTTCTTCTTTGGCTCATTTCTGTTTTACCATACTATATCACAAGTTGCTAAAAAAAGTCAACTTTCACTTTCAATATTTTGCCTGGAAATCTCCTTAGCCAGATCCACAAATTCATTGAAGAATTTTCTATCTTCTCACTTATCAGAGGCAGCAGTGTTGACGAACAGTTCTGCATTATGTAATATGAGTGCTGTTTCCTCCAGTTTCCCATAGCAAGTATTTCACTACTTTCCAGACCTCCACTACTAGTCTCCTTACTACCCTTCCAGCTTCTACCTACTCCCTGGTCCAAAACCAATGCCACATGTTATAGGTTTTCTATGGCTACACCTTATTTCCAGCCACCAATTTCTGTATCAGTTAAATATTGCTGTGTAACAAACAATCCTAAATCTTAGTGACTTAAAACAATAATTTTACATTATTTCTTATGATTCTATGGGTTAATGGAATGATTCTTCCATTGGTCTCACTTGCACAGTGAGACTATCTGGCACCGGAACTGGGGCTGTTGGCCAGGATGCCTCCACATGGCTTCTCCATATGGCAAATGTGGACTTCCTCACATAACAGTCTCAAGGCTACATTTCAAGATGTCTTTGTTTTTTATATCTAGCACTTTGTTCAAATGACTGGAACACCCAGACATCCCTTTCTTTATGTGTTCTCTCCAGCTGGACCATGTTGTGTGATGCCTGAAGGCTTCAAGAGAACAAAGACAGAAGCTGCCAAGTTTCTTAAAGCCTAGACCTACAACTAGCATAGTGTCAGATCTGTTGCATTCCTTGGTCAAAGTTTATAGGCTAACTCAAATATAAAGGGAGAGGAAAACAGATGCCATCTTCTGATGGCTAGAGTGGCTAGAATTTGTAGTCATCTTTAATCCACCAAAATGACAATGACCTCAGTATAGTATTAGGATCTCCAGCGTTTCTTGATTCTTAGATTTTGCTTTATATCATATATTACACCTTCCACAGAAGACTTACAGTTCTTTGAGAGTAAGGACTTAGGAAGAATAATTTATACATCTCTCTCAGTCTCTTACATAGAGTTTGCCACATAATAGGCACTCCAGAATGACTTCTGAATAAATATTGGCTAAATGAGCTTTTCAGTATGACTTTTGTAATGTATATATTATTTTATTCTAATTTCATGTAGAATTGGTTTCTACTGGTAAACTTGTCAACATTCACTAACAAGATATTTGATTAACCAACAGCAGCGTATTACCTAACTATTGGTTTGATAGCAGTTTTACTATAAATATTATCTTCTTTAGTAGATGGAGCCCCCATAAATAGTCTTCCACTAGGGCAGCAGTTCATAGCCCTCACTGCATAATAGAATCTGAGGTGCTTTAAAAAATATATCATGCCAGAGATCTTCTCCCTAGACTAATTAAATCAGAATTTCTAAATGTATTGGGATTTGCTCATAGGTGATGCTCATATGCAGCCAGTGTCATGAGCCACTTTTCTAGGGCTAATACTTTTAAACTGTGTCACATTCTAAGGAGATAACTTTGTCCTGTCTCACTCAGCTTCAACCATAGTAGTCTAGTCATGAAAAGGATTTGATGCTAAGATAAAGCTTGGAAACACTAGTACGTTGTGATAATCTAAGACTCCTAGCTTTGTGAAGTGGAATCACTGAAATATTTTTCTTGGTGTATTATGGCTGATCTATATGAACAAGTTAGGGTCTGTGATTGTTAATGAAAGGCAGGTCTGCCTTCCAACATTTCCAGGGTGTTTCTCTGTGCAAAGCCTTCTGACCACATGGCAGATCTGAGGCACATTGAACATCTTCTCTGTTTCCCTAAAGGCTACATAGGAAGTAGTGTCTGTGTATAACACATCGAGAGACTCCATCCTTGCCTCTACGGTGGGTGCTTTGCAGGGATTACTGTGCTAACCCCCAAAATTCACTTTTCAAGAAGAGATGCCAACTCATTTTTCTTGAACTCCATAGTCTTAATTCTTATAGGCAATTTCTATACTCTAGAGAAGGGCAAGAAAAGCTGCTATGGAGAAAATGTTCAAAAGCATTATTTCCGGGGCGCCTGGGTGGCTCATTCGGTTAAAGCCTCTGCCTTCAGCCCAGGTCATGACCTCAGGGCCCTGGGATCGAGCCCCACATCGGAATTTCTGCTCAGCAGGGAGCCTGCTTCCCTCTCTCTCTCTCTGCCTGCCTCTCTGCCTACTTGTGATCTCTCTCTGTGTCAAATAAATAAATAAAATCTTTAAAAAAAAAAGCATTATTTCTCTAAGGACTAAACAATGTTTATAATAATCAGAGAAGAATCAGGTTAAGAATGCTCTGTTACTTGGATACTTCCTCAGATCAAAAGTCAGATATGATTGTTGCCCATCCTTGTAGCCAGGCAGGTCAGTTCCAGAGATAAACCTCTACAATTTAGCAAACCAGATTCTTTAGGAATAAAAACTGATTAACGATGTCTACATGGGTCTTCATTTTAGAACCCTTCCAAGTAATGGCTGGTCCCATCCACATTTCCTCTCCTCCCTGCCACTTCTCAGTCTCTTTCAATCTGTGTTATGCTCACCCTATTCCATTCAAACTTCTCTGGCAAATTTTGCTAAATCAGTGTAGGTTACAATCCTTAGCTGGCTGTACTTCCCAGCTGTGTTTAAACAGACATCTCTTCTCTAAATTCTTTACTCCTTTGACTTCTCTTGTAACACACTGCTGATTCCCTTTGGCCATTCATTTTCTACCTCTTTAATAGATTCCTTATCTTCTGTCCTGACTTTAAACTTTGGGGATATTCAGGTGTTCCTATTTGGCCCCTATTCTTCTCATATTACTTTGAGAATCCGGGGGATTCTTTCATGCTCTTTTAACAATTAGCAACTATTGATGATTCCTAATCTCTTCGGGCTCAAATGTTATATACTCTTGTACTCAACAAATACTTTCCAAAACACAAACACAGTGCCAATGTGGACTGGTCTAAAAGGACAACATCTCCACCATAATTCCTTATGTTGATTTCTGACCATCACTCTATATGCTTTCTTTCCTCAGATTTATTTCAGAAGCATTGAGATCTTTCCATGCCCCTCTCTTCTTTTCCTGCCTCTGAACTTCAATCAGACATCTTTACAACATCTTAGTGTAAGAACTAGACGTCAATCTCCAGAAGAGAGATTTATAATAAGATTTCCTAATCTACTTTCTGGGAAATTAGATGTGCTCTGTAGGGGGTATTATCTGAGTGCCTTCTTCTTAAGATCATATCCAAATTTTTCTTTCTTTCCTTTTTTTTTCTTGTAAAAAGATGCTTTAAGAAGACATTTTCCCTTTTTATTCTGTACTTCTGTTTTCACATTGTCACACATTCCCCACATCTTACTTATTTAAGGAAGTGACCTTTCATCATGGACTTTAATCAACATTTTGGTAGACCTTCCTTGTTTCCTGTTAACCCAGGGTGCTTAGAGAAAGGACAGTGAATTACATCACAGGTCTTCGCAGTTTCTACCTAACACTGTTTCATATGGTTACTAATGTCCCCTAGAGGACCTGATTACAGAAACATTCTGTCTCTTTCCTCTTGCACAGACCTAAATAACATCTATAGGATCTCTTGAGAAGCTGATTGATATAAAACTCAAATGTTCTGTATCTTTTCTGATTTAGACATGTAGCTAGAGCTTTACCTTTACTGCACATTAGAAACACTCCTGACCCGTGGGTGTCAGCTCATTTCTGTTATTTAAGATTATCCCTGACTTTGATAAATTTGGTGTTATAATAATTTGAGGTGGTACTCTGTAAGGCCGTATCCAGGTCTGCCTTAATTACTGTTCTTTCCCGAGTATGTAGCACATGGTAGATGCTCACGGAAGATTTGTTTAAAAAAAAATCTATGAATGAGTATATCTTTACACTCTTGGTTAATAAACTAGGTCCCTCTTGCTAATGATGACTGAGGCAGACATGGCCCATTCCTCAGGTCACCAGGAGTGTGGGTTTGGGAATGCATCTTGACATCAGACAAATTTTGATAACTACAGAGAAAGATTAGTGGCTCAGATCTTGTGCTGTTGTGTCAAAGGTCACTTAGTTCCTGCCCTTTCAAGGAAGAGCCTGACCACTTGCTGAGTACAACCCCCTGGGCTGGTTGCATGATAAATTTACCTTAGCATTAGGTTATCCTGCAGTTTATTAAAGAGGAGTTAGTCAAGAACAGACCCTAAAGGCCTTTTAATGGGAACAGGAATTAAGGAAATAAGGAATCTAATTTCAAGTATGCTTATGAAAATTTCCCGTAGAATAGTGGGTTTCAGGACTGGCCTCAGATTGACACATCATGGTGGGCATTTTGTCCAGCCTTTACAGACTATTCTGTAAAAATTCTCGGGTAGATAAACTCAACTTCCACAGCTATAAAATTTCAAGGACCCTGATGAGCAAACCAGGGCCTTTTCTCAGAGAGGAATCATACCACTGTACTTGAATCACAAGGAATCCAAACAATAGATCTTCCCCAACTTTCGTTTGCATCAACAATACTCTTCCACACCTGTAAGATTCTGTTTTTATATTCAAATGTTTAAAATCTACACACTCTATACCAGCATTTTCCAATGGAACTTTCTAATAGAAATGTTCTCTATCTGTGCTGTTCAAAACACTAGCCACTAGCTACATGTAACTACTAACTTCTTGAAATATGGCTAGTGAGGAACTGAGTTTTAAATTGAATTTAATTTTGATTAATTTAAATTTGGATGTTCACTTGACATTAATGGCTACCATATTGGACAACATAGCTCTATACAACTGAGATACTATATATGAACACAGAGGAGAGTACATGAAATACATATTCTAAAATGATAAAAGCAACAAAATCCCAATAAATAAAAAGTTTTAAATGGACAAATGTGGGGAGAAACCCTAAAAACGCTCATATCTTAATACGTAAGTGTACGTATTGTTAATATATGATACTTTATTCTCTTCAATTTTATGTGAGAAGGGAAAATAGTGCAGAGAGGTCAATATATAGCTAGAGTGGTGAAGAGAATAGTATGAAAATTCCAGATGAACCTGGTTTTAATTGGTTATGATAGCTATTCCAGGATCTGTCTTCTGCATAGACAACAGGCCAGCTGGCTGCCTTGGTGGAGTGAATGGTCCTCTTGTCCTTATACAAATTTCTTCCCCACAAGCTTCTCCCCCCACAAGTGGTGAAGGACAAAAGCATGTACCAGATGAATCTACCCCTCCCACAGGTTTTCCCACAGCTCCTCTTGCATTCCCACAGAATTTAGAAGGATGCATGCCTGTTAAAAGCTAATATTGTGCACAGCACATCATGACATTCTAGCCTTTAGCATCCTAGTGGGGCGTTGTCTAGACTGTCAGACATGGGCTTGGGGTGTAGAAGGCCGCCTGGGTAGCTAATGGGCAGTATTTAGCCACTGGAACAAGAAAAGAGAGCACTAAAGGGAAGATAGATTGAGAGAGATTGAGATCACCATCTTTATATTTTATTCTAGGATGGGGTCATATATACTAAAGACATTCATTCATTCATTCAACAGGTAATTTGTAGAAAGTACCTAATCTATATCAGTGTCTTTCAGAAGAATGTGGATATATTAGAACAAAGAGACTCATATCCACTCCCTCATTGATTGTGAAGTCCAACATAGAAACAGACAATAAGCAGTGGAATGCATTTTTAAAAAAATATTCAATTACAAGTTGAGAAAAGTGCCACGAGGGAAACACGACACAGAGATGACCATGCAGGAGAAGAGGTCCTCCATGGAAAAGAAAAGTCAGAGAAGGATCTTTAGAATAGTTGAAGAAAGGACGTTTATACTGAGCTATAGGAAAGCTGGGAAGGAGGAGGTTCTGTGAAGTGGGGGGGGGGGGGGGGGGCATGCGTGCCCATGTGTTCAACAATGCTGAAGAAAACATTTGCAAAGGCCTGGTAGAGCAGAGGTTGGAATATAGTGAGTAAAGAAAAGGTGTCTTGACCTGAAATTCAAGAAGTCATCAAGGGGGCAGGTCACATAAGAGCTTCAGCGCTTGTTCTAATGGAAACAGAGAGATACTGAAGAGCTATAATTAGGAGGGGGACCGAGCATCAGCACTTATTTCAGGTCAAGCATCATTCTAATTGCTGAGGATATAGCCTGGAACAAAACCAGCAAGAAGTCATGTCCTTATGGAGCTTATGTCCTAGTGGGAACTGAAGTAAAAGTAGAGTTTGGACAAATTATTGAGATTTTAGCGATGACCTTTGAGATGACTGGAGACACTCCCCGAAGCAGATGCAACCTGACAGGTAGGAACCTACGTGCAAGTCCCACGCAGGTGTCTGTCCACTGGCTCAGGAAAAGACTTTTCACCTGAATCTCTGGTTCCGCCTTGTCCAAATGCTTCCTTTGCACACCATTCACCTGTCTCCTGACCGGAGAAGCACAGAGCTCCCTCCAGGCAAATCAATGATCTTTTGGTCTGATGGTATCTGAGGGCATGGTACAGGTCTTGTCACTCATTTATTACCTAATTCAGAATTGTATGGGCTGACAATGTCAAACTAACAAAGCTTAACTGTAAACTAGTGGCAGTTAAATAACGAATATTTCCTGAAGGAATTTCATCTGCTGCTTAGGCTGTAAAAGAGACACAGCCAAAATCTAACCAGTCTTAAGATGACTTTCAACCGATTTCTTATAGAGAAGCCTCAGAAATTCACTGGACCTATGTCCAGCTCTGCCACAGACCAGCAGTTCGTCCTTATGCTCACGACTGGCCACCACCACCCCTGGACACACAACACAAAACCCTAATGAAGCTGAGCATGACCTTTCAAGGAAAAGGACAGGATGCCCAGTTCATGTCCCTTTCCAGACGCAATTTCTGGACCCGGGGAAATGATGGGAGGTTTTCTCTTGAGCACTCCCCAACATTTGGCTATGACCTTGAATACAAAATTTAAGGGGACACCAAAAAACCTTGGAATCAAGATATATAATACTTATATACACCATTTTCAAACTCAAAATTAATGTAAAAAAAAAAATCCACAGTGGACAGAAAATCACAACAGTATCTACTGCGGTGACGGCCCTTAGCTGGGCTTCAGCAGACCTGGGGCCTTCTCTAGCTGTGCAGCACCCAGTGAATTACTCTACTTCTCTGCTCTCAATTTGCAGAGGAACAAACTGAAACCAGAGGGGTGCTCATTCTTTCAAGGAGCTATTCATCAAGACAGATTCACTTGGGGAAGGGAATTCATGCTCAATATCAATTATTTCTAAAATGCTGCCCAGCAATTCTAGTGGGCACTGGGGCTGAATGGAACTGGGCCAGGGAGCGCCCTGGCTGGCCTGATGAAGGGATTGCAAGCATAAAGCTAAGAGTGGATTCCTATATTCCTCCTGCACATGATGTAAGTCACACTCTCAGTTTAGGGAAGTATGATAACAGGGCAGGGAAGGATGGGAAGGATGGAGCAGTCATTCTAAAGCTCCCACTTCCTCCCCATCATCATGCAAAGTGCTTATCATTTGGTTTAATTCCCAACCGTCCCACCCCCTACCATAGGAGTTGGTCAGGACAATCACCTCCACTGCAGAGACGGGGAAATTAATGTCTTTACATAAGGAAGCCTTTCATGAAAACCCTCAACTAGTCTCACAAAGCGGATTCATCCAATGGGCCATCAGACCTGCTCATTTCATAGACCCTCCAAAACTACCCACCGAAATTCAGTTTTCATTCAAGTTATTAGAGAGTCCCCACATTCCCCAGCAGCTAGAAGGTGACTGGGGCAGAATTCAGCAGAGCAGAGGTTGAACTGGCTCTGGGCTGTGCTGAGGATGGGCTGTGTCTAGACAAGAGTAGGGACAAGAAGGTCTGTTGGTAAATTGGCTCTAGCCCAGATCATCGCTCTGAGGAAAGATTTCCCATTCTCTCTCTCCCCATCCCCATCTCATTTCTCCCATAGTTAACATGTTTGGAGTTACAACTCTGTGCCAAGTACATCCTTTGTATATATGTTATTTTTAATGTTTATGTTATTTTTAATCTTCATGACAACCCTAAGTGGTAGGGATGATTGACTCAGTGATGCCAACGAACTACCAGGCTGCTCACCAGCTGGTAGGGAGCAGAGTTAGGATTCAAAGGTGTTCTTTGAACCCCGAGAGTCTGCATTCTGATATATGGTTTATGCTACACACTCAAATATCTCTCCGGTGAGGAGTAGCTAAAAATGAAACATGGTGGGCGGATACAACTTTTTTAGTCAGCTGTTCAGAGTACGGTGCAGTGGGGAGCCCTGAAGACGCAATAGTTTCCCATTTGTAAATAACATAAAATTTCCACCATCTGGGTATTTTCCATTTAAGGAGACAGCATGTTTTACCTGGGTCAAGTGGTAGTTTACTCAAGGCCCAAGGAAATGCTAGAAATTGAGAATTCTCTATAGTTTGTTTGACCTCAGCCCGTAATTATGAGAGCTTACTTCAGAGCATACCAGTAACTTTCCGCTTCAGGCTAGACTGCAAATAGCCCCCACCTCCCAAAACCCAGTGTACATTATCCTTACAGCACCAGTCAGAAGATACAAAATGACAAAAATGTCTATAGTCAGAGCTTTTTCTTTTTCTTCCCTCATATTTAACCGAAATGTACCCTTCACCTTTTGGCCCTATTTTTTAAAAAAATGGTACCCAGAGAAGATGCTTGAGGTCAAGGATTGTATCTTATTCACTTTTGTATCTCCAGCACTGAATAGAGTGCCTGACACAATGTAGGCACCCGGGCAGTATTTGGTGAATGAATAAATGAATGCAACTCTGAAGTAAAGAAGGTGCTACTGAAGCACCATGGTTAGCACAGAGGCAGAGAATTGTTTTCTAGAAGTGCAGATGGATTTTCAGTAGGCCACCGTGCACGTCATCCTCTGCCTTGCTTCCTCTGGTTTTTCCAAGCTGTTTCCCTGCAGCTGGATTTACTGACACATCCCCCTGTGGTCACAGGCTTATCCCGCCCCACTAAGTCTGGACTTAGTTAACCAAGCAGGGGACAGGAAGTGTATCTGTGGCTTAGGTGTCCACCACCTACAGGGGCTTAAGAATAGGGCAAGGTCCCAAAGCTGGATTCTGAGTGCTCAGCAGTCTCCACTGGGTTCATCTCAACCCTCAGAGTCTGCTGAGACATCTCATCTCATCCACCCAACAACCCAGTAAGCCAGATGTGTGTGCCTGTTAGGACAGGGTCCGTCTGCATAAAACAGAGCCCACTCACAGTAGATGAGCCAAACAGAGTTCATTTTCCTCATATGACAAGGAGCTGCAATACCATTTTGGGGGCTGTCCTGGGGCTCCCAGTGCCATCGGGGTCTCAGGCTTCCTTCAGCTTCCACCCCCACCCAGCTTAGCTTGTGGCTTTGGACTTCCCCCTTACCAGATGGCTGTTTCTCTTTCAGTGTCCTGTCTGAATCTCAGGCAGAAAAAGGGGCCAGGGTGAAGGGCAAAAGCATGTACCAGATGAATCTACCCCTCCCACAGGTTTTCCCACAGCTCCTCCAAGGGATCTCTGCTTTTTTCTTAACCGAACACAACTGGGACTCCAGACATATTCGTGTTTCCAGCTGATTACATTGTTTCTGAAACGAAATTGGGGTTCTCTTTGTATTGACAAAGAGGAGACTAGTCTGGCATTTGCTAGTGTCCTGGGCAACATGGAAGGATTTGATGTCCCAGGGAAGAGCCCTGTGGGCCCATATATTTGAGGGTTATGTGTTTCCTTCCCACCATTGGGTGACCCAGTCCACAGCACCAGGTTTCCACTGTTTCCCCTTTTATCACCCATTCTCCCTCATACCTCAGTCTCCCTCCTGAACCAGAGTCCTAACATGAAGCCTCGCCACTTCCCAGCCTCTCTCTTCATCCCTCTCCTGCTTCTTCATCAGCCTCTCTTACCACTAGCAGGGGCCTTCTGTCTATGGACCAGATTTCCAATGCTGGTCACTGTGCTGCTTGGCCTCTGACATTAATCAGTGGATGGCAACCTTGCCTGCAGCCCCCTAGCTACCAGGCTGGATCTCCTTAAACTTGAGACTGTCCAATTCATCTCTAGTCCTGTCCAGGAGACGACCCCGAGCCTGTTCTTTCAGTCGGGTTAGTTTCAGTGTCCAGAAAGCTGGGGAAAGAGGATCTAGTTTCCTTGGTAACAGGGTTTGCAAATGCCTTGCATTTGGCCCCTCTTGAGGCTGGATATACTCAGAGCTGAAGGAAAGCAGCTTTCATTCCCCCTTTCACATCCGCTGGCTACTGAAGGTATGGAGGATATGCTTCCCCAGCAGACAAAGATAACAGCTCTAGGGCAGCATCACAGGAGGCAGGATTTAAGGAAGCCAAGAAGCATAAAGCTATCATCTAGGCTGACTGTTGTGCTTTATCCATGTGAAACTGAGGTCCAGAAAGGTGGAAGTAACTTTTCTAAAGGGGAGGAGCTACATCCACATCTATAGGATCCCAGCCACGCAGCCCACGGGCAGTATGGCAGGGTGAGCTAGGAGTCCGAGACCAGCCAATGGGAAACCTCCCAGAACTCTCTCCCAGCCTCCTTTACCCACCAGCAAACCATCCAACTAATTACTGAGAAGGCAGAGAGAGGGGACGTCAGGTAGCTACAGGGAGAGTTTTCTGTTCTAAACAAGGACAGCATTTTGGCAGAGAGCTGGCAAGACAGGAGCTTCAGGAAAGGCAAATGCCGAGTGGTTGAATGGAACGAATTTTAGACATTACTAGTACCAGCACAGGAGCCCCTTGGTGGCTCAGTGATTAAGCCTCTGCCTTGGGCTCAAGTCATGATCTCAGGGTCCTGGGATTGAGCCCTGCATCGGGCTCCCTGCTCAGTGCAGAGTCTGCTTCTCCCTCTCCCTCTGCTGCTGTCCCTCACTCATTCTCTCTCTCAAATAAATAAAATCTTTTAAAAAGTTGTTACAGGCACAAATAGGGAAATAGGTCTAGAGCAACGGTAGAAATTGTTCAAAGATGTTGAGGGCTGCAGTAAAGGAGGGAATAGTAATGGCAGCTAACATTTGCTAAGCACCTACCATGGGGCAGACATATGCTGAACCTATTTACTTAATTATCACGATAGCCCTGTGAGTTTGGTACCAAAGCTCACAATCCCATATCCAAATTCCTTGAGGCCAAATGTGTTTCCAATTCAGACTTGTTCATATTTTAGGAAAAACAGTAGAGTGCATGCATTGCCTACTAGTAATAACTCCCAAGGGATCTGGGGCAGCATCCAGTAAGCAAGCACATTAGGATTTCTGAAGCAAATGGGCTAGACAAAGACCATAAAATCCCTCATGTCAATCTTGCCATCAAATAAGTGTGGGTGTCCCACTCATGAAAAAACTTTTAGTTCCCAAGCTTTGAGGATTTCAGAGCTTTCAGATTACATCATTATCTTCATTTTCCAGAGGAAAATCCTGGCCTTAAAGAAAGTCTGCTTCCAGAGTTATCTTGTCTTGCTGCCTGGTGACTATGCCCATCTCTCATATTTTATGCTTCCTCTATCACTATAATGTATGTAACCAGATCTAGTCCTCATAGAAATGCTAAGGAATGAGAGCAAACTCTGTCGCATCTCTTTAATAACTGGGGAAAATAAGGTCTGAAAAAGTGATGTCTTGCTAAAGTGTATAGAATGGAAAGTTAGAGGCTGAATTCAAACCTAAAGTGCGATCTGCAGACTCCTGGCTCTCCTGACTTCTACTCCTGTGCCATTTGGGCACATTGCTTAGAAATTATTTGAAGGAAGAGTAATATGAAGAGAATATTAGCATTCATGATGATCTGAAAAATAAGTTTGAAGTGGCTGGAGAATTAGAGTAGAAACATGGAAGCCTTTGCCAGCTTCTTGAACAAATTGTAGAAGACTCCTTATCTTCCCCAAATGCCACAGAGCAAAGTTTCAGCTGGTCAAGTAAGGGAATGTGACAGGGAGTGCATCTCTAACCAGCCCACCCACCCCTCTCAGAACTAGAGGATTTGTTTTTTGAGACAGAGATGATCCCTCCTGATATTAGGGTTATCTGAGGTCTCCTGCCTATCTCCAAGGACAGCAAGAGAGAAGGGGGAGAAAAAAAAACAAAAAAAAAAACAAGCAAACAATGTCCTGAACACTGGAGGGTTTGAGCAGGAGGTCTCTGCTGTCATGACCCAGGGGCTCTAGACCAAATGTCAGAAAGCCAGAGCCACAGGACATCATGAGAAGGGTGGTCTGCAATATTCAGGAAGGGGGCAGAGGAGGAGGCTGCAAAGTCAGTCCCAAGAACAAATAGATGAGGGACCTAGAGGATGCTGCCTAGCTCTCCATGATAAAGTATGTGTAGCCCCTACCACAGACAGGAAAACAGGTAGGGGTAGGGGTCATGGGGAGAGGCAGGTGGCCCTGGAGAATCCTGAGAAGGTGGAGAGATGAAGGACATGGAAGAACTTCAATACTTTCCCACCTTCTTGCTTCACATCATTACTTCCAGCAGAAATCTCTGGAGATGTTTCCACTACTGGCTATAGCTATAGTTTTTCTAAGATGCCTGATTGGCAGTTAACTACGTGGTATTACTTAAAGGTCCCAAAATGCCCTCCTGCCCTTGCCTTCAAATATCTCACCCAAATATCTCAGAGAAACTCCTTGGAACTAATGAATTCTCCAGAAGATACCACATGCAAAGATTTTGCCAAAGACATGCCTATCCACATACCATCTATCTGTCGGGAATGTTCTCCTCTGACTTTTCTGTTAAATTTTCACACATCTTTCAAGACATTCCTTGGGTCTGTGCCTCTTTCCTGGATACCCCAATAGCTTTCTTATATGTATTTCTGTTACAACTATTGCCCTCCGTAAAATTGTTACATATTAAGTGGGGCAATGAACATGAAGTGCTTGGCATGGAGTAGGTACCAAGCAAATGTTAGCATTTTTTTTCTCTTGCCTTCTGTCAGTTCTTCAACCAAATTATTCTTAGGATTCACTTTTTCCCACCTGCTTGCTTATCACCACTATAATCCATCCCTCAATCACTTTAAGAGCTCTCTAACTGCCTTTCTACATCACCAATGTCTTTCTTTTAATAGGCCCTATGGGCTGCTGACTAATGAACTTCCTTAAGCTATTTCTGTCCTTGTATTCCTCCACTAGTTCTAGTGATTCCTAGGTTCCTAGTGATCTACTGCACCAGCCCCAAATACCTAGCACTGCATCCAACAGTAGCATTTGGTCTTCCCAGTCATAAAACTCTTACTAACCCTTTTTAAGGGATCTAATCCTTAGGTACCAAACATGCTGTGCTAATGACCAACAGTTCCAGGACCTAACAACAGTTAGTACATCTCCTAACCCACAGTATTCTTTCTCCACACCACCTTTCAAATCCTCCCTTCCAGGTTTAGATTAAGTTGGAAATTCTCCATAAATCAATTAAGTTCTTTAACTAGTCAATTAACAAATGTGTATTGGGTAATGCAGTTGAGGGATGAGAATAAAAGGGAAAGTCTTGGGCTCTCGGGAGCTGAAGTCCTCGTGGAGGCATGATGCTCACTCATATCCAATATCAACTTTTTGATAGAGATGCCAAACATAACCCATATTTGGTTGGCTCTCTCCATTACCTGATCATCTAGGACTCTACTTTCCCGGAAAGCTCCCCCTAAACATTTCTGAAAGTTGGTAAAGGGTGTCTCACTTATGCGCACGAACAAGAACGTGGCAGCTTCTCCAGCAGCTCGGAGTGTTTCTGTCTGCAAGTAATAGAACACCTGACAGTGTCTTGAGCAACAAAAACACGGAATGTTTTGCAACTCTGAGAAATCTAGAGGTAGGCGGTTGGACATGAAGCCTAGTATGAGTTCAGAGAACGAGTGATAAAGGGCAAAGTTGACTACACTTGGGCTGTTGAGTCTGCTGTGAGTCCTTAAATTCTCCCTGTGGCTACTAAAAAGATATTTTCCCTACAAGAGGAGATGGGAGTGATGGTGACAGGGGATCAAGTAGCCCTGTGTGGATGAAGGAAGAATATGTGAGCAGGAGTCTTATAGGGAATAAGTTAATCATTTAATTTTTTAACCATGTCAGCTATGCTTGACATTTAGCCACACTGGTAGTCTACTGAACACAAAAAACAAGCAAAGGGGAATACCAGCACATTTACTGCACTATACTTTCTGTCTTCTTTTCTTCCCAGACTTCTAATTTCTGTACCTGTATTTAAAATCCTAGTGTTAGGGGCGCCTGGGTGGCTCAGTCGTTAATCGTCTGCCTTCAGCTCAGGTCATGATCCCAGGGTCCTGGGATCGAGCCCCACATTGGGCTATCTGCTCGGCAGGAAGCCTGCTTCTCCCGCTACCATTCCCTCTGCTTGTGTTCCCTCTCTCGCTGTGTTTCTCTCTGTCAAATAAATAAAATCTTTAAAAAAAAAAATCCTAGTGTTAGTCATTGAAGCCTAAAGAAATAACATCTGCAGATGTACTATCCACATGGGTGCCAGTTACATTGCTAGTGACATTGTTGCTGGCCTACCCAGCATCCATTTCCTCCTTCTTTCTTCCTAATATAATTTAAATGTTATTCCAGTATTGGTCCAACCTGGAGTTGTCTCAGGGAAGATTGAACCTCCTTGGATGAATCTCAACAGTGTCTTAAAAGACACATACTCTTTGCAAACTTTTGCTTCACTCTCCATAGTATCTTGGTTTTTCATCCTCCTACTTATAGCTCATGACCTTTAGATGGCTGTCATCACTCCAGGCATCGTGAGTAATTCAAAGACATGAAGCAAGTGGAAGGGTCAAAAGGCTTTCTCTTCTCAATGCTTTGTCTTTTTATTCAGAAAGAGAAGCCCACCAACTGCCTCATTATCATATCTGGATTCCTTCTTCTAGGCTCTACTGAACCCCAGTGGATATTTAACCCTCTTTAGTCACCATTGTCCCTCTTAGTAGGGTTGCTACATTACCAAATGAAAATACAGGAACCCTGGTAAAATTTAAATTGATAAACAACAAATAATTTTTAGGATAAATATACCCCAAACGTTACATGAGATATATCAAAAAGCTATTTCTTGCTTATCTGAAATTCACATTTTTAAAAGATTTTATTTATTTATTTATTTAGTTAGTTAGTTAGTTGGTTGGTTGGTTATGGAGAGAACACAAGTGAGGGGGAAGTTCAGGGGAGAGGAAGAGAGAGAGAATCTCAAACAGATTCTCTGCTGAGTGTGGAGCCCGATGTGGGACTCGATCTCATAACTGTGAGATCATGACCTGAGCAGAAATCAAGAGTCAGACATTTAACCAAATGAGCCACCCAGGCACCCCTGAAATCCACATTTACTAGGATATAGGGCACCCAGTATTTTATCTGGCAATCCTTCCTTATGGGCACTGACACAACTTTCACCAGGTACTACCATCTCCCTGAGGAATTGATAGGATGGCCTCGAGGCCTCAAAATGCCATAGCACTGGGATATTAAATGAGAAACTTGGCCTGAATGCCTCTCTTCACCATTCATTTTACACTCTGTTAATGGAATCCCAACGAAGGTGGCACAGGAACAGAAGAAAATGTGAATGACAAACACTGTGATTCACTCTTCCCTCTGAAGCCAAAAGTTTGGCCAACCTTGTGTGCCCACCTTGACCCTAACATGGGTCTTTACCAGGAGGCTACAGCCCTATTGTTTTGGGCAGTGTCTTTTCATTTCACGCAAATAGACCTATTCACCTGTCTACACAGACATGTCAGAATCCTAGAAGTAGACACGGCTTAGTCCCATGGCTGCATAATCAGAGGAGAGAACAACAAAGGTTTCGTCACTTAAGACTATCTTCACGGAAATTTGAATTTGGCTTGGTTCTTGAAGGAAGGAAGTGAACATGTCGGCAGGCAAGAGAAGGATGTGAGTGGGAAACAGGAGAAAATATGTTTTCTGGAGACTGTGAGGAGATCAAGACTAAATAGAGCAGGGGTGACTTGCTGGGGTGTCATGGAAGTGAGTAAATTCAGGACCATACTGCAGAAAACACTGCAAGCCAAGAAGAGCAGTAAGTTTGATTTAGTAGGAAACAGAGAACCTTTAGAACTCCCTGATCAGGATGAGTGACCAGATGAAAGCTGCATTTTCATATTGCTGATTGCTTTAGCCATAGAGAGAGAAATCGCAAAACCATGCATTCACACAAAACTGAAGTTAGAAACTATTTTTCAAGCTATTCAATTTTGCAATCCAAGAAAAAAAATATGTCAGATCACTCAACCCAGGCTTGTTTTTTACATTTCCCCTTATCATTCCCTTGTGTAAAATTAAGTCACTTAAGGAGAAACCTAGCATATTTTGTTGAAGGCATGCATTCCTCCTCCAGATAGGAAGTCTGAGCCTTTAGAGGAATTCACTCATTCTAGCTATATTCTTTAGTTCCTGGATGAAAGAATAAGACCATCTAGTATTTGAGAAAAATGTATATTCTTAGATATTCAAGGTAATGTGAACTTCTTCTCAGGCACAAGGATGTTCTTGGGCAACTTTGATCATTACCAACTCTCTGACAGCCACTTCCTCCTGGGCCAGGGGCTTGTTTACAACAGCATTCTCCACTTGCCCATACGAACAGCTCCCCCTTCACCCAACTGCCCCTACCCTGCAACACACACAGGCTTCTCCTGCATTACTGCCCAAAGAAGAGAGTGAACTTGTTCTCTAGTTAAACACTGTTCTCAGAACATTACAGTTGATTTGACCCAAAGTAAACCCTTCCCTTCTCACACGTTGTGTCTCAGGAGGGCCCCTTTCCCCTCCCCAGTCTGGAGGCCTCTGTTCCTTCCATACTGCTTTCAACCCTATCCCGAAAAGAATCTAATAAACTATTTCACATGAATGCTTGGAGATGTTCACATGGGGGTCAGGAGAAACCCTGGAAAACTGAAAGACAAAAGAATATAATACAATCCCTTTTTAAGACTTTTTCTTTTCTTCTTCTCCCTAAAAACAAATTTTTTTAATGGGGAGATTGGAAGGATTTCTCGTTGTTACTTTCATTTTTCTTGGAATTTTTCCACTATGACATTGACATGTTTGCTAGGCTGGAAATGGTCACCAAAACTGTGATTCTTCTTAAAAAAACCGGAAGGAAATCATTTCTAAAATAAGTGAAATTCAAATTATGAGAGCTTATGCATTAGCCATTCCAAGGGGACACTGTTTCTTTAAGTCAAGAAGACTTTGCAGTATGAGGACCAGGCTCTGTGAAGGTCCAGGCCACTGCTTGCTTGGTCTTCTGCTCTGAATCCTTCACATGAGTTATCAGAAGGGTCATTCTAGTTTAGGGCTATGTATTCATGAGCAGCTCATCTGTATACACAGCACAGAATTCAAAGTATTCACAGGTGACGAGGTCGAGTAAGCCTCCTTCCTTTTCCTGCTCCTGGCCACTCTGTCCTCCCTGGAGCTGACTTTTGTGATCAGTTTCTTCAGTGTCCTCCTTCCAGAGATAGTCTATGCATTTATAAAAATATAGGGTTATTTGAAGTTCTTTTATTGGTTTGTTTGGTTATTTTTGTCAGAGACATCACATTCACATGAGTCAAACAATAACAAATATAAAAGATAATCAGTGAAAAGTCACATACCCAACCTGTTCTCTGTCATCTCCGTGGTTTTCCCTCTCTGCATCACCCCTTCCCCAAGCCCCATCAGCTAACTGCTTTTGTTATGTTCTTATGAATTATCCCATTTCTTCTACTCAAGGGATTCTTTAACTTGAGACTCTTTAAAGACAACAAGAAGAACTATTTCAAAGAGTAACTATGCATTAATGGAATTAACTATAAGCAGTTTCTGAATGGTAAATTGAGCATAAATATATACAACAAACTACAAATAATATACAAATTTAACTATATAAGGTTCCTTTGCTTCAGGATATTGTGATCACCTTATAAGGGACCTCTCCTTTTTAAAAGTATTTAAAACTCAGTATCTATAGGGCTGGGCCAATCAAAAAAGTTGCCAGGGGTACACTGAACCAGGTGTACCTAGTATATACCGGACAGGTGTATCCTGTCCACTAGCAGCCTGTTTGCCCCTGGGTTGGTCTGTGCAATGCCACAGACCAAGGTGATTTACCACCTAGGTTGGCTCTGTGGTTTTGCCCACCACACACAGGCGTGGTATTCATAGACTGTTGTGGCCCTGGATGGGAAGAAGGAACTCTGCTCTGAGCCCTATCCTTTTGAGAGTACTTTTACTTTGGGGTTTCATAGATCCTCCTGACTCCATCAGCCTGGCATTTTCCTGCATAATCATTGCATTTCTCTCATGGATGGGTCCCTCCAGCCTACCACACGGTTTTGTAGGTTACTACCTCGTTGACCTACTCAGAATAACCCAACTGTAGGCTCAGGGACCTAGCTGTGTCCCAGTGCATTTGTTCCTGCTGTTTCTTCTCCTTGAAATATTCTCTCTATGCAATCCTAGTGTTTGAAGTCCCACCCATCCTTTAAAATCCAATGCAAGAATCCCTTGAAAGCAACACAGACTTCCCATTTAAATGTATTTCTTGCTCTCCTGGGCCCCTTACTGCTGTTTCTATTGTACAGTCACATTCTGCTTATAGCTGTCATTCCAACTGTAATTATAAATAGGTTTTCCCTCCACCATCAGACTATAAATTTTGTGACTTTGCTTATTTATCTCTGTAGTCTCCATGGCATAACTTAGCACAGTGCCCTAAATACTGTAGGATCTCAATACATATTTATTAAACAGGATTGAATTTTTTGTTTGGTTTAACCCTCATTTGTAGCCTACCTGAATGGTATGAGGGGTGTGGGAGGACAGGGGGGTAATGCTGAAAATCTCATACTTGATAGTTCAAAAAAAAAAAAAAGAGAGCTTTCCAAGTAGATAGTATAGCAGGAGGTTAAGAATTTAGCCCCTGGATTTAGCATGACCTGAAATCAATCCACTTACTAGCTACAAGACCTCAAGCAAGCTACTTGGCTTCCACAAATGTAAAACAAGGATGAGAATAATATATTTATTTTATAAAGGATTTAGCACAGCACCTGGCAGGCAGTAAGAATTCAGTCATTACCATTTTTAGTAGTTTGTATTGGAGCAACTGTCAGTATCATCCATTTCTTTTTTTTTTTTTTTAATATCATCCATTTCTTGTCATAAGGCTTTGAAAGGAGCAGCTGAAGTCAGAAGCTCTTTGAACCAATGCTCAGACCACTTCAACTCCCAAGCTGCTATTTATTTGCTTGGAAAGAGGGAAATAAAAAAGCCATCAGTGAAATCACAGTGAGCCCTCATTTCCCACTGGGGAAGCAGGCTGAATAATAATTGTGCATGTTTTATCCAAGTCTATTCATTGGTTCAAAAATAAACATTCTCATTTCTAAACAGACACTAATACTGAAAGCCACAGGGCACATGTTTTATTTGCTATTTCGTACTATCCACTAGTGTTTTTAAAACGTTACTTTTGAAAAATCTGTCCAGTTAGCTCAGTATAGTCTCAGTAAGAAATAAACAATTGAACTTAAATATTAGGACGTTTTCCCTCACTTAACAAAGAGAAAGAGCACTGAGCTGACAAAAGGACATGGAAAATTTACAATTTCTAAGGCAAAGGTCAGAGGTAGCCTACAAATACCATGAAGCCTTGCTCAAGTTCAGAAAGCAGAGAGTTAATGACTGGGACCTGCTTGTCGGTCATGCTGGAAATTTCCACTGCTTGTTTTGTTGGCTGTGGAAAGGGTTATACGTGGAGAAGAGTTGTTTCCACGTGTGTGTGTGTGTGTGTGTGTGTGTGTGTGCGCGCGCGTGCGCATGCCGGATGCCCTGGGAGTCTTTTTCTTCATAAACCCTTTGCAATGCTGTGTCATGTTCTATTTTTCCTTCTAGCTTTTGTCCTTCCACATTCTTCAGGCAAATTCTGGAGTCACCAGAGGGCCCTCTTCTGGCTTGTTTATTGTATAACCAATGTCCTGTGATACATGGCTTTACTCCCCTATCTGATCTACTAATATTCCCATTGCAAAGACATTATAACTAGTTATTTACTTTTGTTATTTAGAATAGTTATTTAGAGAAATGCAATAAAATACTTACTGACTCATGGAAACAAAGAAAATATGAATCCAGGACGATTGAGATTTTATGAAGAATGATAGAAGCTTAATCTCTTAGAGCAGAAAGGGACTTAAAAAACCGGCATTTGAGTCAAACCTCCCTCCCCCCTTTTTTTATTGTAGATAATGACATTGAGGCACAGAGAAAAGAAGCAACGTTCCCAAAGTCTCAAAGTTAAATACAAAGTCCATATTTAGGACTAACAATGTATGGTCAACCACATAAAGGATAGAAATAGAGTGGTTACCCACTGTGATCATGGCCAGCAATTAAGAAATAACATGACCCCTTTCCTTGGGGAGTCATGTTTGGGAAATAGGAATACCAATATGGCACATTTAAATTCTATTTGTGAAGCAGCACCACTAAAACAAACATTGCAGAACTTAAATATCAAAGTAAGTGTGGATGAAGAGGATTGGTATGTCTCCTTGAATGTCTCCATTTCTTCTAGAAGCCAGGGGAGGACCAACAGCTAAATAGCAGGAGTGCAGGAGTGGCTGAGGGTGGACAAATGACACATCCTGCAGCTGAGAGGGGCTGGTCTGTGGGGACTAGCCTGGATCAATCTGAAGTAGAACTGTGGAGAAATTTGCCTGAAGGGACAAAGAGTGACAAAGGAAGAGGCAGGAATATGCCTGCTTGCCCTGCTGGTGCCACTGTCTTGATCTTTGGGGGAATTTCTTTTTTTTTTCCCCAAATATGTTTATTTTATTTTTTCAGTGTTACAAGATTTATTGTTCATGCACCACACCCAGTGCTCCATGCAATACGTGCCCTCCTCAATACCCACCACCAGGCTTGCCCAACCCCCCACCTCCTCCCCTCCAAAATCCTCAGTTTGTTGCTCAGAGTCCACAGTCTCTCATTGTTCATCTCCCCCTCCGATTTCCCCCATTCACCCTTCCCTTCCTTCTCACAATGCCCTCCGTGTTCTTCATTATGCTCCACACGTGAGACCATAAGATAATTGGCTCTCTCCGCTTGACTTACTTCACTCAGCATAATCTCTTCCAGTTCCATCCATGTTGATACAAAAGTTGGATATTCGTCCTTTCTGATGGAGGCATAATATTCCATTGTATATATGGACCATATCTTCTTTATCCATTCATCTGTCAAAGGGCATTTTGGTTCTTTCCACAGTTTGGCAATTGCGGCCACTGCTGCTATGAACATTGGGGTACAT
>CM053607.1:22552076-22564785 GCA_028646535.1 Procyon lotor
TGCAGGGTCATAGGGTAGTTCTATTTTTAATTTCTTGAGGAATCTCCACACTGTCTTCCAAAGTGACTGCACCAACTTGCAATCCCACCAACAGTGTAAGAGGGTTTAGGGGAATTTCTTATAGTGTCTACAGAGTTTCTGCTTGTCTCTCTGGGCAAGTATTACATGAAACATCTTCTGGGCCCTTTCACTCAGTCTTATTTTTTAAAAAAAACAACAGAAATTTATTTTTTTTTTCACAGTTCTAGAGGCTCGAAGTCTGAAATTATGGTGCCAGCATAGATTGGGTTCTGGTAGGAGGCCTCCTGTTGGCTTGCAGATATCTGCCATTTCACTATGGGCTCATATGGATTTTCCTCTGTGTGTGCATGTGTGTGTGTGTGTGTGTGTGTGTGGAGAGAGAGAGAAAGAGGGAGGAAGGGAGGGAGGAAGATGGGGGAAGGAAGGAGCAATGAAGCTCTCTGGTATCTTTCCTTATAAGAGTACTAAACTCACCATGAAGGCCCTACCTTTAGGACCTCATCTATATTTACTTTTCTTCTAAAGACCTCACCTCCAAATACCATCACATTGGGGTTAGGAACTCAACATATGAATTTTGAAGGGACACAAGGTAGTCTAGCACCAGTTCAAGGAATTAGTGCTGTGCGCAGAAAGATATGCCTTTATTGGCTGGAAACAAGTTTGAAACCAACCAGTGACTTCCTAAAAGTGATACCAGAGGCACTGGGTCATTGGGGTTATTTACAACACCACAAATGATTACATCAGGCCCTGGCTGGGCTCCTTCCACTCTCAAAGCACCATATTGCCCTTACAATACGACTGTCTACCGCTGAAGGGGAGGCAGGAAGACTTCCTGGTGGATGGCAAGGCGCCTTCCCAGGGCCAGCTTTGCAAGGTCACAACAAGAAGGCCTCTCTGGAAGCACATTCAGAGTGTGAGCACATCCCAGGGCGAGAGGCTTGTGGCAGGACAAGCTGCCTCTGAAGAAGAAGGGCCCTGTTGAGTGCTCCTGATTCTGTCACCACCAGGCTCCATGTCCTCCTCGAAACCATGTCAGGCACCTCCCCTGGATGAGAGGAAATGTCTGTGGTTTGGAGTTGACAGGGGACCTGCAGATTAACCTTTCCAAGACTGTCTCAGACCCCCCTTCACCACCAAATATTCACCCAGGACTATTATCACCACTACCACCACACAGGTACCGAAGTCTCTCCCATTATAGACCCATTTCCTGGGGCTAACATTATCTCAGTTTTCCAGAAGGTGAGAAAATGAAGCTCAGAGAGGTTAAGTGATTCAGTTTAAAAAAAAAAAAAAAAAAGGCATAATTTGAATGTAGGTTTTCAAACTGGATGTTAGTTTCTGGTTGTTTTGGTTTGGTTTGGTTTGGTTTGGTTTGTTTCTGCTCCCCAGGGCAGCTCTTGTCACTTCAGTGAGGAAATCTATCAGGTCAGCTCTTGTGTCTGAGGGGGATTGTGGATAAGCAGAACGGGGACACTTTTTTGTCATAGGGCCATTAGAAGCATTATCTCAGCCTAAGCTATAGTGGGTAGGCTTCTGGGACACGGAGAAGAGTGGAGAGAGGGTCTAGAGAGACAACTAGAAGATACCCATTAGAGTATCTGGAACTCTGGATTCCAGTATTCTGGAATCCCTGCCAGAATCTTATAGAATGGGGGCGAGGCAGTTTTGCAAAGGCAAAGCACAATGCTACACTGTAAGAAGGGAGAAGAGGGGTGCTGGGCGGTCCACCATAATGAATGTCTTTTATCAACTCCTAGGGAAGGAGTCTGTGCTCAGGGGCTGGGCAGAGATAATTTTACAAACTGGGTGAGGATTCCGAGCCTTCTTGATGTTCAAAACCCATCACATTCGGCTAGAAGTCTATAGGGCTGGGAGACCCGGATCTGTTGCCAACACTGCCCACCACAGCCCACATGGTGCCCTCTCTCCATCTCCACCCACACATTGCAGGCGCCTCTCTTTGTGCATGGCCATGTGCTCCATTGCATTGCCTGGCCTCTCTTTTTACAGACGCCTTAATGTCCCACCTAGATTTAAACTAGATTTAAAACTGACGTCCAGCCTGGGGATCTACACTTAAGAGTTGTTCAGTAAAAGCTTATGGTTGACTCTAGGTAGAAAGGGGTGTGACTTGGTTGCGAGTGCTTTGAGCTCTGTGTCTCCTTTTTATTTCTACCGTTAAATAAATAGGGAATAGAGAATAAAATGGATCTGGGTTTTGGCATGGTGAAATGGTGTAGTCATGGTTATGGTTAGAAAAAAAAACAAAACAAAACAGTGAGCTGAGCATCAAGAGAACCAGGCAGCTGCCCCAGCCAATAACAAACTCATGTGGCACCAAGGCCTGTCACCCAACCTGTGTCTTAGAGTCCCTCCCCTACTAAATGAAGTGTCCTGTGGACTGTCAACCTCAGCACATTGGTATTTTGGCTGCACAACACTTTCTTGTGCCTTGTGGGGTGGTTGGCAGCACCCCGGGCCTCTACTCACTACGTGTCAGCAGAAACCTCCTCCCCAGGCCCACAAATGTCAGAGCCAAAAATGTCTCCCAACATTGCCAAGTGTTTCCCAGGGGAAACAAAATTACACCTCTTCTTTGGAGAACCACTGGGCTAGAAGGCCCCTGCCACAGTAGCGATAGAGGCTTGGCTTCTCCCTTCAGAGAATGAAAAGAACAAAAGCTGATACAAGATAGGAATGTATTTTTCTCATATGAAAGTCAGAGCTGGTAAGGCAGCTCTGCTCTGCCAAGTTATCAAACAATTGGATCCTTCTGTCTTGCTGTCCAACTGTCTGTAAGATGTTTCCTCTGTCTGAGCCCTCTTGGTCTGCCACTGCACCCACCTTCCAGTCAGCAGGACGGAAGGAAAAGGATAGGGGTTAGAAGTTGCCATTATAACCACTCTCATCCTATTGGCCAGACTTTAGTTCCAAGGCTATCTGTCTACCTGCAAGAGAGACTGGCAGATAGAGTTTCCCCTAGAGGCTGTCATGGGCCTAGGGGAATTCTTTTAAAATCAAGGTCTATTCTTTCCCTTTTTTTTTTAACTTTTGGTTGGTGGGGAGAAGAGTTTGAAATGTGTCCTTAGCTGTCTTGGGGAGGTGAGAAGCAGAATCCAGCTCCCTCTATGACTCTTTATTTGCATCCTCTCCTCTGACCTCAGAGCCCCCAAGGTTGAGCTCTCTGGGTCACTGAATCCCAGAAGGCTTGTCAATCTGGCCGTAAACGTGGGATGGTTGAGTTCATACTGAGGAACAAATATGAGGATCAACTCTCAGGTTCTTAGTTGTAGAGAGGAGTATGTCACTGCTGAAGGCTCTAGGAATATGTCTGAAGCTGTGTTTAAAGAGGCTTATGTGAAGATCAAAGAAGATCAAAGTGAGCCCGAGGACTCAGCAATTCTGCCCAAACTGGATGACTTCTGATAGCAAAAGGCAGGAGCAGCTAGAGGCAAGGGAAGTATCTGTACTTTTTGCATTTTCTTACTGTGGCATCATTGGCTTCCTGTCTGAAATTGTTACCTACTGAGCTAATTTATTATTGCTTGCTTTTCTCTCCTGGATTGGAGTGCTGTATCTGCTATAGCATTTCCTCTGTGGCTGAGAACAGCATGGCAGAGATACAGTTTTGCAGACCCAGCATTCTGTACTTCTTCAGAGGTCTTAATGCAGTGGAGTTTATTACTTATATAATGACTCAACTGGACAATATATAATGACCTGTTGTAGTATATAATTACCTATTTGTAGAATTACCTAATTTATGTCTTTTCCCCCGATAAGCCAAAAAAAAAAAAAAAAGAAAAGAAAAAGAAAAAGAAAGAAAGAAAGAAAAGAAAAAAGAAAAAAACAAGAACCACTTAATATAGAGGGGGAAAAAAGTGCTAAGCTGAACGGCCCTTGGTTCCTAGCCCAGGAAATCCACGATGAATGGAGAGAGTGTTTTTCATAGTTACACAGCAAAGTGATTCTTCTAAGATAGAGTTTGTTACTTACCAAGTTTTTAATTTTATATGTATTTTGATTGGACTTTGGCTACAACAATTGTATTTTTTAACTTTTTTATATAAAGAGAAAAACACACAAAACGTAAATAAGTGATCATAAAGCAAACACTGATCTGTGCATCAAGAACAAGAGACAGAACACTTTGACCTCAAAGCCCCTCCCCAATTGCCATTCCATTAATGAGATGAGATATTTGGAGTAGGAGCTGCTTCAAAATCCATGACACATGGCCAATTTAACTTTGTCTCTTTATGGACAAAGTTGATCTTTAGATTCCATACTTTTCCCATCAGAAGAAAGAACAAAGCCATGACTGATCAGTCCAAGAGACCCAAAAGTTTTCCTGGGAACTAGCAACTTACCCCAATTACAAGAGTTACGTTTTCTTGGCAAGAATCTAGAAAGGTCCCATAGCCAGCAGGTACTGACAAATGAAATTTAGCTGAATACAAGAAGCAGAAGCAGGAGGAGGAGAAGGAAAATTAAAGATAGAAAAAGATAAGGTTTTGTCTTCTTTCTCAATTATTCCAGGAGTGGTCTTTAAATAGAAGCATCCATAGTAAACTTATTTTAGTTTCCTTATAGATCAATGACTATTTAAACCGGCGTGGTGGGGGGCAGGGGGGTGGAAGATTTAAGAACTAGAGTTTGAGTTTTTCAGCTTTCACTGAGTCTTGCTATGTAACAACCAACCTTCAAGTATCAATGGCTTGAAGTAATAAAAGCTTTTTCCTTACTCACATTATTTCAGCCAGAGTAGCCTGACACTCTTTTCCACATGTCTTTTTTCTTCTGCAATACCAGGTTTGGAGCAGTTACCATCTAGGACTTGTCATTCTTGAGGCAGAAGAAAGAGAAAAAAAAAATGGTGGAACCATTCAGTGGCTATTAAAACTTCTACATGGACCTGACATATGTCATATCTCCCTATATTTCTTTAATAAAAGGAAGCCATTGGCCAAGCTTCACATTAGTCCTTTCTAGGGAAGGCAAACTAAACAGGACAAATAATGTGGACTATTACAAGGGCTACTTTCTCATGATGGTCAATGAGAAATTATATCTTTTTCAGATATCAGAGGGAAAGAGAATTCCCCCAAATTCAAAGAACATAGTCAGAATCTAGCCATTAATCATTCATGTAAGAGAATCTACTAAATAATTAAACATATATGTGCTAGATGAGTTAGAAGCTCTTATATTCCCTATGTGAACAATGACTTCTCTAGGAAACATCTTTTACTCAGTGCCCTCGATTTCTGGTAAATTCTTTGTTTTCTTGGAGAGTTTGAAGAATTAAGGGTACAACTCAGATGAAAGGAAGAACTATAACCTAATCCCTGCTTTGTACCCAGAAGCCTCTGTTTAGAGGCTAGATTTTCAGTATCTTTTCTGTTCTATAATCCTCCTCTTTATGGACTCCTCTGTGAAGATATAAATTATCCAGCTTCAACCAAAAGTCGACTGTGATGTACTTTCAAAAAATTTCAGTGCCTGATCCTTGCTGCCAACATAAATCCTGTCTTAATACTGAAAAGACAGGAAAGCAATTCTTTCTTCAGATTTTTTTTTTGCCATAAAATTTCTTAATTCAGGCAGCACTTTGTTAGTCCTTGTAGAATTTGTTTCCTTGAAGCTCTTTGTTTCTTTTGAAGTGAGCATTGTTTGCCTAATTTTCAGTGACTTGGCTTGGTGGATTATCTGCCTTAAAATTTGAATCAGGATACTTGCTTGTTTGGGGAAATTATAGCAGAAACCGGATTTCAGTCTTTAGAAATGCAAGTCTGACACCTTCTGGAAAGCATGCAACCATTACACTCCCAAGTATTTCCATTGCCAGAGGCAACAAGATGTGTCCCAGGAACTCATTGAAGAGAAGTGTTTGACCCAGAGCTACATAAAATTGGATGGGGAAAATCTTGCATCTCTATTTCCATTAATTGCTATTTTAAATTTAGCAACTTTCTTCAAATATGGATATATGCAATTAACTCTATTGGTGTTATTAGTGAGTAGTCCACAGGAGAAATTAGAGATGTTTTCTAATCACATTCTAGTTATTACAGATGTCTCAACACATTGTTTACTCTCATCAGTACTTTAAAATCACAGTAGACTGGCCACAAGATCTTGTTATTCAGTGTGTTAGTAAATAACCACATATGTTAATATCTCATGCATTTGCTTTTTAAATTTCGATTTTTGAATATTCCAATATAATTGGTTTCCTACAAAATTCTGTGTATTTTATTTTATACCTTTACAAGCTATTTTGAGAATAGCCTCAAACATAAAAACCTCTACAAATAGCAGAGGTCTAGTTACTCCTAATATGACCCTTTCAGGAACAATATAAGGGGAAAAAATTACTCTCTCATCACATCTGATAATAAATTTTTCATTTTGAGGCAAAAATTTTCATTTTGAGAATTCATTTTTTAAAATGAATTAATTAAAAAATTAAAAACAAATATTGTATGATCCAGTTATTCTACTGTTGGGTAGTTACTTAAACAAAACAAAAACACTAAGTAAAGAAGACATATGGGGGTGCCTGGGTGGCTCAGTGGGTTAAAGCCTCTACCTTCAGCTCAGGTCATGATCTCAGGGTCCCGGGATTGAACTCTGCATTGGTCTCTCTGCTCGGCAGGGAGCCTGTTTCCCCCCCTCTCTCTACCTGCCTCTCTGCCTACTTGTGATCTCTCTCTCTGTGTCAAATAAATAAATAAAATCTTTTTTTTTAAAAAAAGGAGAAAACATATGCACCCCTATGTGTATTGCAGCATTATTTACAATAGACAAGACATGGAAGAAATCTAAGTGTCCATCAATAAATTAATCGATAAAGATGTGGTGTATATGCATGACAGAATACTGGCCATAAAAAAGAGTGAAATCTTGCCATTTGTAACAACATGGATGGATCTAGGAGATATTATGCTAAACAAAATAAGTCAGACAGAGAAAGAGAAATGTCATATGATTTCACTTATATGTGGCATTGAAAAAAACAAAATAAACAAGAAACAGACTCATAAACATAGAGAACAAACTAGTGGTTGCCAAGGGTATTGGGAGGTGTTAGGAGAAATGGATAAAGAGGAACAAACTTCCAGTTATAAAATAAATAAGTCATGACTATGGAAAGTATAGCACAGGGAATATAGTTAATAATATTGGAATAATGTTGTATGGTGACTATACATATTGTATGAGCATTGTGTAACGTATAGAATCATTAAATCACTATGTTGTACACTTGAACCTAATATAATATTGTATGTCAACTAAACCTCTTTTTCTTAAAAAAGAAAGAACATTCTAGATGCGTTCTAGGGGGGATAGAGAAGGATAAAAAAAATTAGAACTACTCCTCTCTTTCACTAAAATAATGATGTTTAGTGTCTTATATATAAAATTAAACATCAAGAGTTTCTTTTTTCTTTTTTCTTTTTTGTGAAAGACTGTTTTCACAATATATTAATCATCAGTGTACAGAATTTGTCTTTTATTCTTCCTCTCATGAAACTAGACCCCAAAACCATTATGAAAAAAATCCTTTCGCTCTTTTTACTTTCCTCCGTCAAACCACACAGACACACAGTTCTCTAAAAATATCTTTTAAAACCATAAAATTTGTTTTTAATTTTTATATCAGGTGATATTTTCTGAATGCTGAATTGCAACTAAAAAGAGGGTATTAAGAACAGACTGTAGCAAATTTTCAATTGTTCGTTGAAATGCTTCTACATCAGGAGCCTTAGGAACATTCCTTGATCAAGGAAAGGAGCTACTGTTGAGCACAGCCAGCTGTGTGGGACTGTTCACTGAAAAAGAATGCACTGGAGAATCGGCCATCAAGTCTGAGTGACCTCCATGACTCAACATGCGCTTCAAGGGAACACAAGATGATCCAATGGAAAGCAGAAAGTCGAGAAGAGATGAACTTCACCAATATTTTCCAGGCATCACCGTCTGTCTGTGTGTCAGAGGTCGGGTTCACAGAAGGGACATGAGATGTCCTCAGAGAGGTGAGGAAGTTCTACAAAGCAGTGGGACTGATCTTTCTCCGTTTTTGGCAGAGGCACTTGCAGTTTATGTGTACCCGGTTAGATGGTTTCATGAATGACATTATCTAATTTTAATTAATCTTGCCCTCCAAGATGGATTTCCACATGAGCTGTGTGTTAAAGATAAGATTTACAATCATGCAAACATAAAAACCTCTATAAATAGCAGAGGTCTAGTTACTCCTAATATGACCCCTTCAGGAACAATATAAGGGGAAAAAATTAGTCTCTCAGCACATCTCATAATGAATTTGATCTCCCCCCAAATTGAAATTATCAAGATGATTTAATATATGGAGTTGAAAACATTGTTAGTAATGATAGATAGCCTTGCCTATAAAGTAGATCATGCCCTGAGAAATTAGTCAATAATAGTGATAACTGTATATAATTTATATACATGCAAGTTCAAAAATTATTTACTAATAAAAAGATGTGATCAAAGAATTTGAATATCCTATTTTAAAGTTCTAAAGATGAAGTTTTTGAATTAAATAAAAAAAAATCTGTTGTGAGTTCAGAGTTACTACAGAAGGGAGTGTCATGTTGGCCAAAATGAGTTTTCTGTAGTATTATAAGCATACCTATAATACAGAAAATTGAAGAAAAGACATTGTTGATTGAAAAGGATATTGGGATATTGTGGAGTATATTTATCCATCTCTGCCTAGCTCCACAGATAGACTGTGAACACAGATAGACAGAAAGAATCGTGCCTATTAGCTCTATATCCCCAGCTGATGGTCTCCAACCTAGAATTGGTAGGAGCCCAAAAACATGTCTTCTGGATTAATGGATTAAAAAAAAAATCAAAGTACTAAGGGCAATTTGACCTTTGGCTTATAGCACAATTTCTCATTGCTCCTTGGCACTTCCCAGTGATGAGTATTTATTCCAACATGGAAGACCACTGTCTGTGTCCAGTAGAATTCAAATGACAGTATCAAGAGCTTGAGTTAATATAGGAAGCCCAACCCTAATCTGGGCCTTCATTAGCCTTTACATGTCACTCTATACTATAGCAGGTATCAGGTTAATGTTTCTGGATATCTCCCACTATTAGTTAGGGAGCTCCTGAAGGGATGACAGGGGGTTTTACTCATCTGTTTTTCTGATGTCTAGAATAATGTCAGACACAGAAGAAGGGGTCAGGGAGCAAATACATATGACTACCTACTCTGCGCCAGGTACTTGCCATAACTTCCTTGTGTATCACATTAATCCTATGAAAGTTACATTATATTCCCAAGCTCACACAGCAAGTGAGCGATTCAGGGTTTGGATCAAGGCTTGACTCAAGTCCAGGACTGTTCCCAATACTTTATATTATGTTAAAAAATGTAGAACACATAAATTTGTTGCTGAATTAACATAGCCTCTTCATCGTGACTCTCAAATGGTAGAGCACTCACTACCACACAACAGAGCCCACGTTAGCTTCCAGATCCCTAATTATCAACTATCTTTTACTGAACTAAACTCTACCTCCCTACACTTCCACTTACTACTTGCGGTTCTTTTCTGGAGCCACATGGGAAAATTGTAATCTTTCCACCAAATCAGCCTGTAGCTTATAAAGAAAATCGCTGTGTCTTCTCTGTCAATGAGCTGTTCTCTTCCCATGCTTTAATGATCAAATACCGCAAGAAGCAGAAAGCAAGCCCAATTTTAATCTTTCAGTCACGGATCCTTTGCTGTGAAGTGTATAAGCCCTATCTAGCCAGAAGGCTCTTAGGCTTCTGACAAGCTAAGCCCTGACACTCTTTTAAGCATCAAAACATGGCAGTGAAATTCCCTGGCTCCTGCTTATTCCCTACAAATGTTCATTTATGCTAGTAACCACAGAGTGCAGGCCTAGGGGAGACTGGTGACTCACTAGATGCCTCTGGATGGGCTCTGTAGAAGTACCTTTATGGTGCCTGGGTGGCTTAGTCGGTTAAGTGTCCACCTTTGGCTCAGGTCAGGATCCCAGGGTCCCAAGACTGAGCCCCATATTGAGCTCCCTGCTCAGTGGAGAGCCGGCTTCCCCTCTCCCTGCTGCTCCCCCTGCTTGTGCTCTCTGTCAAATAAATTAATAAAATCTTAAAAAAACAAAAACTACCTTTATCAGCTTCTCTCAAAGTGCAGAGAGGAAACACTCATATCAGAATCACTGGAAGTCTGTGTTAAAATGTAGATTCCTGGGCCTACTCCAGAACTCCTAGATCGGAGCTCCTAGGGTGACACCTGAAATCCTTACTGCTTAATGAGTCTTCCCTCCTCAATAATTCCGATACATACCAAGCCTAGAGACTCCCTAAAGTAAGAGAGAGACTAGAGACTAAAGTAATACCATGTCTAAGTGACATGGAAGTTGCCTTTTAGAGCAGTCCATGTTGGTAGATGGCAGCCACATAAATAAGGAGTTATTTTTAATTTTCTTTTCAATTAAATTAATTAACATGTAATGTATTAGTAGTTTCAGAGATAGAGGTCAGTGATTCATCAGTCTTGTGTAATACCCAGTGCTCATTACATCACATCTTCTCCAATGTCCATCACACAGATATGCCATCCCCCCACTGCCTCCCCTCCAGCAACCCTCAGTTTGTTTCCTATGATTAAGAGTCTTTTATGGTTTGATTTAAAAAAAAAAAAAAGAGTCTTTTATGGTTTGTATCCCTCTCTGATTTTGTCTTGTTTTAATTTTTCCTCTCTTTCCCTATGATCTGCTGTTTTGTTTCTTAAATTCCACATATGAGTGAGATCATATGATAATTATCTCTCTAGCATTGACTCATTTTGCTTAGCATAATACACTCTAGTTCCATCCATGTCTTTGCAAATGGCAAGATTTCATTTTTTTCTGATGGCTAGGTAGTATTCCATTGTGTGTGTGTATACACACACACAAACACACACACACACACACACACACACACACACACACACACACCACATCTTCTTTATCCATTCATCTGTTGATGGACATCTGGGCTCTTTCCACAGTTTGGCAATTGTGGACATTGCTGCTATGAACATTGGGATGCAGGTGCTCCTTCGGATCACCATATTTGTATTTTTGGGGTAAATACACAGTAGTGCAATTGCTGGGTCATAGAGTAGCTCTATTTTCAATTTTCTGAGGAACCTCTATACTGTTTCCCAGAGTAGCTGCACCAGCTTGCTTTCCCACCAACATTTTTAGATGGCTCCCCTTTCTCTGCATCTTCACCAACATCTGTCATTTCTTGACTTGATAATTTTAGCCATTCTGACTGGTATAAGGTGGTATCTCACTGTTGTTTTGATTTGTATTTCCCTGATGCTGAGAGATACTAAGTACTCTTTCATTTGTCTGTTGGCCATTTGGATGTCTTCTTTGAACAAATGTCTGTTCATGTCTTCTGCCCATTTATTGATTGGATTATTTGTTCTTTGGGTGTTGAGTTTGACAAGTCTTTATAGATTTTGGATACTAGCCCTTTATCTGATAGGACATTTGCAAATTCTCCCATTCTGTCAGTTGCCTTTTGGTTTTGTCGATTGTTTCCCTTGCTGTGCCAAAGCCTTTTATCTTGATGAAGTCCCAATAGTTCATGTTTACCCTTACTTCCCTTGCCTTTGGAGATGTTTCTAGGAAGAAGTTGCTGCAACTGAGGTCGAAGAGGTTGCTACCTATGTTCTCCTCTAGGATTTTGATGGATTCTGTCTCATATTGAGGTTTTTGATCCATTTTGAGTCTATTTTTGTGTGCGGTGTAAAAAAATATCTATTTTCATTCTTCTACACATGGCTGTCCAATTTCCCAATACCATTTGTTGAAAGATAAGGAATATTTTTAAGTGGGATTGTCAATATTTATATAATATGAAAAAAGAAAAAGGTATCTGCCAAGGGAATTTAGTAACAATCACATATAAAATCATGATAAAAAGGTGAGACGCTATAGCTAACAGGGCTGGCCTAGGCAATGTAGATGGGCATCTGTACCAGCAGATGGACCAGATGGAAGATAGGATTCTATTTAAAATCCCCTTTCCAAGAATTAATACCTATTCTTCAGAAATTGTTCCAAAAAATAGAAATGGAAGGGAAACTTCCAAACTCATTTTATGAGGCCAGCATTACCTTGATCCCAAAACCAGACTAAGACCCCATCAAAAAGGAGAATTACAGACCAATATCCTTGATGAACATGGATGTAAAAATTCTCACCAAAATACTAGCCAACAGGATGCAACAGTACATTAAAAGGATTATTCACCATGATCAAGTGGGATTTATTCCTGGGATGCAAGGTTGGTTCAACATCCACAAATCAATCAATGTGATACAATACATTAATAAAAGAAAGAACAAGAACCATACGATACTCTCAATTGATGCTGAAAAAGCATTTGACAAAGTATAGCATCCTTTCTTGATCAAAACTCTTAACACTGTAGGCATAAAGGGTACATTCCTCAACATCATCAAGGCCATCTATGAAAAACCCACAGCGAATATCATTCTCAATGGGGAAAACTGTCAGCATTTCCCCTGAGATCAGGAACACAGCAGGGATGTCCACTATCTCCACTGCTATTCAACACAGTACTAGAAGTCCTAGCCTCAGCAAT
>CM053607.1:22565285-22606196 GCA_028646535.1 Procyon lotor
ATTATATGTTAAAAAAAAATTAAAATAAAATAAAATAAAATAAAATCCCCTTTCCCATTGTTCTTTCTCCCTCATGCTTCTTAGCTGCCCAAAGGCTCTTCTTCCTCACCCTTATTCTCAGTCCTCTCTCCAGGGAGCCTCTGTATTTCTGGGGCTGCAAGATCAAGTGCAGGAGAAAGGAATCCACAAGACAAAAGCCTTTGAAGAACTCATTTACTGAATTCTTGGGATTTCAGCGCTGAGAGCTGTTGTGTGACCTGAGACATTTTCTGCTTCTCTAGAAAGGGTGTTAGTCTTAGGTAATTTCCACCACTGTTTTCTTCCTTCTAAGCATATGGAGTTTTGCATGTGTTTAAAATAGATAGAAGCCACATGACAGGCCAAGAGGGTAGAAGTTCATGAACAGAACAGTTGGTGTATTTAAGTAGGAGGACGTAATGGTTAATTTTATGTGTCAGCTTGACTGGGTTAAAAGATGCACTGATAGCTGGTAAGACATTATTTCCAGGTGTGTCTGTGAGGCTGTCTCTAGAAGTGACTAGTATTTGAATCCGTACACTAAGTAAAGAAGATTGCCCTCAACAATGAAGATAAGCATCTTCCTTGTTGCTGATGATGAGAGCCTGAATAGAACAAAAAGGCAGAGGAAAAGAAAAATTGCTATCTTTGCTTGATCTGGGACATCCATCTTCTCCTGCCCTTGAACATCAGCACTTCTGCTTCTTAGGTCTTTGGACTCTGACCTAGACTTATACCATAAGCATCCCAGGTTCTCCAGCCTTTGGACTCAGACTGAATTACACCACTGTCTTTCTCGGTTCTCTGGTTTGCAGATGGCAGATTGTGAGACTCCTCAGCCTCCACCATTGTGTGAGCCAATTCCTGTAATAAATTTCTTTTTATATATATCTATATATATCCTATTGCGCTCTTTTTCTCAGAAGAACACGGACAAATACACATGGTAAACAAACATTTTATTCCTTTACTTTCAACTGCTTCATTGAAACTCAGAGCACCATTTTTTGGTGAACTGCTGATCCTACCCAGCAGGTGAAAAGACCACAGGAAAGAGCAAACAATCAGTAAGTGTCAGCAAGTGATCTCATTCCTAAATGAGATCAAAGACCCTAGACTCTAAGCTCAAACTATTTACATAATATCTTGCTGAGAACATCAAGATTCTGGAGAAGGACTTCAGGGTGTAGGAGACAAGAAAAAAAATCACTGAATTATGTTGGAAACAACCTGGGATAAGAAAAAATGAGTCAAAATGCTGGACTAGGTTTTTCCAGCTCTAATTTCTTATGGAGGCTTTGGTATCAGAGTCTCGGCGAATTTCCACCAGCGTGGGCCCATTCCCAGGACCCCAAACTACTTGGAAGAGGGTCTAACTCAGCTTCTTGCTTACCATTCACAGCAACAATGTGCAAAAATACAGATTATGTCCCGGTGCCCTAGAGTTCCTTCATTCTGATGACCCTGGGTAGAGTCTGTGCTAAGAAATTAGCATTTCTTATGCTAATAGCATAATTCTTAAGCTAAATTTTGGATCTGAATGATTCAAAATGATAAAGGTACATAAAGCTATGGAAAGTTTTTGCATTGGGCAATAAAAGTGTGGGCAAAAATAATTTAAATGAAGTCACTTGTTCAAAAAGTTGTTTTAAAATAATAAATATTTAAACAAATTAAAAAAAAAAGAAATCCGGATTTATGAAACGAAAATTATTTATGAAAAAAATCCTCCACTTCAGAGAGTCACCATGGGATTTTTGATGAGTGCATTTGAAAAACATAATTCCAGGTACCAAACTCTGATCTACTCACAGCTCTTCAAGAACACACCTCCTGCATTACAAGAAATACCACCCAAAAAAGTCTACAAGGCCCAGCTGCTTCCATCTGGGAAAAAACTCCGGAACCCCTTCAGACAAACTTGCTGTGGCCGGGTGACAGGACAGCCACTGAGCCCCCGCCAGCTCATTTGCGGTCAGTATTTTTCACAGATGCTCCCTGGTGAGTAGCAATTTCCGGATATTTTTCAAAAGATTTTCATTCTGCCAGCTGGGCACAGTTCAGGGAGTACAGCTTGGAGGACTCAGCCGGATGGACCAATCAAAGACAGCTTGGCAGCCTGATTTGGATTGGACTGGATTGTTTGAGCCTTGCCCTGCGGTTGGCATACCCCCTGCTTTCCCGTCCTGTTGATTTCCATCCTTCCCTTTCCCCAGTCCTTCTTGCCTCTGCTCTGAGAGCTCACTGTGCACTCATCTCTCCTGCTCTACCACCTTCTCCCAAGCCGACGCCATTAATGGGCAGGCAATGGGATAGAGTGAGAACAACATTCTAAAAATGGGAAAATGCAAATCTTGTCCCGGGCAAATCTGCCACTAAACTGGCTACATGGCTTTGGTCAAGTAGCTTAACCTTTCTGGGCCTCAGTTTCCTCTCTGTTAAATTGAGAGAGCCCATCACTAATCTCACATGAGGCCTTCACCAGATCATCCAAGTCCTTCCATCGAGCTGCCCTTCGGACGACAGGCGGCCACCTCTCCTCTTAATGTGTTTTCCATTCCACATCTTTATGTGTTTTCTGAGCTATTTAAGGACATTCAGGATGTCAGAAGAAAAGCAGTATTCCTTGCATGAGCCTGCGTCAGTGACAGATTAGAGCTGAACATTAAATTTGGAAGAAGACGTGAAATCCATTATTAATGCTGCTTGGGGCAAGAAGAGGCTGAAAGAAACACAGCGGCTGTAAAAATCAATGGTGAAATGGAATTTATCACCTCTGTGCAAGGCTGACCTCCCAAGACTTCTCCTCCAGGGCCCCAGGATCCTGACTAATGAATAATGAATCAAAACATGCTCTCCATGACCTTTAGGATATGCAAAGATGGAAGGATGATTAAAGAATAGAAGAGAAAATTCTGGAAATTTTGTTATTATATTCTAAATTAAAAAGAATATTTCCTTAGATTTTAAAGTATATACAGAAATTTGGAGACTACTGGAAAATATAAGTCACAAAATAAGATCACTCATAATAGAGATAACCACAGTCAACATTTTGCCTATTGCCTTTTACCTTTTCTGATCCAGACACCAAGAAAACCATTTCCTCCACTATTCGGAAATGTGAGTTGTATCCTGAATCATCCTGGCTCATGAAAACCTCTGAATCCTAGAGACTCTGAAGTGCTGGCATAATTTTTGGCTTTCTTTCCCACATTTCACCTTTACCCAAAATGAAAAATAATGCTAATAGGTCTCTATTTGAATATGTAGCCAACTTGGGGGTAACGTTTGAGGGTTCCTGTTGGTTAGTTTGTTAACAAGCTTTTGTCTTGAATCTCTGTATTGCAGTGGAGGGTACAAGGCACTTTTTTCTCCTATGCACTTGTTGCTCCTCTGCTTTCAATTCTTCAATGGTTTCCCATGCACTTTTGATCAAATCCACATTCCTCAAGGGGACTTCCAGAAAGCCTCGTGGTCAGACCCCTGTCTCTGCCTCTGGTCTTGGTATGTACCACTCTCTGCTCCTATAACATCTTTGGTTCTTTGCCCAGGCTGTCCCTCCTCCTGAAGCACTCTTCCTCCTCCCAATGCCTAGCTAATTCCTAATCTATCCATTGACTTAGTTACGTTCTTTTGCCATATGCTCCCATGTATTCTTTCCATGTGAGCATTCAATGCATTTCATTGCTATAGTTTGTTTATTTGTTTGTTCATTGCCTTCCCTACTAGGTTCTAAATACCTTGAAAGCAATGACTAGCTGTTTTGCTAATGGATGGCAGTCTTAATCCACACTAACCAACAATGCTCTTCAAGAGGAAAAAAAAAGTGTATGTATGTATGTATATATATATATATACACACATATATATATGTGTGTATATATATATATACTGCTGTCTTTCAGAGTGGGAGTTTTTATAAATGGTCAACACTATGAAGAAAGAAAAATTCACTGTGCCCTTTTTTGAAATTCACAATACTTTGTTTTGGAATGTTCACACTGAAACATTTATATGGCTTTTGTAATTGCTACTGTGACTCTTAAACTTCCCCAGAGTAGGATAGGAACTAGGGAACTGATCAGTACCCCTGTGACCTGTGCCCCCAGAGAGCACCGTTAGCATTTGATTCTACCACCTTACTCCTCAGAGAAGTAGCAGAGGCAGCCTCCCACGCTAGTATCACCAGGCCCTACCCTGCAGGCTCTCTCTAGCCGTATACACAGGAAATCTGTTATCAGAAAACTGGAGAACTGGGGCTCAAATGGAAGCAGCAGGAAATCTAGTGTTGCTCATACTTGGCATACTAGTCATTTTTCTATGGTTGCAGCAGACTGTTCTGTCTTTACAGTGATAGAAAAGGGCTTTCATTCTCTGGGAGAATAGCCCCTTACTTTTGGGGAGGGGGGTCTAGGACAGAGAGTCAAATAATGGAGGCCAGTCATTATCAATGGGCTCTAGAATCAGCCCCCAACCTACTTATAATGCAGCAGGCTGCTGCTCCGGTGGGGCTAGTTCCCTAGATCCCAGGACCCTGAGATCATGACCTGAGCAGAAGGCAGAGGCTTTAACCCACTGAGCCACCCAGGCATCCCTACTTATGCTATTCTTACTCATGCCATGCTCATTCCCAGCTCCAAACCATAATCCATTCTGACCAAGTATCGAAGAAATGCCTTGTCCACTCCCTTTCACGTTGCAAATCCAACTTATCCTATCAGAACCAACCTGCTCCTGCCTTCTCTGTAGGATCTTCCATCTGTAATCTGCAGTGATCTTCCATATCCCTGTCTCCTTTTATACTCACAGCCAACATCACTCCTTTTGATGATTAAGTACACTCTGCTTTGTATTGTCTCTTGTCTGTTTCTAATGTCATCTTGACCCCCTAATAGATCTCTAAATCCTTGGAAGGAAAAAAAAAATGTGACTTAAACTTCTTTGAGTTTTTATTACAGTATTAGTCACACTACAGATGTTGAAAGAGGTAATAAATGACTGAAACCATCATGAAACTAACAGAAAGCAAATATAGAGCGGAGTGGTAGAATACATAATATTTAATTGTGGCCAGTTAGGAAAGAATTCACTTAACAATACATAGACTAAAGAGAAACTGATATATTTGTTTTGATTCTCAGATAGATTTCTTTACAATACAAGAGACTTGCTTAGAAATTAAATGACTAGCCACTGAAACACATGTATTCTGGATTTTAATGTGAAACTAGTTATGAACAATTTTCTTTGACTAGCTGATTTAAAACAATTAACAATTTGCGGGATAAAAGGAATGTCTCATAAACCTGCTTGTATCGTTCAGTATTAGCGCCTATGCTTTCCATCTTTTAGTAATATCTCAAAAGATTTAAGATACACATAAGAGATTTAAATGAACTGATGAACATCTACAAAAAACTATAGCTAACATCAATAATGAGACTAGAAGCTTTCTCACTAAGATCAGGAACAAGACGTTCTTTTTCACCACTCCTTTTCAACATTGTCCCCAGAAATCCTAGCTAATGTAATACGAAAAGGAAATAAAAGGTATATAGATCAGGAAGAAGAAAACAAAACTGTCTTTGTCCATAAGTGACATGATCATCTATGCAGAAAATCTGAAAGAATTAACAAAACACTCTTGGATTAATAAGAAATTATAGCAAGACTATAAGTTACAAGGTTAATATATAAAAATCAATCACTTATCTAGCAGCAATAAAGAAGTGGAATTTGAATTTAAAAGCACAATACCATTTACACTAGCCCTCCCAAAAAATGAGTACTTAGGTATAAAGGTAACAAAATATGTACAGGATCTATATGAGGAAAACCACAAAACCCTGATGAAAGAAATCAAATAAGAGCTAAATAAATGGAGAAAGACTCCATGTTCACTGATAGGGAAACTCAATATCATCACGATGTCTATTCTTCTCAACTTGATCTATAAATTTAACACAATCCAAATCAAAATCTCAGCAAGTTATTTCATGGATATTAGCAAACTGATTTTAAAGTTTGGGGAAGCAAAAGACTCAGAGTATTAAAAGAGAAGAGCAAAGTCAAAAGAGTGCCACTATCCAACTTCAAGACTTACCATAAAGTTACCATAGTTCATACAGTACTGGTGAAAGAACAGACAAGTAGATCAACGAAACAGGATAGAGGGCTCAGAAATAGACCCACACATAGTCAACCAGTCATTGACAAAGAAGCAAAGAAAATACAATGGAAAAAAGACATCCTTTCAATAAACAGTGCTGGAACAATGACATATGAAAAAAATAAAAAATAAATAAACAAACAAAAACCAAATGGATCTAGGCACAGAACTTTACAACCTTTACAAAAATTAACTCAAAATGGATCATCGGTCTAAAGGTAAAATACAAAACTACAAAATTCCTGGAAAATAAATTAAGAGAAAATTTGGATGACCTTGGGCACAACAATGACTTTTTAGATACAACACCAAAAGACACGATGATGAAAGAAATAACTGATAGACTAGACTTCATTAAAATTAAAAACTTCTGCTCTGAAAGAGACACTGTCAAAAAAATGAAGACAAGCCACAAGCTGGAAGAAAATATTTGCAAAAGACATATCTGAAAAAGAACTGTTATTCAAAATATACAACCCACTCCTAAAACCCAACAACAGGAAAATGAACCATCCAATTTAAAAATGGGCAACATATCTGAATGGACACCTCACCAAAGATGATATAAAGATGGCAAATAAGTGTATAAAAAGATGCTCTACGTCATGTGTTATTAGGGAACTGGGAATTAAAACAACAGTAAGATATCACTGCACACCGATTGGAATGACTAGACTCCAAAACAATGACACCCACCAATGCTGGTGAGGATGTAGAGAAACAGGAAGTTAGTTTGACTATTTCTTACAAAACTGAACCTTTTATTATGTGATCCGGAATCAGTCTCCTTGGTATTTATCCAAAGAAGTTAAAATCTGATGTCCACACAAAACCCTGCACATGGATGATTATAGCGGCGTTATTCATAATTGCCAAAATTTAGACACACTGAAGGATGACCTTCAGTAGGTGAATTGGTAAATCAGCTGTGGTACATCCAGGCAATGGACCATTATCTAGCACTAAAAAGCAATGAGCTATCAAGCCACAAAAAGACATAAGGAAATCTTAAATTCATATTAATAAGTGAAAGAAGCCAATCTGAAAAGGCTACATACTATATGATACAACTATATGACATTCTAGAAAACTGTAGAAATGGTAAAGGATCTGTGATTGGTGGGGGTTACAGAGGAGAGAGGGATGAGTAGGCCAAGCACAGAGATTTTTTAAGGCAGTGAGATTACTCTGTGTGATATTGTAATGGTGACCACCCATTACTATGCATTTGTCCAAACCCATAGAATGGACAATACCAACATAAACTACAGCGTTTGCAAGATAATGATATAGGTTCATCTATTGTAACAAATGGGCCACTCTGCTGTGGGATGTGCATATATAAAGGCAGCGAATATATAGAAAACCTCTATAACGTTTGCTCATTTTTTTCTGTGAACCCAAAACTTCTCTAAAAAATAAGTTCTAGTTCTTCAAAATCTGGACTGAAATTAAAAATAAATAAACCATATGTTCTCAAAACTTTTTAAGAAGTTCCCACGTAGGAAAACTGTTCTCTGCGGTTTCAAAAGAATGTTCTACTTCCTGCCTGAAGGTGGCGTTTGTGCACTATGGTCAAAGAGCGCATCCCTCAATTAAGACCAAAAAAAAAAGAAAAAAGTTTACCAGACAGTAAAACAACTCATAAAACTGTCATGAGTCATTCCAGCAGCTGGGCTGAAAGGGAAGGCTGCTCTAAGCACCTTTGCTTCTCCTTGACAGGGGTGAACTTTTATAGATTAAGATGATAGACTTACCTGTGAACACTGAGACTCATAACTCAATTTACAGGTGCCTTAGAGCTGAGAGAATATTTGCAGAGCTGACTCTCTGGGCTTTGTTACGAGCGCTGCGAACTTCGTGAGCTTTGGAAGGCCACAAGATCTGGCTGCGATAGACTGACAGGAATGAGGGTTCCCAGCCCTGCGCAGAACGTGTGACCAATTTACTCTCAGCCATACCAGTGGGTTGTAGGAGGGGAACTCTTCAAACTCGAGGAGGGATACCCTAATTAAAAGTTCCCTAGGGGCGCCTGGGTGGCTCAGTCATTAAGCGTCTGCCTCAGTCATTAAGCGTCTGCCTTCGGCTCAGGTCATGATCCCTGGGTCCTGGGATCGAGCCCCTTATCGGGCTCCTTGCTCGGCAGGAAGCCTGCTTCTCCCGCTACCATTCCCTCTGCTTGTGTTCCCTCTCCCGCTGTGTTTCTCTCTGTCAAATAAATAATAATAAAAAAAAAATCTTAAAAAAAAAAAAAGTTTCCTAAACCCAGCTTCTGCAAAAGCATTCCATCTGTCAGACATTAAACACGCAAATTTCTGAACGTCAGAGTACTGAATACCGAGATCAGTGGAGCCCGAGAGGCTACATCTAAGAAGCTTTTCTAGAATGGACAATTACTCGGCTATCTAAATAGAACAAAATACTGATATAGGCAGCAACAGGGATGGCATCTCAACAACAGTATTCTGAGCAAAAGAAGTCAAACACAAAAGAGTACACACTGTCTGATTATGACACATACTTCATAAATATATAAAGTTCTAAAATAAACACCTCTAATCTCTGTGATTCAAAGCAAGCTGGTGGTTGCATAGGGCAGGGGGTTACGGAAACTGACTGCAAAGGGGCATGAGGGAAATTTCCAGTACCAGGGTAGTGTTATATATTATATTGGAGTGGTGGTTACAAGGTATAGAGTTGTTAAAACTCATATAACTGAATACTTAAAATTATGTATACTTAATTGCATATACATTGCATTTCAATAAAGTTGATTTAATAAAACACTTCAAATGTACATCCAGGCTTGGGAACCTCAAACCTTTTGCTAGTGGAGAATGACCTGGTCTCAAGTACCCCTGAACTACCCTGAGGCTTCTTTTTTTGACATTTATACTCCCACTGAGAGAATTTCTGAGCCCCAGGGCACCTTCAAGATCAAGTTGCCTGCCTTCTGGATTTTCCTTGTGAGAAAACTAAAGTTCAGAAAGGTTGAGAGACTTTTCTGAAGCCATACAGCAAGATACCAGCAGATATCAAACAAGAATCCAGGTACTGACAGCTTTTTATTTTCTCTCAGTACCACACTGTATTCAAAGGAGTAAGAAAAGGAAGTGGGTTGTAGATGTCCCTTGCTCTAATGTAGCTTCTTTATTTTTCATTCCTATCTATAGGATAGAGCTACTTGGTTACCTGAGCCAAAGAGATTGAATAGAATAAAATCTTACAAGGAATGGTTGAAAGACTGGTTCTAGGTTATTTACTCATTCAACTAACCAACAGCAAATATTTGCTGAGTGCTTACTAGTCCCAGGTCTAGGCACAAGCGATTTGGTAATGATAAGACAGGCCAGATACCTCCCATAGTTAACCCCAAAGAAATAAGCAAATCCATGAGTGAGATAACTTCAGACAAATAAATAAAATCTTAAAAAAAAAAAAAAAAGAGAGAGAGAGAACAATAACTTCAGACTGTGCTTGAAGAGGACAGACAAGGTGATTGGTGGAGTGACTGAAAAGGAGGATGTACTACTCAGGTAGGCTGCTCTGAGGTCATGACACTGAGGAGCATGGGATGAGGCCAGAGATGGTGGGGTGGAAGGTAGCTATCCACCAATGCTTCATGGGCTGTCAGGCACGGGACCCAGGGCACTGGTCTCATGTTCAACTCAGACGGTGAAGTGAGAACCAATATGACTAGAAAGGACAGAGTTTGTATTAAGATCAGTTTAGGGAAGAACTTTCCAACCTAGTGGTAAAAGAATTACTATTTGTGGAGGGCATACCATGTTCTAGTTTCCTTATTTGTAACACTTTAATTCTTGCAAAAACTTTGGGTGGCAGGTGGGACAGTGCTCATGATCGTTAGGAGTAACTTCCCCCACCCAAGAGATATGAACGCTCAAGCGGAACAGTCATATACGAGGGATTCTGGAGAAGGGATCTTTTGCTGAGTACTAGAAAATTCCTAAAGTGTCTTCCAGCTCTAAGCCAGTTTAAGTCTGAGCTAAAGAATTTATGTTTAGCAAGTGAATACCCCTGTGGATTTTAAAGGGTTAGCTGTGCCGATGGTATTTGCAGACCTACAGAATCTGTGATCTCCCAAGTAGTCATACTTGCATACTGGGCACACAGGAGGTGCCCAATTTATTTTTGCTGAAATGAAATGAGTTTTCCAAAGAGGTAGAGACAGATGAGTTGGGGCCCCCTTAACCTTTGGCCCTCAACTCTTACAGGTGCTGCCCTAATTATGTCGTAGAAATCATTATAAAAAGTGAAAGCAAAAGCAAAAACAAAAACAAAAAAACATACTCCAGATTCCAGTCCAGGTCATGGAACTTACTAAAACTTCTTGAACATTAATAGGGCATTTCCAGTTTTACTAAACTTTAACCATAAATTCTTAGGAAGGCCTTCTACTGAATAATTCCCCTGAGGAATGTGGCAGAATGACATTCTAATGTCTCCTCCAATGAGAAATCAGAATATGACCAAGAACTCCTCTTAAGGATGGATAGCAGCAGGAGTGGAAAGGGCAGTGAGCTGCCCATGACATAAAAAATCTGCCTGGCTTACTCACTGCCATTTAGAGAGAATTTGCTTGACTTACTACAGGAAAATGAAGTCATACGTGAGAAAGAAATAGCCTTGATTGGAAGACCCTTAAACAGGTGCCTCTCCAGAGAGATGGGTAGGTCTCTACCAGTGAAGGCCCTGTGTGGAAAAGGGAAGACATGGATATCTTGGATTATTTGAGCATTGAGCATTCTTGAAGACTGTTGCAAGGAATGAATTAGATGAGCCAACATTCTTTTCATTCTATGAGTCATGGCTTTGTCAAAATTACCCAATTACTGATCCCACTTGTCTCCATATGGAAAACAAAGTTCTAGCTCCAGTGCAGGTAATAACAAGATCGAAGTATGCTGGGCAAAGCACAAAACTCCCACAGGCCAGACTCCCATTGCCTCTGGGTGGCTGCTTATCACTCTGTGACTGTGTCCTCTTTCTTTCATCCTATCCTAAATTATTGTTCTATTAGAACATAAACTACTTAAGAGCTCAGTCTTCTTGTCTTTGAGTGTGCTTCTGGCACAGAGATAGAGATTGAGAGAGATTAGAAAGAAAAAGAGAGAGAGAGGACCCTTGATAAATGTATGATGAATGAATGGCATTTCATAGTCCTGCTCTCTGGTGCCTAATCCTAGCTAAAACCAACTGAACACCTCTGCACACCAGGCACTGTGCTGAACACTTCAGAGATATACCTTCTTTAATCCTTACGACTACCTTATGAAGTTGGTACTTTCAGCATCAGTTTTAATCATCACTATTTCCATATGAAGAAATAGACCTAGACTTGAAACCAGCTTAAAATATTGCAGATTGCTTTAACTCTATTGATGTAGTGGGAACGGGGGACAGACAATGAGTAGAAAAATCTCAGGATTCCTTTGTTCCAAGTCGGAGTCAAGGTCCCAATGTATCCAACAGCCAGTTTCTTAGCAATCTCAGCAACGCTTTGGCAGAGTTGACATTTTTGAACAGAGAGAAAAAAACCAGCAGGGAGGAGTGACGTTTCTGTCTCTCATTTTCTCCTGCTTTCCAGGGCTTACAAGGGACACTTGGAATGAAGCCGAATTTAAGTGAATCCATAACTTGTAATGAGCAGTATTTTCGGGAAGTCTAGGGTGGTTGCCTAGGACTTTGATATCTTACCACAAAAGATGTTTCACTTCGAACTTCATAAGGTCTGAAGACCCTATATTTATATGTAGGACTTTACATATAAATTCTATATTCAATTTATTTTAAAAAGTAAGTGACCATTTACTGAGAATTCACTGTGTACTGGACACTGCTAAGCCCCTTGAGTGTCTTATCTCAATTAATGCCCAGGACAACAAACACCCTTACTGATTTAACTTGTTTTCCATAGCTTCAGTATAATGTGTTGGTTGGTGGGTGAGTGGGTAGGTATTGGTGACAGCCAAGGGCTGTGCGTTCATCTCCAGAAAGAAGAATCAGTACAAAAGCTTTGGCAGCTGATTTTTTTTACCAAACAAGGCAAAAAGAACTGTATCCTTGACAGCCTGTCATATCTGTCTTGGCCAAAATGGTCATAGGACTTCAGAGCCCTGTGCAACCAAGTGAATTCATTCCACTTGGCCTTCTGAGCCAACATATCCTTCACCTCAAACAGGTCATAAGCCAAGAGGGCAAGGACTAATCAATCTTACAGCAGAAACAAAAACAGATCTGAGTTTCAGTTTCACCTTAAAAAAACTGAAGTCAAAAAAACAAAAAACAAAAAAAACTGAAGTCACTGATCCTTCTTTCATCAGGCGGGGCCACCACTAACCTGCAGACCACTTGAGTTAGGAGAGGTGCCCCATGGGCAAATTTGGTCACTTTGGTGGAGTGCTTGGTGAACAGATGGCACCTTTGTGCCCTTCCCCCTAGAGGCACACAGCTCTGTGCCAGGCCCCATGGCTCAGGGAGAAGGAAACAGGTCTGATTTCAGCCCCCCACGCATCCCCTTGGCAGGTACCTCAGGACAATGTGCATAACTGTGTGTGGCAGGGCCACCATTAGGAACAACATGGATGTCCCCAAGGGGCAGTCCATGGACCCCAGCCCACTCACAGATGGGGTTTATAGTCCTAATCATGTCTGAAAGAATTCAAATTGCTTGTCAACCTTAAAAATTAGGAAATTTCACAAAAAATTGAGATTTCAGGCTTTTACTGAAAAATCAGAAGATCTGGGAACAGTGGCATTCCCATTTGGCAAAATGGATTGGATCTGAGAAGAACTGCCTACTTTACACATTTACTTAATTTTTTTATTTAACACTGTATCTTGGGTTTCATTCCACATCAGCACCTAAATACCAACTGTTTTATTTTTGATTATTCATATTAAGTTTTTGATAGACAATACTTGTACCTAGTTACAAAGTTCAAAACATACAAACACACTGTCCCTTAACATTGAGTGCTGCTTCCCCAGAGACAACCACTGCTATTCGTTCTTGTGTGTTCGTCCAGAGATATTATCTGCACACACGAGCAAATAGATATGCTGTATTTCTAGGATGCTATCAACTGCAAGATGCACCATTATTTTGTGTTCACTAAGTAAGAAAAAATCCCAATAAAATCATGACACCATGCCTTGCTGATGGTCCTGCTTGATCTGTAAATCAATCAAGTCAGCCTCTTATTGGGTTTTTTGTTTGTTTGTTTGTTTTTAAAGATTTTATTTACTTATTTGACAGGGAGAGAGAAATCACAAGTAGGCAGAGAGGCAGGCAGAGAGAGAGGGGGGAAGCAGGCTCCCCGCTGAGCAGAGAGCCCGATGCGGGGCTCGATCCCAGGACCCTGAGATCATGACCTGAGCTGAAGGCAGAGGCTTTAACTCACTGAGCCACCCAGGTGCCCCACCTTATTGTTTTTTTTTTTTTTTTAAAGATTTTATTTATTTGACAGAGAGAAACACAGCGAGAGAGGAAACACAAGCAGAGGGAATGGTAGCGGGAGAATCAGGCCTCCTGCAGACCAGAGAGCCTGATGCGGGGCTCGATCCCAGGCCCCTGGGATCTGACCTGGGCCGAAGGCAGACGCTTAATGACTGAGCCAACCAGGCGCCCCATCCTCCCTTATTGTTTTGAAATTAGTTCAATCTGTTCCAAAGTACTGGCCAGTCTTCCCTGCCCTTCTGTTAACATTGCTTAAAGAGTGGTAGGCAATCTTTTTGCATATAGCTGGGCAAGAAAATATAATACAGCTTTATCTATTCATGGGCATCTTCATTTCTTAGGTCTTATAAAAATTTAATTATTACTTTGAGGTATTGAGATCAAATATATATATTTGGTTGAGATATATATATATATATATATACATATATATATATGTATAAAATGGGTTGAGGCTCTTCCCCAATTTATTTTGATGTAAAAAGTGAAGGAGGAATCTCTGACTTTGTTTTTCCCCAGCTGCTATCTCTAGTTTACTCAAGTTCCCACCACTTCCCATTGAATTACCTTGAACAGTTTCACTCGGTTTACTTGTTTGACCCCGATAGACCCTTGAGTTCTCAACACTTGGACTATTAGACAAATGGCTAGACAGTGCAATTAGCAATGACTCTGGAAGTCCATTTGCTATGAGGGGTGGGCAGTTTCAGCACAGGCAGCAGAGACCTGAATGAGACCAGAGTAGCTGTGCACAAGGGCTCAACTTGGAAGAGACCTCCAGAAACCTGACCGTAGCTAGTGGTCCTGGGGTTGCCTGACCTAGGGGCTTCTTGCCTGCACTTGATTCACCTCCCTCTTTCCTGCAGATGTTGTGTCTAGGTCACTGGTAGGGAATGTAAGGAAAGCAAGTGAGATTTATACCAATACAAGACAACTTAATGAGGAGCAAAGCTGAAATCAAAGCCTGGGATCAGGCTCCTGTGTTTACACAAAACATGTAAAAACATTGGTGCAAATTGACATGGTGATTCTAAGAGAAACACATCTATGACCTTTAACGGTACTTTGCACTTGGAAGATGTTCTTCAGACAAATTTTTGAGGCATGAGCTCTAGTACTTACTCTTCTAGGAGACCCTGTACATCCTTAAATAAGCCACTTTCTGGGCCTCAGTTTATTAGTCAAGCCTATGAAGTGATGGGTTTAGACTATAATCTAGATCTAGGTTCTTAAGCTTTTGCACAATGCATGTCTTTGAAATACACTTAATTTCATATAAAATTGCAGAGCATTCACAGACTTTCCTTACTGATTTCTATACATGATTGTCCAACATTTTATACTAATTCTCAGTCTCACTATTTTTCTCTTGTGTCATTTTCACAGAGATAGTATTTGATGGTTCGCAGCAACTGTATACTAAAGGTATTTCCCAGTCTCCCTATGAGAGTAATACAAGAGAGCTTGTAAAGGATATCCATGGCTCCAGCATCTGAGAAAGACAGAGACCTTCTACTCCCAGAGTACATGCCAGATAATCACTGTCCCAATACCTGCGTAGACCTCAATTTTGTTTCTGCCCTAGACTTACAAAAGGAGACCGGGTGACACCAAGAAGCAGGACCACTCAAAACCCATTCCAGGAAGGGTGGCCACAGTGACAGCAGCTCCACTCCATCTCTGGAGCCAACAGTGGCAACTGGTTCAGTGGCAGAGGTCGGGTCTACATTAGAGGTGCTGGAGATGCCTCAGTACCAGGGACCCTGGGGTCTTCCGGGAACAAGCTCACTGTGGCATTTGGGACCTTATGCTTGGCTGATTACTTGGCCTGACCCAAGATTCTGTGAACTACCAATATACTTAATAAGTCCCTTTTCTACTTAAATTAGCTACAGTTGGTTTCTATCACTTGCAAATAAAATGCTGAGTGACACAAACCTTAATCTTGAATGTGTAAAATGGCTTAGAAATTATTTTCCAACAAGATGGGTGCCTGGGTGGCTCAGTCAGTTAAGCGACTGCCTTCGACTCAGGTCATGATCCTAGAGTTCCAGGACTGAGTCCTGCTTCGGGCTACCTGCTCAATGGGGAGTCTGCATCTCCCTCTGACCCTCCCCCCTCTCGTGCTTGCTCTCTCTCTCTCTCAAATAAATAAATAAAATCTTTTCTTAAAAAAAGGAAAAAATTATTTTCCAACAAGAGACTTCTTGGAGAGTCAGCTATGCTGGGGGAGAGGGTAACAGAATGATGAAAACATAAGACTTAACCCCTTGATTTACCATACTTCTCTTTAGCACCCTAAGAAACTTACAAAATAATAGCAACAAGAGTGAAATTAAATAACAAAAAACCTCTTGGGTTATTTCTCCACTGTTCCATCAGTTACCTTCAAACAATGCATTTACTTAAGCTTCATTAGTTATTTGGAATTTGTTGATAAATCAGTATGCATAAGTCACATATACATTTTTTTTTTAAGATTTTATTTATTTGACAGAAGGAGAGAGATCACAAGTGGGCAGAGAGGAGGGTAGAGAGAGGGGGGAAGCAGGCTTCCTGCTGAGCAGAGAGCCTGATGTGGGGCTTGATCCCAGGACCCTGAGATCATGACCTGAGCTGAAGGCAGAGGCCTTAACCCACTGAGCCACCCAGGTGCCCCCACATATACATTTTTTGAGAGCCTACTATGTGTCAGGAAGCTGCTAGATGTGGGGGCATATTCATAGATGAAAGAAAGAGGTTTTCCCTTTGAGATAAGCAAGAAATTCCAACGTAATGTTGAGTACTACAAGAATCCTATGGAAGGAACCATAGCTGAGCCTACTCTGGGTAGTCAAAGAAAACTATGAAACATCTAGATTGAGCTCTTTCCAACAGACCAAAGTGTGACATCGGGTTTTGTCTTTGAGACTATGGGAAGTGTCTGAGGCAATAAATAGTGAGAAACACAGCTATACCTTATGAGTCTGAAAAACTATTGTAAGTCTGTGCAAAGCTTCCTTCTTGTTTCCTGAGTTTACCTGTTCTGAAGGAACGAACAAGTTGTAGTTCATTTCTAGCGAGTCTAAGTTCAGTTGGATTTGAGTTTTGTCCCCTTCCCCTAAGAACTGGCATGAGTCCCACCAATTCAGAAAATTTCAGCCTGCTTTTTGCCTTATGCTTTATTGTCTGCAAAAAGATCACAGGGTGAGAACTTTGCTGGAAAACAAGTGTTTGATCCTGTCTTATGAGACAGTAGGATGGACTTATTAGTCCACAGATGAGAAAGAAACGGTCCTGAAACAGGAGGCTAACTTAAGGTTCGTCATTTGCAGAAGGCTTAGGGGAAGCCGGAGACTATATGTGGGGAGAGAAGGCAGTTCACCAAGAAATTCTGTCACCAGTGCCTCATAAACCAGGAGACAGCCTTTTGCCATAACAAGGTGCAGTATTTACAGACTTGTTTCTGACTGCAACCACATCGAAAGCTTTTCCTGGTGGAGCAAACAGAAAACTTCTCCGGCCTTAGTCCTCACTGACATTTCCCACACCAACTATTGCTTCGATTTTTAAAGAACCATTTTGCTCCACTGTGAAAAAAATACCCTCAGAAAAATAAAAGAAACTCTCCTGAACAAAACGTGAAACAAAGGAGTTCACCGGGAAGAGAGCTAAACCAACGAAACAAGCAACTGCTCCGAAAATCCAATCCAATTCCACTTCAAATCAGCTTTGGGGATGGAGAGCACATTTTGTTTCACAGCGGCCTCATTATAAATGGTGACTGGGTTCTTAGATGAGCCCACAAAGGACTACTTCACTCACAAGTTTTCCCTAAATTTAATCATGGTGTATTAGCCCTGCACAATATTTTCATATCATTTTTTGTTTTTATTCCTGTGTACATTCATTTTCTACAACACACAAGTAGACTACAGAAAGATTTAAAACTAGAGAAAAGTATAAAGATAACAAAATATAAAAGTAAACAAAACTCGGGGCGCCTGGGTGGCTCAGTCGTTAAGCGTCTGCCTTCGGCTCGGGTCATGATCCCGGGGTCCTGGGATGGAGCCCCACGTCGGGCTCTCTGCTCGGCAGGGAGCCTGCTTCTCCCGCTACCATCCCCGCTGCTTGTGTTCCCTCTCTGACTGTGTTTCTCTCTGTCAAATAAATAAAATCTTAAAAAAAAAAAAAAAAGTAAACAAAACTCTCAAAACAAAGGGGCACCTGGTTGGCTCAGTCAGTTCAGAGTCCAACTCTTGATTTCGGCTCAGGTCATGATCTCAGGGTCATGGGATCAAGCCCATGTCAGGCTCTGCGCTCAGTATGGAGCCTGCCTGCGGTTCTCTCTCTCCCTCTCCTTCTGCCCCTACCCCAACTCATGACTCTCTCTCTCTTTCTCTAATAAATAGATAAAATCTTAAAAAAAAAAGTAAATAAAATTCTCAAATCTATCACCTAGAGACAACCATTTGAATATAAAAAATTATAACAGACTTATAAAGGTATGATTGATATACAATAAATAAACTAATATTTAAGATGTAAAATTTGAAAGGATAGATATAGATATGGATATATACCTGTGAGTATGCACATATATGTGTACGAAGCCATCACCATAATTAATATAATGAGTATATACATTACCCGCCATCCCCCAAAAACCCCATGACCCTTTGTAATTCCTTCCTCTGGAAGGATGGCCCCACCCCCGGGCCAATACCAGTCTGCTTTCTGCCACCATAGATTAGGTTATTTGTTATTTTATATAAATAGATTCATACAGCATATACTTCTTTTTGTCTTTTTTTTTAACCCAGTGTAATTATTTTGAGATTCATCCACATTGTAGCCTCTATTAATACTGCATTTGTTTTTATTGCTGAGTAGTATTTTATTAAATGTTTATATAGCAATTTATTGATCTATCAATGGATATTTGGGTTTGTGATATCTTTTCCCAACACCAACAACTAGTTCTCCAATTCTCTGACACAAATCAGGTACCCGGCAATTCGGTTCTGACACTAACTACCCAGAGTTAGCACGGACCCCACAGGGTAAAGGCTCAATTCCACAAGACAATCCCCGCTAGAGACACCAGCCAAAAGTGGCATCCCAACGCAACCCACACTTCTGCCCAGCTGATTACTCTTCCAAGTTTCCCACAACCCTTCTTCGGTTATAATTGACTTGAATGATTCACAAAATTCAGAAAGCAGTTTATTTATGATTCCGGTTTCTCACAAAGGATACCACTCAGAAACAGTGAGGTGAGAGAAACGCATAGGGCAAGGGATGGCGGGAGGGAGTATCGAACTTCCATGCCCTCTCCATGAGCTACTCCCAAAACAGCCATGTGTTTGCCAACCAGAAAGTTTCCCAAACCACATCGTTTAAGGGATTTTATAGAGGTTTCATGATGGAGGCACGATCTATTAAATTACCTGCCATTGGTATATGAACTCAATGTCCAGTCCCTCTTCCCTCCAAGGGGAGAGGTCAAGAAGTAGGGCTGAAAGAGGTAATCCTCTAATCACATGCCTGGTCTTTCTGGTGACCAGTCCTTATCCTGAAGCTAACTAGGGATTTCACTGCAATGTAGCTCACTAGCATAAATTCAGATACGGTCTAAAGAGACTTGTTACAAAGAAAAAAGAGCCTCCTATCCTATCACTCAGGAAATTCCAAGGGTTTTAGGAATTCTGTTCCAGGAACCAGGGACAAAGACCAAATACTTACTTACTTACTTACTTACTTACTATTCACTTATTACTAAACCACAAGGTTGTTTTCTGTTTGGGGTTTTATAAATAAAACTGTGAGTATTCATTACAAATTGTTGTAGAAACAAATGCTTTTTTTTCGCTTGGGTAAATACCTAGGAGTGAAACAGCTGCATCATATGGTAACTATATGTTTATCTAAAGAAATTGCCAGATTTACTTTTCAGAGGGGTTGGTTGATTTATATTCCCACTAGATGTGTATGAGGGTTCTAGTTGCTCTAAATCCTCATCAAATCTTGCTGTGGTCAGTGTTTCAAATTTAGATGTTCTAATACATTTGTAGTGCTATCTCAATGTGGTTTTTTTTTTTTTTTTCAATGTGGTTTTAATGTGCATTTCTCTAATGATTAATGATAAAGGGCATCTATCCGTGTGCTTATTTGGTATTTGTCTATCTTCTTTGGTGAAATGTCTATTGAAAGCTTTTGCCCATAAAATTGGGTTGTTTCATGATTGAATTTTGAGTGTTTTTTAATATATTCTGGATGCACATCCAATATCAGATACGTGATTTGTAAATATTTTCTCACAAGGATGTGGCTTTTCGTTCTCTTACAAAGAGTAGAAATTCTTAATTTGATGAAGTTTCATTGATTAATGTGATTCATACTATCAAATCTATTTAACCCAAAGTCACAAAGATTTTTCTCCTATGCTTTCTTCTAGATATGTTCTAGTTTTCATTTTACATGTAGGTACATGATCCATGTTGAGTTAATTTTGGTGAATTATATATCTAACTTTTTATTTTGTTTTGTGCTTTGTTTTCGTTTTTGCTTCTGGGTATATCTACATGCTTCAGCAACATTTGTTGACAAGGCTTTCTTTTTGCTCCTGGATTGTCTTTGCCCTTCTGTTAAAAATCAGATACATAGGGGCAACTGGGTGGCTCAGTGGGTTAAAGCCTCTGCCTTCAGCTCAGGTCATGATCTCAGGGTCCTAGGATCGAGCCCCACATCAGGCTTTCTGCTCAGCGGGGAGTCTGCTTCCCCCTCTCTCTCTGACTGCCTCTCTACTTGTGATCTCTCTCTCTGTCAAATAAATAAATAAAATCTTTAAAAAAAAATCAGATACATATATACATATATCTTATATATATATATTTCTCTAGTTTATTCCATTAAACTATATGCTTATCTTCATTAAAAAACTAACAAACAAGGCTCAGCAAAAAAGGAACAGAATGGAACTGAAATATATTTCTCTATTTCATATATGTATGTATATGTATATATATATATATATATATGTATGTATGTATATATATATATATATACATATACATACAGTTTATTCCATTAAACTACATGCCTATCTTTATCACATTGTCTTGATAACTCTAACTTTATAGTAAGTCTTGATACCAGGTAGTGATAATTCTCCACATTTATTCTTTCTCGAAGTTGCTTTGGCTGTTCTGGGTTTCTTGCATTTCCACATGAATTTGAGGATTCCTATAAAGAAGTCAGCTGGGAGTTTGACATTGTGTTAAATCTGTAGATGAGTTCAGGAAGTGTTGTCATTTTTAACAGTATTAAGTCTTTCAATCCATGAACCTGAGACCTACTTTCATTTATTTAGATTTTTAAAAATTTCTTTCCAAGGTATTTTGTAATTTTTAGTGTAGTTTTGCATTTTTATTGTTAAATTTATTTCTAAATATTTTATTTTTTGATGCTATTGTATCAGAAAGTATATACAAAGACAATTTATTTCATTTATTGATTTTATATCCTGCAATCTTGCTAAAATTATTAGTTCTAGTAAATTTTTTTGGATTTTTTTTAATTTATTTTATTTTTTCAGTGTTCTAAAATTCATTGTTTATGCACCACACCCAGTGCTCCATGCAATACGTGCCCCCCTTATTAACCACCACCAGGCTCTGCCCATTTTTTGACATGATTATCTGTTTTTTTGAGTGTTGAGTTTGAGGAGTTCTTTATAAATTTTTACATACCAGACCTTTGTCTGTAGTGTCATTTGCGAATACCTTCTCCTAATCCGTGGGTTGCCTGTTTGTTTTGTTGACTGTTTCCTTTGCTGTGCAGAAGCTTTTTATCTTGATAAAGTCCCAAAAGTTCATTTTTGCTTTTGTTTCCTTTGCCTTTGGAGACATGTCTTGAAAGAAGTTGCTGTGGCCAATGTCAAAGAAGTTACTCCCTATGATCTCCTCTAGGATTTTGATAGATTCCTGCCTCACATTGAGGTCTTTTATCCATATTGAGTCTATCTTTGTATATGGTGCCAGAAAAGACCCTGAATTGCTAAGGAAATGTTGAAAAGGAAAAAGCAAGCTGGGAGCATCACATCACATCTAGGGGCATCAAATCTTGCCTGATTTCAAGCTTTACTACAAAGCTGTGATCACCAAGACAGCATGGCACTGGCACAAAAACAGACACATAGACCAGTGGAACAGATTCAAGAGCCCAAATATGGACCCACAACTCTATGGTCAAATAATCTTTGACAAAGCAGGAAAAAATATCGAGTGGAAAAAGTACAGTCTCTTAAATAAATGGTGCTGGGAAAATTGGACAGCTGTATATGAAAGAACGAAACTTGACAATTCTAATAAATTTTTAAATAAATTCTTAGGATTTTCTATATAAAAGATCATGTTATCTGGGAATAAAGATTGTTTTATTTTTTCCCTCTATATGAATGGCTTTTATTTCATTTTCTTGCCTAATTGCCCAGTACAATGTTGTACAGAAGTAGCAAGAGCAGATATCCTGATCTTGCTCCTGACCTTTGGGAAAAAGCATTCAGTCTTTCACCATTACATGTGATATTAGCTGAGAGTTTTTCATAAATGTCTTTTATCAGGTTGCAGAAGTTACATTCTGTTCCTTTTTTGCTGAGGCTTGTTTGCTAGTTTTTTACTCACAAAAGGATTTTGGTACATTAATCAATTTTTGGAGATTAAACCAGCAGAATATTTTGTAAATATGGAGAAGCTGATTCTAAAATTTATATACAAGGACAAAGTAACTAAACAAACAATGAGAGCCAATGTATGCAGAACACCGGACTAAGAGTTTTCCAGTATTTCCCTAATACTAATCCTCTTAGCTCTAAGAAATAGCACTATTTTCATCTCATAGAGGTGGGTCCTGGGTCTTCAAGAAATGACATGGTTTGACCACGGTTACCTGGATGGTAAGTAGTAAAAGAACTGAAAAGAGTCTGGCACAAAGGAAGTCCTTAATAAGTGTCCATTCCTCCAGGAGTACATCACTCCCCCCCCCCCATAAGCAGAAATGGGGTCTCCCCAGAGATTCAAGAGGTGAGGACAACTTTTTTTTCAGACACATCTTTGGAAGGACAGTTTTTTGTTTTGGTTTTGGTTTTGGTCAGAGTAAGGGAGATAGAAAGAGAACACAGGCAGGCGGAGCAGTGGGCAGAGAGAGAAGCAGGCCCCCCTGCTGAGCAAGGAGCCTGATGTGGGACTTGATCCCAGGACCCTGGGATCTGAGCTGAAGGCAGATACTTAACTGACTGAGCCACCCAGGCATCCTTGGAACGACAGTATTAGTACTGTGAAATTAATAGGTATCAAAACTCTTACTTATCTAATTCCTTCCTTTGTTTTACCTAAAGTTTAAAAAAGCTTTCCTCCTTAGTACACAGTAAACTTCCCTACACTGAACCATCCACAGCTTCTACTATGCACCTTTTAAGCCTCCTGCACTGGTCTTTCTTTCTAGAATGTTCTCTCTTCCGTGGGGCTGCCCCCTCACATGTGTCTTATACCTCCAGTGCAAATGGGATGGAGACAAAATCAAACCCTTCCTACTGTACTATATTCCCATTGAAAATGTCTGCCTTACAGTCCCTTGAGCTGATTACCCGAGAGAAAGGGAACATTAGCTATTGTCTTTCAGATTCAAACCCTCCCTTCTGCACTCTGTGCTGCTTTGCCATCTGGCTCAGGGCTGGATTCCACCACAGAGAACACTGGACCCCAACTGCAGTGTTGAAGGAGGCAGAACTGACTCACTCATTCCTATTGGTTGGTTGGTTTCTAGGGGCCTCAAGGTCCTGTCAGCAGCATCCTAGTGACACCTCCTCGCTCCATCAGCACAGGCAGACCATGGCTCCCTCCTCAGAACTCCCCCTCCTCCATGTTTCTAAGTTTTAGTAATGCCAACCTCTTCCTTTGATCCACAGCCAGATCAACGGGAGCTGTTTCTTTCCTGCAGTGGCTGCTCTAGGATACCTTTGTGTTCTCTTTTTGCCTTTTCAATTCTTCAAGCCTGGATAACAGTTACACGTATAAATTTTCTCTTTCCAAATAGTTGGTGTGACCTCTGTCTCCTGACTGGATCCTGAGTGATACAGAGGAAGTAGGAGGAGAAGGGACCAGGAGGGTTTTCAAGGCCCTTCAACAACAAATCTCCATGTCCTGTGGACTGGGTCCACTGAGTGAAGCCAAGAGCCAGGGGTCCCTGAGGAATAGAGGGATCTTAAAGGAATCTGAGCTTGAGGCCCAGGGGGAAGTGAGAAGGTTCCCCAGCTCTGGCTCTGGGCTAGCTAGCCTGTAGGCTGCCCAATGTCCAGTTCAGCTCGTCCTGCTGATAGCACTAAAGAGTGCATAAGAATTGTGGCCTCTGGGTCACATTCCCCAGATACCTGATGGGCACTGGCCCCAACACCTTCAGCTGCAGAGAAGAGACCACCAATCCTGGCTCTCACAAAATTGGCAGGGGCTTTCTCACCTTAAAGAAGAGACGCATGAGGAGCTGCAAAGAGAGCTCCTCATTCAAGGGAGAGTGAGGCAGCAGACTTGACCCCAGATGGGGACAGAGTCCATGTGCCCCCTCCCAGGAGAACTGGAGTCCAGAGCTCCCTGTCCATTCAACTCCTGGAAGCAGATGGAGTCATTGCGAAGAGGATCGACTCTGGTGCCATATTGTCCAGATTCAAACCCCACCACTGCCCCTTACTAGCCATGGGATCTTTGGCAATTTTCTCAGTCTTCCTGTGCTTCAGCTAAGCAGGGGAGAAATGGTATATATGGAGAGTCAGAAAAGCTATGTTTTTAAAGGTACTTTAAGTTGCAAGGCACAGAAAATACTCAAGTCAAATGACTTAAAAGGGAGGGGGTTTATTATCTCAAAAACAAGAAATCCAGAGTAAGACAGTTTCAGCAGTACAGGGATGTCAAGGACTCCACTGCTTTTCATATTTCTTTTCTGCTATTCTCAGCAGAGTGGCTTTTCCCTGGGGCTTGTCCTCTCATGTTTTCAAGATAGCTATAGCAGCTCTCGACATTATAGCTTCCAGACAACATGCCAAGGCATTAAGAAGGACTTTTATTCCTCCATGTTATCTTTTAAAGATAGAGGGAAATCTTTCCCAGATGCCCTCCGCCCCCTTCTGACTTCTTCAATCTCATTGGATAGATTTGTTTCGCATGCCCACGCCTACACCAATCAGGGACATGGGGGAATGGAACTCTCAAGATCAGGTAGACCAACCATGATTCACAGCGGGGAAATAGGGCTAGAGCCCACCTCCTCTGGAGCCCATGGCTGAGCAGGAGGCACATGCCAACCAAGGTCCGGGTTCAGTTAGGAAGGAGAAAGGGAGAAATGGCTGATGGGCAGGCAACCAAGAGTGACTGCTGCAGTGGCCTTCCCAGCACCCTGGGTGGCCTTAACTGGCCGCACTGGACATTTAGGAGAAGTTGTGGGGGAGGAAAAGACACTTCTTCCCACCTCTTCAGGGATGTGGGGACGAAAATAAATTTTATTCTCCTAGATCCCAAACACACAGACACATGGACACACAAGCATTTGCGCACGCGCGCGCGCACACACACACACACACACACACACAAACTGTTTGGGGAGTGTTTGTCAGGGGAGTGTGAGGAATGGAAAACAGGGAGGAGAGGAAGGGGGAGGCCAGGGCGGAATAAATTGGCCTGTAAACAAAGGAGGGAGAAGAGAACATTAGCAAGAAAGAAAAAGGATGGGAGCTGGAGAGCCCCCAAGCACAGAAGCTGGGGAAATGAAGGGACAAATTCAGGAAGGAATGTTATTTAAACTGTGTGCACATCTGAAGAGCAGAAAAACCAAAGGAGCCGCACAAAAGGCTACACAAGAGAGGGGAGCCTGGGAGCGGGAGTTGAGAGGAGGGCTCTTTCAGAGCAAGTGTAAAATGCTGTGAGAGTTTCAATAGCAATGACCCAGCACCAATTCTATTTTTCTTAACATGAAATCTCTGCTGTGCCAAAATTACATGACAATAAAACTGCTATTTCCGTGAGGCAGGAAGAAGGCACAGAAGGGAATTGAATTAAGCGGCGGGAAGCGTGGGATAGAGGGGCAGCCCGGGCCAGCGTCGCACACGTGAACAGCTCCGGATGGGGAGGGGGGCAGGAGTCAGTGTCTGGGCGATCTGTTTACTTTTTCTTGCCCAGACTTCCCGGGGGCCCAGACCTCACTCTTGGTAGCCCACAGTTTGAAGGGGGTGGGGGAGGCAGCAGGAGATATCTGGAACCTCTTTGACCCCTAGTTAGTGGCTGCATTCTCTGATGAATCCTTTTAATAATTGGATCCAGAGATGGCAAACTCCATCCTTCTCAGTCCTGATACTAGGAGAGTAAGGAGAGTAAAGAGAATTCCCTGGGATTATTTTTGGAGAAAGCATGGGACTTGTTTAGAAGGAACACATCAGTAAATTACTCAAGGTGGAAGGTGTGTCACTAAGGCGAGACATCCTCAAGTCACAAATGATGCTCTGTGAGCCTCTGGGCAAGGGGTTGGGGGAGCATTTCCTGTTGCATCTAATGGGAAGTGGAGGAGCTGAAATCCCTTGCATGCTGATTAGAAGTTATCTGTGATGTCTCTTTTCATCCTCCCAGTAAATTTTAGTTTTTTCTCATCCTTCTAGACACCTTCCAGAGTGGAGTCCCCAATAGACATTTTAGGTTGACCACAGTTTTGGTGCACAGACTCACGCCCAAGGACTCTGTGCTCATTCTGTATAATGGACACAAGGAGATGGCAACACTCTGCCAACAGAGCCCTCCTACCATCCCCAAATGTTCAGTCAAATCCTACCAAGGCTCACAGAACATTTGGCAGGAGTGGATTTTTTTTTCCAGAAACTGGAGTAGAGACTGAATCTCACTCCTGAGATGATGTGGGGATGAAACAGTCAGCATGTGTGGATAGGAAAGCCCAAGGGACACCCCTGCTGACATCAGGGGTCAGCTGAGCAAAACACTTCACATCTGAGGAGGCATCTGGGCCACTATCAATCAATCGATCGATCAACTAGCCAATCTATCAACTAAAAAAAAACGGTGGGAATTCATTTAGTTCTTGCTTCGTACTGACCATGAAGGATAGCACATGTGACAGCTACAACCTGTGGGAAAGGCATGCCCTTGAGGCTGCTTACAATCTAGCCTGGGCACCAAACTCAAGCCCAAAGGGGCGAAAATGTGCAATCATGACTATGGCTGCCACAGAGATCAGAGAAGAAGGAGCCCAGTAGAGTTGGAATAAGAGTTTTATGTAGATGGGTAGCTTAAAAGCAGGGGGGCACAATCTAGCCAGAGAGGAAGATGGGGAAAGGAGTACCCCAGGCAAGGACCAAAGGAGGTAATGACAAGGTGTCAGGAATAAGTATGGCAGTTGGGAGGGAAACTCAGTCATCCTGTTGGCCTAAAACCAGGCAGCCTCTTATCCTGGATAACAAGGGAGGGAAAAGGACCTTCAGGGCCAACTGTCTCCATCCCTTAGACATGGGGGTGCCCCACACAAACATGGACACAAACTAGCCAGGGAGATTTCAGAGCAGGAAGGTTGGGAGGAGGTCCTTTTTCTGACTTAGAACTCTGTGTGACCGTAGATGACAGCCAATCCAGCCCCCAAAGTGCCACTTTAGAGAGCAGAGCTATATATATATTTTTTTTCATAAAAATGTACTTTTACCCTCATGCAAAAGCCAGGGAAACCAAGTCTAGACCAAAAGGAGAATTTCTCTTGGAGACCTGTGGTTTCCCTTGCGGCCCCCAGGGGCGCCCATCCCTGCACGCAGTCTGCAGCCCCACCGCTGCTAGGCCTCTGCCTCGGGACAGCGAATTACCGATTCCAGTCTCACACAAGGAATTAAGCCTGGAACAATACAGTATTTTACAATCCAGTACAAGCTGCATTTATCCAGAGCTTTTCATGCATGGCATCTTAAAGCTCTTTATGACCCCCTTTTAAAAAAGGGGGGGAGAGGAAAAAAAAAGAATTTAAAAGAGGAAACCTTCTAAAAAACCAAACCCCCACTGAACTAAATGAGCCATTGAGAGTGAATAGGACTTAACAGTGGCCTTCAGAATGGGAACAGAAGTCCCACTCGGATAGAACAAGAACAACAGAATCAAAGGAAATCACAGCTCAGAGAGGGCTGCACGGGCCTTGAAACTTACCCCTTGGCCCTTGGGCACTGATGGGTAATACCATCTGTGCCTGGTGTGATGAGCTTTGGATGGGCGTCAGGAGAGGGGGTTCTGGCTCCCATGTGAGTGCAGACGGGATTAGAAGGCCACCTCTTGGCTCTGAAGATGGCGAGCACCAGCCTCAACATTCTCTCTGCCTGTCCAAGCGTCATCGCCCCCCCACCCCTGCCCTCAGTGGTCACTGCATAGGAAGCGGTTCGGCTACATGACTTTGGACACCATCCTACTCACAGCTCCCTCTTCTAAGCTCCCAGGGCCCTCACACTGGGCTGCTGCTCAGCCGTGGCCATGCCCACCCTGCTTGGAAGTCGCATGCTTTAGGCATCCTTCCCACACCTCCTTTTCCTCTCTCTCACCCCACCTCCCTCAACACCTTGGCTCTCCCCCTCCCTCCTATGTCTTGCACAGAGAGCTCTCTGCTCAGACCAGACGGATCAATTTATTCTTTTAGATGTGTCACAGGATGGTGATCATTGAACATGACACGATCTCAAAAAACACATTTGTCTCTTAAAGACCTCTCCGATCTTGTAACCAGAAGAGAGACCTGGAGACAGAGGACACTCAGCATAAACATCACCAACATTCAGATGGCCAGGATAGCCTCGGTACACTAGAGGCCAGCAAAGGAGTTTCTTCATGAACATGAGAACTGTAAATAACCGGTTGGGGACTGTTGACAAAGTAAAACCATCAGCCTTGTGACTCAGTCCCTAGGAAACTCCATTATTTCACACTGAAACTTTGGGGGGGGTGTGTCTGTGTGTGAGAATGAAGTTCTAGAACCAAGACGAGATCAGTTAGTAAAAAAAAAAAAGAAAAATCAAAGATATTACTTTGGGGGGCAGGGGGTAAAGTTTATAGCGTGTGGTTTTTAACTACCTAGACACCTACCTACCAGAGATTTTGTGAAGAGTCACACCTTGGAGATGGTTAGTGTGAACAGCAAAAGAGCAAAGGGACAGGGACAGGGGAGAGGAGACTTTCATCTTGTCCTGCCTCGAACCAGCTGTGTGACCTTGGACAAATCATTTCACTTCTCTGCTGGTTGCTCTCATTGTCTATAAAACGAGCTCGTTTAAACAATATCTAAGGTTTGTCATGGGTCCAGTTTGGCAGGTTTTGGGAGAAATGACATGATAATACCATTAAATATGTTTAAATCCTCTGGATGGTAACACTACTGTTTTTTTAAACTTCCCAGCCCCTTGAGTTTTAAACACAAGCATTGTTTCTTCAATCCCGTGAGTACTAAAACACAGATATTGAGATCTGGAAATGAAGACAGGAGAATCACAGGCAACCAAAACGCACTGCAAGAAAGTTAGACTGTGGTTTGCTGAAATGCATGTACGTATTGGCCACACCACTAATACAATCATAACAAGACAGTGGCGATTACTTGTCTGGCCAGGCTGTAGTTAGGGCTGAAGGAGCCAGTGGCCTTCAGTGTCCCCTGAGAGCTAATGGCACAAAGGAAATGGAGGGAAAGGAAACTGGAGTAGGTAGGATGGTGTTGCAGATGCTGCAAATGCCCTCTACGATCTATGCGTCAGCCTGACTTCCAACTGCTGGAAGGTTTTCTGTGGCCCCGGAGCACACTCTACCTGGGCACAAAGCAGGCTGGGATTTGGTGATGCCCCTGAGAGCCGCCCTTAGTCAATGCCTGACAGGAGCTGAAGGATGATACCTCCATCTCTGGGCCCCTTCGGTCTCTGGGGAGGGTTCCTCTGAGGCGGGTGTCCCTCCCTGCCTCCCTGAGCGCCCAGCAGGGTTACGCTCCAGTTGCCCACAGAGGCAATTTGCTAAATGAGGCGACCTCTGTTGGCTGCTTTCCCCTGCCTGCCCCACTTCCTTATTCCCTCATCGGTGTTTCCGGGGTCCCTTTCCAAATGAACTATTTTCACTCATATCCCCGCTTTCAGAGTCTGATTCTTGGGAGGTCAGGGGGTGGAGGGTAAGAATCTAAACAAAGACAAATGGGTCAACTCTTCAAAATATAGCTTTGTTCTAGAATTGTTTTAGGGTTTCTCTCAGTGTCTCATTTGTTCGTTCAACAAATATTTGTTGTCCTCCGAAGGGATCAGGCACCGAGCCCAGTGCTGAAAAGCGATCCATACACACTCTGTGGAGGATCAGTCAATGGCTATTTGGCCAAGAATCTCCCACGACTGGCAGAGTTAGCTATGACAGGGCAAGGGACCCCTGAGGTGCCAACCCCTGCTGGACACGGCGAGGTCCAGATGCACTGGCTGGCTCAGTGTCTAAAGATGAAAGACCTAGCTCCGAGAAGCTTCTCCTCCAACACGTGCCGTCTTCCCCAGCCCCCAGCCCCACAAAAGCCTCTTTATGCTGTGAGCCATGAGAAGGTAGTTCTGACACATTTCGCTCAGGGAGATGTGCAGCAGGAATAAAGAACCATCCTGCGTCCTTTGTGTTTGTCCAGGTGTCTGCTCCCCTCAGAGGCACTTCTGGGGGCTGACCTGCCACCGGGGCTCATCCAGGCCTTTGAAGCCTGTGGCCCTCCGGCCAGTATGTCTGCCCAGCAGCCTGGGAAATACATGTTGCTCCACGGATGAGTCCCTGAGCGTGTCACAGAGGGCAGCGTACCCCCGAGGGACCAAGAGAAGCATGCAGACCTCCCTGTGCCATTTGGGGTCCTGAGGAGAACACAAGAGTTTCAACACAAGAAACGTCAAATAAAAGTGACAGGGCTTCAGAGTCTAGAAATGAGGAATGCAGCAGCTAAACGTTGCCATTGGCATATCTGCCTTCCAGGAGGTCCCCGGGGGCTGCAGTGATGACCTCGGGTCCCAGGGACTCGCCGTGTGCCTCTTTCAGAGGTGCAAAAGAGCCCCTCTTTTTTTTTCTTCAGTGTCCCAGATGCTGACTGAGGGCTTATTCATGCTATTTGTGTGGGAAGATCAAGTTCAGGAATTTCTTTAGATTTACACTAGCCCAAATTTTAATAGACATCGGTTAACGGGATCACGAGTTGGGCAAAAAGCTGATGAAGTTTAGTATCCGAATAAGAGAAATGTGCATTTAAGCACATTTTTGTAATTCCCTATGTAACAAAGAGAGAGAGATTTTATGTTTTTGTCTGCTTTTTTTTCTTAAATGGTTCTTTTCCACTTCTTTTGATTTCGTCCTTAAGCTACACTGTTTTATGACAAGCAACAGCACAGAAGAGGCCCAGGGGAAAGAGAAGGTGAAGCAGCCCCAGCCTGCTTTCCATCCCTGTGCAAGAAACCACGGGGAGAGAAAGGGAAACAGGTGGAGAGGGAGTCCACTGCAGAGCTGTTTCTGCCGCCAAATCCATATCACTCTGATACTTCCCACCACATTAACGAAAGTGGCCATTGCACGAGTTTTAATTTCTTCTGAGAAGAAAATGTTAAGTATTATGTTCAGAAATTAAATTTGACCACTTATTAACAGATTTTAAGTGGTATTTATTAAATTCATTTGCTGTTGAAAATGAAAGCCAGATCTTTAGCCAATTAATTTTTATAATAAAGTTTAATCTTAGTAAAGAAATGGTGGAAAGAGGAGTGAGGTGAAGACAGAGAACACTGTCCAGAATTCCAGAGGCATTTTTCCCCAATAAGAGCACTAATGACTGTGTGCTAGGTTTTGGGGGTAATGCAAAATGATATAAGACACCATTCCCAATCATGGAGCTTATGCTCTGGTTAAGGGACTGAGACAAATCTCAAAATACTACAGAGTAATTTAGACTATAATAAGTATTATATGAGAATACCCATCAAAGTGATATAGGAACTTAAAAGAGGTATAGACCAGCTACCTCTGGCTGTGGGAAATGCATTCATTCATTCATTCATTCATTCATTCAACAAATGGCACCTACACTGGGGGAGCACTATTCCAGAAAATTGACCTAACAATGAATAGAATAGACCTCCCTCATGGAGCTTACAGTCTAGTAAGGAGAGACAGATAATAGATAGTAAGCAGAACAAATAAGTAAATTACATGTTTTGTAAAGAGGCTTTGCATGTTTGGGGGAAAAGGAAACAGAGCTGAGAAAGGAAATAGGGCATTTTGGTTGGTATCTGCAAGGATCATGACTTTCCCAGTGAATGGAAGGGGTTATTGGAGGGCTCTGACCTAACGATGTGATCTGATTGGCATTTTAATAGGATCACTCTGGATTGAGAACGGCTTCAGAAGACATTTAAAGGAAACATTAAAACCCTCACAGTTAATGTGTGTTGAGCAGGCCTTACATGCCAGATTCCATGATAATTCAGTATCATGGATTCTCTCATACATCCTCCTATCAGTGCTGTGGGGAAGATATAATCATGATCCCCCAGTATACTGACAAGGAAACGGAAGCAAAAGAGCTAAACAATTTGTACAAAACCTCATGGACGACAGGATATAGAGCCTCAGATCTGTCAAATGTTCTGACCACTAGCCTCCCTGTTTCCAAGCAGTTCTATTCCACTGGATATCAAGCTTTCCTACAACTTTCTTTCATGCTATGGACTTCCTGGTCAAAAATCTACATGAGTTCCCAACATCTGAAGCCCTCTTTTGGGAAGTTTATGGGCCATGACCCCAACGGGAACTCTGTTCCACCCAAGGCAAGAAATACCTGATTGTGATGGTCAAGGCACTACTGAAAGGAGTAAAAAAGATAAAGTAGACTATGTCGAAGACATAGTAATGTAATACAGAGGAGTTAGAAGATATATATGTGTTTAAAAAAAAAAAATCCAATTCAGGCAGAGTCAGGCCAACAAAAAGTCAATTGATTTTAGAACACTCAGTTCATTGTCCTTCAAACATGCCATGCTCATGTGTCAGTTAATGTCTGGCTCTTGCATATTAGCCCTCACACATCTTTTTAGTGTCGTAAGAAACTCATGCACTGATTGCTATCATCCCAAATTTACAGATGAAGAAACCACGCTTAGATGTAAGTATTGCCAAGGTTGCATGTCAAAGTGGTACCATGGAATCCAACATTCAGCATCCAATCTGGAGTCTCTGTTAACTCTAAATTCCATAGGCTTTTTACTACAGCTCACTGTTATTTCACTGGAGGGAGAGAAGAGAGAACAGCAGAGGAAAAATGAGAGTGAAAGACTGTCTAATACAAGGAACAAGCGACTGCCAGCAAAGTTAATGGCTGCCTAAAAGAACACCCAACTGTGCAGTGATGCAGGGGACATTTCTGTCACTCAAAGATGTAGCAACTGAAGCCAAATGGTTAGCAGGGCAAGCTGAGTCTGGAAGGTGCCAGTGTCAACGTGGGTGAGGTCCAAAACCAGGGAAGGATCTGGCCAAAGCATAGGTATGAAACCCAAAGGGTGGTACTACTGGGACACATGGCAGTAGAAGAAATGAAGAGACTCCTGAGGAGAGGATTGGGAAGTTGGGGTGCTGGATAAAAGAGAAGGGTACATACAAAAGAGGATGCAATGTCACTGAGGCACCTTGATAGTAGTTCTTCACTAGAACTCTGAAGGAAAGGCAGAGGCTCTGTGAGAGTCTTAGATCAAATGCCAGTTTCATGTAAGGAATAGAATGATATAAATAACAATAGGTCCTCCCTTGGCAGAAAGTCTATGTGGAGGTGAATCTTTCCCTGTGCTCGTATTGGAACTCAGATTCTATCTCCTCCACAGACCCATGGGGGAGGTCCTGAGATGTCTAGGATCTGAGATCTGAGGACTGACACTGTTCTGTAGGGTGCTTGACCACACTTTAGGTAGCTTTTTAATTCATGCACTGCCAATGTTACAGGACCCTTACAAAGAGTTTGACTGATTAAGCATCTTTTCCTGGTGCCAATATTGTCCCCCAAAAAATTCTGTTTTACAAATTTTAGATGAACTATTATAATAATTTTATTCAAGTCCTTTTCTCGGACATTGGATTTCATGAGGTTAGAACATTAAAATAAAATTCTTTAACTTCTACATTTTTTTCACGTACGGAGGATTTTGAGGATATATGAGGAGCAGTGTGCATGATTCTTGGAAACTCACATTTCTTGCTTTTAAACCCCGATATTATTTGGCTTACATCTCCTTCAGCCCCAAAGACAAAAACTTTGCAGTTATCTACTTTATTTTACCATAATCAAACTCATGCAAGTTTCTGAGGTCTGAGGAACACTGTTTAGCAAAAAATTTATAGTGAGTACAGATTTTATTCATCATCAGTGCAGCTTACATCTCAGGCTCTCCCTCTTCCTTTGCCAACACCCCATTGCCGCCATTATTCCTTGTGATCACGTGGCAACCCTGTGGGCTTGAGCAGGGCAGTTGAGCAAATTTGAGACAAAGTGAGTCTGGCGAAAGTCAATCATAATTCCTCCATCAAAATTGTGTAAGCACTCATCTCCCCATCAAATAGTAATATAATATGGGCTGAGGATAGGAATATAATATAATATGGGCTGAGGATAGACAGATAAACTTCTCAAAGGAGAAAATTAAAGAAAAAGTGAAGGTACATTAAAATTTCAGTTTCTGGAAATCAAGCAGGGCTTGATGGATTGGTAGCAAATTTGCCTTTAAAGACTCTTATCCTATCCTACATTCCTATCTTATTACATGCAGCTGCAGAAGAACCGACTATCCTGATTGTACCTTCAAGGGAACAGAAGATTAAGTAATACATCAAGGATTTCCTGACAGGTTTGTCAGCCTTAAATTTTGGAACATGCGGGACATGGTTCAGAGTCCCCAGAGTGACAGGTCTGATGAGTGATATCACTGACATTCTGGACTTAAATTTTTTTTTTTAGAGAAAAGTCTATTTCAGGCTTGAAAACTTTTACTTTCATTTTACATATTTTATAGTCTAGAGTTGCGCTATCCAAAATGAAAGCCACTCAGTGGCTACTGAGCATCTGAAATGTTGCTAGTACAAACTGAGATGAACTCTAAGTATTAAAAATATCTCAGATTTTGGGGCATCTGGGTGGCTTAGTGGGTTAAAGCCTCTGCCTTCGGCTCAGGTCATGATCCCACGGTCCTAGGATCGAGCCCCGCATCAGGCTCTCTGCTCGATGGGGAGCCTGCTTCCCCCTCTCTCTCTGCCTGCCTCTCTGCCTACTTGTGATCTCTCTCTCTCTCCGTCAAATAAATAAGTAAAATCTTAAAAAAAAAAATCCCAGATTTTAAAGACTGTACTAAGGAAAGAATGTAAATAGCTTATTGATAATTTTTATATTGATTATATGTTGAGATGATAATATTTCAATATATTGAGTTAAATAAAGCATATTATTAAAATTAATTTTACCAGTTTCTAGCTTTTTAATGTGGCTTCTGTAAAATTGAAAATGATGTATGTGCCTCACATGACTGACTTGCGCTGCATTTCTGTTGTGTAGCAGCAATCTAGAGAGTACTTTTCTCTCAAGAACTAAGAAGAATTTGAGAAACTACTCCACTTGCAGGCTAAGAAGTCACTTGGTCATGATTTCACGGACACTGGTAGAAGATACGAAACTCCTGGGTCAATGATAAAACATAGTTTATTATTCATAGTGACACCAGTAGCCAGAGTATCAGCATACCAAGATAAGCCCTGTTCCCACTTCCTTTTTACTTTTTTCTTTTAGTTATTCTAATACCATAAAGGTAATTTAAGGAAAAAATAGTTTAATGTGGGAGATTTTTACAATTTACTAGTAGTACAGAATTTATTTTGCCCAGTGTGTTTTCTCTAGGAAGAGAAGTATGTGCTGGGGTTCTCACCCAGCTCGTTATTAGTAATAAGTATTTGTCCTTGAGGGTTAGGGCAAAACTGGCCTATTTATTTACTGATCAAGGTATGTGAGCCCTCGGAAGGAAGATACTAGGAGACCCAAGCCCCAGTTACCATGAGCGATGTGAAAAGAACTAGATATACCTTATTGCACCACAGGAAAGGATCGTGGAATTTAGAGAACTTCGATCTTTGATAAAGCATAGTTAGCAAACCTGTCTTTGCTCTCGAGGAAAACACTATTTCTGTCTTCCAAGGCCGTTTATTACACAAACATCCTTGAAAAGACGCTCCAGACAAAAGAATTGTTGGTGCATTGTTTGCAAGATGAGCAGAAGTGTGAGAGACCCAGGGAGAACTATCTACCAACACCCTCATTTCCATTAGTTTTCTTTTCCTGGACTACACATTTCTGCTTGTGGATGTTATATTTTTAGAGAGTCATTTAATATACATCGTTAAAAAGCCAACATCAGCCCCTAACTCACAGTAATTTTCTAAAAGGTTTACAATTTCCTTATTGAATTGTACACTGTGATGTCTTAAGCCTCACTCCCCTTCTCTGAAAAGAACTCATTTTCCTGAAATCAGTACATTCAAAATGTACTCGCTGGACCATTGGCAGTGTTTGCAGAAAACTCAACTGAAATAAGCTAATTCTCTGGGCACACACCTTTAAGAAACATTTGGAAGTACCAGCACTTTAAAAACATTTGTGTAACTAAGTGGTGATTGGAAGTCTCCTCAAAGCCTTAACTCCAGAGTCTTGTCCTTGTTCCCATGACAGCGCACAGGTCCGAACAGGCTCTGCCTTGCACCATGGAATGCTGCACCTTCAAAGCATTTCACCAACAGCGAGTAATCGGTTTTCACAGTGCAGAGGTAAGGTCGATCATTAAGGACTATTATCCGGATCTGACTGGCTTAATTCACTTGCCTCAGGCACCAGCAGTCAAAGTCAAAAGCAAAAGGTGAATCCAGAGTATCTGGCTTCTATGCTATATTAACATCCCCGGACCATGTCTATTTTTTGCACATAAAATCACTCCTTCCTATTTTTTTAAATAGTCAGTAAGGAACAGCTCATTCTGTAATACTATATTTTTCCATACTATTGCTTACAGACTATTTTATTTCTTTTAAAATTATCACTACTTCACTTTTAATTTTTTTCATTCATTTAAATAGGTAACAGATGCAAAACAAAAAACAAAAAGAAAAGGTAGGAGCAGTGGAATATAATGAAAAGTACTCTTTGTTTCTCCTGTCAGCCAGCCACTTAGTTCTCTTGGGAGGCGAACCTCCTTACGACTTTCTTGTGAATGCCTCCAGAGATGGACCACACTTTTACCAATATGTCCCTTATCTTATGTAATTAATATGCATGTCATCCATACTTTTCTGCATCTTCCTTTTCTCAGTAATCAATCCTGGAGATTATTCCCTATGGAGGCACTCAGTGGCTCATTCTTTTAACTGTACCATACTTATTTAATCCGTTTCCTCCTGGGGCCTGTAGATCGTTACCCATCTTTGCTATTATAAGCAGCACTTATTTACTTATTGAGCCAATGCTTACCCAGGGCTTGCCTTGTGCCATGCTCTGCAGTCAATGTCCTCATACTTGTATCACTTTTCGCGTGTGCAAAACAGTGAGAGGCACAGTGATTTTGCTACTTTTTAGCTGTCTTTGAGCAAACTGCTGAGCCTCAGTTTCTTTATATACAATATGGAAATAATAATAGTACCTAGTTTATAAGGATATAAACATATGTTTGTATACAATCCATGCAAAGCCTGATGTCTAACGCAAAGTATGTGTACTCATTGTAGCTCTAATTCTCATTGCTTTAACTGAGTGAATTTGAGCAACTTTCCAATTGTCTGTTTATCCTTTGGCTGTTTTATTAGGCTATTACTGATCTTTTACTTATTGATTTGTCAAGTGTTTTAAAAGTATAAATTATATATATTGTATATCCTTTGTCTATAAGTTGAAAATATTTTCCTACTTTGTATTTTGTTATTTCATTTTGTTCATTATTTTTCTCACCCTGTTGATATTTTTATTATTACAGAATCAAATTTATTTTTATATCACTTTTGGATTTTGTACTCTATTCAAGATGGTCTTTCTTCCTCCTGAGAGACAATAAGAAAAATTATTTCCTTTTTTTCCCCTGGTACTTGGTACTTCATGCTTTCTTTATAGTTAAATCATTGATCCATCTATAAATTATTTTGGTCTCAGGTCAGGGAAGAATTCCACTTTCTTTTTCCAGATGTCTCTTAATTATTCCAATACCGTAAAAGCAATTTAAGGAAAAAATAGTTTAATATGGGAGAGTTTTATAATTTACTAATAGTACAAAATTTATTTTGCCTAGTGTGTCTTCTATAGGAAGAGGAGAGTGTGTGTGGCCTTTCTCATCCAGCTCGTTATTAGTAGTAAGTACTTGTCCTTGAGGCTGGGGCATATTGGCCTGTTTATTTACTGATCAATGTATGTGAGCACTCGAAAGGAAGATACTAGGAGACTCATGGTCAGAGGACCCAACTAAGCCATGCCCAGATTCCTGGCCCATAGAAACTGTGAGATCATAAATGACATTATTTAGGCCACTAAGTTTTAGGGTGATTTGTCACCTAGCAATGGATAACACAGTGAGCAAAGATGAACATGGCAGAAGTGAGAGCCAATGGCACACCTTTTCAGACTGTTTCCGTTCTCTCAGGGAAGAAGGAAACAAGGTCATCTGCTGAGAGCGAGGATGCGGCAAGAGATCACAGAGGTTTGAGGAGAGAGGAGAAGGCATAAGACAGAAGCATGGGAGAGTTAATAGAAGAGGAAATAGCAACTGAAGGAAGTAAGAAGACACACATGATCCCATATGTGGAAGAGAAACCAATTACCCTCACAGGGGCTACAGTGGGAACAGTGTCATTAGGGAAGAGCCAGTTAGGACTAGAAGGTAAAAGGAACATGAGGAAGAAGAGAGTTTCCTGTCTATCCATTGAATTTCAGAGGTACAGGGAAAGAATTTTGAGTTCTGGAAAAGGGTGAGAGGTAGAGTCATTTAAGGAGCTATTCAAATCTTTCAGAAATGAGAATCTGAGAGATGGGGGACTCCCATGTAGTGGTAGCTGGGTTATACAGAGGAAGATAATGCCACTGGGCATTATCACTGGGTGTTGGTGAGTAGGGAAGAGGGGATGCCTTGCCAGAAACATGCAGGAATGTCTGAAGTCTGGGAATGTCTTCAGGCCTGTGAGAGAGGCAGGGAGCCCGGGGGAGAGGGACTGCATCGGTCTCTGTGCCATGCTGCTTTAGCCTCCTGTTGAAATATTGACATCCAAAAGAAAGTTAGGATGGCTCCATTCAAACTTCACCTTTGTGTGTAACCATATCCCTCCCTCATTCTTTTCCAGAATCACAGCCAAAACCATTCAGAGTCTGCCAGCTGTTACATAATACTCATCATTCCTTTTATTTGTCGTATCCATCAAATCCATTGAAATTATACCCACTGGCCAAAGACACTGGACCTATTTTCAAAACCAAAATCACAAGAATAAAACAAGCCAAAGACCACTCACATGAAAGCTATTTCTGAGTGTGGGGAGCCCATCTTATGGGACAAGGAAAGGGGTCAGGAAAAGGATTACTCCACTCAGGCATGCATTCAAGCTGGGGTTGCAAGGTGATGGAGACCACTGTAGGGTCCAGCAGATCCCTTTGGCTGTTCCCAGCATTCCTCATAAAGTGTTTTGCACAAGGGCTTTGGTCTTGGCAAGTCATTCAACCCTGAAAGGCCCCGAGTAATTGAATCATTCTACAGTGGGTGCCCACAATGAGCCACAACCCTCCTGAATGGCTGATGCTTTAAAAAGTAATAATACGTAGACAAAGGTTAGAAAATGCAGCAACGTAATTGGAGGCTCAGGATGTAAATAAGGCACCAATCTGACCATGCCCTATGAGGAACACCCAGCTTATGAAATAGCAGCAAGAAAGGGTCTAGTACTCCCTAATGTCAGAGAAGATGGAAACTGTGCTACCTTTGACCTTGGTAGCATTGTTGCCTACCCTGGACCCATCCTGTAGAGTAGCCTTCAATCAGTGTGCTGGTCCTTCTAAAGGTTCTGTGAAATATTACCTATCCAAGCTCTACCCAAGGTCTCACCAATGATGGGAAAACAGAGCATGCTACCATTTGTTGCATCCTGTAAGTCTTCTCATAATGACAGTTGGGCAATGAAGGTTCAACTGCTCACAGTTTCTGTGAAAGAATACCCAATATTCTTTGTAAAGTACTTGTCTGCTAAAGTAAACTAGCATGGTTTCTGATGTTTGCAGTAAAACCTTGGTATGATTTTTTTTTTTTTTAAGATTTGTACCGGCAGAGAGTTATGGGCAAGGAATTCCAAGAAATTCCAAGGTCAGGGAACAGCACAAGCACAGGCACGCAAGTGTGAAAATTCAGAGTGTGTTGTTAGAAATATGTGCTGATTGGTGTGGCTGAGGAAGAAAGAGACTTAGAACTAACTGTTGGATGCCTCATTCAGCTTCCTGGCAGAAAGGAACACTACAAAACTGAAGCCATATTTTGAGGAACAGAGGTGTGTGTCAGAACTGGATACTAGCTATGAGGAGGAAGAGAAACGCGGCATGAGTGCATTATGTGGTTTCACGGTGGGTGGGGTTGGTAAGCAAAAGTAGGGGGTCAGCCTGATATTGGGGGAAAGGATGGGACTTCACTCATCACACTTCAGATCTTGGTCTGAATTCTGTGACCACTTATTATCCATGACCTCATTCATATTTTATTTAACCTTCTTGAGCTTCAGTTACCTTCTCTGGAAAAACAGGAAAAATGAAACCTACTGTCCTAGCCTAATCAGCTTAAACATTTCCAGGACAAACCCATAGGCCAACTGAAGTAGACTTATTGATCCACTGGAAAGAGGAAAACCACACATCAGAGAATCATGGGGTACGGCACCAGACAAAGGAAAAGATAGGTTATTCTAGGGCCTGGGGGAAAGGTAGAATTAAGTATAGTTTAACTGAAGTGGTATGGTGATAAACTCATCACCATAGTCAACATCAAGTGTGGGCTGCCAAGTGAAAGCAGGGTCCCGTTTCCTTGGAAACTACGAGGTTAAGATGGATGTGAAATGCTGAGTCCAGAAACTTCTTATCTCAAGCTCTGCCCCTGGGTTGGAAACTAAGACTGTTC
>CM053607.1:22606696-22677864 GCA_028646535.1 Procyon lotor
AAGATCATCTAGGCTAATGCCATATAGAATTAGTGTAATGATGTCAATCATACAAACAAAATTTGTCATGAGGAATTTTTGCTAGTATCTGAATATTCATTTTTTTCTTTTCTTTTTTTCTTTATTTTTCTTATTTATTTGACAGAGAGAGACACACAGAGAGGGGGAACACTAGCAGGAGGTGTGGAAGAGGGAGAAACAGGCTTCTCATCAAGCAGGGAGCCTGACACAGGGCTCTATCACAGGACCCTGGGATCATGACCTGAGTCAAAGGCAGACACTTAATGATTGAGCCACCCAGGCATCCCTGAATATTCGCTTTCATTTACAGTTAAGTATTCTAGATGTAACTTGGAATACCACTCTCTTTTCATGCTTTGCTTATTTTTCCACCAGGCAGTTGAAGTTTAAATGTATATTTGTCTTTCCAAGAGCAAAACAAACAACAATTAATGGGATTACATGAGTGCATACAACAACTCACCAAGTTGTGCAATGAGGACTGATACACTTTGTGTTTGCTACAACTCAATTAAAAAGTTGCTGTTTAAAGAAAAACTGTCATTGAGGATAAGTTCCTTGCCCAAGATTATACAGCATTTTATTACAAGAATAAAATTATTTACTTACTGTGAGACCAATTGGGTAAATCTACTAACCTTTGAAAGTGCTTAACTGTTTGTTTACACGAAAGTAATAACACAAGCAGTCAAATACTTTCAAAGATAAATAAATAAGGAAATGAGTTGGCAGTACATTCAGATTTTAAGAGAGTCTAACAGTTGGCTAAGTAGTTGAGTTACAATTTGGACCTACGCTGTCTGATTCCACAGCTTGCACGTTCGTCTTCTAAGTCCCGTCAGATGAATACAAAATAAGTCATTAACTCCTAGTTGATCCAGAATATCTTACACATAGACTGCCTTTTGGAAAAGTCGATTTGCCTGTGTGATGGGCCTTAGATGATAGCCCAAACATATTAGAAAGGCTAAAAAAAAAAAAAAAAAAAAAGTTGAGATCTTGAATTCAGTAAAGAAAATATGAAAAGGAAGCTTGACGTTTCTCAAGGTTTTTGTGATCCCTGAAGGAAGAAAAAACTGAGAGGAGAGACAAGTGCCCTTAAATATTTGAAGGTTCCCCAAATGCCAAATCAGGAAATATTTTACCTCAGCCTGCATTTGGTAGATGACAAAACAACACCCCTCCTGTGGGGCTGTGGAGACACATTCTTGTGGGCAGGAAGAGGCAACAGTTTGATCTATTGAGTGTCTTTTTTTGGTGAATCTGAAAATGAGGAAGTCCATTTACCCCTCGTGGCATTCTTAACAATCTCCTAAAAAGTCTAGAGTCTGTCAGGGTAAATTAGACAGCTCCAGATTCACCTCCGCTCCCTCCCCTACTAGGAGAGGCCAACCAATGTCCATCGCAGGCCAGCCTACTCCGATGCCCTGCTTCCAGGATTTCAGGATCCTAAAGCTGACAGGAAACTCTATGTGAGGTCTCACAGTGCTGGGAAAATAGAGCATGCTACTGTTTGTTACATCCCATTAGGCTTTTCATGGTGACAGTTTGGGGAATGAAGGCTCAACTGCTCACAGACTGTTCATGGCATCACTCGCCATTCCATCAAGCGGCCCACGGGGCCATGCTAGGTCTCTTACAGAGAAAGCTACCTAAACACAGGTCCTGTCTTCTAGATCAGGGGCTGGCAGCGTCTCAGGGTGGCCCGCTGACCACCACTAAAGCTACAGTTTCTGCTTTGTGCATACCAAAATTTCCATAGATACTTACACCCTTGTACAAAAATTTAATTTTAATGTTCTTTCAATTGTCATATTACCTAACTACAGATCTCTGCTACTTCACATCCCAAAAATATGACCTAAAACCAGTTAACCAGTTTTAGTTGTTGATATCCCAATGACAAGGAATTAGATTTTTTTTTTTTTTAAATACTTCTCAGTCTGTTTCAAAGTCTGGTTTGCATAATATATTACTGGTAGATAAACTCCATGTGACTAAATGTCAAATATTATGTCCAAGTTTATGCACAGCCTCCCAGAGGGGCATGCTGACTCTTTCAGCCCTCGAAAAGAAGGGGCACTGCCGGTGGAGAGGACAAGTTGAATCCTGAAGTCTCCACCTCCACTAGAGGGCGCTGCAGAGCGAGGTGGTAACTGCCTTCACAAGGCAGGGTCTCAGACCCCAAAGCAACACATCTCCTCAAAAAGTCAACTTTGGAGCAGAAGGAAAGGATATAGTGAGGAAAACCTCACCACTACTAACATTTGTGGGCTCTGTGCAAGAGAACAGATGGATGTCTGCACATATTCCTATCATTTTACCCAATAGTAAGAAATGGCAAGGTTTCATCTGACCTATTCAAGTTGTGTTGTTGATGAGAATAATTTTCTATTCAATTTAACTATTTTGATCAGTAATTAGAGAATGGTCCTCCTATTAAAATGGCTAAGTTAAAAGAAAAAAACTAACAGACCACCTAATAATACAAAGTGCATGGCAAGGGGAACTCTCACTCACTGCTGGTGGTAAGCAAAATGGACAGCCACTTTGTAAAATATCTTGGCAGTTTCCTGCAGTTAAACATACACTTGCCATATGACCCAGCAAGCCACTCCTAGGTATTTACCCAAGAGAAATGGGTAATTACCTTCCGATAAATTTGGGCTATCATCTAATGCCCACCACGCTGGCAAATCAACTTTTCCAAAAGGCGGTCTGTGTATAAGATATTCTCAACTAGGAGTTAATTACATATTTTGTATGCACTTCATGTAACTTAGAAGTTGAACTTGCAAGCTGTGGAATCAGACAACCTAGGTTCAAGTTGTGACTCAACTACCTAGCCAGCTATAGCCGCACAAAGATGTGTATAGAAGGCTTATAGCTGCTTTATTCATAATCTCCCCAAACAGGAAAGAACCCAGATGTCCATCAACTGGTGAATGGCTAAACAAATTGTAGTTCCCCCATATAATGGAATGATACTCAGCGATAAAAGAGAATGATCTATCAATACTTGCAACAACATGAATGGCTCTAGAAAGGATTATGCTAAGAAGGCAGACACAAAAGATTATATACTGTATGAATTCCATTTACATGACTTTCTGAAAAAGATAAATTACAAGGACAGACATCAGATCAAAGGTTGCCAGGAGCTGGGAACTGGGAGAGGTGGGTGAGGGGAGTGACACATGGGAGATCTTTCTGGGTTGATGGAAAACATTGTACATTGATTGGAGTCACGGTTACTTAATAGTATATGCATTTTGTCAAAACACATAAAACTGAACACCTAAAAAGAGTGTTCCTACATGTAAATTATGCCTCAAAAACCTGACTTAAAAAGAAGTTGTAATGTTATTTGCAAATTTCAGGCGAGTCATATCCAATGGAAGCCTGCTCACTTTACTTTTTAACAGTTTCTAAAAATTTAAGCAGGTGGCTTCTTTGAAGATTTACTAACTTTTCCTTTATAGCCTCTTCTGTTCTCTGAACTCCACTCTGTGGAGTTTTATATTTTTTAATTTCTACCACAATTGCAATTTGTACTCATTTTCAATAATCTAAAAGATTAAAAATTTTTTAAGTTAAAATTCAAAGTTTAGAAAATTTAAACAGGGTTTCATCAAATTCTGTAATTTATAGTAAATACAAAATTCTTGGAAAAGTAAAAACTACTTTGGGCCACCTGGGTGGCTGGTGGGTTAGTCTGCCTTTGGCTCAGGTCATGATCTAGGGGATCATGTGCCCCATGGGGCTCCTTGCTCAGCAGGGTGCCTGCTTCTCCCTCTCTGCCCCTCCCCCACTCATACTCTTTCTGTCTCTCTCAAATAAATAAAATTTTTTAAAAAAGTAAAAACTATTTTATAAGCTTTCCAAAGAAGTCAGTTTTCTTCCAACGTACCCAGAATTGTCAATTAAAATTAAAAGGCAAAATATAAATTACAACTGAAATTATCAACATGTGAAATTCGAATTGTTCAAAGGAAGCTGAGATTCTAAATTTCATTTGTGTGAATTTAAATACATTTTATCAAACATTTTTTATAAAAACAAACCTTTGCTTTTCCAGAGTTCAGGGTTCATCTAGTAGCCAACAAAAAGGATCGCCACCATACTTCATGCACGTTATATCTGTCCTGGTGTAAATATGGCTTTAAGAGTTACATGAATTATTTGCTGAACTGCCATTTGCAAGTGTTAAAAGTATGGTGCTAATTCATGAGTACCTTCAGGAACCACTCACTGAAGCATAAAGAAGCAAGAGAATGGATGTTGGGCACTATTGGAAAATGATGCATCTCTTGAATTTGTGCCTTCCAAGAGGAGAGATTTGAAAAATTGATGATTTTATCATACTTCAGTTCTTTCATTGCTCAAATCCTTCCTACATATCAAGGTAGTGTCTATCTCTCACCTCAATAATAAAATAACCCACAAATCTTTAGACCTGGCCACCGATATTTCAGGAACACAGGGTGAGAGATGCAGAAAAGCATTTCCCGGGGGCCTGGATGGTGTTAGTTATGAGAGTGGATGTTTAAAGGTAAGATCATACTGTGCTGACACTGGGCACAAAATCCTAAGGCACAGACACCCATGTATGACTTAATAAATTTATTTTGTGTGGGGGCTTCTAATATGGGAAATGCTCTAAAAGCACCCAGAGCAGAAGTTCCTCTTGCCCCACCTACTCACCCTATGGTTCTTCTCTCTACACCTTAGGTGCTAAGGCTGCCCTAAAGAATTGTCTTCAAAATGAAGGATCACACTTCAACACACTTTAACACGATCATTACCTATTAACACTTTACCAGGGATTTCTGGATGAACTGGGCTCAAGAATGGGTGGAACGGAGATCGGAGGAAGATTTGAGGGCTTGGAAGAGGGAAAGGTAATGATGTTGGGGTAGACTTGGCCCTCAAAATCCTCACATGTGCCTCAGGCTATTGGTGTTCTCCAAAGCAGAGTGGCGGAGAGAGCCTCACTATGAAAACGCAAGTATAAAACACGGAGTAGAATAACATTTCACCAAGACCCAGTGGTTCACGTAGGATTGGAAGATGTTGTATGTTTGGAATAGAGAGAAGGAGAAATATATAATCTGCATTTTTAGATGGTTAAAAGCACTCTAAAATGTGTATTGCTCACTTGACAAAAATTTTAGTACATTGGGATATATTCTGCTTTGAGGAAGTTTCCTTGAAACATACATTTGAGCATATTGTTCTCTCAAAGTCCAACCCATGACCTCAAAAGCCCTGAGTGATTTGCTTGTAACCACTGAATGCCACCCTTCTCCCCATCTCGTGACTCGCATGAACACTATGGGCCAACCACGTGACCTTCTTTCAATTCTTAGCAAGTTGCTTCCTGTGGCTGAGCCATTAGTCATGCCCTTCCCTCTGCCTAAAACAAATGTTCTTCTTCCCCATCTTGTCATGGCCAGCTCCTTCTCATCTTTACACCTCAGTTTAAATGTCCTTACCTCAGAGCATCCTTCTCTCCTGGTCACCTCATTTTGAATAGGAAACACCTTCACACATACCTTATTCTGCCTCAGCTCCTCCTCTCTTCCTTTAATATCCTTGGCTCAACATTTGATTATTGGTTCGCTAATAATTGTTGTTATAATATAATAAATGTTGTCTTTGCCTAATTACACCAGAATATAAACTCCATGATCTTGCCCCGTCTTGTTGCGCTGGAATCCTCACTGGGTCTAATAGGATTCTTGGCATAAAGTAAGGAGCAGTGCTTCATAAGTTCTTCATTGATAAGCAATCAAAAAAGAACTGCAGTCCCACAGAGAATATATTATTAACATAATGGATACTCCATACATGGATTTTCTTCCTTAGGTAAGCTTGCAGAGTCTTGAATAGGACTCAATGGCAAAATAAAACATATACAAGATGCCATGAGATCTATGGGAAATGGAAGTTGGAAAGGTCTGGATCATGGCCACAAAATAGGAAGTGTCTTTCAAAATCACTCTCTTATTTCAAATAAATGAATATACTGGAGCAGAATTCATTATTTACTAGATTTTAAAAATAATCTGGCATGATGTCATGGACTTGGTGCATATATGTTATTTTAGTGCCTGGCCTTTTAATAAGATATTAAGTAAAACTCCATAAATGTTAGTACTCATTTATATTCTCTGGGGTAAGGTATTAATAGCTATACAGTGAGAAAATTTTTCCCTAGTCCAATAAATTAATAACTATTAAGCAGGCCACCCATTCTTTATTTATAAATATATAACATTCTTTATTTATAAATATATTTATAAATTAAAATTTATTTATAAATATAATAACATTCTTTATTTATAAATATAAAACAATGTGATTCCCTAGAGCCTTTTAGATGCAAATATGTACAGTGAATCAGGACTATGGGGCCCCTATTCTTTTTGAGCACAGGTAAGCATTTCCTAGAACTCATGTGCACACAGTTTGGGGGATGCTGTGGGCTCATCATTCTACCTTTTAAGAAGCTGCAAGACCAAATTACATGCTGTTGAAGAATGAGGAAATAATAGCATACAGTAAGTAGATCAGTGCATCAGTCAAATTTGCCTTGTATGGTCTAAGTTCTATTTCTCCAAAGAACGTCTCCACTGCATTTACTGCTTCTCCACAGATCTCTGGAATAGAAACAGCATTCCTTGATTTTAAAGCATGCAGAGATTATACAATTATCTACCAGCAGGTAAGATCCTGGGGAAAGATATGGAATCCACACAGAATTTCCAGCAGGGCTCATTTTCACTAACGATGTCTGGAAAAGTATCCCAAAAAGTCAGTTCCATCTTTTGTCCAATTGTGAGCCTGAAACTGTCTTCATTCATTCATTAGACAAGTGGTTATTGAAGGCTGTGTGCTCTAGGTTTAGGGATCCATCAGTTAATAAAACAGACACAAATTCTTGCACTTGTGGTGCTTAGGTCTTGTAGGAAAAGACAAATCATAATCAAAATAAAGAAGTCACTGATGGGACACCTGGGTGGCTCAGTGGGTTAAAGCCTCTGCCTTCAACTCAGGTCATGATCTCAGGGTCCTGAGATCGAGCCCCACATCAGGCTCTCTGCTCGGCGGGGAGCCTGTCCCCCCGCCCCCCCACCGCCTGCTTCTCTGCCTACTTGTGATCTTTGTCAACTAAAGAAATAAAATCTTAAAAAAAAAAAAAGTTAAAAAAAAAAAGAAGTCACTGATATAGCGTATTAGAGGCTTATAAGTAATGTCGAAATATAAAGCAGGAAGGAGGGTTAGGGAGGGCTGGGGTTGCAACTATAGCACAATGGCCAAAAAGGACCTCATTGAAAAGCAAAGTGAAAATGTGTGCCACATGGATGTCTGGGAGAAAAGTATTCCCAGGGGAGTAAATTGCAAGGTTCAGAGGCAGGATGGAATTAGAGGTTTGGAGACTCACAGGAAATCCAGTGGGTTGGAGACAGTGAGCAGGAGAGGCAAGAGTAGGAATTGCAGTGAGAGAGGCGGTAAGGAGTCGAGAGAGGGCTGAGAGAGAAACAGGACCACTGGAGCGTAGGAGAGACATGGTGTATTCACAGGCTCCCTCTGGCTGCTGGGGGGAAAAGGAAGTGTGGGCCGCCGAGGGTGCACCCCAGGAAGCCAGATAATAACATGACAGATCAGAAAAAAATAATAGGAAGTATAAACATTCATTGTAATTTTTTTTTACCGTTTTCTACAGCTAATGAAGCATTTTTTATATCCCTTATCATATGGGATCTTCATGACAATCCACATTGCACCTGTCTCGTAGCTGAGAGAATGGAGCCGTAACAAGGTCCAGGTCTTGCCTGACAATGGGCAACTTCCGTGTCAAAGAACCAAGATGAAGTTCTGGAGACAGGGATGCTGACCTTGAACTGAGAGCTCTCCGCACTACACTACAGTTTGTCAATCCCAGAGTCCAAGTAAAGCCTTTGTAAGCGCTGAGCATGGAAACGCTAATGGTTAAGGAATGATGGGTAAGTTAGGTTCATCCGAGAGAAAGTAAGACTTGAGCAGAGTTTTTGCTTTTCTAACATTTTCTTTGAAGTCTGACACACATACAGAGAAGTGTACAGGCCCCAGGCGGAGGTTTTTAAAGGAAATTTTGAAGTTTTCAATCTGACCACCAACTCGAAGGGTTTCAAGAGAACATACAAAAACAAGAGTAATACATTCTTGGTAAGACGTTCTTTTAGGGGCCCATGAAACCTCTCATTAATTCTGCGCCTGGGCTTTCAGAGGTCGAGGTCACCCACTGCTCTGCACACCACAAAAATGACCGCCTTGAGACACTCCTTGCAGTTCAAAAGTTTAACCCAAACCTAAACCTTTGAGGTTTAACCCAAACCTTGCTATTACTGCTGGGACTGGACAGCCAGTGGATTGGAATGTTCAGGGGGCATGTTAAGGAAACCTCAAGTGTTAATTTTCCAAAAAGCACCTTTTTAGAGATAAGCAGCTCGGGACTTTACTGGCTTTTTTTGAATAGTGACTGTGCTCAGAGATGTCCATATTATGTACAGAGAGGCATGGCACCCATTTTTGCAGAAAAAAAAATTTTCTTCTATGTTTCTTCTACAGCCAAGAAACTGAAGAGAAGCAGCTAAATTTCTTCTACTTCTCATTCTCCTCCTCCCCCTCCTTTACCTCCTTCTCTTCCCCTCTTCCTCTCTCTTTCCCCTTCTTTTCTTTCCTCCCAGGACTAAAGATCTTGAAAAACCTTTATTCTAACTCTGGTGCATCCCAAGGCCACAGAATGAAAGAAAGCCAAGGGCTTGTCAATTTGAATGACAGATGATGGTATTCAGTTTTCAGAGCAGAAGATTTTCCTGTCCTCTGGTCAGTGTGAAACAAGTCATCCAGTATAATACAGAGACCAGAGAGCAGGGACAGAATTAAGCTCCTCTGTCCTGCTCCGTCTTTATACAGATAACTTGAGGAGAGTTTCATGACTCCTCCAGGATTACCCACGTGGTTAGAAGTAAATCAGGGACTAGAATCCAGATCTCAGGGCTTCAAGCCCAGTAATCTTTCCTTTAAACCACACTGCCCCCCTAAAAGTTTCTGCTCATCTTCACACTGCCAGGTGCTAGTAGCAAGCAGATAAGAATATATATTGACAGTTATGATAGTCATAATAATTGACAATTATATTATCTTAATTATTATTATGATAGCTAAGAGTTATTGAGTACAGTATTCTGAGATCTTTACATATATTAAATCATTAAATCTCCACAACAACCCTATTGGTCAGTAAACTGTTATCCTCATTTTATAGATGGGAAACCTGAAGCACAGAGAGGTTAAGTGACCTTCATTGCTCAATGTCACCAACTAGAAAAGAAAACAAATGAAGCAAGTGATTCTCATCATACTGACTCCTGGGGGGGAGGAATGAAATATCAAAGTTGATCCTCAAAGAGTGAGCCAACTATGGTCTATCTGTATAATGGAGTACTACACAGCCATATAAAAGAATGAAGATGATCTCTGTATAGCAATATAGAGTAGTGTCTAGGATATATTGTCTATTAATCAGGCAGAAAATACAAATTTGAGCAGCAAAAAGAGAAATAATTATAATTGGTTATAAAATCTTGAATAAATAATACCCATCAGTTTATATGGTATAGGCATATAAAGGACATTCAAATTATGAAGTAAAATAAAAAGAGAAAGAGGAAAAATCTCATTTTTCATTTTTGGAGTGACTATTACATTAATCCATTACTCCAAGAGCTGGTTGTTACAGGGAAATAATTTTAATATCTTACTCTACCTTTTTATGAAGTAGTAGACATGAGTTTATCCGTAGTCAATGAAGAAAACTCTGCTTTATAGAACAATTCTAGATAACAAGTATAGAAAGGATCATAGCAGTAGAATATCACAATTCTACAGCTGCTAATAAGATCATTTATTCCAACAAGAACCCCTGATGGATGCTAACATTATTAACGAAGAGGTTATTGGAGACCAGGATGTTTAAGGGCATCGAAATATCATCCCCACATATTTCTTGTTAATGTGCAAAAGATAAACTATACTTTTACAATGCAAGGATCTGGTAGTCACTTTAACCAAGAGATCAAATTTAACATTATAGTCAAACAACTGACTGTTTTGAAATGATGAGACTCATGATAGGATGTGATATTAAGCACACAAAATCACCCATGAACTTTGCTTGCCAGAACTTTAGCCTGAAGCTAATCAAGTCTCTAGATCCAACTTCCAATTGACATGAAATACAAAGCATAAAGGAACAAATGAAACTCCTGGAGAAAACTATCAGACAAATGCAGAATGGAGGACATTGTGCAGGATCAGGGATAGACGTGTACGTGTCCACTCAACTTCATGCTATGTTTGAATGTGGTTATAATTAAAAACTGAGGGAAACATATACAGACCAAGCACGGTACAATTTGTAAGAATAGATACGGTCAGGGGAAGAGGAATGGGAGTAGAGAATGAGGATAGAAGGAGAAAACAAACACCAAATCAATGAAAGGGACCGTGTACTGACAATGATAAAAGTGTGCAACCAGCTGAATATTATAGTCGACTCAACTCTCCACATCTGCAAATGGAAAGACATTCATCAAGTTGGCCAAATGAGTCCCTTCCATACGAGCTGGGAGAGGAGACCCACCTGAGGGGGAGGACTCTGAACCCAGTAGACCCACACACATGTGGCACCAGGCTGACTAGCAGGAGCTCCTCACATTGTGAGTTGAGCCTGGATGTTTTCAAATTCATTTGGTAATGCAGGCTTATCTCCCTTGTGTCACGAAGGCCTTCTATTCTTTGATTTATAGCTGCTCTCACGGAAGGAGATTTGTTCAATAATCCTCAGGACTGCAGCAAAACACCCAAAGACATATTTATCTACTCGGCTGTAGTCAGATACCTCCATCTCCCCCAGATATGTAACTATGATTTCTTTTGTTTATGTAGGGTGCTTCCTCAGCTTCCAAGCATTCCAAGAGAACTCTTCTTCTGTGACCTCCTGTGAGTCAGGTAAAAAAACCTATAAGGAAGCCTCTAGCCTCTTTCCTGGCGGAGAAAGGAAAAGGCCAAAAAGCATTACCTCCAGTCCTTGGAAAAATAGCCAGGATAAAAAAGTAGAGGCCAAGAAGTGTCCCCACCAGTCCTTGATGACAGAGAAGCAAGAGAATGTCATCTCCCAGGAGGTCCTAAGACAATTCCAGTAGAATGGGAGTTTCTGGAGGGTAGGAAACACATTTGCCTCTATCCTTGGCCTTATCCGCTTCTGAGAACATGATAGGTGCTCCATACCTATATGTCAACTGAATAGATGAATGCATGATCTAACAACGCAAACGTGATTCACACTGACAAGAACAAATAGGTAAGAAAACAATGAGTCTTCTTAAAGTGAGTAAGGGAATGACTCGAATAGCAAACAAGAAAAACAAAACATTCCCGCAGATATCTGTGTCTACCTATTTGCTCTGTTGGGTTTAAACAATTCTTAAGTCAATATAATAAATGGAAAGAATGTTGCCTATGCAAGTGAAATACCAAAAAAAGAAAAAAAAAAAGACTAGAAACAAAGTGTTTTTATGTGCTGGAAACCAAATATTACCTCACAAAGGTCCAAGACTCTCAGAACCCTTGGAGGCCATTCCCAGATATTTCTAGTTGAAGAGTAGCAATTCTCATTCCTGGTTCTATCAACCACAAGGGTTTCCATTTCACCCCCAGAAGCATCATGAAATTCTTCCCTGGTTTCCCAAAATAAAGTACTTTAATTTGCCAAATTATTGTAAAAACAAGGAGGTAATAGAGAAGAGGTTGCTACGAAATCAAAGAAGCAATGACAAGGCTCCAAGAAACAGTTTAAAACTATAGTCCTGACAGATAGTTTTTCCTGAGAATTCCACCCTCCCCAAAGCTGGAACTACACGACAGAATTTTTTTTTTTTTTAATATCTCCAGTTTTTTTTTTTTATCCCATTCTTGTAGGGCTCCTACTGGGATTGACTTTTCCTTTCTCAATAGTGCTAAGAGGTGAATCTTCTGTGCTACAAGAAGGAAGCCAAGCTGGTCGGGTCTGGCACAAAGCAAACATGTTTGCATTGAGTGAATTATTTTAAATGATGGAAAACAATTCTGTGGCATGGGCCACCACTCTGATGGCCCATGCCACGAGGCACGGGGTAGTCAGCTTAGGAAGAATCAAGGGTTGTGACCTGCATTTCAACCTGGCCTAAGTAGCTGATCGGGGAATTTGAACATTCTAACTCAGAGACAGTTGCTGGATTTTAAAAGTAGAAAATTGGAGAAAGAGCCTGAGTTTGCCCCACTCCATTTTACTAGAACCTTGAGGGAAACCCCTTTCAGTGCCATCAAAGGGATCCATCTGCCCAGCTCTGTTCTTCATGGGACTTTTCTTTCAGGCTCCCTCCCAGAATCAGCTGGCTTTGAATCTGACTCTGCTAAATACAGACCCCAAAGCACCCGGTTCTTTCCTAAGCTTCCCCTGAACAGAGCACCCATTCTTGGCCTCTGCTTGTAATTGTGTTGGTCTAGTTCAAACTCTGATTCAACCCCCAGGACTGGGATGGCATCCAACTCTGCGTTAGGTACAGTGCTGGAAAACATCTGCTCTTTTGTCAGTGTTACACATCGGTCCGATGTCATGGTCCTAAGAATCAGATTAGAAGACAGCTTGCTTTGCGATTTTTCTGTTCCTTTTTTTTTTTTTTTTTGAAAATGCATTTTATCTTGCTCTGAACGTTATTCTTTTCTTCCTGATCTTTCAGGTTAAAGCCAAGAAGTCCCCAGTATCTGCTAGTCATCCAAGAATAAAGCAGGCTGAAATCCATTTGGATCCATGTCTCCATTTGCTAGTGTTTTAAATCCAAACTCTCAACCTCAGGTTCCTGTTCTAAGCAAAGAAACTTACCATCATTGGCTGGACAAAAGGAGCTGAGGCAAAGAAGTAACCTTACACTAAAGAGTTAATCATGTGGAATGCCATGTCACACCCCAGGGATGCCAATACAATAGGTCTGTTGTGAGACCAAAGTCCTTGCGCTTTAATGGGCACTCCAGGTGATTCTAGACAGGTGGACCACATTTTTGAAGAAAGAAAAGGTCCCTGTAGTAAGAGCTGAAAACAGCTGCAGTGGGGGAAGGGAGTCCCAGGGAACCGAGTGATATGCCGCCACCTGGCGGCTGGAGGCCCTCCACATACACAACGGAATATTACTCAGTCATCAGAAAGGATGAATACCCAACTTTTACATCAACATGGATGAGACTGGAGGAGATTATGCTAAGTGAAATAAGTCAAACAGAGAAAGACAATTGTATGGTTTCACTTATTTGTGGAACATAAGGAATAACATGGAGGGTATTAGGAAGGAAGAGAAAAATGAAGAGTGGGAAATCGGAGTGGGAGACAAACCATGAGAGACTATGGACTCTGGGAAACAAACTGAGAGTTTTAGAAGGGGGAGGGTGGCGGATGGGTGAGCCTGGTGATGGGTATCAAGGAGGGCATGAATTGCATGGAGCACTGGGTGTTATACGCAAACAATGAATCATGGAACACTACATCAAATCTAATGATGTACTGTATAGTGACTAATATAACACAATTAAAAAAAAGATTACATGTGCAATCAGAGTCACTTAATTTCTCATGTGAAGAGCAGTATTTCAAATAGTCCATTGGTAGCCTACAGGTTTTTATGTTCTAGGACATGCCTTCTTAATGGGGGAAAAAATGGTTGCTGAGGGATAAAAAATCTTATTCTTTTTATGTACAAAGTACAGATATGCATACAGTATATGAATAGATATATGGAATACATCAGTGGAATTAAAATTTTATGATGGGAATGATTGGGAAAAAAATGTCTAAAAGTCTGCTTAAGAGACCATGATGAGAAAAAGTTTACAAAACACCACTCAAGGGTAAGTCCTCATTATAAGATTTGGAATCTACAGTTGTACCTCTTCTTTAAAGCAAGAGAAGGGCATTTGTGGGAGGGGAGTGAGAAAAGGAACAGCTTCAGCCAAAGCATATTCTAAGACAGATTAATTTTAGGAAAGAATATGTATGAGTTAATATATGTTAAATGAATGAGCATTAAGTGCTAGAACATAGTTCATTGCCAAATTTGAGTAAATGCTATCATCATCATTGTCATCGTTGTCATTGTTAGGACATTCTGAGTATCCAGAAATTGATTCTCTTAAAACTATGAGTCTTTATATCTTGTGGAAGATATTTACCCCGCACAGAAACTTATACCTTAATTTTCAAGGCCTCTTAGTTAAGACAGAATCAGATGCTTCTAATGGAGACCTAGAGTAATAATGGTTACATTAGATAAAAATGCATTTTTCTGTCATATAGAAGTTGGAGCTGGTACGGTGGCTCCTCTCCAGCTGGTCAGGGCCCCAAACCCCTTGTATCGTGTTGCTCCGCCAGTTCCCAGGATTTTGCCCTTATATAGTCTCGCCCTCCCCTTCGGCCCCTGGCAACCACAATTCTACCCTCTTCTTTTATGGGTTCAATGAGATTCTTAGATTCCACATAAAAGTTAGATTGTAGTATTTGTTTTTCTCATTCTGGCTTACGTCATTTAGCATAATGTCCTCCAGGTTCATTCATGTGGTCGCAAATGGCAGAATTTCCCTCTTTTTTAAGGCTGAATAATATTCCACTGTGTATGTGGTAACCCATACCTCCTCTCATACTCCATAATAACAATTAATTGTACAGGGGCACCTGGTGGCTCAGTCAGTGAAGTGTCTGCCTTTAGCTTAGATCATGATCCCACAGTACTGGGATCAAGTCCCATGTCGGGCTCTTTGCTCAGTGGTGAGTCTGCTTTTCCCTCTCCCTCTGTGATCTCTCTTGCTCTCACTCTCTCTCAAATAAATAAAAATCTTTTTAAAAAAATTAATTGTACAAGTAAATTTGAATGTACTGATTGACGGCTCTCCTAATGTCTTAAGATCAGGAGGGGAAAGGAAGAGAAATCAGCGAAAGGAATTCACATGAATCTTTTTTTTGTTCCACCTTTTCAAATTTTTTTAATTTAAATTCATCTAATCAACATGTAGTGAATTGTTAATTTCAGAGGTAGAGTTCAGTGATTCATCAGTTGTATATAACACCCAGTGCTCAACACATCATGTGCCCTAACATCTATCACCCAATTACCTTATCCCCCCACCTCCTCCCCTCCAGCAACCCTCAGTTTGTTTCCCATGATTAAGAGTCTCTTACAGTTTGTCTCCCTCTCTGATTTCATCTTGTTTTATTTTTCCCTCCCTTCCCTTATGATCCTCTGTTTTGTTTCTTAAATTCCACATATGAGTGAGATATGATAATTTTCTTTCTTTGATTGACTTATTTTGCTTAGCATAATACCCTCTAGTTCCTTTCATATCATTGCAAATGGCAAGATTTCATTTTTTTTTTTAATGGCTGAGTGGTATTCCCTTGTAAATTTATACCACATATGCCACAATTTTCTTTATCCATTCAATTATCAATGGACATCTAGGTTCTTTTCATAGTTTGGCTATTGTGGACATTGCTGCTATAAACATTCGGGGTGCAGGTGCCCCTCAGGATCTCTATATTTGTATAGGATTTAGGGGTAAATCCCTAGTGATGCAATTGCTGAGTCGTTTTCAACTTTCTGAGGAACTTCCCTATAGTTTTCCAGAGTGGATACACCAGCTTGCATTCCCACCAACAGTGTAAGACATTTGTTCTTTCTCTGCATCTTCACCAACATCTGTCATCTCCTGAGTGGTTAATTTTAGCCATTCTGACTGGTGTGAGGTGCTATCTCATTGTGGTTTTGATTTGTGTTTCCTTGATACCAAGTGATATTGAGAATTTTTTCATGTGTCTATTGGCCGATTGTATGTCTTCTTTGGAGAAATGTCTGTTCATGTCTTCTGCCCATTTCTTGACTGGATTCTTTGTTCTTTGGGTTTTGAGTCTGATGAGTTCTTTATTGATTTCGGATACTAGCCCTTTATCTGATAAGAGATTTGCAAATATCTTCTCCCGTTCTGCCAGTTAACTTTTGGTTTTGCTGACTGTTTCCTTTGCTGTGCAAAGGCTTTTTATCTTGGTGAAGTCCCAATAGTTCATTTTTGCTTTTGTTTCCCTTGCTTTTGGAGATGTGTCTAGCAAGAAGTTGCTGTGGCCAAGGTCATAGAGGTTGCTGCCTGTGTTCTTCTCTAGGATTTTGATGGATTCCTGTCTCATATTTAGGTCTTTCAACCATTTTGAGTCTATTTTTATGTATGGTGTAAGGAAATGGTCCAGTTTCCTTCTTCTGCATGTGGCTGTCCAGTTTTCCCAACACCATTGGAATCCACATGAATCTTAAGAATATATTATATGAAGGGTGCAAAAGAAATGCAAATAAGCATAAGAGCTATAACTGCCTTTGAGTTCTAAAAGGCTATGTGAGCCCTAAGATGAGCTAAATGTGTGCTATAATGTTAGTTGATTAGAAATCTGTGTAGAGGGGCGCCTGGGTGGATCAGTCCCAGAGTCCTGGGATCAAGCGAGCCCTGCATTGGGCTCTCTGCTTGGCTGGAAAGCCTGCTTCTCCCTCTCCTACTCCCCCTATTTGCATTCCCTCTCTTGCTGTCTGTCTCTCTGTCTGTCAAATACATACATACATACATACATACATACATAAAATCTTTAAAAGAAAGAAAGAAATCTGTGTAGACACATGTTATTGCTTTTGCCAATTAGAAGGCGAGTCTGATCCTTGTGGCAATATTTGTATCTAAGCAGAGGTAAATAATGATCAGGCAAAAGGGATAGTTTAGGTGCAATTGATAGTAAGAAAAAAAAATAGTTAAAAAAATGTAGTAAAAAATTTACTAGTTGATAGAAAATAGTGTGTATATATATACACACAGAGAGAAGGTATATATATATGTATACACACATACACTAATATGTATAATATATACACACATACAAAAACAGTATATATATGTATATATACTTATATATATGTACATAAACATATATGTACATGTCTGAATGGATTAGATGCTACAAAAACAACCCTAAAATCTTAACAACGTCAACAGCAACAGAACAGGAATATTTTTGAAAAACTCTATTGATGGCCACATGAAAGTATAGGAGACTTGCTTGAGTCATGTGTTTGGATCTCTAGAATACCAACATCTAAACAAAAATGTCTGTGCTAACTCTACCAGGAAGGACGGGGTGGAGGAGGAAAGTTTCACCCTCAGCATAGCAGCCTTTCCCAGTGGAGATGGAATAAGGGCTCTGACCCAGAAGCCTCATCTTTTCTGGGCTAAGCCCAGGCAGCAGCCCAGTGTCTGTGGAAGGCAGAGCCTGGTAAGCAGGGGCAGCATCGTGGTGAGGAGGTGCCCGTGCCCTCCACTTAGACATTGTGAGATAATACGAGGTCACCCTCAATAAATTATTCATAGAGTTATTTAGCCATTCAAAAACATTTTTTGATTGCCTCTCCTGTGGTAGGCACTGTAAGGCTATGGCAGGAAGATAACTAGGAATTACACCAGATGGGATTATCCTGATCCTGGAAGAAGAGGATCATAGAACGATGATCAGTTATGGGATGATCCAGTGCCTAGGAAGTGCCTAACACAAAATACATGCTTCATACGTATTTGAAACTGATGGTCCATGCTAGGGGATTGTTGCTTTAGCTAACTTGCCTGCTTCCTTCTCTTTCATTTCCACTGTGATGGACAAAGGCTGCAATGTTATGCTGCTGTGACACTTTGATTCTCTTCGATTTATTCCTGTCTATAGCTTTCTTTTTTAACACAATTTTTGTCTTGTTTTGTTTTTTGTTTATCTGCTTTTGTCTCCATGTTATGATGAGAGTGATGGTTTGTCCCAACTATCAACTATCTCTTTCCTAACAGGAAGGATCACTTTGTGAAAGTGGATTTTTTTTTAATATTTTATTTATTTATTTGACAGAGAGAGAGATCACAAGTAGGCAGAGAGGCAGGCAGAGAGAGAGGGGGAAGCAGGCTCCCTGCTGAGCAGAGAGCTCGATGCAGGGCTCGATCCCAGGACCCTGAGATCATGACCTGAGCCGAAGGCAGAGGCTTTAACCCGCTGAGCCACCCAGGGGCCCCTGAAAGTGGATTTTTGTCCTTCTTGGATTACACTAGCTACATTTCAAGTACTAATAGCCACATGGGGCTACTGGCTACCTATTGGGTAGTACAGATTATAGAACATAAGTTCTCTTGGACAATTTTGACCAGATGTAGCCAGTTACCCGGATTCCCAATATCCAGTCCCAAATCCCAACTGCTTTTAACTGGGATTCCCACATTCTCCCTTTCTTCCCATAAGGATTACCACTCTGTGAGAACCCTGCCCATTGAAATAGCATGTGGAGTCCTGATAAGTGGCCCATGACTTGCTGCAACTCTTCACAGTTTTTGAAATGGCTGCTTAGCACCCAAGCTTTACCCCAGACTCCCTTTTTTGGAACTGTTAGGCCCACCAGAGCACACATATGTCCTCCTGACAGCGTGGGTCCTTTACTGTGGCTCCCCACTGCTCAAAGGAGCCCAAACACTTTTCTCAACCACGTCCCGCTGAGCAATACAAATCACCTTCTATCTTTAAAAAAGAAAAAGAAAAAAAATTTCTGACTCACTGGAGTTACTCCAAATCACTCTCTTTCTTGGAATTCCTGACTTCTTTTGATGTTCATCAATGCATCACCACCTGGTGAGCTTGCCAAGATCATGTCTGGGTTTTAGTGATATATCATCTCCCCATAGTTTATTGCAAGGACTTCCCACCTCTTCTAGGGATCCAAAAGATCCATGAGCAGCATAAAATGGCAAGATGCCAGGAAACAAGGACTCAGCTCTCAGCTAGATATCTTATTCACTAGTACAGGGCTGCCTTTGAGAGTCAATGTACTAGGGAAGGATTCCAGGAAGAGGTGTGACTTTAGAATAATTACAGAGGTCAGCTAAGTAAGTTAAATAAGTCTGAAAAATCATAATTACGCCAACCCTAGACAAGGCAATGAAGTTGAGAAGTTTATCTTTGGCTTCCCTCCAAACTTCCCTGAGAATCCTTCTCTTTGATTTTTCTCCTTTGTCCCCTTCCCTCGAGCTTGCCCAGGACTCTATCTTGGCTTCTCTCTCCTTCAGGAAAGCTCTTTTGGGGCTCTTTTCTCCCATGCAAACTTAGTTCCATGCCCATTAGGCTCTGCTCGTTAAGACCCGCCAGCTATTAGGACAAGCTAATTTACTCAAAAACAGGAGTCCTTTACCTGGTTCCCAAGACAGGCTTCAGAGAGCAGCGAAGACCCTAAGATATAACAGCTTCGCTTGCCCATTTCCTGAAAAGAGGCATAGATTTCATCAGATTCTGAAATGTGTCTATGACCCCACAAAAGGTTGAAACCACTGCTGGTGAATATCAATAGCTGATAATAATAGGAACTTTTCTTCCCAGGTAATGTTTGCATTTTAACCACGGGGTGAAGGAGAAACCACCATCTATTAAATATCTTTGCTTCAGGAAATAATAATAGGAGCATCTTCAGGCCAGAGACAAGAGAGGGAGGAAAGACTCTGGAGCAGGAAACGTCCTGATCCTGCCTTTCGGATCACGCCACCCATCTCTACCTACAATCAAGGGCAGCTTCTCTGGGTGTCGCACTGTTTCTCTTTGAACACAAAACCTTTCCACTCATAGAAAATGTAGGCTTTTTAAAGAAATTTCAGAGAAACTGATCGGGCTTAGGTTGCTACCCTTTTTTCTTCATTAGGATACATTCTGAGAAGAAGTGCCAATAGCATATGACAGAGGATCAGGAGGTTAGTTCCTGTGCAACCACTCATTTGCTGAGCAACTTTCTGAGAATGCTTGGCCTCTCTAGGCCTCAGGTTTTTCATTTCATTTTCATTTCATCTGGGCAGCCCTCTTCCAGCCTTGTGATTCTAAGAAAGCTGCCCAAAGTCCACTATAAATGAAATTTCTGTTCTACTCTTTTATTGATATGCAGAGGTAAGTTTTCACATTTGGGGGAAAATATCTAACCAAACACTAAGTTGTTTTCCTCCTTTTTAATATGTTAGCATCTTGTCTGAAGAAGCAAAACCTGCTCTTGAAAAGCTTCAGAACAGTTTGTGGTGGATTGCAATTCTTGTCTCAGAAAGATTAATTGGAAACAAACTCTAAGGAAGAAAATTCAAAGCCCATTTCTATGCTTCCTGCCTTTTAGATCTTCTAACATGTAAATTGACCGTTACAAAGAGGATCAGTGATGAGAATGGCCTGTGCGAAGACCAGCATTCAGCTCCCTGATTATTCCTTGCCAGAATCCTGGGTGACCAGCATCTCAATGGCCTTCTTTTCAGCTCGCAGGATGATGAACTGCGCACTAGCTCCAGACCCTGAGTTCCCCAACATGAATTCTACCACAGTTTTAGCAAACTGAAGACCCTTCCCCGCCCCCAGATTGTGCTTCCAATTAGAACAAAACCTGGTCTCGAGGGTCACTCCGGACATCCACTTTCAGGAACTCTATCATTTTTTAAAGCGTAAGAAAGCTGCTTTTGATGTCTGGCTATTTGTTGGCCTTTCCCATGTGTATTCCTGCTATATTCCTTATCTGTGTCATCTTTCCATTCTTAAGTACTATTTTTTGAATCCTGGCAAAATTCCCTCGTTGAGTGTTGTTTTCAGATTGCCTCATTCACCCCCATCACTGGTCCCCTTGCATCTCCTCTCTTCTTCTAATACCGAGACTCCCTGCTTACTTAGCAATCTCGCTATTCTAACATAACTGAGGACCAGGAAGGGAGCAAGAAGTACTAACCCGTAGCCAACACGGACTTAGCACAAAAGTTGTGATGACTTAACCTTCACTCAAACCAATTTCCTTTTGCATTACATATAATTCCATCTAGAAATAAAGTACAAGTGTCAAACATATAAGTGGGTGAAGAAAGGGAAGGACCAGGCAGGCATGGGAGGGGAGAGCCTCCAATGGCTGAACTGGCAGCCAAGGAAAATGCTAATGGATAGCCTGGCAAGGACATAGAAAATAAAAGGCAGTAAAAGCATGATAAAAGGGGAATCCAAGAATCCTTGCAGTCTAGGATATTTAATGATGAAATAAAGATAAAATAAAAATCCAACTAAATGGATTGCACCATATCTAGAATGGGAGTGGAATGGGTTATTAATTTAGCTTCAAAACAAGACAAAGGTAATGATCAATTGAAAGAACTGTTTCACCTAAGCTCCCAATAACCATTCTTCCTTTTTTGCTTTAGTGTAATAGCTGAGCACATGATTGCCCAAAACAAAGACTACATTTGGCCATCTTCCCATGCAGTTGGGTTTGGCCAATAGGGTGTGCATGGAAGTGATATAGACCACTTCCAGGTCATGTCCTTCTTTGAAAGGAAGTCTGATGCTTTCCATCCTCATCATCTGCTGGTTTGGGTGTGGACACAGTGCCTGGAGCTGGAACAAACAGCCACATATTTAGGATGAAAGATAAATAAAAAGAGTCTGACGCAATAGAGCCACCATATTATCTTATACTGCCTATGCTTGGTCTGATTCTTGATAAGAATATCAACTTGTTTTGTTCAAGCCACTGATATTTTGGGTTTTAGCAGCAGAACCTACAACCTAACTAATCGACTAGTGAAACTTCTAACTAGGGATGTAATCTGGGGGGATCCCATTGATGCCCCCAAATTCCACTTCCCCTCTCTCCTTTGGCAGTGGCTCTGTGGCGAAGTGGAAAAAGGTGAGATTTGGAGTCCAGCCTTGGCTCTACTTGTTACTAAGTTTTCTCTATAAACTGAGAATCATAAAGGTTAATATTTATTAAATGCTTCTGTGCCATGCTTGCTTATGTGCATTACCTCATTTAATCCTAACAACAACGCAAGTGGAAGGCATTATTATTATTCTAATCTTAGAGATGCAGTTAAGCATCTTTCCTAAGATATTACAGCTAATGAGAGGCAAAGCTGGGATTTGGACTGAGAGAGTTTCTCGAGGGCCTGCAGATTTTAACCACTTCCCTCTGGACTTAACTTTCTGCACTGGTGGGAGATTCAAGGCAAATTTAGTGCCCAGAGCACAGTCATGCCTCCTCAAACCAGAATCCTTCTGTATGATTCCAATTGTATTCTGACAGTCTGTCTCTTTGAGCTAAGGTGCCATGTTACCTACTGACTACCTGCTCTCAGGTGAGTCTTTCTTTGGTGAAGGGTGGTAAAGTCTCTGATTAACTATAGTAAATCCTGCTTAGTTAAGCAGGGAAATTTTCTTTCTCCTCCTGTTCTAAATTGATTTTTCAGTCAAAATCTCAAAGTCCTAGGTCTCTTCAAAGCTACAGTCCATGATGATAATTTTGCACCACCAAAAAAAGTTTGCATTCTGTCCAAAATGTTTTGGAAGGCAGGATGTGAACCCCAGTCACAAACCCACACACTGCAAGGGGGCTCCCCCAGATGAGGGAACCAGACAAAGGTTCTCTCAAAAGAGAACCTCCTTTCTCACACAAGCAGAGAAAAGAAATAAATACTGCTTGGTGCCAAAAAAAAAAAAAAGAAAAAGAAAAAAAGGAGACTCAGGAACTTGAGGCCTGTCACTGCTCACTGAAGGAAAAAAAATTAAAAGAAATGGAAGTGTGAGTGGTGCCTCACAATGGAAGTGTGAGGTGGCTCAGTGGGTTAAGTGTCCGACTCTTGATTTCGGCTCAGGTCATGATCTCAGGGTCCTGGGATGGAGCCCCACCTTGGGCTCCACAGTTAGTGCGGCGTCTGCTTAAGGATTCTCTCTCCCTCTGCCTCTGCCCCTTCTCATGCTCTCCCTCCCTCTCTCTCAAAAAATAAATAAATAAATCTAAAAAAGAAAAGAGAGAGAAATGCAAGTGTGAGAAGACAGAAGAGCCAAAAAAGTACATAATCTATGAAGATATTTCTCCTAAAATGGATAAAGGAGAAAAGTAAGGATGCCTTAAAAGGTAGGTTCTGTTTTTTTAGGAAATGAGTCCACTGCCACCTCATACAATATCGATGTGGTGAATTGGCTGGAGGCAGGTGAAGTGTTGCCCATGTGGAAGCCCCCTTGAAACTGCCAAGGGCACCGGGACAGATCCTTCTCTATGTGGCCCAGGCAAGAACAATCTCATAGCACTGGAGAAACTAGACTCTCGAAGATGACAGACAACTGTGTCCCAGATCACATGGGTAGTCAGTGGTGGACCTATCATTTGAAACCCAAGACTGCCAGATGCCAAAACGGACTAAAAAACCCTGTTTATTCCTGTTTATTCAACATGTCACTCCAGTATTCTCCCTAGATTACTTCTTCTGCCAGCTATCTACTGTGCAAGTGTTCTTTTTTTCATTCAACATTTATCAAGCACCAACAATGTCCAGTTGCTAAGGTATAAAAACGTGGTTACTCCTGACATGAGATTTGCAGACTGATAGAGAAGTCAAGGCCAAACATGAGGGTAATAAAGTGTTAAAGTGTTACAAGAACCATGGCAGAATACGGTGATACCAAAAATGATTAACAGTGCTAGACACAGTGCTGAGAGCTTGGCCTGTCCTATTGGAGAAGGGAGACAAGAGAAGAAGCCATCGTGTTACCAAGGGTAAACCTTCTTCCACATGCCAGATTTAGCCCATAAAAATACAGGATCCCCAGTTAAATTTGAACTTTGGCTAAATGACAAATGCTTTTTTAGTATAACTCCCAAGCAGTGTTTGAGACATAATTTTACTAAAACATTATTCATCGTTTATCTGAAATTCAAATTTAACTGGAGTCCTGTATTTTATCTGGCAATTCTAGATGAGAAGGGGGAGGAACTAGTGGAATGTGTTTCATAGAGAAGCTGAGTCCTGAAGATGAGTACTTTTCTTCAGATTAGGGGTAATGGGAAGAGAAGAAAAAGAGGGAAGCAAAGACTAGCAAAACTCTAATCTCAGATGAACCATGACCACAAGAAACTAACAACTTCCAAAAGACCAATGAAATTACTTTCATAGAGATGTGTCAAGCCACCTCAAAATACTCTCTTTTTGGAAAAAAGTGGGAAATGAGTTAAAACCTGTTTTGGTCACCTTGTAAATATAAGGTCTCCCATGGAGTTGGGTAGAGGTAGAAATAAATGTCAGTGAAGAGCTCTTGGTTGCCAAGCAAACACTCAGGGATGTAGGCTTCTCCTACGCGTTTAGAATGGGGTTGCAGTGCTTTAAAGGAAGTCCTCTCTCCTCTCAAAGAAAAGAGAGGAATAAAAGAGAGGAGGCAGACATAGCAGCTACCTCCCTCTCCCACGACCAGCCAGATGTCTTGGGTCAAGCTCTTTCCCCTCTGCCAGTTTCAGCTTCCTCCTCTCAGTAGTCACATGGTCTCCCTCCAGCCTTCACAATGATCTGGTTTTCAGTAGTAAATGTCAACTGTCCTGTCATGTCAACTCTCAGACTACCACAGGAGGAGGCAGCATGGTTCTCCAGCCTTCCTGACAATTCTATAAGCTTCCAGTATTCCTCCACAACATTAGCTTTTCATCTTCTTAGCTAGACTTGGTATCTGCTGCTTTCAACCAAAAAATCAAAGAACTCCAGATCACTGCAGAGGTGAGAAGGCAGGTACCAAGGTCAATTACACTTGTGAAACTCTGTTAAACATGGCCATCTTCTATTTACTGCAGGACTTCTCAGATCCTTTAAAATGGTCACCTCTTTGCGACTCTTCAGGAGAGAATTTAGTATTTGGAGCTTCACAGACCCTCTTTATCTCAGATCCTTTTTGTTACTGTTTTGATAGAGCAATTTGGAGGACCTTTAGCCTGGAGTTCCTGATTCCCATCACTTATTATCTTCAAGCGTTGTATATGTGTAAAGTCCGACCTACCAGCTGATGGTAGGATCTTAGGTGAAGAAACAAAATCTTCCATCTCTTCTTCACCCCCACGGAGCACTAGGCAGAGTAAAGCAAAATTGTGCTGTGAACTCATTGCAACCAGCCATCTTATAACCACAGAGTGGCTGAATGTGATTAAAGCCACAGCAAATCTCAGAGCACTCTTCTTGAGGCCAGGAGAGCTGACCCATGTCACCTTGCCAAAAAGCAATTTTTCTGATTATTTTCTGCCTGCCCAGGATTCCTGTGGTTTCCAGTTGTAAGAGGATCCTTCACTTCCTGACATTGTTGCTTTCTCACTACTATGGCAGCCCTTGTAGCGTTGTAGCTCAGGACCCCTGGAAGGGTTCCTGCCTCAGAGACAGGGGCGTGGCCAATGCTGATTACCCTCAGGTGGCTCAGCTGCGGATCCATCCATCGGCAAGTTGTAGTTATTAATGACTCGATTGCTGGCACTAAGGACACGCTTCTCAACCCAAAGTTTCACTTAATTTAAAGTGTTTATGCAATACGTAGCAAACTCATACCATGTGCCAGACTTTTTCATGTCATTTCATACATTCTGTTTAGTTCTTACCCTCTATGATTGTGCTTTAACGCTTTACGGATGGCAGGACATAAGTGCCTCTAGTATATTGTCTCAAAAGCAGGGAGATGGGCCAGAAAGAACTGCAAATTGCTGCTCATCATGGTGTCCTCTGGGTATCACTGGCAGGAACTCTTTGGCTTTGAGTGTTTGAACAGCAAAAATAGTTGCATAAAAAAATATAGGCCACAAAGGCTTAAACTTGGAAGACAAAGTGAAAAAAACACTTTATAATAAAAGCAATAATTTTTAAACAAGTTAGTTTTTAAACTAAAGTTCAAAGGGCTAGAAGTTATTAAATCCTAGAGACTTTCTTCAATAAAGAAAATTCATTTAATGCAAAAGCACTGCTGACTTAAAAGAGGAGGAGAATGAATTCTACTTAGGATTAATAACAAAGCACCTCGGTAAGGGCAGTACCAGCATATACTACGTGCACATTTTTATAGGAAAATAGACACTATAAGATAGGTGCTTTTATTATTATCCTCAGTCTACAGAGAAGGTTAAAAAGTTTGCCAAGGTTATACGGTTAGCAAGAAACAAAGCTAGGATTTAAATACGGGACTGTCTGACTCCCAAGTTTACTCTGTCCATCACTATTGTGCTATCACACTAATAGTTTTGCTGAGACGTTGATCCCATCAGATCTCCTGAAGCCCAGTTGCCGCCAAACATGAGCAGTTACATCTGTTCAATCCTCTTCTGTTCATATCCCCCCAACGATCCTGAGCTGTACAAACTACTATCATTTTCCAAATATGCCGTGTCATAGAAAGTGTTGGGAAGCATTAATTTAGCCACCTAGGAAACCACTTTCTGATGAAAAAACCAAAGTCATTGGGTGGATGGAAACCCAGTCAATGAGTGACTCAGTGTGCATTCTTCCTCTTTCCCTTAGACAAGGATAATTAGGCTAAAACATCAGTAGCTGGTGGGGTGGAGGACAAAGTAGGGTTGCACAAACTTGATGGGGTATGTAGGCTAAGTGTCCCTAAGCACTGAGTGAGGTTTCCTGAAGTCAAGAGGGTCTTCATGAACTTGGGCAAGAGGGTCTTCGTGAACTTGGGCAAGAGGCTATGTCAGTCCAGAACAGGCTTCCATAAACTATGGCCAGACTCATATGGGGGCCAAACCCAGGCCATGGTCTATTTTTGAATTCTCCATAAGATAAGAATGCTTCTTGTGTGTTTGAAAGGTTGTTAACAAAACAAAGAAGAATATGTGACAAAGACCAATTGTAGCCCTCAAGGCCTAAAATATTTGCTCTCTGGCCCTTCTTAGAATAAGTTTCCCAACAACCCCTACCTGTGATCACCACAAGAAAGCCAGGGGCTAATGAATGAGAAACCAGAATGAAAATCATTTTAAGGTTGTAAGGGCTTCACTTACAATTGTAGAGACTATTTGTAACTCTTTAAGACAGATTTACTTTAACCTTTCAGAAGTTGGAAAGAAAGAGAAACAGGAAAATAACCTCCTCTTGCCCAGTTTTCACCTTCCAGTTTCATAAGTCTCCAGGTATTTGTGAGCTTTTTCCAGGCAGATTCTGTAAGAATGAAGGAGATGTTTTTAAGAGGGAGAAGGGGATCTTAATCATAAGGAAGAAAGAAACCAATTACTTAATACCTACTATGTACCAAGACCTTTCACACCTGCTGAATCAAAAATCCCACGCACTCTGCCTCCATTATATCTACAAGATAACACACTGGGTCCCAAAGGGCTAAGTGACTTGTCCAAGATCCTACTATAGATGCAAACCTGGGCTGCAAATCTTAGTTTTCTGATTCCAAGTCCAGTGCCCCCCCTTTTTCTATACTCAGCTCCAGATAATGAATTTGAGTATGTTTCAGACATAGAATCCAAAATCCAGAGTCCCAGGTAGGCCCTGCTTCCTCACCTGAATACTAAGCATATCAGACTAGAGGATTGCAAAATCTCTCCCAGCTCCATCCTTGTCTGATTGTTTCTGAGAAATAATGCAAATGAAATGGAAAAGGAAAGTTGAGTAGGCCATTTTATATTCCTGGCTAGTCCAACTTCTTTGGGGTGTGAGATCAGTGAGGGTCAGGGGAACTTGCCCAGGTTAATTTAAGTGAGAAATGCATAACCAAAACATGAGTACAAAAGGCTTTCGATGCTGGTAATATGGCACCCTGACTTAACAAAGACTGTTCCCCACCACAAATACATGTAATGCTAGATAAATATTTTAAAATTTTAAAATGCATAACCTGAAAAAAGGCCAAGACAGTTCCCAGATGCCAGAAACAAAAGGAAATTCAAAACCAGAGATGTAGGGCTCCAGCTACAAGTTAAGAGACCAAGAAAGAATCAGGCCTGGACATAGGTCCCAAGTAAATTTGGCCTGGAAGCGGTTCAGTCTGGAACTGAGATCTCTGCTTAAAACTCCAAAAGAGACTCCAAAAATCCTCCCAGACTCGAAAAGAGCACTAAAAGAACTTTGTCTACTGCCCAGAGAAGCAACAAGGAAGCTAGCTATCTCTTCTGGAATCTAGTTGAAATAGAATAGGTGTCCTGTGGAAAGTCCCAAACCCAATCTAGGTGTGGGGTATGAATTTAGGCTATCTCCATGTCATAGGACTCCCAAGCAAGAAGTTCACAAAATTACTGGTCCATGACCAGTATAAACCAAGGCAACCTGGAGAGAAGTAAATACAAGACTGCTCTGCAGGGAATTATCCACAGTCCAGGGTGAATGGGACTCTTACCAAAAGAAAAAGTAAAAGTGTAGTGTAAAATGTACTAACTATGTGATGAAAAAGTATCAGGGAGGAGCATCAGCTGATAGAACACATGGAAGAACAATGAACCCAAGAACTAAATCATCATCATCATCATCAAGACACTGCAAAATAAGTATGCTTAAATTGAGGGGATAAAAGAACACATAGTAAAAATCAAAATGATAGGACTCAGAGGCATCTGGATGGCTCAGTTAAGCATCTGACTTTGGCTCAGGTCATGACCACAGGGTCCTGGGATGGACCCCTGCATCAAACCCCACATGAGGCTCCATGCTCAGCAGAGAGTCTGCTTGTCCTCTCCCCACTCATGCTTTCTCTGTCTGTCTCTCTCTCTCTCAAATAAATAAAATCTTTTTTAAAAAAAGACAGGATTCAGAAATTTAAGTAATTTGAATAATCAAATAGAACTTCTAGAACTGAGAAGTATAATCATTAAATTTTTTAAATCAAATTAAGCAGCAACTGAGATCACTTAAAAAAAAAAACCAGTGAACTATTAGATTGATTTGACAAAATCATCCAGACTAAAACAAAGAAATATAAGAACATATCTAAAAGAGTTTAAGAGACCATGAAGAGTTGACTGATAGATTTAGATTTTTAAATCTAAACCAAATATAAATTCTAGCAGAGGATGATGGAGGGAAGGGGGTTTGAAGAAACTCAAAGAAAGTAGCACAAAAGAGAAAAAAAAAAGCCACATAGGTACATACATAGGAGTCAAACTTGTAAACAAACAAATGAACAAACAAAACTCTTAAAAGCCCCTGAAAAGAGAGATAACCTAAAAAGGAAATAACAACTAGGTTAACCACAAAATTATCACTAGCAATAACAGAAGCATTTCTCTTATACCCAACTAAACTATTGTGCCTGAATGAGGGTGGTGAAATAAAGGTATTTTCACAAATAAGGCTAAAAAAAAAAATTATCACTGACATCTTTTGCTGAAAAAGCTACTAATGGGATGTGTTTCAGAAAGACACCAAAATTGAATCTCAAAAAATATATGAAGAAATGAGCAGAGAAATAAGCATTAACTTCTAACAATGGCAACAGTAAAAGCCAATTTACTTTTGGAGTTACTTTTGGCAGTTTACTTTTGAAATTGCCAAAACCAAGTTAAAGTGAAATACTAAAGAACAATAATATAGAAAATGTAATGAGGTATCTTAAATCCTTGTACTGGGGGAAGGAAAACAAACAAGGATTGAATAATTAATGAAGTATGCATGATAAAATTTTTACTGTAACCAGTAAAATATCTGAAATACAAGGAACACTTTCCAGCCAATACAGAAGGTGGAGAAATAGAGCAATGAAAACAAACAATATAATAAGAGAAATAAAGGATAAAAAAGAAGAAAAGAAAAAGAAGCCCATGGGCAAGAAGATCTAGAGATCCCCGTTCTGATCCCATTCTAAAATCATTTGGGTCCCTGTTGAGGTTGGGCACCACCTGGTGGTGATTGTCTACTGGGGCTTAAGTATTGTCTAGGACAAATAACTGGCAAGGGACCCCCCTCCTGTCTCCATTGCCTGCCATTTCCCCTTTGCCCAGCCTTCTTCCACCTACACAGAGGATGAGAACTTTAATCCACCTCCTTATTAAGAACAGGGGATGGGCAGAAAATGGGAGCCCATCATCAACTGTGTTAGACTAAAATTCATGTTTGGGCCAGGATTTATTACATTCAAAAGAAAAAAAAGCTAAAAGTTAATATTGAGCAGGGCACTTGGGTGGCTTAGTTGGTTAAGTGTCTGCCTTCAGCTCAGGTCATGATCTCCAGGTCCTGGAATCGAGGCCCACATCGGGCTCCCTACTCAGTGGAGAGTCTGCTTCTCCTCCCTCTGCCCTTCCCCTGCTGTTCTCTCTCTGTCTCTCTCTCTCTCTCTCCCTCTCTCAAATGAATAAGTAAAATCTTACCCAAAAAAAGTTAATATTGAGCATTCCACTCAAAGAGTTAGAAAATGAAAAGAGTATCCCAAAGAAAGTAGAAGGAAAGAAATGACAAAGGTAAGTAAGGATTTAATGAATTAGAAAATAAACAATAAAGAAGGTCTACACTATCTAAGTGGGTCTTTTTTTTTTTTTAGGTGAGTAAAATCAACATCTGGCATAGAAAAAATATATACAACATTACAAATTTTTAAGGAAAGTGTAACTAAAAAATGAATTTTAAATATATAAGTAATATGCCAATAAAGTTTAAAAGTAGATTAAATGGACATTACTATTCTGATATTTAATCATTTTACTGGTTTTTACATCTATCAAAACATATGCAGACCTATGCATGTAAAGGATGACATGTGATCATATATATGATTTTTCAAGTGATCTTATATTTGTTTATCTAAATCTTGACTTACCCCTTCACCACTTGAATTCACATAACCAAAGATATCCTATATGTTAGAATACACATTCACCTGGAGTAAAACAAAAGGTATTTAACTTTTTCTCAATGAGTTCTAGAGATATTCCACTGCTGGCAGTTCTTTTGGCCTCTCTTTCATGGTCTCAGATGGCTGTTGCAGCCTCATGCATCAAGCACATATCCTGGTCAGGAAGCAGGGGGGAGGGAGACACGATGACCAGCAAAATTGCTCTCACATCTCCTAAGCCAGACCTGTGCCGCACGACCATCCCTGACTGGAAAGTGGCTATGGAAAAAGGTACTGGGATGGGCTTCCATCAACAAATCAACATTATCTTCCATACCGTATTCACAAATTAATTTGTATCCTTCCATAGTTTTCTTCTTGGTCTTATAATTGTATACAGATAAATATATACACATATTCATATATTCACAGCTATGATGAGGCAAGGAATTACTGGGAGGTTACACGTATGTTCCTTGTTTCCTCCTTGTATAAAAGCAGTCCTACCTCCTCCTGCTAATCGGGATCACTGTGGCAGCCAGGAGAATGCACCCAGCAGAACTCCAGCTCTGGGGACCGTAACTGACCAAGGGCCCCCAGCTGCTGGCTCTGAAATTTAAGGCTGCCCTTCCCACAGGCTGCTCCTGGCCGGTGACCTGGCACGCAAGGATACTACAGTAGCCCTTCTTTGGAGACCCGAGACTCCACAGATGGTTGACTTTGGGTTAAGAGCTCCAGTGACCTTGTTGAGCTTTCTAAAGATGGCGTAGCAGTCTAGGACCCTTCCACCCAACCTTTGCTCCCTCTCCACTTCATTCAGGATGAGACTTGCATCGCAGTCTGACCACTCTCCCAGCCTCACATGACTCATTTTCTCTCCTTGGCTTTTGCTCCAATAAAATCCCTACATGTTTAATCCTGCCTTGGTGTCTGCTTTACAGAGGACCCAGACTAACCATAAATTACCATTGTCAGGATGATGACTCTCTTCTTGCCTATTGGAACCTGGACACAAATGTAATTGTCGCTCAGTGGGCACCCGGCTGGGCACCCTGGCGAAAGTTTTCCTACTCTGGGGACCAAGACTTTCAACTCTATAGAATTAGACTTAAAAGGACAAGAATCATAAATTCCACCAGTAAGACCACTCTTCTTGCCTCCACTCCTTGATTCCCAGACGTATTTTTTCTTCCTGTGGGTGGCATGGCATCATATAGAGACCTACGATTGAATACACAAACTACATGCTGAAGGACGACAGCGCATCATCACAGGGTATTAGCTCTGAGCTGGACCATCTGCTGCAATGTTAGAAGACTGTGCTACCTAAGACAATGGCCACTTCTGGATGGCGTAGTAGGTGATACAAACACGGAGTCCATTATCATGGCCCCACTCCCTCAACTCCCTCACTGGGAAAGGGTCTGACACTGAGTTGTGTGGGTTTCCACGCCCTTGAGGAAGTATTCTGTAAGCTCCTAGGCGATGGAGCCTAGATAGAGGCTCTATAGTTGGAAAAGGCAAACCTATATCTAAAACAGGTATCTGTAATAGGCAGTCACCATCTCCTCCTTATATTCATACCTTTGTGGAGTCTCTTCTACATTCAAAAGGGCTGATCTGGATAACCAATAGGATACTGCAGAAATGTTGTGTGACTTTGGAGGCTATGTCATAAGAGACATGTGGCTCCCACCTCACCCTCTTTTGGGTCACTTGCTCTGGGCAAAGCCAGGCACCACCATGCTTTAGGACACTCAAGGAGCCCTGTGAAGGCTGCATGGTGCAGAACTGGGGCTTCCTGCTGGGAGCTGGCATCTGACTGAAACCGTCCACAGCCCCCTAGCCCAACTGCCCAGCTACGCAATTCCCAAATTCATGACCTACAGGAAGCACAAGAAATAAGAAACACTTTTCTTGTACTAAGTCACTTAGTTCTGTGGTGATTTGTTATACAGTTGTTAAATAAATAGAATTATCCCCAAATCATCCTAAAGATTTGGACATCAGTACCTACCTAACTTCTGAACATCCTACTTCTTTTTCTATATGGAAGTCAAAATCATTCTATGTGTCGAGATATCCTCTATAATAAATCTGATTATTCTTCATAAGTCCTTCACCTCTGTAGAAATTACAGAAGTATGTAATCCAACATCCTGTATTACTGAATAAAGAATAGACATTCTTAGGGTGCCTAGGTGATGCACTTCATTAAGCATCTGACCCTTGGTTTGGGCTCAGGTCGTGGTCTCAGGGTCCTGAGATCAAGCCCCACATGGGGCTCCACATTCAGTGTAGAGTCTGCTTAAACTTTCTCTCCCTCTCCCTCTGTCCCCTCCACCCCTGTTCCCTCTTTCTCACAAATAACTCTTAAAAAAAATCTAGAATAGATATTCTTCCCATGAGGTTTTTCAAGATGTAAACATACTAATTGTAACAAAATTAGCTACTAAAAAGATAACAATCAGAGAGAGATTTCTTAAAAAAGAAACCTGATGCCATTAATTGACATCTTTACCTTGATTTATTCTTGGGATAAACCTAAGATTCTGTGGGCCAAAAGAAGAATGCAAACACTATTGCCCTAAAAGATTGCCATCACTTCAAAGCTTTTTTTGATAATATTGGTGGTGTATTATCAATATGACATTTTGATACTGCATAATAAAATATGATAACACTTGGAAAATCAGCATAACTTAATAACCAATATTTCCCAAATGACTAATTCATGATGTCACAAAATTACACATGGGTAAAAGATGCCTTAAAAGTACACGTTGGAACAATAGATTTCAGTGTAAAAAATATGAAAAGTTTATTGATAGGGTTTCAGATTTCACACCACAATTAATCTTTAAAAAAACACTGAATTCTCAAGTTTCCTGTAGCAAAGAAAAACATCCACAATTATCTGAAAATACTTCTTTTTTTCCAATTAAATACCTGAGTGAGACCAGATTTTCATCATATACTTTGACCAAAACAGCATGGTGTAATCATAACATAACCATCCCATAGATGTAGAGCAGAAGCAGAGATAAGAACCTAGCCATAAGCCAGACACGAAAGACATCTGCAAAAATGTAAAACAACATCACCCGTCTCACTAATTACTTTTGTTTTGGAAAATATGGTGATTTTCCATAACATGTTATGCTAACATGTAATGGTTTCATATCTAAATAAATTAATAAGTTCTCATGTTCTAATTTCTAATACTATATATAAACCTTTAACTCACAAAAAAATTCCTTTCGGAGGGTCCTCATTAATTTTTAAGAGTGGAAAGGGGTCAGAAGACTGGAGAGTGGGAGGACTGCTGACTTTGTGCAGCCTCGTGAAGTCGGAATTACTGTTATCATCTCCATTCTACAGATAAAGAAACTAAAGTATAGAATAGTAATTGGCTCAAGGTTACACAGATGTCAGGTGGCAGAGGTAAGATTCAACCCAGGCTTCTTGGCTTCAGGGCCCAGGTCCTTCACTCCTATGCCACGTTGCTGAGGTTCAATCAGATAAATCAGATGTAGTAGCCCCAAGGGTTAGCTTTATCATCACACTCAATTTCCCCCATTCCCAGCCTTGCTTTACTGGAAAAGGCAACATAACCCCTTCCAGTATAAGAGCTCCATGAGTGGGAAGCAGGTTGGTGATTGTCAAGGTCAATACCATGCTGTGTACAGAGAAGGGTGGGAGAAGCAGTCAGTTCTCACATATCATCCAAGTTGTCCTAGGTATTTGTCCAGATTCTCTCAGCTCTTAGACTTGGTATTTTCCAATGGGGTTGATTTTGGAAATGATGATCTGATCCCAAACCAGGAGCCAATCAGGTTCTTCCTCCCTGCCTCTAATTCTGTCCTATGCCACATGGCAGACACAGGACTCATGTAGCTATTTATATTTAAACTCAAATAAATTAGAAAGCAATCAAATGAAATCTTCATTTCCTCTCACTACTATATTTCAGGTGCACACACCATATAAGCATCTTGCAGGTGCTGGGGGCCCTGGAAATATATGTGGTCCGGTGAGGAATGTGCTAGCTTTGCAGTGAGTTGAACCTGGGCCATTAGACAACAAATATTCCCCAGACGGCGGTGGTGATGGCAGTGAGGGTGATGAAAGGTGCCGAGGACCAACGTCCAGCCTTGGGATTGACAAATATTGGATTTCTGACAACACAGTCCGTAGATTTTCTACATCGGATTCCCAGCTGGGCCTTAGTCCCTGTGAGCCAGAATCTCTAGGAGCAGCATTCTGGCCAAGCTGACTCAGCTTTCTCCCAGCAGCAATGGGATTTTTCATTTCCAAGAACCAATATCCTTGTCTTTCCATGTTGTCTGTAGAGGTAGCAACACGGGGCCTCGGCCCTCTCTGAGGCTGGTCGCATTTCACTGGTGAGCCAGGCTATAGGGATCCAGCTGCCTGAGCCTCTCCTTTCATTTACCTTCTTAGGTTTCCTTAGGAATTCCTGGGGGTGGAAACTCCAAGCAGGCATGACTGCGACCAGGTGTACATTCCCTCTCCCTTAGGAGATGGAGAGGAGACCGGGATGTGCTTCTGAGTGAATTAGGAATCTCACTCATCAATGTGGGTGGGGCTGGTGGGGAAAAAAAAAAGTTTCAACAGATGGCAAGCTTGACTCGGAATTTTCTGAAATTCTTTTCAAAGCGTAGTTGGACATTCTTGTTTCGCAGGATCTTTGCTATAACATGACTCCCCTTGGCTCAGAAAACAGGGTTACGGAGGCCTTCACTGGGCCCCGGCCAAGGCAGTCAGATTAGCGGAAGTAGCAGAAGTACTGCATGAGGGCACAGTATCACTGAGAACACGGGCCTGGAAAGGGCATCTCAAGGGCAGTCCTAGCGCAGGGTTCCAAGCTACGCCACGCCAGACGAGGACATTCGTGACAAGACGAGATGCTGAAGCCTGTGGGACCAGGTGACCACAAAGTGGGCTGAACGTTCTGGAATACAAAGCAAGGCTCGCACTGGCAGAACGGCGGCTGCCCTGGGGTCTCCCAGCTGCTTACTGACGCTGCCCAGGAAAGCCAGGAACCCCTCCTCTGATGATGATGTCACCAATTAGGCATTTATGAAGCATGTGTCCCCGTGCAAAGGAACGTGCATGATCCTCCGGGGTGCAGAGTAGGAAACAAGTAAAACAATACTTTCTCTGCCCATGGAAGGTATTTATGTGCAATTAGAGGTCAAAAGTGTGGCTACGAGGGAGAAAAATAAGTAAACATGAAATGAGCTATTAATGTGGTCCAAATAACATTAGTGTGGTTTAAGGAAAGGGACTCATAGAGGAAAACAATGTTTTTAATGATGATTATGCTTTAAAAGGGGATGGTTAAGACGAGCAATCTAAAAATTAATTCTTGGCTAACTTGCAGGCATGAAGCTGGCAAAGAGGGGCATGTGCATGCATGTGCGTGTGTGCACGTGTGCACGCACTCACGCACACGCCCAGAAGCCAAGCCACATCCTTCTCCCCCTCTCTCCTCAGGGTCAGTTTCCTCACTACAGATTCCACTTCTACGCTCTTTTTCTCACTCTACCTTCTTTCTTCCCTTTCTCATGCCGGCTCAGAGGCCAGTGACTTCACTGGGGAAAGAGATGAGAAAACAAATAATGTTTCTTCCTGACTCCGGATTCCTGCCCTGCTCTGCACCCCTCTGCTCCTTCTACCCCTCACCTAGCCAAATCTCACCCTCACGGTTTGCTCCAACGGTTTGGGATTATTTCCCAGTGTGTGGTAAGGAGAATTCTGGTGCCAGCAATTCCATGCCATTTCTGGATCTGAATACGTTGGCAGCCAAAGAAATGCACGCCAATACAATCAAACTTTCCAGGGAGCCAGCCTCTCTTGGATCACTCTGCAGCTGGCTCCTCCTCACACTCTACCCCTCACTCTTGTTTCCTCTTCATTACAACAGTGAGCAAATTATACTAGATCACAAGCACGGGCCTGGCGAAGGGTGCTGAGGCCCCTGTCGCTCTTTCTTCTCTGAACCTTTTGCTTCCCCCAAGGACCTCCCTGGCTGGGATGGATGTGGCTATTCTCCCGCGAATAAGAGTACGAGGCAGGGCCCAATGCGACCGAGTCTCCATCATGTGGATTAGAGGGTCTTCTTATCCCTTGGTCTAACTAAGTAAGGCCCTAGCCCAGGACCTCACTTGGAGTTCCTACTCCTGTTAATTAATGCTTCTCTAGCAGTTGATTGGTGTGGGCCCTACCTCTCCCAAAGCTTGCCAACTTCCTGGAGCATCTGACAAGTTGTGAAATGTCAGTGATGATTATGCCACTGTTGTCATGGTCAAGGTGGGTAGGTCCACTTGGCCACATTCACCGGTGTTAAAGATGTCAAGGGTTAGTCCCCGAAAGGCTAGCATCCTTTGTATAAAGAAAAATGTTCTGTGCAGCCCCAACTCCCCCTGTCCTCGGTCAAGGGCTGCAGTGTCACCTTGGTCTAACCACAGCAGAGCATAGGCTGGTTTAGATCACGTTCACCCTGGAAGACAGAGAGGTGGGAAACTTCAAAGGGAACATCCCACTGAAGGCTACCAGTGGCAGCAGGAGCAAATAAAAGTGAGCATATTAGCATCATAACTGTTTCCTCCTCTTCTCTGTCCAAGCCCCAGCTGGCCTTTTCACCCAGAGATGAATCCCATCAGTGTTACCCCAATCCCCGGGCAAATGCGCCTTTGTTCATTTTCTTGCCTCACCTCCTTGTTTAAATCAGACTAAAGACAAAAGAGTTGCTCCCACACATACCTACACACAAGCTGTGGGACCTTGGGCAGGTTACTGAACCTCCCTGAGCCTCATGCTCCTCATCTGCAGGGTAAGAGAATGAAAATATCTACCTCGTAACCCTATCATGTGACCATCAAATTAGATAAAGCATGCAAAAGTGCTACATCAACTATAAATTGATGTGAAACCACCATCGTTGTTTCTCGAGGGAACTCCTGCTCCAGAAGAGAAAAGAAGCTCTTTTCAAATGCTTCCTGCTGGTGGTAAAATCTACCTTCTGCAATTCATGGAAATCAGACCAGCTGGAAGGAGGGCATAGATAGTGTTTCTAGCCCAGATGTGTGAATAATTATAATTATATGATAAGAACCTATTGAATCAGTCATGAGGAGTGGGCTAGGAGTACATGTTCCCCCCACTATAAAAAAGTGGAACATTCCCGTGACATTGCTGGTAAGCCAAGATGGCGTAAAGTGAAGAAGCAATTACCGTTAATTTAGAAGAGAAATTTTTTTAGTGCCAAGATGAAAAAAATAACCTCTCTATGAGCCTTTCTGACCCCTTAGGACAGAGTTTGCTAATGGATGCACAGAATAAATAGAGATCAAGCACAGATGCCCACACAGTTCCAGGCTCTGGCCTCCTGATGCTGAGATGCTAACTGTGGTTCCCAGGGAAGCAGTTTGGGAGAGCCACTCTCATTGCAAGGGGGGCGCTGCCTGTATTAGGACTCACCGCAAAGCAAATGCTCAATGCTATTTTTGCTTTTCATCACAAAAAGTGCAAATCATCTTTGGATTTCTTTCAGTTAGCAAAAACAGGTACAGCACTAAGGTAGGTCTTTCACAAAAGCCAAGTGGTGTAATGTGAACTTTTGAAAAGTAAGGGATACCTGTATGTACCTTCTTAAGCTCCTTGGGGTTATCCTGAGGATTAGTCAAGTAGAGAAACCCTGGGCCAGTTATCACTCCCACATTCCTTAGCACAGGGCAGGGTTTCTCCAACTGTTCTGATAAGAATTACCCAGGATACCTGCTGAAAATACCAATTCCCACACTCCATTCCAAACACTCAGGATTAAATCTTGGAGGAAGAAGCCTAAAAAGTAGGTGAATCTTATCAAGTTGGGGAACAGCCTCAAGTTTCCCACATGTTTAACACCTATAAGAATTAACTGAGAACTTTGCTTTTAAGAAATGAGGATGGCCAGGTGTGGTTATTTGAACTGAAGAAATTCTATTTGGAAAATCTGGGATTTTCACTGTTAACTAGCAACCTCCGTTTCTCCTCAAGTCTGCCATTCCATGGAAAATGTTATCCCAAATCTCTGGAATGACCTCAGAGAGTGGAGGTTAAGTCCTAGGTAATGCCTTTTCCAGCTCCTATGGACACTCTTGTTCAAAATTCCTGGTGGCTGTGGAGAAGGGCTGACTCATTCTGGGAAGGGCCAATCCTAAATTGTTCCAAGTCTTGGCAGTGAAAACTCTGAAGTGAGGCAAATGGCATGAGATGCTAAGACAAGCCAAGGAATGCTAGCATCCAGAGAAGCTGTGTTCCAAACGCTGCTTCCTGGGGCTCCACTCCTTTAAGCCATGAGCCAACTCACCTAAGCCACTGCCCCAAGGAAGAGCTTTCTTGCCCTGGCACTATGGACATCCAGTACGGCCCGTCAACTGTCTACACACCTGGGGAGCTAGGCAAGTTTTCCTTTGGCATTTGTACTCTTCACTCCCTCCCTGCCACCGTCTTGGATCCTATGACTGTGAGACCTGCAGACTCACCACCCAGAGTCCACGATGGACTAGGACCCCCTCAGGGTACATGATGTAGTCCCTGCTCAAGTATATTTGTGTCCCCAAGCAAGAAGCTATTGGTTACAGAAAATGTGAAGAGTAAGGGCATTTTCTTCCTTTTCCTAAGTTCGTATCAGCACACAAATGAGAATTTCTGCTCTCTCCAATATACTTAAGCAAAAGCTTCTCCTTTCTTGTCACCTCTCATCGGCTTTTCCTATGTGATAACAGAGAATCAGTTAACACTGTGGGAAGTAAGGTTCTTGTTGGGCCTCTGCCCTCAGCTGGAGGCTCTATCCAATGGATAGCTTCACCCCTGCTCCTCTACCTCCTAGAGATGCCATGGCTTGTCTCTTTGATGACATGACTCTTCAGGTACAGATCTAGAAAATCAGTAGGGAAAAGCTTGCTTCAAAGTACAAGAGAGCCTACCGATTCACTCTTTGTCCCCAAAAGAGGATGAGGTAATCTTACTTCTGCACTCCTACCTCTCATCTGATTTAATATCTCTTTTGAAACCAACAACAGCTAAAAGCATTGTGACTAACACAAACAATGGGTCCCTGGTCATGGGTTAAGACACTGATGGACAGACTGATCGACTGGCTGACCAACCAAAGAGACTCCCAATTGAACCCACATCCCACCTGTATTGACTTCTTCATAGTCACGAAATAAAGATTTAAAAAAGTGCAGGTAAGTGACTTCTGACAAAATCTGCAGATAGAATACAGCTGCCTACTATCTTCCCCTCCCAAAACACCCCTAAAAATGCCAGGAGAGGATTATTTTTTTTCCTTAAGACATAAATCTAAAACGCCAGTAGTCCGTGAGAGTAGGAACTAAGAGCAAAATGTTGGAAGACAGAAAATACATGAATGTATTCCCTAAACCAGAAAGCTGAGAAATAGTTTAATTTGTACCAACAAATCCTCAAAAATTTTAGAAGTTAGCAGCAGGTACCTCTAGAAAGAGGGGCTGAACAAGTCAGACAGAATAAACAGGATTGGTTGAAAGTCTACATTTTAGAGTCAGACCCCCAAAGCCCCTCCCCAGACAGGCATGTTACACAATTTGCTGCTTTTCTTCTAACTAATTTTATAGACCTCTGTGTCTTTTCAAATTATGCGCATTTCTCACCTTTTATTTATTTATTTATTTTTTAATGAAAGGAAGGAGAGAAGGTGGAAGGAGGGATTCTCTATTAATGAGCATGTCGAGGCCCAGTTTGCCCCTCTTGCTCTCCTCTCTGAATCTAGCCTTTTAAAGTCCAGCACACACAGTCAGCTCAAGATCCCAAATGAACTCTGACATAGATGAGGAAATTTCATGGTGAGGACAGTTGAACCCTGTGGATCATTACTCAGTAGCTTGGCTTCTGTTTAAACATTTAAGCTGGTCCCTCCAGGCTTTCCCTGTTTTCCTTCTTCCTTCCAAGTGACTGTCCAGGTGGCCCACATACCTGACTTCCCTGCCTATAGCAAATGATGAGGTCATTCCTCTGGCTCTTCCATGGTCCTGAAGAAGTCTCTTTCCCGTTCTGGCCCAGGTCTCCCTGTTGAGATTGAAGTAAGTCCAGTCATAGTCCTCACTACCTATGTGCTAGAAGCCCACTTTCCCAGTCATTTCTGTTTTGCTCTTATCAAGTTCCCCTTGCCTCGGGTCCACCTAGTCTCTCCATTGCCAGAAAGTTCATTCTGGACTAGATACACACTCATTCTTTCTAGGCATCTTCCCTCTGCAAAATGGCTTCTTCCTGGCCCTGCCCCAGGTCAGCCTTAGCATAGTAGGTCCTGTTTGGGGATCTTCTGCTCCAAAACCCTCAAGGGTCTTCATTTGCAATGTAATGATCTTGATCAAGATAATAAGGGGTGCCTGGGTGACTCAGTTAGCTGAGTATCTGACTCTTGATCTCAATTCAGGTCTTAATCCCAAGGGTTGTGAGTTCAAGCCCTGTGTTGGGTTCCACACTGGGCAAGGAGCCTACTTAAAAAATAAAAAAAGATAATGACAATGACCTGGTTCTGGGAAGACTTGTGGACTAAAATTATGGCTCTTGATACTCGGGATCCTGTCTTGTTTACATTTTAATGCATAAACCTCTGGCAGCCTGCCCGAACCCTAGTCACCATCTTTGGGAGAAGAGGAATTTCTAAACTGGTTCTAGAAGCACTGATTCTTGAAATAGGAACTTTGTGGTCATTTTACTTAAGGACTCAAATATAACTGGGAAATCCTGGATTTTAGTCTCACGTCCAGGACTCTATACTCTTACCAGAGCACCTATAAAATGTGTTAAAGATCACTAACCTACACCTATTTTTCTTGTTCTTAGCCCTAGAGATGGCTTTTTGTGGTATTGTGCGGTCATTAAAACTGTGGTCTGGGGCACTGAATTCTGGCTCAGCTTTGAGACCTTAAGCATATCACTTGACTTCTCCATTTACTCACTGGGGATAATAATAGTACTTGTACAGTTTTATGTTAGTTAATACATGTATATACTTACAATGATGCCTGGCATATACTAAGTGCTCAATAAATGCTGTTATCACTGGACCATCCTGCTCTTCAAGAAAGACACAGCCCACCCCAAATTACCCACTGCTTCCTCTGCTGACCACTATGACTGGTGTGGCTGTCAATGTGTTCATCACTCTACAGTGTCCCCTAGTGGTCAGTGGCCTCCTGAAGACAGGAGTTGTATCTTAATCATCTTTATATTCCCCAGTATCTGGTGCAGAGCTCCGCATTTTCTAATTGTGTAATAAGTGTTTTTAAAATCTTTTTTTTAAAAAAGATTTATTTATTTGAGAGAGGCAGAGAGAGCGTGAGACTGCGGGAGGGGCAGAGGGAGAGAATCTTCAAACAAACTCCCCACAGAGTGCAGAGCCTGACTCGGGGCTGGATCTCATGACCCATGAGATCACGACCTGAGCCAAAACCAAGAAGCAGACACTTAACTGACTGAGCCACCCAGGTGCCCCATGTGCAATTAATATCTTTTAGAGAAGAGAGAAGGGCAAGCATTTCTGAACTACTCAACAGAAGGTTTGACTACTTTAATTTTCAGAGACTTAAGAGGAGGTTATCCCTCTGGCCACACCATCTGTGGCACCTGGGAAATCTCCTCATATGGTTTTAACTTCTTTCCCATCTTTATGGAAGAATAGTGAAACATCTGCTGAGAAGAGCCTGGAAGAGGAAAAGAGGGAGGGAACAGAATCGATGTGACTGTCCCAATCAGCAAGGTAGCCAGTTCCATTGCTTTGTGCTCCATGACTTTTCGAGATGTCATTTTTCAAGACTTTCCCAGCAAGAGTACCCTGCCTTCCCCAAACTTCCCTTAGCAGACCAGAATCTGCTGATCACAGAGTTTTGTTTATAAATACTATGGCAACCCCAGAAGCTCTGGTAAATCTAAAATATCTTGCCAGCAAATAAAGCACAAGGCTGGAGCCATCAAAGCCCTCTGGACTCTCAGTCTCACTGATAGGGCTTTAAAGACATCTGTTTTATGTTCCTGAGCATCGTACCACGACTTTCAGGGCATTTTTCTCCTTCAAAAGGGACATATCCTAAGGGACATTTTAAAAAACCCATTCCTCTTGCCAGTAACTGCATTATAGTTTAGCTCCAGAGCCCCATTGAGGGGATTATCAACTTTCTTTTTGATGTTCAAATTTTAGTGGGACAGTGCATCAGATGTGATTTTTTTTTCAATGTGTCCATATTCCTTTCCCTTTACATGCTTAGTTTGGTTACAGATCCTGATAAAAGGAGTCAAGTACAAGGAGTTTGTGGGGGAGGTGATCCCAGTAACAATGGAAAAAGAAATGGGAGGTGAGACAGGAAAAATAAGGCAACAAACAAACAGTGCAGGATAGAACTCCTTTCTGCTGTAAATAACTAGAGCATAAATCCATTTGGGAACACAAAAAGTCAGTTAGGACATGTGCTTTGAAGTTACCAAACCCAAGAGGCGAGAGAGTTGAAGATTCATTCATACACCAGTTTTCATGGGTCACAGTTGCTGACTGCACGTGGAGGAGATGAAACAAATCCTCAGGCACTTCTCACCTACTGAGAAAAAGCCTTAAGCTGGGAGAAGTCTGGCACTGCAGTGATAGGGCCAGAGGGGACAAGGACAGCAGTAATCCCTAGAGGATACCTCCTTAGCCCTATGCCCAAGTTTGGAGATTCTCCCCTTTGTATTTGTATATTTTCATCTTTCTTATCCTAAACAGACTGGCTATTGGTGATAAGCACATGAGATTTGTCTTTGGCAGCAATTCCTTTCCCGCTAATTGAGGGTCACATCTGATTATATGTGCAGCACCCACAATAGATTAGAAAGAAGATTAGATCTCACTAACTATCCACACCATGTATTTCTAGCCTTCATTTCAAAGCTCTTCACATAGTTGGCTCTGGCTATATTGCCCAGTCGAGTCTTCCCTTCTCCAAGCCAAGTATCCTCAAATTCCATAATAAGTATGATAGAGTAACACCACCTGGTGTTTGAATGATGCTTTACTTACTTATGAGCCACAGAACATTGTCATACCATAGCTGCCACTCATTCGGAGTCCTCCCATATCTTCCTCATCAACTCCACGTCTGCCACTTTCTGTAAGTTTGGATCTTGTTGGTATAAGGAAATGGTCAAATTGCCTGTAGCCTATGTATAACGTGCTCTGTATCACTGTCAAAACTGTAAAGAATCTGGTATGTATGGAGGTATGTTACCCTCCTTTCCAGCAAACAAACCGGCCTTACACAATTTCATGGATGCTGGCAGAAGATACAAGATTCCAGCGTCAGAGACAAGACTTGACAACTCACGGCACAGCAAACAGCATAAACATCAGAATACGGGTGCCAATTCCTCAAGCCCAAATTCCTGCAAGGCAATGAGAAGAGGACCAAGTGACACTCACACACAGAAGGGGTTGTTTCACAGGAAAGTTTATAGAACCTGAATCTTTTATAATGGCCAAAAAGGAAACAAAGCAAAAAGCCTGAACTTGGCTCTAGTGGGAGCAATCATTTTTATGCCAGGTTTATAGGCAGTCTTGTCTTTTGCTCTAGAAGATTCTATCTCTATCTTCCAAGATGTTTGCTATATAAAAATCTTTGAGAAGATAGTCTAAAACAAAGGTCAGAAATGCAGAAACACGAGAATTGGATAATTGCCTCTCATTATTCACATAATAGGTAGATACATGTAGATGAGTACATCCATCCCCATAAAGAGTACTCTAATTTCCAGTTGACTTCCATTCTCATTTCAGAGGCACTTCATTTGCATTTTGGGAAATGATATCTTTTATTTTAGCTCTCAGGTTCTAGCCGCCCAATTCTCTGTCAAATGCCTTAATGAAGGAAATACATAAACACTTAAAATATAATAGTGGAGTTCCTATTTAAATAAACACTGAGTTAAAAAAATTAAGTGAAGGGTTGCAGAACTTCTACTGTGAGCTGAAATGAAATGTCATGAACCAAAGTATTCTCCCACCTGAAATAACTAAAAAGCCAGATAAAATGTATGACACGATGGTTTTCAAGATGTTGAACAGCAGGTAATGAAACACAGTGAACACTAAAAGAAGAGGCACAAATAAAACGAATCTAGAATTGTCCCACCTTACTGCACAGAGTAGTTTCCAGGATGTAGAAGAGGAAGGAAAAATTAGGTGGAGCCAGCATCATCCCTAACTTGAAGAGACATAGCTGAGAGTAGGAGACCAAAATGGCTGGAGTTTGCATAGAAGAGTCACTGAAAGAACAGGGCTTAATGAGAAGTCCTTGAGATGAGCACACAACCCACCATATGTCTTTGGTTGAATGCTGAGCAACATTTGTATATCAGGAAATTACCTGAGGCCTGCTGAGGTCAAGGTGGTGGGATACCCAATGAGATTAGAAGGAACAATAACCAAAGGTCATACATTGCCAAAAAGTAGTTCCTGCTTCCACAGACCAGAGAAGAAAACCTCACAGTCCAGGGCTATAAAATATACTAAAAAGTTTTACCTTAGTAATGTGTGAAAATTAGCCCTAGACTAAAAGCTGTTCTGATCCTGGCTAACAAAATCTAAAAGCAAGACCCAAAAGGATTATACTGTTAGATTAGTAAGCATAGTGATATTATAATAGAAAGTATTCAAAATGAAAAACAGAAAAGAGACTGAAGAGAAAGATGAAGAGAGTATCAGTGAAATCTAGGACAACTTTAAGTGGCCTGTTACATAGGTGATTGGAGTTCCTGAAGTAGGAAGAGGAAATAATAATAATAATAATAATAATAATAATAATAATAGAAATAATGGTCAGAAGTTTAATGAAAACTATAAATTCACAGCTCTAAGACATTCAACAAAATTCAATATTAGAAACATGAAGAAAACTGAAGTATATCACAATGAGATTGCATTAATGAAGAGATTCCAATGATAAAGAGTAAATCTTAAAAGGATATAGGGAGGTCATTATGTGACCTATTATTAAGATTATAATATGCAAAAAAAAAAAAAAAAGATAATTTACCAGATAACTATAGCACACACCCAGGGAAAAGAATGCAAGTTAGAAGGGACTACAGCACCTATTCAAAGTACTGAAATGGAATTCTATGCCCAGCAAAAATATCTTTTTAAAAAATGTGAAATAATTGGGGTACCTGGGTGACTCAGTCAGTGAAGCATCTGACTTGTGATTTTGGCTCGGGTCATGATCTCATGGGTAGTGGAACTCAGCTCCCAGCTGGGCTCCTCATTCAGTGCAGAGCCTGCTTGGGAGTCTCTGCCTCTCTCTTTGCCCTCCCTGCTCTTGTACTCTCTCTAAAATAAATAAAATCTTTTTTAAAAAAAAATGTGAAATAATTGCTTTTTCAGGATATAAAAGCTGAAAGAAGACATTACCAGCTGACCATAACTTTAAGAAATATCAAATAAAGTAACTCAGGCAGATAGAAAATTTTATCAGATAGAAATCTGAATATACACAGGGACATAAAGAGCACCAGAAAGTATAACTATGTAAATATAAATTGGATGTTTTTCCTTATTGTTTAAATCTTTTGGAATCATAATTGACTTTAAAGAAAAAAATTGTGAAGCTTATAATGTATGTAAAAACAGAATGTAAATAATAATAGCACAGAGGTTAAGAGGAAGAAATGAAAGTATACCATAATAAGGTTCTACTACCGTATTTAAAATTGTGTATCGCAGGAGTATACACTGTGATAAGTCAAAGATGTTTACTATAAAACACAAAGCAACCACTAAAAAATACAACAGAGTTACAGCAATTATCCAAAAACAGAGATGAAACGCAATCATCAAAAAATACCTAATCCAAAAGAAGGGCATGCTATGGTCTGAATATATCCCTTCAAACTTCATATGTTGAAATCCTAATGTCCCAGTTGATAGTATTGGAAGTTGGGTCTTTGAGATGTGATTAGATCATGGTGGCAGAGCCTTCATGAATGGGATTGACACCCTTAGAAAAGAGACTTTTGAGATATCCCTGTCTACTTCGGTCGGGTAAGGACACAACCAGAAGTCTGCAACTGAGAAGAGTGCTTTCACCCAATCACGCAGGTACCCTATTTCAGACTTCTAGTCTTTAAAATTATTGCAAGTAGATTTTTTTTTTGGCAAGTAAATTTCTATTGTTTTTAGACTACCCAGTCTGTGGCATTTTGTTATAGCAGACTAAGGGCACAAAAGAAGAAAAAGAGAACAAAAAACAGATGAGACAAATAGCAAACACAAAGCAAAGGGAAGATTTAAATTCACCTTTATTAATAGTCATATTAAGCATAAATAGCCTATACACTGTAATTAAAAGGACTTTAAAAAAAGAACTTGCTTCCCACCATAAACCTACTTTAAATATAAGAAACTAACAGGTCAGAAGGAAAAGAATGGTATGGTAGGCTAAATAATGGTCCCCTGAAAGATATCCCCATCTCAATCCCTGGAACGTATGAACACATTACCTTACAGGGCAAAAGGGATCTCAATGATGTCATTAAGGGCCTTGAGATGACTGAAATTTCCACTTGGACCTACTGTAATCATGAGAGTCCTTATAAGAGAGAGGCAGGAGGGTCAGAATCAGAGAAAGCCATGTGACAATGGAAACAGAGATAAACAAGTGGATATAATGACACTATGCTGTTGCCTATGAAGATGGAGGAAGAAGCCATGAGCCAAGGTGTCTAGAAACTAGAAAAGGCAAGGAAACAGATTCTTTCCTAGAGCCTCCAGAAAGAGCCAACCCTGATGACACCTTGAATTTAGCCCAAAGAGACCAATTTTGGACTTCTACCCCAGGACTATAAAATGACATATTTTTGTGTTGTTTAAAGTCACTAAGTTTGCAGTTATTTGTTATAGCAGCAATAGGAAACTAATATAAATGGGGAAAGATATGCCATGTTAACACTAATCAAAATAAAACTAGTGTTGACTATTTTAATATCAAACAGATTTTAGACTAAAGAATATTGCCAGGGATAGAGAAGCTCATTATGTAATGATAAAGGAGTCTGTCAATTCTTCTGAAGGACATAACAATTCCAAAAATGTTTGTATCCAATAAAAGAGCTTCAAAAATGCATGGAACACAATTTGATGGAACTTTAGAACATTTTTTTCAAATCTATAGTAATAATTACAGATTTCAACATCTATCTCTCATTAATAGCTCTCTCTCAATAACTGTACTAGGAAAAATAGACAGAAAATCAATTAAGATACAGACAGCTTGAACAACACTATCAGCTTGAACTAATATTTCTAGAACATTCCACACAACAGTATACATATTCTTTTCATTTGCACACATAACATAGACCCCATTCTGAGCAATAAAATCTGTATCAATTTAAGAGGACTCATATCATACAAAATATTTCTCTGACCACGATGAAATTAAATTCTAAACCAGTAATAGCAAGATACCTGTAAAATTTCCAGCTATTTGGAAACTAAGTAATACATGCTTTTGACAGTTTTATCTAGGTATAATTGACACAAAATTGTTTTGTCTCAATATATATTAAGGTATATAATAATAATAAACTTTTAATTAACTTATGGATCAAAAAAGAAATCAAGGAGAAATTAGGAAGTATTTTAAAATGAAAAAAGAAAGAAAAACAATATCAAAACATGTAGGATGTAGCTACAGCAGTCCATGGAGATAAATATACAATACTAACTATATTAGAAAGAAAAAAGTTCTCAAATCAATGACTTCAACTTCCACTTTAATGGGGTGCCTGGGTGCCTCAGTGGGTTAAAGCCTCTGCCTTCTGCTCAGGTCATGATCCCAGGGTCCTGGGATGGAGCCCTGAATCTGGCTCTCTGCTCAGCAGGGAGCCTGCTTCCCTCTCTCTCTGCCTGCCTCTCTGCCTACTTGTGATCTCTGTCTGTCAAATAAATAAAATCTTAAAAAAAAAAAAAAATTAAAAAAAAAAAAAGCAAATTAAACCAAGCAATTAAAGTAAAGTAGAAGGAAGGAAGGAATAAATATCAGAGCAAAAATCAATGAACAGAAACCAGAAAAATAATAGAGAAATCAATAAAACAAAAGCTGCTTGTTTGAGAATATCAATAAAATTGAAGAACCTCTAAACAGAATCATCAGGAGAAAAAGATAGAGAAAACAAAAATTAATAATATTAGAACTGACAGAGGTGACTACCTTAAATTCTACAAATAGTAAAAGAATTATAAGGAATTTTATGAGCAACTTTATGCCAATCCATTTAACAATTTTTAAATAGACCAATTCTTTGAAAGTTACAAACAAAGTTCACTCAACATAGTTCTTTTTCATGGCACCTCAGAGGTGGTCAGCTGTTTCAGGGGGAAGCTGAACATCTCTTTCCCAGCTACTGGCTGCCAGAAACTCATTGAAGGGGACAATAAATGAAAATTTTTGAGAATCATATGACCACAGAAGTTGCTGCTGATGCTCTGGGTGAAGAACGGAAGGGTTGTGTGGTCCCAATCAGTGGGGGGAATGACAGACAAGGCTGCCCCACGAAGCAGGGTATCTTGACCCATGGCCATGGCCATGCCCCTGCTACCTTGTAAGGTGCATTCCAGTTACAGACCAAGGAAGACTGAAGAAAGAAAGCACAAATCTGTTCCAGGTTGCACTGTGAATGTTGATCTTAGTGCTCTCAACTTGGCTATTGTGATTAAAAAAAAAAGGAGAAAGATATTTCTGGATGCACTGATATTACTGTAACTTGCCGCCTGGGACCTAAAAGAGCTAGCAGCATCTGCAAACTTTTCATTCTCTCCAAAGAAGATGATGCCTGCCAGTAGGTGGTGAGAAAGCCCCTGAACAAAGACAGTAAGAAACGTAGAACCAGGGCACTCAAGATTCAACATCATGTTACTCCCCCAGTCAGCATATTGCTCTGCAGAAATAGCATATTAAGAAAAATAAGGAAGAGGCTGCAAAATATGCTAAACTTTTGGCCAAGAGAATGAAGAAAGTCAAAGAAAAACACCAGAAACAGATTGCCCAGAGATGGAGGCTGTTTATTCTGGGGGCTTCTACCTCCAGGTCTGAGTCCAGTCAAAAATAAGGTTTTCTAAGAGTAACAAATACATAAGATCAGACATTAAAAAAAAAAAATCAACGTAGATAAATCTCAAAATAATTAGAGTAAAGGGAGCCAGACAAAAAAAGAGTACACATGTGTGATTCCATTTATATAAATTTTGAGAAGGTGAAGACAACTCTAAAAGGAAAGAAACCAGATCTGTGGTTGCCTGGTGTGTGGGAGCCCTGTGACCAGGGGCCAGGAAGAGGGGAGGGGGTGGGTTAGGAAGGGGCAAGAGGAAACTCTTGGACATGAGGATTATGCCCAATATCTTGATTATGGTGATGAGTTCACAGCTACACACATACGTCTAGACTTAAAAAATTGTATACTTTAAGTATGTAAGTTTATTTTATGTCAATCAGTAAACCAGTTTTATCAGTGAAACGGAGTTTGGTTTTTTCCATTTGAAAGATCGTTTCCATAAATCTCCATTCAGTCCAACTGCTTTTAAAGTTTGAATTAGAAGGACCACCCAGCTATAGTAAAAGGGGACCCCCCACCCACCCCCGCCGAGACACGGAGGCATGTGCCTAGCCTACGCACACTGAGCACGCAGAATTCCGTTCGGAAGGCAGAACAGGGAGAGAAGGCGGAATGGCGGAAGAGGGAGGGTATGGGCAGTGAGCCTTGCTGGAACTACCAACAGAGCTACCAACACAAAAAAACCCTGCTTCACTTGTCCAGCCTCTCCGCAGGCAATACACGGGGTACAAAGTAATAAAATCAATTTTCCTTACTTCTGGCCTGACTTAAGTATTCGCTGGCCTGAAGCAGGAGAGCTTGCTCCAGCTAGCTTGCTAGTTACACCATCCTGGCGGGCCGCATGCGCAGCAAGCTCTCTTCCAAGTTCCTGCGTCCTGGTTAAGCCCTCAAGGGCATTGCTTAGGACCTCGCAATAGGCAGGCCAAAGATTTGCATTTTTTGGAGCTGGGGAACTCCGCTGAGGGGGATCAGTTCTGGTGCCTGGAGTACACAGTGAAGTTTTGTTTGATCTATTAAGGCAATTGAGATGTTGTAACTCATTTGCAACTGATTTGATTTTACTCCAAAAGTATTTCCCTCCAGCCTAGACTTGGCTTTGTGTCCTGGAAATCAAGGAGAACCGTATGTGGGTAAAAAGTAAAGAGGTCTAATGGGCTAGGAGCAAAGAACTCAAGGTCTCTCGGCATAAGAATATTTTAATTACTTTCGAAGCCCCGCCTCCCTCCGCCCACGGTCCCGGGCGGTGTTTCCTTCCACTGGGGTGGGGAACGGAGCTGCTGGGAATGCTGCTGGGGCTCCCAGAAATGCCACCACAGTTGCCCTTGGCAATCCTTTATTGTGCAATGCCCTTTCTCAGGGAGATGAATACAAGCTGTACATACCGAGTGTCAATCACACACGCCGCTACCGCCGGTCTCATTAGGCAGGGACAGAAAGGACCCTGAGGAAAAATAATGCCACGGAATCCGGAGTTGAGGGAAGAAGGGAGCAAGGGAAAGAAACTTCCTGCAACGGGGAAGCCACTTCCAGGCACACAACCTGACGCCCAGTACAGTACACGTCCCTCCTTCCCGAGAGCGAGGGCCATTTTAAATTCCATCCTTTTGTCAACCCGTTCATGGGTACAGCCCCGTAAGTGGGAGCCAAGGGCACAAAGACCCGCAATGGGTAGAAGTCTCCTATGCTGGACAGGACAGCACTTGTTTCTCTTAGACCAGTGGAAGGAATGATGCACCACGGTTTGTTTGTTTGTTTGTTTGTTTGTTTGTTTGTTTGTTGTTTTAATCTAGATCTGCCATTTAGGAGAGAAAAACATCATTTTCCTTCTACCCTTCTGAGTTCTCAGCTGAGACACCTGTGATGAAAGAGATTAACAGGAGAAAAACAGAAGATCATTGGCATCTCTGCCTCACGTAGTCACAGGAGATAGCCAAGGATAATGAGTAAACTCCAGAGGGGGCTTTAGAATTCAGGATTAAATACCATCTTAATGGGGAAAGAGGAGGGAGGGATGCAGGCCTCTTAGAAGACAGTAAATGACTGGAGGGAAAGATGAATGGACCCTCAGAAGAGATGGGAAGGTGGGACAGTTTGGGACAAACTCTGTGGGGGTGGCATTGACTTCCAGTCTCCTCTGCTGTTGGAAAAGTCAGTCTTACTCCCATGATGACACTCACAGGGAGGGAGGGGCTTGAGGACAACTGAGCTCCTTTTGTACAACCTGTCTTCTGGCAGATAAGGGGAAATCAGGGAAAGCCTTTCCCTGCATTTGTTATTTTTCAGGTGCTTACAGATCGAAACAATCAATCAAATGAAACAGGGGGATGGCAGGTCCTGAACTCCTGTCCCATTTCCACTGCCCTGCGGCCTAGAATTAACTGTGAAACCTTATGCCACTCACTTTACCTCCCTGGAATTCTATTTCTCCATCTGTAAAATGAGATTATGCTCTAGTTTTCCAGCTTTAAGGTTGTATAAAAAGGAAACCACAGGCCCAAAATGGTGTCACTTAGGTTAAGACCCCAAGTCAGTAAACCAAGACTTCATACTGAACCTAACTAACTCCAGTTAGCTCTAACCAGTCAGCATGGCGTTCCCTGGTGAATATCAGAAATTTTACCAATAGACCCGCTTGACTCCCCTTATGAGGACAACCTTGCCATTTTAATGGACCCATGGCCATGGCCATGCCCCTGCTACCTTGTAAGGTGCATTCCTTGTTAATGTACTCATTTCTACTTTTCTTTATACCCTCTCTCTGCCTCTAAAGACCTCTCTTTTCCTTAGTTCAATGGGGTTCCCTCTACTCGCTGGATGGGATGCTGCCTAATTCATCAATCATTTAATAAAGCCAATTAGATCCTCAGATTGTACTTGGTTGAATTTTGGTTTTTAACAGATTTGGTGGCAGCAATAGGATCCAAAGTGAACTTTTGCCAGCACTCGGGGACAATAAGAAACCAACATGATGCCTTGCTAACCCTTTTGAGTTCCCCTTTGTACCATCTCTGCGAGCTGTGGGTGACCTCCTCTTGATTTGAGCTCTGCTCGTTTTGTGTTCAACCTACCAACCAAACTGGCTTCCCAGTCCAAGGTTAGTGGGTCAGTGTGGACTGACAGAAGGCTCTCACAGAACGACTGTCGTTAGCCCTTGGTTCAGTCCACAGTTCTACCCTGGAATCCCTCCCCCAGTTCCCAGTTGTCTTTCGCGTTTCCTGGCATTCACTGCTTTACTCCTTTCCCCATTTCCAATCCATAGTCCCTGTTTATGGAGTCTGCTGACTTTGTCTATGCTGGGAATTGCTGGGGGTGCACACAGCCTTCTCTCGGCCAGTCCACGATGACATCTTTTGGTTACTGCTGGTGTGTGAAGGTTCACATGTTTGTCTGTCTTGTTTTGTGTAAATAAAGGCTTAGCTAATGGGATCCTTAAATTCTAAAGAAACCTTCCTGGGCACCTGCTTATCTCATGCCTAAAAACTGATGCAGAGAGCTGTGACTATCTATAAAAATGGCAAAATTTTACTAAAAACAAGCTAAAATTACAGTGACCATTATGGGAAACATTTTAATTAGATAAAATCGTTCATTTGAGAAGTGCACTTGAAAGCAAGGGTTCCCAAATTAAACTGAATGGGATGCCTATTTTAATTGGCAAGCAAGCGCCTCCAAAAGGTTTCAAGATTCCAAAATAGTTTCATTGAAAGATTGATTGCAAAAGGCTAATGAAACTAAAGACGTGGGAGGAACGTAAAAGACCATAAGACTGACATAATGCCAACTGGTCCCCTCTTTCCTCCTCTGAGTACTCATTCTAATCTATTTTTCTACTCTGATAAGACTATACAACTGTAAACAAAATTTCTCCAAGTCAACGGCCTTACAGACACCCCCATATCTACCTTCATAGGAGGAGACCCCAGCTTTTCACATGCCTTATAGTTCAGATGAAATATGTCTTCTTTGTAACTCCTTGTAAAGGAGTCACAGATTTCTTTGGAGTCTTCCAGGACAATAGATAACATGTAAGGAATGGCCAGGCAGAAGCGTCATGTACCCTTCCCCAAGACCACTGACTGCAGACATCTTAACCTCAAGACCCCTGGCTCCAGGGCTTAAGTGACTAATGAAGGACACCTGAGCACTTGTCCTTATTTTGACCAGTTCCTGGATGCCCGAGAGGACACATACACCAGACCATCCTCCTCAGTAAAACCCTCAGACCCCAAGCAAAAACAAGACTCTCCTTACCTTTGTGAGTCGACCAGATGCTCTGTCTGCTATGCTCTATCATTTACACTAGTCAGTAAACTTTGCTTTCACTTCCTTTCTGTCTGAGTTTTATTTATATCCCTCTCAAAACCAAGGACCCTTTCGACAGGTCCTGCAGAACCCCTTCTGGGTCCTCAGACCTAGCCAGCCTGCATCAGTTTCTCTCCCAGAGATAGCTATTTCTTTCTTGCTCGTCTCATTTTGCATTACTGGGATTGGCTTTCTGCCTGCCTGGCACAGACCTGGTTGTTGGTTCTCTCTTTGGGGTGTCTTTGGAAGCGACTCTGGATTTGGGGAAGGTAATATCCTCTGCACCCTTTGAGGACCTGTCTTACACCCAAGGGGTGAGGGGAGGTCATTCAATACTGCCAAAAATATTTCAAATTGAAACTATGTTCCCGGAGGGAAAGAAACAAATTAAGGAAGATGCAGTAGGATAGGTAAATCAACCTCTGACATCTTTTAAGTTACAAACCAATTCTCGGAGGAAATGAGAGCAACTATCCTTATCTTACAAATCTTTTGTAAAAAAAAATCAGTTCTAGAGGCAATTCTAAATTCATCTATTTCTTACCAATGCCCAAACTTCCTTGTTCATTGCAAAAGGTTAGTAAATTACTGGCCTTAGGAAACCTCCTTACAGAAACTTACATTCTTTCATTGTTAGTTGAAGTTAAACATCTTATCGTGTCTTTGAAATGTAAACACAGCCCACAATCACCTGAGACCAAAAGAAAAAAGGGAAAGAGGCCTTTTTAAGATACAAAAGGTTACTTGTTCCCAAACTCTGAGCATGGTTCCCTTAAGATTAATTTCAGGGACAAACAGAAGTCTTAAAAATCTTCTCCACAAATATTAGTAGCTATAAGATCTTTGCATCTGTGTGTTTGTGTATATGTTATAAATGTGAGTTATTGTTCCACCTCTGAATGGTATTGCTAAAATTAATTTGTAAAAGAGCTGTATTTAGTGGGTTTAAAGACAAGCACTTATAAGGACTGGGCAATTTAAAGTACTTGAAAAGGGGTGCCTGGGTGGCTCAGTTGGTTAAGTGGCTGCCTAGGGCTCAGGTCATGATCTCAGGGTCCTGGGATGGAGCCCATGTTGGGCTCCATGCTCAGCGGGGAGTTTGCTTCTCCCTCTGCCCTTAGCCCCCACTTGCAGGAGTGTGGTGTGTGAGCCTTCTTGCAAGCAAATAAAATCTTTAAAAAAATAAAATACTCAAAAAGATGGAAACTAACCCAAATTTTTTTCAAATTCATGTGATCTAGGAAAATAGTTGATATCAAAGCTAGTTTAAGGTTGATGGTTTAATTAAAACAGCTATGTCTTTAGAGTTATCAGCATTAAATATAAAACTTTTATTCTACCTTAATTTCCTAGCCAAATAAGTTCATGTAATCTCTTATAAGATTTACCACCGAAAAAATAGTAGCTTACGATAATGGCCAAAGTTGTCCAATGTTCAGTGAAGTTTTGTGGGTAATCTAAACATAATTACTGAAAACAAATGAATTAAAGTAAGCAAGATAAGTTTATACATGAACTTTTCAGCAATATTTATGTCCACTTAAATAACTTTCCCACATCTTTTTGGGTAACCTAAAACCTTAAAGTTTTACTGAATGAGGTTTAAACAATAAGTTAAATTCTTTAAATATCTAGATGATTTCTAAATAAGATAAAATACTAAAACATTAACTACTAAACATAGGTTTATCTACTTTTGACTTCTCATTACAAAGAAACTAAAAGATACTTGGAAGTGTTAGTGCTACACTAGAAAATTGAAAAACGCATATGCTTCTAAAAATTATGAAATATATTCATAAATTTGCAAATCTAAAGAATCCTGGTGTAAAGTTCACAATGGCTTACTGATAAGCATTCGCTGGAAATTAAGGATTCTAAGAGTTACAACTTCTAATTAATATAATTAAGACTACTGGAAATAATAAGGGAAACAATTCTATACACCAGGAAAGTAGGATGTATGTTTTGGTAAGAAAAAGCATGAGAAGAGAAAAACATTTTTGTTGAGGAAAAAGAAAGTAACTTTGTCCTAAAGTAAGACTGGTTATGTAAAATGAGAAAACTTAAAGGGCACTTGGCTCAGTTGGTGAAGCACGGGATATGTGATCTGGGGGTTATAAGTTTGAGCCCCACGTTGGGTGTAGAAATTACTTAAAAATAAAATCTTTTTAAAATAAATAAATAAAAAGGAAAAACTGAAGACAAAAATCTCAATGTAAAAAGAAAGTCATAGATTCTTTGATAGATCTTCTATAAAAGAAATCCTTGAAAAGAACTTTTATGTGATATGTGATCCACCTGACATCGGTACAAGGCAGCGACAACGGATTCCAGAAAGATTGTGACTCACACAGGTGAAGTCCATACAGCTTCTGCAAAACATGGCCCCATGTTGCCAGACTATTGCTGTCCTCATGTCCTCATGACTTGGCAACAGCCTGCTCCTAAATCAGGACAACAAAGGTGGTAAACTGGCTCTAAGTTAAATGAAGAGTCAGGGCTATGAGGAGACCAAGAAAGCCTCTTTGCTGGGTTCTTCCCAGTACCCTGACAAACCCCATTTTTTGGTTTTTGCATTCCTTCACCCAGCACAGTATGTTTCAGATGACTCAAATTATAAATAGATGTTATATATATACACACACACACATATATGAAAATATATAAATTTATAAATATATATTTAATATATATAAATATATATAAACTTCTCTAAAACTGCAAAAACCATCTACCAGCAATGTCTGATTGTCCATCATTCTGGAAAAACTGTTTGGTCTCCAAAGGTCTCAGACCTTCTCCCCCCTCTGGGCCCTTTGAACACCTGCAGCTGAACTTCATTCATACAGCTGCTACTCCGGCCGTGTTATCCGTATGTTCTTGTTACTGTGTGTATATATTGTCTGGGTGGGCTGAAGCCTTTCCTGACGCTCTCACAGTGGGGGGGCATGGGGGGATCCTGTTAAAAAATGTGCTTTCCAGGGACACGTGGGTGGCTCAGTTGGTTGAGCATCCGACTCTTGATTTCGGCTCAGGTCAGGATCCTGGGGTCCTGGGATCGAGCCCTGAGTCCGGTGCCACACTGGGAGGGAGTCTGCTTAAAGATTCTTTCTCCCTCCGTTCCTCTCCCTGCTCACACTCTCTCTTTCTCTCTCTCAAATCAATCAATCAATCAATCTTTTGGAAAAAATGTGTTTCCTGCTTGCAGTAGACCTTCTGTAATACCAATGACCAAGGCACCCACTTCACTGAACAAGTCATATGAGTCTTATCTAAACCTTGTAAACTTCTTGATCCCTTGTTGTCTCATGCTGATGTGGCCACCTACAGCCAGTCTCTAATGCCTTCTGCTCAGGCTTGTGATCAGCAGGTGAAATAAGTCTTCCTGGGTCCCAGTTCAAGGGATTCTGTCAATCAACGGTTCAGAGCCTGTGCATTAGGTATTTTAGAAACACCATCAGAGAAAACCAGCTCTTAAGCTCCACTGAAAAGAAACTTACCAAGTGCTGCTGACCCCTGACTCTGCAATAGAGCTAGAAGGTACCAAGCCCTGGCCTCACATCACACAGCTGAAGAAGGCTCCACACGGCACGTCCTTTACAGAGACCTCTGAATCAAATGAGGAAGAGAAGTAACTGACATGGAGGCAGACTATTTCTGCCCAAGACAGCAGATCAAGACTTCGTAGTCTAACTAAACATGAAATCTTTTCTCCATCTTCTCCTTTCCTTTACTCTGGCATTGGCCTAGAAAGATAATGCCTCATCTTCCTCTCCCAAGCCATTATTAAGGAGGGGGGTAAGCTCCGGAATTTAGAATATTTTATTTCAGGCTCAAGTGTGGGGGTGAGGGGGGTGGGGATCTAACTGTGCTGCTAACTTTTCACAAGCAAAATAATACATCTCATTGGTTGACTCCTCTGATTCACATCGTTGAGTTAAAAAGGGTGTTCCAAGAAGCTTTCATGATTCAGGATTTACTCCTTTTGGCAGCTTCCCTAGCTAAGAGTAAATGTAAATAAGGCTCTGATCAAGAGCCTCTCCTTAATTCTTAAGGTTAGTACAGAATCTGCTGCTAAAGCAAAAGTTGCCCAACAAAGATAGACTCTCTGGCCCCTGTAGGTGTTCTTGATAATAAACAGCTCTTTGTTATCTTTGAGCTGAGCAAGGAGATGTCTGTGCTGTGGCCACCACCACCGGCTGTACCTAGACTAACACTTGTTAGGAAATTAAAACTCAATTCCATAAAAGCAAAAAAAAAAAAGTCATTTGGCTTAAAAAGGTGACTCTTTGCACAGGATCTTTCTTTGATTATGTGATCTTGTTTGGTTTGGGTGTTGGGGACCATGGTTTCAAAGTATACTCCAAATACTGGGAGTTATCTTGCTTATGGTAATCATAATAATCTCCCTGGCAAAAGCTTTAAATGCATGTTCCCAACTGTTAATCACCAAGCAAATGATCACCCTACAGCTGGAACATCAGAAAAGGAACACAGACAGTGACCAGCTTAACAAATGTGAACTTGAAGTCAGAACCTATGAATATTACAGGGGTGAAGCAAAAACCTAATGCCTTGTGAATGCCGGGCAAAGATCAACAAAGGCTTCCAGAACCACGGAGTGGTAGTGAGAGTGGTGCTAATGTCTTAAATTCTGATCACATCTCTGATCTAACTAATCTAGACTTAGTTAGTTAATCTAGTTAGTTAACTAGACTTAGTCTAGTTAATCTAGACTAACTAATCTGATCTAAGAGTCAGATCAAAAGGAAGGAATTGTTCCCAAAAAAAGAAGGAATTGTTTAAAAAAAAAAAAAAAAAAACCCACACGCCCAAAATGATGTCACTTAGCTGAAGGCCCACAAGTCAGTAAACCAAGACTTCATACCTAACTCATCTCCAGTTTCAATCCCCTAGGAATGTAACCTTTAACCAGTCAGCATGGAATTTCCTGGTCAATACCAGAAAATGTACTGATAGACCCCTTCGGTTCCCCATAGGAGGGCAACCTTGCCTAAACACTGCATTCTTCGCTAAGAAATTTCTTTCTTCATGTTATGCCCCCTCTCTGCCTTTAAAAACCTTTCTTTCATTTAGCTTGCCTCTACTGCCTGGATGGGATGCTGCCCTGATGTGTGAATCACTTAATAAAACCAATTAGATTGTCAGATTTATTTGATTGAATTTTATTTTTTTTAACAGATTTATTAGCAGCTAATAAAATCTACTTCAAGTTGCTCTCTAGAACCCTGAGCTTGTAGAAAATCAGTCATAATGCCCCAGAGAGTAAAAGTTGTCCACAAAGGAGAGCTATTCTACTTTGATTTGTTTTGCTGCATTTTACTTTTTGGGTGGCACTTACTGATAAATAAAACAATTGATCGGAGCTACAAGGAGCCAAAATTGCAAGGGCAGAAATGATTTCATAAGAAAAACGTTTCCTTGGCCCTGTGCCTGAAAACCTCCTTTCTGCATGCAGGGATCAGGCCACCTTTGAGTTTTTAGACTCTTAATAGAAAGACACAAAATTCCTATCTTGAATGTTTCATGTAGAACTCAGTACCTTGCTCTACACAGATTGTCTCAAAGTTCATAGTTACTGCTTCCATTTATCTGGTCTTCATTCCTTGTAATAACATTCAACCAAATATCCTACAGCGAAACATCCTTTGCCTAACATCACAGAGTTCTATTGGTCAATGTTTTTCATTCCACACGGTAGAAACCACTCTAGTTAGTCTGAGCTGGAGATAAATGTCTTTTCTCTCAAGATATCAGTGTGGGAGGGGTTTTCCACCTGTGACCTTGTAATCAGGGACCTAATCCAAATTACAAGGACCTGCTGCTGCTGTAGGGTAAACTAAGTCAGTGGAACATCAGCTGACCTTTCCCTTCCTTTCTATGTTTTCCCAGTTTTATTGAGATATAATTGACATATAACATCATCTAAGTTTAAAGTGTGTAGCATACTAGTTCAATACATGTGTATACAGTAAAATGATCATCACAATAAGCTTAGTTAAAATCCATCACCTCAGATAGTTCCAAATTTTTTTCTCTTGTGAGGACTTTTAAGATGTACTTTCTTAGCCATGTTCAAATAAACAATACAGCATTATTAACTATAGTTAGCATGATATACCTTACATCCCCAGAATTAATTACTCTTATGACCAGAAGTTTGCACTTTTTTTTTTTTTTTAGAAGTTTGCACTTTTTGACCATCTTCACCGCTTCTCCTGCCTCCAACTCCCCACCTCTGACAACAATCAGTCTGTTCTCTGTATCTCTGCGTTTGGGTTTTTGCAGATTCCACATGTAAGTTAATATGTATCTGTCTTTGTCTGGCGGCCTTATTTCACTTAGCATAACACCTTCAGGGTCCATTCAGGTTGTCACCAAGGGCAGAATTTCCTGGGGTTTTTTTTTTTTATGGCTGGATAATATTTCATTGTATACATATACCACATTTTTTTTTAATCCAGTCATCTATCAGTAGACCCTTAGGTTGTTTCCATGTCTTAGCTATTGTAAATAATGCTGCAATGAACATGGGGGTGCAGATATCTTTTCAGAATAGGGATTTTGTTTCCTTCAGATATATACCCAGAAGTAGGATTGCTCGATCACATGGTAGTCCTATTTTTAATTTTTTTAGGAACCTCCATACCAGTTTCCATCGTGGCTATACCAATTTATAGTCCCACCAACATAGATGCTTGGTGATGAGGGCTCTCCCTCTGGATAGATTACACTGTGATGTGAAGCAGAGAGAGAGTTTGGAAGTAGTGACAGGCAGGGGGGAGGAAGGAAGCATGTGTAGCAGATGGCTCTGACGTGAGACTCATACCCTTGGCCCACCTCTCATTTCACCTGTGGCTGCAGAAGCAAGTTCTGAAGGGCTCAGACTTGCCTTGCATCGGCAGTGCCCCACCTCATGCCTACTGCATAGTTTTCCTGCATTTGAGTCCTTCTGCATTCTACCTGGCATAGTCAGTTCAACTTTGTAGGACAGGCTAGTGCAGACCGTGGGAGCAGGAATGTCATGCCCCCAAGGGCAATTCAGCACAAGCTTCAGCTTCATGCTCCAGCTTCCCCATCTTCAGGTAGACAGTTTGGAGGAGCAATGGTATTGATCAGGTTACTGCTATAAGCAACTGAGGCTTACTCTTTTGGGACTTCCTGAGAAATCCTGTTGAATGCACCTCAGAATTGTCCCACTGAAGGACAAGAATACTAGAGCATTGAGGGTATCAACTGTCCCCACACAGTAGCAGGTGAACTCTGGTGGGTCAAAGGAATATAAAAAATGCTATTAGCAGCATCTGCCATAGTCACCCTTAGTAGTTCCCAGATCTGCTCATGCCCTACCCTCATTCTACTCTCTCAGTGATGCTTAAGGGTAAAAGCTGGAGTCCCTGCTGCTGCAGCTAAGAAGTTAATGGGGGACCCTAAAGTCCCTTTGGCTTCAGCTAGACCCGAAGCAACTGATTTTGTTTTCTCCTTCCCCTTTCATTCATTCTAGTTGGATCTCACACTCAGTCAAAATTTTTGCCATCCTAGGTTGCTTTTCCTTGATACAATGCAGATCTTTGAGATGTTTGACCTTGACCTTGTTAATCCTTAGTTGCTGAAACTACCCTTTCTTCGGGCACAGAATTATCAGAGGCTCCTTGATAGATCTACTGATTCAGACCCTGTTACAACAAAAAACTTATAGTCCCATGATTGTCAGTATTGATTACCACCACCAGTACACTAACTCTTTTTTTTAGCCTTATATAATCTATTGACACAAGAGCAATAGTCATAACTTTAGACTTAGCAGAACTCCACTTGTGTCCTGGTAGAAGTGTTACCTCCTTGGAGATGAGGACCTTTAATTCTGTAGACCCTAAAGTTGTAGGAAAAGGAAATAAAAACTCCCTAATTGGGACAGTGGTGGTGAGAGTGAGGGTAGTCAGTTCAACTTTCATCCCTTGGTCCCACCCTCGTATTTCAGTTACCAAAGAAAAATTGCCACATGACAGTCTACTAGGGACAAACCTCCATGTGATATACTTTGATCCTTAAAAGCGTCATTCTCCAAGCTGGAGCCTTGTCGTGTCTTTAAGAGGACATTACAACTTTTAATCATGCTGGCAGCTTTTAGGAGATATAATATATGGTAGAACAAATGGATTCCATGGTCATTGCCCACTGTCACACCTCCTTATGGTAAAGTAAACTAAATGTCTGAGTCTCTTGATACAAGACAACATTAGGCAGGATCTTACATCAGTAATTCAGAAATTCTACTTTCAGTTAGGTGTTAGCCAAGACATCATGGACAAACCTGTACCTGGAATACTTATCAATCTCAAGTAGAAAGAATTACTTTCCCTTATGGTAGAAGGGGTTCGATGGAATCAACTTGCCACCAACGAACTGCTTAGTATCCTTGAATGGTAGTATCAGATCAAGTGCTCAACACTATTTCCTGTGCTAACATGTTGGACATTGAGCAATGGCAATTACTAGATCAGCCTAAGTGAGAGAGAGTGCAACAATAGTTGGACCCACACAGAGTATCTATGCTTGACACCATTGCCACACTATTCATGGGCCCACTGTGTATGCAGCATGGTGGCTGAGGACAGACTGGCTGATCTCTAATGGCTGAGTTACCGTGTCCACTTGTTCAGTGTATTCCCTGTGATGGATACTCTCCGATGATCATTTATCCACTGATTCCCAACCTCTATCAGTTAAAAGTTTTCCCCAGAAGCAAAATTCCACCCACACTTCTGAAGTGTGCTTGTACACAATCAAGCAAACTCCCATATTATCAAAGAAGGCCTTTGGCAGTAAAGAGGAGAAATTGCAGGTGCTTGAGAAGGGAAGCTGTCAGCATGCCAGGAACTGCAGCTGCAGGTATACTCAGGTGAGAGAAGGTGATAGGAGGTGGAGTATCAAAAGCATCCACTATAAAGAGAATATGTGTCAAGTCTCATGCTATATTACAGAAAGTAGGGGTTTGAACAAAAGCTTCCCAGGCATAAGCAAGACTAAAAGAAATTAAATAGAAGCTGTACAGAGATACAACAAAAAGAAGATAAAGGAATATACATGCAAAAGACAAGTGAATTACTAAAAGTGGAAACTAAGAAAGAGAAGCAGATTCTCTTAGGGTATGTACTATGGAAGAATTTAACAAGAATATCACTTCAGTAAAGTAAGAGTTCCAAGATGATAGAACAACATGGCATGGAAAAGGAGATGCAGAATGATCAAAGCATATTAAAAATATCCCAAACCTTCCCCATTTATATCAGATAAGTAACCAAGGTTGAGCAAAGGATGAAATAGGTATGTCTGAATTTTATTAATGGTATGAAGGAACATCTTTTTTTTTTTTTTTAAAGATTTTATTTATTTATTTGACAGAGAGAGAGAAATCACAAGTAGGCAGAGAGGCAGGCAGAGAGAGAGGGGGCGGGAAGCAGGCTTCCCACTGAGCGGAGAGCCCAATGCGGGGCTCGATCCCAGGACCCTGAGACCACGACCTGAGCTGAAGGCAGAGGCTTTAACCCACTGAGCCACCCAGGCGCCCCTGGTATGAAGGACCATCTTAAGAGAAAAAGAGTGAATATGTAAGAAAAACAAAAAAAATGAAATGAATGAAGACAATATGCTAGACAGAGAGGACAAAGACAATTTGTTCTAAATATACTTGTGTCGTTGAAGAAAGAAGAGTAATGGGGGGAAATGTATTCAGAGATATATAATTATATAAATTCTCTTGAATGAAGAAAGAATAGAATCTGTAAACTTGAAAGAGAACACTACATACCGGGTAAAACTGATACACCATGACATCATGACATAATTTGGTTCAACTACTAAACTTCAGGAATAAAGGTATCTGTGTGTGTACAACATTTAATAAAATATGTAAATTAAAAATAAATAAAGGAAGACTTCTGGACAGGAAAAAAAATGTCATAAATAAGGATAAAAATTCAGGATGACCCAAGACTTATATCTAGAAATTTTAATTACAGAAGACATTAGAATAATGTGTACCAAGTTCTGAAGAGTAAGTCCACAGATATACTCAAACAAGCATAAAAAACAGATAGAAATTTCCAACCATGTGAAATCTTAGGCTTCTTTAAAATGCTGAACTCCAGGAAACAAACAGAGGGTTGCTGGAGGGGAGATAGGTAGGGCATCACCTAGGTATCACCTAGGTGACTAGGTGATGGGCGTTAAAGAGGGCACTTGATGTAATGAGCGCTGGGTGTTATATGCAACTAATGAATCAATAAATTCTACCCCTGAAACTAGTAATACACTATATGTTAACTAAATTGAATTTACATAAAGAATTTTTAAAAATATATGTTCCAAAAACCTACTTAATGATGAAATCTAGCCCTGTAAACAAGGGATCAAAATAGTTCAGAGTTCAGGAATCTGAAATGGTAAAAATCAATGTAAAAAGGATTAGTGATGTGCTCCAAATCTATTTAAAGTAGCTCTAAGCAACCAGATAAATGCTTTTTGTTTCAGATAAAAACAGAAATATTGACTTAACAATTAAACAAAAATATAACAGAGCTGAAAACACTACAAACCAATTTGACCTAATATTTATAGAACACTATACCCAACAATTTCAGAATATTCAGTCTTTTCAGATCATGTGAAAGGTTTATAAAGAAACACCATATACTATGCTATACAATAAATCTCAATAAAATGAAAAGTACTAAAATCATACAGAGTAATATCTGTGACCACAATGGAAATAATTAGAAGCCAATAAAGAAAGATATATGAAAAATACCCAAATGTTTGGAATTAACAGTACATTTCTAAACCCATGGATAAAACAATAAATCACAATAGAAACCAGAAAATATTTTTAACTGAATGAAAATGAAAAAATAATACCACCAAATTTGTTGGATCAAGATAAAACAGTCTCACAAGATAATTTAAAACAATATTAATTTTTTAATAATTACTTTTTTAAGAAACCTCTAAGGTCAATGAGCAAAGCTTTAACTTTAAGCCAAGAAAAAGAAGAACAAATTCAATCCAAAGTAGAAGGAAAGAAATATTAAAGAGCAGAAATTAGTGATACTGCCAGTAGAAAAATAACAGGGAGAAATCAATAAAAACCAGTCTGTTCCTTTGTTTTTCTGTTTGTTTGCTTGTTTGTTTAAGAGAGAGAAGAAGGTGGAAGGGCAGAGAAATAATCCTAAGCAGGTTCCACACTCAGGGCAGAACCCAGTGCAGGATTCGATCTTAATACCTTGAGATTATGATCTGAGCTGAAATCAAAGTCAAACATTCCCCCGACTCAGCCACATAGGTGGCCCCAAAGTCTGTTTCTTTGAAAGAGTAAAATGGATAACTCTCTCAGTAGAGATGTTACGGCAATTAAAAAGCTAATAAGGAAATATTATAAACAAATTGGATTCCATAAAATTGACAAAACATATGAAATGAAAAATTTATTGAAATACACAAATTGCTAAAACTTAGGACAAAGTAGAGGAATATAAATTGGTGCAGCCACTTTGGAAAATAGTATGGAGTTTCTTCAAAAAATTAAAAATAGATGGGGCACCTGGGTGACTCAGTGGGTTAAAGCCTCTGCCTTCTGCTCAGGTCATGATCTCAGGGTCCTGGGATGGAGCCCCACATCGGGCTCTCTGCTCAACAGGGAGCCTGCTTCCCCCTCTCTCTCTGCCTGCCTACTTGTGATCTCTCTCTGTCAAATAAAAAAAATCTTAAAAAAAAAAAAATTAAAAATAGAACTACCATATGGTCCAGCAATTCCATTTCTGGGTATTTACCTGATGGAAATAAAAACACCATATCCTCACCCCCTTGTTTATTACAGCATCATTCATAACAGCCAAGACATGGAAGCAATCTAAGTGTCCAACAGTGGATGAATAGATAAAAAAAAATGTATATATACCATGGAATATTATTCAGCCATAAAAAAGAGGGAAAGCTTGTCATTTGTGACAACATGGGTATACCTTGAGGATGTTATGCTAAGCAAAATAAGTCAGAAGAGAAAAACAAATGCTATATGACCTTTATATGCGGAAACAAAACAAAACAACACTACTCATAGACACAGAGACCTGATAGGTGGTTGCCAGAGGCAGAAGGTAGAGGAGTAGACAAAATGGGTGAAGGTAGTTAAAAGCTTCAAATTTCCAGTTACAAAATAAATAAGTCCTGAGGATGTAATGTGAAGCATGATGTCTACAGTTAATAATATTGTATTGTATATTTGAAATTTGCTATGTTGTATTATACATTTGGAAGAGTCAGTCTTAAAAGTTCTCATCATAAAAAAATTCATAACTAGACTTATTGTGGTGATCATTTTTCAATATACACAAATATCAAATCATCATGTTGTACACTTGAAATAAAGCATTATACCTCAAATATATCTCAATACTAAATAAATAAATAAATAATAAATACAAAGATAGATATCATATAAAGTATCTCCTCTGACCACAACAGGATAAATTTAGATATAAATGAATAACAGAAGGGAAACTGGCAAATTCACAAATTTCTGGAAGTTAAAGAGCACTCTCTTAAACAACCAGTGGATTGAAGAAGATATCACAAGAGAAATCAAGTAATGCTTAGAGATGAATGAAAAACGAATGTACAAAATCCCAAAATTTATGAAACACAGTGAAAGCACTGCTAAGAGGAAACTTATAGCTATAACCACTTACATTAAAAAACAAGAGAGTTCTCAAATCCACAGCCTAACTTTAGAATTTAAGGAACTAGAAAAATAACAAACGTAGGGCAAAAGCTTCACAACATTAACAATATGAAGGCACAGGTAACAGAAGGAAAAATAAACAAATTGGACTTCATGAAAATTTTAAAATTTTGTGCATTAGAAGATACTATCAACAGAGTAAAAAGACAACCCACAGAATGGAAGAAAATATTTGCAATTCATCTCTAATAAGGGTAATATCCAGAACATACAGAGAACTTCTAAGACTTAACAACACAAAACAAGCAAATCAATTTTAAAACAGGCAAAGGGTAGATACCCAGTAAAGCAATTGCTGTTTCGTAGGGCAGCTCTATTTTCAACATCTTCAAGAACCTCCATATTGTTTTCCAGAGTGGTTGTACCAGCTTGCATTCCCACCAACAGTGTAAGAGGGTTCTCCTTTCTCCACATCCTCTCCAACACTTGTTGTTTCCTGTCTTGTTAATTTTTGCCATTCTAAATGGTGTAAGGTGGTATCTCATTGTGGTTTTGATTTGTTTTTCCCTGATGGCTAGTGACGTTGAACATTTTTCATGTGTCTGTTAGCTATTTTTATGTTACCATAAAGATACAGATATAGTGAAAAGAAGGGGCACATGTACCTCAATGTTATAGCAGCAATGTCCCCAACAGCCAAACCGTGGAAGGAACTGAGATGTCCTTCAATAGACGAATGGATAAAGAAGATGTGGTTCATATGTACAATGGAATATTATTCAGCCATCAGAAAAGATGAATACCCAACTTTTGCACCAACAGGGATGGAACTGGAGGGGATTATGCTGAGTGAAATAAGTCAAGCAGAGAAAGACAATTATCATATAGTTTCACTCATATGTGGAACTTAAGGAATAGTGTGGAGGATCACAGAGGAAGGGAAGGAAAACTGAATGGGAAGAAAGCAGAGAGGGACACAAACCATGAGAGACTCTGGACTCTGGGAACAAAACTGAGGGTTACAGAAGGGAGGGGGTGGAGGGATGGGGTAACCGGTGATGGACATTAAGGAGGCACGTTTGTTGATGAGCACTGGGTGTTACACACTACCAATGACTCACTGAACACTACATCAAAAACTAATGATATACCATATGCTGGCTAATTGAAATAATAATAAAAATATATATATACATAAAAAACAGGCAAAAGATTTGAATAGTTCTCCAGAAAAGATACACAAATGACTCCTAAGCACAAAAAAAGATACTTACCTTCAGTAATCATCAGGGAAAGGCAAATCAAAACCACAATGATATATCACCTCACACCTGTCAGAATGGCTAAAATCAACAACACAAGAAACAATAGGTGTTGGTGAGGGTGTGGAGAAAGGGGAACTCTCTTGAACTGTTGGTGACAATGCAAACTGGTACAGCCGCTCTGGAAAACAGTATGGAGAGTCCTCAAAAAAGTTAAAAGTAGGGGCCTCTGGGTGGCTCAGACATTAAGCATCTGCCTTCAGCTCAGGTCATGATCTAAGGGTCCTGGGATGGAACCCCACATCCGGCTCCCTGCTCAGTGGGAAGCCTGCTTCTTCCTCTCCCAGTCTCCCTGTTTGTGTTCCCTCTATTGCTGTGTCTCTCTCTGTCAAATAAATAAATAAAATCTTTTTAAAAAAAAAATTAAAAGTAGAACTACTTTATGATCCAGTAATCATACTTATGTTTAAGTGTTTACACAGAGAACACAAAAATATTCATTCAAAGGGATACATGCACTCCAATGTTATTACAGCATTATTTACAATAGCCAAATTATGGGAAGAGCCCAAGTGTCCATCCTAGATGAATGGATAAAGATCTTGCCATTTGCAACAACATGGATAGAGGTGGAGGGTAAAATGCTAACTGAAATAGGGCAGAGAAAGAGAAACACCATAGGATTTCATTCATATGTGGAATTTAAGAAACAAAACAAATGATCATGGCACAGGGGGAGAAAGAGAGGCAAACCAAGAAACAGACTCTTAACTGTAGAGAAAAAACTGCTGGCTCCCGAGGGGAGGCAGGTAGAGGGGGTGGGTGAAAGAGGTGAAAGGGAGTAAGAGCACACTTACAGTGAGCAGTAAGGAACTGTGGAATCACTAGTGTACACCTGACACTGATACAGTTAGTGTATGTTGGATTATGTATGTTAATTAGGCTGGAATTAAAATAAATAAACACACTGAGTGTTCAAGAGTTCATCTTTCCTTTTGCATTCTTTCCACCTTTCCCTTTAAGTCCTTCTGCAATAATAATTTGGCTGGAACTACTTCTAGATTATTCCATGGGACCCTGTTAGTGCCTGGCATCTGTTTTCCTCAGGTGTTAAATGGGTGGCGTCTTGCTAGCTAGACAACCTGGGGCCTGGGCAGAATAAGCCCAGACCGAGAGAAACCCATGTGTGCCCTCAAAGATTAAATTCTGGAACAGGGACACCTTCCTTTATGGCTTGAGTCACGCCATGTTTTCTCCTTACTTAGAAATCTGAAGCAAATATTGTTCCGTGTGGCATGAACATAAAAAGGTTTTTGGAAGAATCACAGCTTCTCTTGGCAAATATCTGATTAAAAGCTCCTCTGCTTCTTCCAGGTAGCCCTATCTCTGTTTTTCTCTCCTGAGAAATCGCCAGAAAATTCTATTCCTTGGTCAGTTGGGTCAAAACAAGAACTGTACTTCTTAGCATCTCTGTAAACTGAGCATAGCTTCTCATCATTGTTTTCTTTTCTCGACTTTTTCTTTTTTGTTTCTCATTGAAGGAAATTTCCAATATAGCTGTGCATGAAGACTCTTTATGAGTTAGAAGATTCTCCTCCTCACAAGGCTGGCCAACCTATGGCCATTGAGGAACATCCTGTCTTATATTTTGTTAAGTAGAAACAGAATACGATACAATTATTATCACCCTTGTCAAAGAAAAATGGTAGATTTTCTAAAGAATTCAAAGAAATAAAATCAACATGTCAAAACATGCTAATACCTGAGGGGCCTAGCACCATTTGGAGATAAGCTAGCTGACCGAAGTAAACATCTCTAATGACTGAACCTTGCCACTGCCGGTGCAGTTATTACATTTTGTATAATGTAGAGATGATCTCAGTGCTTGTGACATTTGTAGGGTGAGATAGCCTCACCTCCTCAATCGGTAGCCTCACACTCCTCCACTTGGCTATAATTTGGCCTGCCTGTATAGTCCTGTTAGAGTCACTTCTCTCCGGCAGTACCCTACCTCCCTACTCCAATTTACTTCTATTCTACGATAGCATAGAAGCAGATGACCATACTTGTTGACTTGTGTCCCAAATAAAAGCCTAGTGAAATTCTGGGACATGTTCCTTAGTTGTCCCTGCTATTGCTTTGCTTTGTGGGGGAGTGGGTCTGAGGCCTCTTAAAATCTCTTCTTCCTTGGGGCGCCTGGGTGGCTCTGTGGGTTAACCCTCTGCCTTTGGCTCAAGTCATGATCTCGGGGTCCTGGGATCGAGCCCGCATCGGGCTCTCTGCTCAGCAGGGAGCCTGCTTCCTCCTCTCTCTCTCTGCCTGCCTCCCTGACTACTTGGGTTCTCTCTCTCTCTATGTCAAATAAATATATAAAATCTTAAAAAAAAAAAAAATCTCTTCTTCCTTGATAGGGCAGCGGAAGCAAAATATATCACATTTTCATTCATCCGCTCAACAAACCATTATCACGTGCCTCTATGTTCCATTTACTATTCCACTACTGGACATACAGTAGCATATAGAGCAGACACGAGTCCTTGCATATGTAGAGTTTAGTCAGGCAAAGGGATATTGTAAAGAGAGCCTTCAAAAGGCACTGTGAGAGCGTGAAAGAGGGGAATTCATCTACACACATAACTCAGAATTCAAATTTCAAAAAGAAAAAAAAAAACCCTGCATTTCGAAAGGACCACTTTGCAGCCAGGAAACCATAAGTCCTATTAGAGGCATGAGTCAGAGGCTCTTCAGGGAATGAGTTGTTTCTGGCAGCAGCAGCCTGTTCTGGAAGCAGGTCTGGTCCCATGCACAGCCTCATTCTCTGGGGCCCTAACAAGAGACCTGCCCCCAATCCCTTCACACCCTTCCCGTCTATCCC